>JAOXXN010000364.1:8637717-8657915 GCA_026770055.1 Myrmophylax atrothorax | reverse complement strand
GAAAAGCAGAAGTGGATGTGATTACTGCATCCTAAGTCCTCCCACAGTATCCTTCCAACTACAAAGGGCAACCAACTCTGAGGGTTTTCAAAACCTCATGTGTTTGTGCATTTGGTAACACGTAATCCTCTACTCATCTAGTCTAACTCAGACCCATGCAAAGTCCTCACACCCCCATCCTCTTACACACTGACTCTCAGGTTGGCTGCCTGTTGCAGAAGGAAGATCCTGAGATGGTTTCCCTTGAGCCCACTTCCAGTAGTTTTCTCTGATTGCCTTTAATGCTTTTAGTGCTGCTCCATCCCAAACTATAAATAATCATAACAGAATGTGCTTCTAGTTCAGAATAGGGGATCTAAGGTGAAACAAATACTTTCTGAAATTGAAACTCAACAGAAAAATGTCATATGATGTGATAGCTATTCCATTAACATTTAAAACAACTCAAAAGTCTACACAGAGCGTGGAGGACGAGATTTCTAAATGGGTACTTCAAAGACACAACCAACCTTCCCAACATTCAGACCTAGACAGGTGAGATTTAGTTTCTCCCCTGTCCAGCACAGGTGTTTGTGTTTGCTTCCCAGAAATGCACCAGTGAAGGGAATGTGTCAAAAAATATACAGAAAGCTTCTCTGGGATACTAAGAGGAAACACTTGTATGGTTAAACCACGATGTTCCTGCAAAAAACCAAGCAGACTATTTGCTGTAGGTGTTAGCAAAGGCAGACTGAAGCGACTGGGAATACTTCCACTTAGTGTGCATGGGAACTGTCAGTGCAGGGAGCTTAAGTGCCAACACTGAGGCAAACAGGAAAGGAATCTTCTCTTCTTGCCCCTGAAGCAACTTCAGTGCTGCTGAAATGGTACTAAACTACTGAGAAGCTCAGGTTTGCTTCTTTATGCGTTCATCAAGTGTAGCAGTGGCAGACTGTAAGGGGTCCAGCACACCAACCTCTGCATTTTGGCTGTACCTCATCAAAGCCCACTGCACCTGTGAGCTGGGCACAACACTGATTTTCCAGTTAACTTGAAGGGAAGTTAGTGTTTTGTCCTAAAAATTCCATTATTATTTATCTCACATATGTCTTAGGGTTGGATTCCACATCCCTGGCCTTTGCAGATCTTCATCATACCTCCACATTCATCAGAGCCTCAGACCTTTTCATCAGCAGTGCTTGAGGGTTCCTGAGCTGTCCCGATGCCTTTCCTTTCCTGTCTTCTTTGCAGCCTTGCTGAAAATGAAATCTCCTAAACTGTGTGTGAGTTAATCTCTGCCACACATTCCCATCCTGACTGCTCTCCTCCCTTTGCTGGGCCCCATTGCTCTGCCTGTCCTACTTTAAAAATTAAAGCCTTGGAGGCCATAATTGTCACATCTGCATCACTCAGCACCTGGTACAGCAAGTCCCTGTCTTACCCACAGTTTGTAAATGCTATCAGAATCCAGAAATTATCTCATCAAGGACAGATGATATCATATGCATTTTAAAATCATAGTATATGTGTTATTAGCAAGTGTGGCAATCAACTAAGTGTCTTGTAGCTAGGATGGGGTACCTAACCACCAGCAGTAACAGTGAAGGCTAGAATTATCACAGATGTTATGAGTTGCCTGCTGTTCCGAGGTCTGATTAGATGCAAGTGTTTCACCAGACTTTATGTAATCAAAATAAATCATTTGTCCTTGTGTGCCTGTCTATCCCTTCTCTCCTTTTGCCTCTAGATTGGCTGGAAGAAGGACCAAGCCACTACTGCAAAACTTTTGCAAGGTAGAATTACCTTCTTCTAAATTATGCTTGCTCTTTGAAATCAACTTCCTTATGTTTTCTCAGCTGAAGTGACACTCCTCAATGCATCCTTCTCTGTTATTGCTTCTAGTTCTTTCTCTGGACATTGTTGTCATAAATACAAAGATAGTTCGGTGATAAAACACTGCAGTAGAAAGGGAAAAGAAAAACCCAATGCTGTTCTTATGCTGTTAAACATGAATGATCTTCCCAGGTTTATTTCTATGCATCTACAAAAGGGTATGCCAGGTTTACAAATACTTAACTACAAGCAAAGCCCTAAAACTTGTTGTAGCAGACCAGATGTAAAGTCTGCAGCTGACAGTGTACTCTGGTAGCACAGGTAGCAGTGCATTTTTTTTTAATGTAGAATTCTACCGAATTAAATAGGAAAATTACAGTGCAGTGAGCACACTACCGTAACCTCCATTCACACTGAAACTACATTCCTTTCTGAACAACAAATGAAGTACTCTGGAAACTCAGAAAGGAGGCATTACTGCCAACTCCAAAGTAATACCTGATTTTTCACTTGCTGAAGAGCAGGAGTTAATTTTTTCTGGTTACTCAGACCCCAGCCATTGGCCTCAGTTCACCTGCTGTTGAATAGGAAAGTAATAAATGGGTGATACTGCATTCACTGCAGCTTGCCAGCTGTTTTATACCTGTCTATCTGCTGTAGTTTCCCTGTTCAGGGAGCAGTAGTGTAGCTGTATTTGCAGGCTAGGTAAACTGTGTTTGCTTCTTCCCTTCTTGTTCTTCTGCATTTTTTGAGTTTTGTATTTGTTGCTGGAGAACAGCTGAAGCTGAAACTTAACGTGTAGCAAGCCCACATGAGCATTTTTTTAAATGAAAGGGTTTAGAGCTGTTAAACCTTTTTTTCCTGTTATGCAACTGACAAAAAAAATCATCTCAGACCTGGTTTTTGGGGCTAAGCTCTAAAGATAAGGAGAAAAAGCTTTTAATTTACCCTATGACATTTGGCAGGACTTCAGTGCTGAGTATAAACTTAAGCAGTTGATTGATATTCTGATATTGAGAAGCAGCCCTCAGATTTATTTCACTGTAAAATAACAGGCTACTGAAATGGCTTTCACTGGTATTTCTGATCTATTTCTTCATTTATAAAATGCAACATTTGCACAACCACTAGGAGACCATAGGATCTCTTTCACAACACCTCTGTGCAGGAGACATTTTTCAGTATCATCCTGAAGTGGATTGTAGCCAATAATCTGTGCCCAAGCTGAGGAACACCACATATATGCACCGAAACGTGCAGGGAAGCAGCCTGCAATCCTCTCAGTTATACGTGGACCGGAATGTTGGATTTAGCACTCAAAAATACTTCAGAAGTCCCGGAATGGATAGGACTTCTCTCCCTGCAAGGCAGCGAGATGAACAGGGCAGCAACCCCCACCAAACAAGCAGTCAAACTTTGGTCTGTAGCTTAGGGAATCCTCTTTTCAGTGTCCCAGTCTTGGCTTTTCCTAAAGATTGGTGGCATCTGGAAGTAACAGTGGTCTGGCAATATGAGGCAGTAACCAATGGTTTAACTGCTTCTTGGGTCAGAGGCTCTCTAACTTTCCTGTTCAATGCTTTACCATGCCACTGAAGTCCCTGTATGGAGCCTTTCCTTTTGGCAAGCTCAGAACCCTCTACAGCCATTTGGCTTCCCTCCTGAGGTAGCTCAAGCGCTTAGGTATGGTTTAGTATTGTGCCTTAATTCTCCACTCACAAAATGGAGGTAGTGATATTTCTTTAAGGAAGAAGGTATTAGAGATAGTGTCCTGATTATAAATACGTTAGCAATGATGACATGTATGGACAGTCACCTCCATTTAAAATGACACAAAGAGATCTGCCAGCTTTTAGATTGCAAAGCATTTTCAAAAGGCTGGAGGGGCAAGAAGCTTCCTTTTATCTCAGGGGAAAAACCCTCTATGTAAGAGAGTAGCTTCCATGGGAACTGATCTTTCCATTACAACAGCTTATGCTGGAGTCAATAGAACTGAAACCATTTCTCATACAATTATTCCAAGCATCCCAAGTATGGCATTTCTTATTCGTATTGGCACAGTTTGTCCTTGACTGACACAGTAGGGTTATACCACAGGCTACATCCACAGCTACACATGTGCAGTGTAGGGTCTTGGTCCAAGCAGTGAGCAGCAAAGCCAACAACACAGGCTCTCTGGGATGCAGAGACCCCAGCAGGGATACCTCCCTGGGATCTGATGATGAGTGCTAGGACTGCTGCTCTCTGCTAAAGATCTCTCACTTAGCCAGCATGGACACTGCCACTATCGCTGCTTCCTCAAAAGCAGCTGTCACAGAATCAATTTGGTTGGAAAAGACCTCTGAGGTCATCAAGTCCAGCCTATGACCAAACACCACCTTGTCAACTAGACTGTGGCACTAAGTGCAATCCACGTCCAGTCTTTCCTTAAACACCTCCAGGGACAGTGACTCTATCACCTCTCTGGGCAGTCTATTCCAATGTTTAATCATGCTTTCTGTGGTAAAATTCTGCCTTGTGTTCAACCTAAACCTCCCCTGGCATACCTTGAGGCCATTTCCTCTTGTCCTGTCACTTGTTACTTGGGAAAAGAGCTCATCCCCCACCTGGCTACAACCTCCTTTCAGAAGGTTGTAGAGAGTAATGAAGTCTCCTCTGAGTCTCCTCTTCTCCAGGCTAAACACTGCCAGCTACCTCAGTCGCTCCTCATAGGACTTGTACTCCAGACCCTTCACCAACAGCTTTGTTGCCCTTCTCTGGATATGCTCCAACACCTCAATGTCACTCTTGAATTGAGAGGCCCAGAACTGAACACAAGAATTCAGATGAGGCCTCACCAGTGCCAAGTACAAGGTGCCAATCACTTCCCTAGTCCTAGGACTGAAGAGACCTCTGAGACCAAAACTCCTGTTCCTTCAGTCACACTGCCACTTGTCTCCAGTCCTGTCTCCTTCACAAGCAGTCTGGGAGTTTGCTCTGATGTTTTACAGGAACTATTCCACAGTCACAATCTCCAACATACTCATGCTGTTCATCTTTCTGCCAGCTTCAACTTCCAGGTAGAATAGTGTTTCTGTGTTCTTAGTATTTACACGAGACAGCAACCCTGTCTTCTCTATAATTTTGCTTTGCCAGACTTAAAAAAAGCATTTTTTTTCTATGCAGTGTAGAGATTGCTGTTTCTAACTTGGGTTTGCACCTTTTCTGTTTGAGTTAGCACTTCTCAAGTATAGGTGGCAGGTATTATGCACAGCTAGTCTCATCAGGATCAGGCCAGTATTTCCCGATGCTAGGTGCACATCAGTACACAGATCTATGGAGTCCTATGGGATGATCACCTTCCGGTTCAATAGGAGCAGGTGACACCCATTCTGCTATTCCATACTCCTCTTCTGCTGGATTCATATTTAAATTGAGCCATGGCTTCCCTATTACAAAGTGAGGGAATAACAATTTTGTTTTAAATACATCATATATTTTCCCTTTCCAAGATGATCCACTTCTAACTTGGCAAGGTGTAAAACCCCTTACCCCATCTAGGCTTGTTTCTTGCCTTACAGCTGTGTCTTCAGTTTTTGTTCTGTTCACATTAACAGACATTTGAGGAGTGTAGAAGGTTATCCTTCAATAGAGAAGCCTAGGGAAATAACTTTTCTCTTGCTTTTGTAGTTTTTATTTATTGAAGATGAACATTTGTCAGACATAAAAGAGGAGCTATTTGTCAAAGTTAAAATTGTTGGCAAATACAGCTGAAGCAATTGGCTCTGCAGAAGAAGCACTGTGAGACTGCAAAGGACTCTTCTGTCTGCTTGACTGGCATCACCACCCCAACATGACAGTCAAGAGCCACTGAGTCAGTCAACCTCTAGTAAAGAGTATCACAGGCACAAGGGAAGTCATGTTCTGCTTTGGGAATACTGGATACCTCTCAATTTCCTGTGGAGCAGCTGGACAGAGCTACTCCCCTCTGGCATGATCTTGTTCTGTTGTTTATTTGCTGTCTGAGAGCAGCAAGGAGAGAAGTGGGGTTTCTACATTAAAAAAAGAAAATGCCTCACGAAGAATATGGGAGGGTATTTAGCTGTATTTACGTGTAACATCATTTTTGTCAGAGAATTTTTGTAGTGCTCTTGTAAATTTTACTTTCTAGAGGAATAACGTACAAACCTGGGAAAAGCCATCCTCATACAGTTTAGGAGAGCCACCAGCCCTCTAGAAGAGGCCAAGTGGCTGACACTTCCTGTGCAAACAGGCTGTTTAACCTTCCAGCTAAGCTGTTCCATTTATGCTGGAGTTCAAGCGGTGTGCATGTGTACCATGCTCTTCCTTCTATGTGAAGAGCAGGGGGAAAGCAGGCAGGCAGGTAGGCTGATTCTCCCTCCTCCCAGCTTCTGGAGGAATAAAAGCAGAATAAAAGCCCTGTTGTAACAGTTTATGCCATCGGTCTACTCAGAGGGGTGTGCAGAAAGCAAGTATTTCACAGTTCAGTTCACCAGGAGCCTCTCTAGTTGACATTGTCACTCCACTTTTTGTTCCTGTTTCCAAAGGATTTAGAAAAATCCTTTTAAAAAGAATTTTAAATGCAGAGATAAGAGAAGCTTATCCATTTCATTAAATGTCCATGCAATGTCTAGCACTGTGCTGCTGATTACCGCAGTATAAGACAAGGAGTAAGTAGTAATTAGGAAACATCTCACTGATCAAATTGTAATTTTTTCCCATTACTATTACTTCCTCAAAACTCCTTTTTAAGAAACAGAAATAGAAATTAAAGTCTGTTCATACTTTATGCACTTGTGTCCACAATAGGCAGCTATGGGGCACAGTTCCCTTAATAACAGAGAACTGCAGGTGAAGATAAATCACAGAAGGTGTAGCATTACAGCCTGGAAGTTGCTGTTTTATGGATCATAACTCTTTACCATGTTGCTAAACTTCACTTTGTTTCCCTGCTGGTAGGTCTGAGAGGGTAGGTTTTGAAAGATTAGCAAAAATAGAGGATCCTCACGAAATCTTCTCCAGGAAAACCTTGAACAGGATAGGAGTCATTTGGGGACTATTTCACACCTTGAATGAAATAAATTGATAAAAAGCAATACAAAAGCAAAATTTAAGACTGTTTTTTGGGCTGGATATTATAATTTTTCATTTCGTGTTGCAATGAGAACAGACACCATTCATGAGCTCTCTGAGCTTCTTCCCAGAGCTGAGGATAAAAAGAAATAAAATAAAATTAATAATAATATTTTTAAAAGGAGGAATATATTGCTTTTCCAAATTTCTTTCCTACTGTACAGCAGCAAAAGAGGGCAATAAGCCTTTGCTTTACACTCATGGAAATCCAGCCCAGCTGGTTACATAAAGTTGCTTAGGAAAATCAGCAAAGGTTGGAGAGAAACAACTTGGGACAGATATGATGTTTAAATATTGGAGCTGTGATAAAGGGTGTGCAAGGATCCTGCCATAGTCAAGGTTTGCCTTGGCAGCAGGCTGCAAAAACTGAAGGGTGAGAAGTCCCTGGTCACTAGATTATAACTGCAGGACAGTGGGTCAGGCAGCCCTGAGCCTCACTGCAATGCTTAGTGCCCCCTGCAGAACACCATGATTCCACAGCCACCTCTCATCTCAACTGAGAGGCTTGTCCAAATCTGAACCCACTCAAAGGGAAGGACACCTCCAGCCCCCATCTCCACCCTGAACAGCATCTGCTTCACTCCAGGGCTGTTCTTTCCCTCCCTGCTTCTCTCCTTCCTAATCTCTTCCCCTCTGTTTGAGAAGAGCTCAGGTGAATCATCTCTCAGAGCCTACAACCATAGCATGGATACAGACAATGCTTTTAACTTGCATGAGTTTGTCAAGACTTCTCTTATGCAAGAAACTGGTTATTCTCACTGAGGAAAGGGACACAACAGAAGGACAATCCTGGAGAAAAAGGCAGCAACAGAGCAATGCCATTGAGATAAGGTCAGATGCAGCACTGAGAAGTGGAGTGGTGTAGGAGGGCTTGGAGAGCTGCTCAGGTCTAGCCTTCTATCACTATAGAAAATAAAATTTTTCAGTCTTCTGAGGTACCATTTACTGTCTCCATTTGTGAAGTTTCTCACATCTGAGCAATGAAGACACACAGTCTGTAACAACATCCATCAATATGAGCTAATAGGATCATGTCAGAGATGCCCAACAGAAGGTTAAGCCATGGCCCACATCTGAATCAAAGCCTGCCCCTGACAATTAATTGTTGGGGTGTCTAAGACATGCTGGGAGGCAGAGGTGGCTGTCTTGTTTCTAGAAATACAAGGCTGTGAAGAAGCTACCTACCTGCAATGTCATTTGCTTATCCCAAAGTGGGGTTTTGGCAGTACCAGGCATGCTTTTTGCCCCTTTACACTTTCTGCTAAGTGTACAGAGCCAAGATTCCAAGTGCATGCACTCAACAGAGACCCTGCAACCCTTTCCTTAGGGTCCTGCTGTTAGTCTCAGCATCCTGGCCAAATTCCAGTTGGGTAATTAGACCATGATTAGGTAACTGCTTGTATATGCCATTCCTCTTCCCTAGGGACCTTGTCTCTAAATTATTTGATGCTTTCAAGATTTCTAGTCATTAACAAGGCTGTTTCCATTGCCAATGGGAGACTAAATGCTGGCAGAACTTGGCAAATCAGTACAAGCTGAGAGATGAACAGACCAAGAGCAGCCCTGCTGAGAAGGACTTGGGGGTGGTGATGAGTGAGAGGCTGGACGTGATCTGGGCATGTGCACTCACAGCCCAGGAACTAAATGTGTCCTGGGCTACATCCAAAGCAGGTTGGGCAGCAGGGAGGGAGGGGATTCTGCCCCTCAGCTCTGCTCTAGTGAGACCAACCTGCAATGCTGCCTCGTGCTCTTGGGTCCCCAGCACAGGAAGGACATCGACCAACTAGTTGGAGCAAGTCGAAAGGAGGCAACCAAGATGATCAGGGGGACAGAGCACCTCTCCTACCTGGAAAGAGTTGGGATTGTTCAGCCTGGAGAAGAGAAGACATACTGGCAACCTGATTGCAACCTTCCAAGTACCTTAAGGGAGCCTACAAGGAAGATGGAGAGGGACTTTTTACAAGTGCATGTAGTGACAGGACAAGGGGGATTGGATTCAAAAGAAGGTAGTTTTAGATAATATATTAGGAAGAAATTCATTCCTAGGAGATAGGGAGACATTGGCACATGTTGCCCAAAGAAGTTGTGGGTGCCCCACCCCTGGAAATTTAGGATGGGCTGGGTTGAATGGTGCTCTGAGCAACCTGGTCTACTGAAAGGTGTCCCTGCCCATGGCAGGGCTGTTGGCTGGATTCTATGATTCTATAAATGGCTTCACCGTACATGGCTTGCCTGTAGGATGGGCATTGCCTGGTGGCCTAGATATTGTCTGTGGTAGCCATAGTCCTCCTGCCATTTGAGGGCATGCTGATCTGAGCCTGCTTATAAAGCCGAGGTGTAAGCAGCAAGACCCCCAACTGGGAAAAGAAACACAGTCTCATTGTTACGCTCAGTGGGAAGGAAAGAAACAGATTGACAGAGTCATTTACATGTGCTAGGAATCATTTTGTGGTTTGCAGAATTGAAATGCTTAATGGCACTCCTTAGAGGTAGTTTGCTTCCAGATGCTGTTTGCTTTCATGTTCGAAGCTACATGCATTGACATAGAAAATTCTGTTTGGAAAAATGGTGAGTATATGCAACTGCACAAATCTAAAAAAAGTCAGCATAAAAAATGAAGGAAATTTAGGCAGATACTGTAATTATTCCTTATCTTTTGACCCCTAATTGCTAGCAGTTTATCTCTCATGGGATAGTCTCCCATGGAGTATTTGTGTACATGCAAAAATGCTGATGGCTCACAAAGATGTCAGGTAAAGAGATTTTTGTTTCTCTCACAGGTTTTTGTTCATCATCCACCTCCTCTTTTACCCAGCAATTCCCCTGTAGTCTGCAGCACTCATCCAGCCAGCCTCCTGTTTCCATCTGGTGACACCAGTGCTGTCTGCGTTCTGCATTCAGAATCTCCTTAAAACCAAGTCCTGACTGAGACATCCATATGGGAAAACCCTGTTCCTCAGGCTGGTGACAGCCTGTAGCATTCATGGAAAGCCTGACTGCAAAAAACACACGGATATTCTGGCACCAGGTGTTCCCCTACAGAGACAACACAAAAGTAGATGAAAAGCATCCCTATCTGAATCCACCTTCCCTTAAGGCAGAGAAGTTTCTCTAGAGGTCTCCAAACAAACTGCCAAGAAGCCTAAGTCCTGCTTTTGTGTGCAAAGGTCTGCCAAGACAGCACCCACCAGCAATAAAGGGCATTTCCCTATAGGATGTGAAGATTTTAGTGCAGAGGCTGGAAGTATCGAGAGGTCTTGCAGGTGAAACCTAAAATGTTTCTTCATGATTGCTCATAATCTGAGGGTTTACCACAAAACTGCCCAGTTCTGGTCTTATTTAGTGGCAGTTTCTCCCTGTGGACTCACCAGTTCAATGCTGGAAGAGTGAGTTTTTACAGACCAAACGTCTAACTGCAGGATGCTGTGAAGCCAACATAGACATCCTGTCGGTACTAAATTTTAGTCCTAGTTACATGTGTGGGGATGGAGGAGCTGGCATCTATACTCTGCCTCAGCTTTCTATAAGGAAGAGCAGGGCTTTTCTAGTGCTTTAGTTGTGTGTTGGACCATGAGCCCTTCCTGACAGCACGGAAAAAAGAGGTTGCAATGCATGCTGGAATCTCAGCCAAGAGCCAAGGAGGCAACACAGCTAGGAGTTGACAGCTCTCTTGCAGAAGCCAACCGAGACAAAAAAACTTTACCTTTGCATGCAGGGTTTTCTGAAAACTAATCCTTGCACCTTCTTCCAAGACTGTTGGCACTCAATGCTCTCAGCCTCATCACTCCTACATTTTTGTGTGTTCATAGAGTCACATGGGCAGCTTTAGCTGTTTAGTGGAGGTGGGATTGTGCCTGTGTTTTGGCCACAGGACAAAAGCAAGAGGGCTGGCTTTATCCTGACACTAAACCTGTGCAAACCTGTAAAACTGCTCTGCTCTTCTGCAAAGCTCCTGAGGACATTTTTGAGCCCTGTCTTGGCACTGCTGCAACTGGTTCAGTGTTAAAGGGTAAGCAGATGCTTTACGATCTCTGATTTGTTACCACTGGGTCATTGACCACATTTTTCTCCTGGTGACCTTGTTTTCCTTCAAATTCTGTGTTCTGTGTCTTCATTGCTCATTTCCTCTGAGTGTCCTTTGGAGCAGGAATCCTCCTGGGCTTTCTGTAAGATTCCCTCTGGATCAGGATTTAGCTTTGCAAACGCAGGTATCTGCAGCCTGGTTATGTTTCTGAGCTCTTCCCACTGTGTCCTGCTTTATAATCTATGTAACAGGTCTCTTCACACTCAAATATGTATTCAAACTAGGTTAGATGCCCTAAAAATGCCTATTTTTCTCCACTGACTGCTAAGGGAGCCTCTGGGCCTTACCTCAGAGGAAGATAAATATCAGGTAAGTCTAGTGCTTTACCTCTGAATATGGGCACCAGCTCATACAGCTTTGTACTCACAGATTTGCATTTTTGTCCCAAACCAGGCTTTTTTTTGTAGAAAAAGAACCTTGTCCTGCCATGATTTTCTCCCCATGGGTGCATTCCATGGCCTCAAGTTCAACTTGGCTACACTAGAGTTCTTCATATTCATCAAGTCCTTCCGTGGTGGAGTAAAAAATAATTTTTTGCTAGTTTTTCAGACCATAACCAAAATGTCAACTTCAAAACAGATCCTGTTGTGCATCAAGGTCTTGCAGACTCTTGCTGCAGAACATCTCTAATCTTTCCCCACTCCTTCACTGGAAGGAGTCTCTTAAATCTCCCCTCACGGCTATTCTGAACTGTGTGGCAAAGGATCTTTCTCCAGCCAAATGTTGGACCCATCTGGTTGACACAGTCCTAAAGAGAAACCACATGAACCTCCCGCATTTTTCATCCAGCTCTCCCAGTTTTCTGCTGCCTGCTTGTGTTCATCTCTGAGATTTTCAGTGTGCCTCCACACTCCTCTTGCAACACACTTCCAAAACGTGAGCTGACTGGTTAGCTCAGCTAGCAGGCTCAAATCCGTGTGGCATTGGCTGACATCTTTCCCAATGCCCCTTGGTGTTTTCTCTACCTGCTGCTGTGTTTCAGATCACAACCTCTCAAAGCCACAGGTTGTCCTTTTACTGTGAGCTGGCACAACAGCTGCTGAGGCACAGCCTGTCTGGAGAGGGCTGTTGCTGCAATAGCTTAGACCACGAGGACTCTTTGTCTGATTAAATCTGAATGGGGATTAGTAACGGAGGAGGAAAGGGCTGTAACTTTAATTCATGAACATTATCCTCTTTTCTTCCCTCACCCATTCAGCATCAAAGTGGATGCATGGCTGCAGAGCAGCATTTTTATGAGAGTTATATGCTCCTTGTGCCCCTCTTTGTGTTTATTCCAGCTGCAGCCAGAAGAGATAAAAATCCACAGCTGGCCCTGCTGGGGTGAGAAGCCAGCTTCTGGAAATAGCTCATCACTCTGGAGCATGTTCAGAGAGCACAGCCCCAGTGATGGTTGCCCCAAAAGTAGCCAGGTGCCTCCCACTGCATTGCATCCACCCCTACCTGGAAAGAGGCAGCTGTGATCCCTTACTGTCATGGCCCTTGGGCTTTCACATCAGAAAGCTCTGCTGATAAAAGCTACCCTTTTGCCTCCGCAGCTGGGACCTGGCGGACAAAGAACTCATTTAATGGCATAAGGTTACATTTCTTCACATTAGGTTACATTTGGGGATGTAA
This sequence comes from Myrmophylax atrothorax, assembly GCA_026770055.1. NCBI lineage: Eukaryota > Metazoa > Chordata > Aves > Passeriformes > Thamnophilidae > Myrmophylax > Myrmophylax atrothorax. The sequence continues at coordinate 8,645,272 of JAOXXN010000364.1, read as the reverse complement.
TATTTTCCCCCTCTGATCTAAAATCAAGCCAAATTTGCTAGAAGGGGGCACTTTTTTCCCCCTGATGTAAGTGTGAAAGATATGGAGGTAGGTCCCCTGGGCTGGAAGTTGTTTCAGAGAGCCCAAAACCACTTCCCATACATTGCTCTCACTGCCAGCATGGCTGCAGCATCCTCCACCACTGTAATGCAAATCCTGTGGGTACAAGTGATTTCCTTAGCCCCTGAGCCCTCTTGCACCTCTCTACCACAGTGCTAGGGACCTGCAGCCTGGCAGATGCTCCTGGGACAGGGGTAGCTGTGGTGCTTGCAGCTGGGGCCCAAGGCTCCTGCCTCCCCTGTGGCCATGACCTCATTTCTTGCACACCCGCCCGCACTGAGCCGGTGAGACTCATCCCGGGAGCCCCACGCAGGCAGCTGTCAGGGATTTTTTGCATCGTTTAATTCTCAATCCTCCCAAGAGCATGAGGAGGGATTGAGTGTGTTCACTGAAACGAAGGACAGGCAGGAGGGGCAGAGCCAGGCACTGGTAGCTGAAAAGGTCTAGTGAGCGCATTTTGTTCTCAAATGTCGCTTTGGGTGGGAAAAGGGAGAAATAACAGCCAATGTGGGCATTTCTCTGTCTAGCAAACTAGCCGGAGCTGGCAGCCCCCACTCTGCCTGCATGGAGCACACTGAAACCTTAAGGAGGGTCCCAGTCCAGTGCAGCAGAGGTGACAGGGCATAAGCATCTGTGATTTGAGGCAAGAAGGTTTGTCTTCTCTGTCCCCCAAGCACTGAGAAGCCCACGCTATACTGCTGGGTGTGTTCGTACATCTGAGCACGGTGCACAGTTTTCTGCAGGTGCATGACCAGACAGTGTCCTTCTGGAGGCCAACAGGCACTCTGGCAGTGCAGCAGCTTGCTGGTTTTGTCCAGTCCTGCGTGATAATGCTGGCAGCCAGGGCAGCACAGCATAGAATCACGTCATAGAATCACAGAATAGTTTGGGTTGGAGGAGACCTTAAATATTGTCTCATTCCAACCCCTATACCATGGGCAGCGACACCTTCCACTAGATCAGGATACTAAGGATCTGACTCTCTGCTTCATGGACTCGTTTTGACCTGGTTTCCTCTACATATGCAGATACAGATGAGCTTAAGATGCACAGAGGGTAAGATTGACTCTTAAATGAGGCATCTTTCCGCCAGAGTTCCTGTGGGCAACTCCTAAACAAAAACTTTTTTTTTAAGACAAAGGTGCAGAGGCTGGAAAGTGGGGTCCTGCAAAGACAGGAAAGGTTGGGTGTGCCTAGCTGCCAGCCTTAAGTAGTCAAGGTTCAGATTATGGCAACAACAAGAGGAATAAACAGGTCTGGCATGAGATTTTACTCTAAACACAAAGAAAATGTTAGTGGGTCTCTAACACGGTCTGTCACATAAACTGCATTCTCATGTGTCCTCATTACAGATGAGCAAACAGAAGATGGGAAAGGGTACACATCAAAACAAAGCCAGTCCAGCAATGCAGGCACAAACATCAGCTTTGGCTGCTCCAGGGTCATGCATAATCCCCAAAATCTGAGCCAGGCACCATCAGGAAGATCCTCTGAATAATCCCATATCACGAACTTCACAGCTTTTCTTGTTCTTACAAAAATGCATCTAAACACCAAGCACAGATGGAGGGAAGAAATGGGAACCTGCCATGCTTCCTCATGGCTAAATCATTGAAAATATTCACAGGAGTCTCATGCACAAACCAGCCTCCAACCTGCCACATTCAGAGGAAAACAACAGGACACAGAAATAGAAGAACTGGTGGCAAAAAAATGAACTGCCTGCAGCATCAAGAGTTTGTAAAAGCACCTCTCTACATCCTTTGGGTAGAGGTGCCTAGCCACACCAGAGTGGAAAGCCCATGAATACATCTAATGCATCCTAGCGCCCCTACCTTGGGTTGGTTGTTGCAGACCCCCAGGGCAGAGAAGAGCCCCTCTATTCCCTTTTGCTGTGCTGGCTTGTTTACCCCATGCCTACCTTGCGCCTTCTTGCTCAGAAAACCCCTGAAAGAGGGTTCTGGAAGCAACTGTGTACCTGATGTGGCCTCATCCTGAGCCCTCTCTAGTCCAGGAACTGCAGGACTGTTGCCCACCAGCATGCCATTTGTCACATCCCCTCAGACAGGGAAGGTGCAGCAGAGCCAGGACAGTGAAGATGCAACCCCTGGATGCAACGGGCAGGGCTGTCTCCTGCAGCAGGACTTATCCCTGCTGTGATACTGACCTGTGGCCGGGCGAGGTCAACACCCCAAGATGAGGACACACATGTCAAGTCTGCGGGGTCACCCTGGCGACTCACAGCAGAGCCCAGATACCCCCACAAAGGTGCTGGTCATGGTCCTGCTGAAAATAAGCTGGGCTGGGCTGCCACCTTGTGCCAACAGGCAGCATTCACTGACCAAGCCTGGCGTGGTGATTTTCCATCACCTTATGTTTTCAGTGACCTAAATGGGGATACACCCCCAGACTCCAGTCCCAGATAAACTCCACAGAGCTCAGCACATTCCCAGCAGTAGGCAAGGGGCTTTGTTGTCTCTCCATGGAGCCGTCTTCACCCACATCCCAGGGTTTGAAATTTCTGTATCTGTGCAGATCTCAGCCCTGCCAACCAGCAGCCAAGTCTTTGGGGAAATGCCAGGGAGCTGGAAGAGTGGGTGCAGCATGACAGGGTGCTGGCACTATGTGGGGCACAGGATCCCCAGGAGGAGTCCATGTTGGTGAGCTCAGTGGAAGGGTTCAGACCCAAATGCCGAGCACAGCCAGGGAGAAATGCCAGAATTCCAGAACATAGACGCAGGCAGTGAGCAAGCAGCCTGTGGCACTGCTGCAACCTGCAGGGCTGAGAGGCACTTCTGAGTGGCCCCAGTCTCTGCTACCCCGCCAAGGTGACGCCGAGGGGACCTTCACCTTCTGCTATTGATCTTGGCTCGCTCACAAGGCTGAGGGTGCAGCAGCAAGGCAGAGATGTCTGTGCCCAGCTCGGGCAGCCCTGGCACACACCAGCCCTGGCACAGCCCATGCTGGCCAGCTGTTCAGAGCCAATGCTATCTGGGTGAGTAAATGGAGTTTATCAGTTCTTTCAGGTTTTCTTTTTTATTATTATTATTTTATTTTCAAGGTAGCTGTGAAGAAAAGGTTACATTTCTGAAGGGAAACTGCATGGGGAGAAGCTTAGGCGTGGGGAAACAGGGGAGGGACCCATTGCCACACCTAGTACTTGGTCCAGGCACTTCTCTTCCAGGAGCCAACACAGACCATCAGCACCCTCTTCAGAGTCTGTCCTTGCTGCCATCCTAAACCCGTAGCCCAACTCCCCAGATGCAGTTCAGGGCAGAGGGCCATTAAGAGAAGTCACACTGGCTGGGACAACGGGTGACTTGAGGGGTGAAGTGGCAGCAGGGAGAGGTCTGCATTCTTAATAGTGAAGGATGAGCAGGGATCATTTCCCTGGAGCTGAGCAGGCATGTATGGTCCTCAGGTGTTGTTCCAGCACCATGGGGTGGCAACTGGGCCCCCTCCAAGCTCTGATGGCAGGGACAGGCAGGGACATTCCCAGCCTGACTTCCTGCTTGGAGCAGGATGTGACATCAGATTTGCTGTGGCTTTGTACTGCAAACCCCTATGCCTCGAAATCCCTGCCCTGGGCTGTGCAGAGATTCCTCATGCTGAGCACCCTCCAGACTGCTGAACTGCAGCCAACAGCCCTCATCCATCATAACATCATCTGCCACCAGCTCTAGGATGAACCTCTTCTGTGTTGCCTGCAGCCAAAACCCTGGTTTGGCTCTGGGAAGCCCCTTGTGTACCTCAGACACAAAGCAACAGTGAGTGTGGTGGTTGCAGCCCTAGATTAATGATGGGCATCCAGCTGCAGGTCATCCAGTCTTTGCTACTGAGGTCCCTTTACTTCTCAGTACATAAGACCCACTACAGTCCCCTGGGTGTCACAATGCTGCCCTTCTCTATAAGGCTCCTGGCAGATGTGATGGGAGAGAGGCAATACTGGACCTATCAGGGTCATGTGGGTGTGGGAGGAAGGGATCATCCCTGCCTGGCCTTACCACCAGTGCTTGTTACAGTGGTGTGAGATGCATCCTTCCTTGGTAGCACTGCCACTTCTCCCTTTCCCATCAGGGCTCTGGATTCCAGCAGACATGCACACCTCGTTTGGGATGAGGCTTTGGTGGGCACAGGGGCTCAGTAAGGGTGCCACAGTAGCTGGAGATCTGTTGTGATTCCAAGCCCTGCTCAGAGCTATACCAGGATGGATTCCCACAGCACAAAAAGGGAACACCATCCCTACCCTGAATGGTGGCAAGCTTCTCCAGCAGGAAACTCTCCCAGTTTGATTCATATCTCCAGCTTTACAGCCATTTTGGTCAAACAGGTAAACCAAGCACGTTGTGGAAACAGATTCCAGCAGGGGAAGGGTCCTGCAGCACTGGTTCACAGCTCCCCTGGGGATATTCCCTGGCTCCAGTGCAGCACTACAGGGCACTGAGGTGCATCTCTTCCTTGTAACAGTCTCAGGGAAAGAGAGGCATGGTTTGGCCTCTGTCTTCTCTAATTGCTGAACACAGGGAGGATGAGAAATGTGAAAACTCCACCAGGCAGGGCTGCTGGACCCACCATCTCTGCTACGTGTAGAAGGTTGAAGATGTGAGAGATAAAAAAGCCAAAGCCTTCTTGCAGCAGCCTGGCAAAGAAGTGGCTGTGCAGCACGCCATTATCAGAGGAAGTGACACCCAATGCTCCTCTCGCACACCTGCCCCTTGGGCTTTCTCCATCTCCTCTGCCGGCTGGGATGAGGCCATGAGTCACCTGGGCCAGCCCTGCCACTGCTCTGCACCCCACCCAGCTTGTCAAACCTTGCCAGGGGCCCCCGAGCATGTGACAGCTGATTTCCACCAGCTTCCTCCAAGGACCTTTTAAGATTCCCCACAATCTCTCCCTGGCATGACTCCAGGTCTTTCCAGGCTCACTTCTGTACATGGGTCCTTTATTGCTTTACCCACAAGGACTCAGATCAGGCTTACATAGCATGGGCCAGTCTGCCAAACCAGACAGCATAAAGGTGTTGCAGTGGTGGCATCACCCCTGCACAGGCACATCCTGCCCCATTAGCTCTGGGAGATGATACATGAACTTTCTGGAGCTGCTTTTGTGATTGTGAAACCCACCTACACGAACAAAATGAGCCTGTGCATGGAGATGTCACCCTTAAGTGATGAAAACCATTAAATTATATTATATTAAATTAAAACTGAGGCAGGAGCCTTGGTGGTGTCAGGTCCTCAGGCTCCTGGAGCTTGGCACCTGGCAGACTTTCTGTTGGGAGCAGTCAGCCTGGCAAACAGGCTAGGCAGCCCCAGCCTGCAGCTGGCAGGTTGGGGCAGCGCTGGCAGTTCCGAGAGGGAGCTAACCCAGGGATGAACTCACCGGCACCCAGTCACCTCACCAATGCATCCTTCAAAGGGAAGCCCTGCAGGCAGCAGAGCTCATGACGGAAGGACGTCATTCCACTGTGCACTGCCTGGGACACCTCATCTTCCTGGGGAAACACCCTCCTCCCAGCCCTCCCGGCAGGCAAGCCTCTGGAAGGTGGCCAGCCATGGTGCAGAGCCATGCCTAATGTGCTTAAGCCCATTTGCCTTCACCAGTTCTTGTGAAGCCCTTGGCAAGTCCTCAGGGTGTAAATGAAGCCAATTCTGGCAAGCTCTAGGGTAGATTGCCCTATGCAAAGCACCACTACTGCTTGTGTGGTAAATTCCCCTCATTTCCCACCCCTCCAAGGCTCTGGAAGTTTTTTCCAGATCCTCTCTGAACCTCCTCAGTCTCCTGCCTGTGTTACTATTCCTGTCAAATGGTCCCCAGTTGAAGTTCTGCCCCATGAGAAGAGGAGCAGGAAGACCCTCACGTCATCAGACTGTTAAAAGGAACTTTTATGTCCTGCTCCTTAATCCTGTTTCTGGAATGAGAACATGTTTTAAAAATCAGGGGAGGTTGCTAAGGGACAGTGTGCTCAGCAGGGACATCGCTCACAAACCCTCAGCACTCAAAAGAGGAGGTAAATAACTGGGGATATTATTAATCCTTTGCTGCCCACACAATTAACAGAAATGTATTATTCTTGTCAAGGACAAAGGAGCCCATATTCCCCCACAGCCGAGGAGCTGAACCAGCAAATTTTTTGGTTTCAGCTCCACAGTGGGTTCAGCTGTGACTGAAGTTGTTCCAGTTTAGTTCCTGTTCAGGCCAATAAAGGTTAATTAACCATTTGTTAACCCTGCACTCATTTTGGCCAATTCACACTGGAAAATACAGGCTGAGAAAGCAGCTGTGTGAGGGGAACTGAGCCATTTTCAGCCCATCTCTGATTTCTGTGGCCTCCGCTCCATCCTAATTGGATACCAGAACTTCTTGCCAACTCAGCAGAGATGACACACAGGGTCAAAGGGCAGAAAAGCTAAATTTTGCCCTGGAAGTCTGTAAGAAACCTAGACTGTGAGGGACAAACAGGGGTGTGGAGGAACTGAGCTCCCTGGGCTCTTCCTGAGACAAGCACCTGTACAAGTGTGCAAGTGTGGTCTGAGGCAGTGGCTCCTAAACCCTCAGCAGTATTGGGGGATCACTTGCTCCTCTCAATATGCTCAGAAATTAAAGTATTCTAGACATTAAGTACCTTTTAATGGCCCACAGCCTGAATCAGGCGACAGCCAGGGGTTATTTAGGAAGAAATCTCCAGCAGCAACAGGCTGAGGCCCCAGGGGGAGATGAAGTCCCGTGCTGGCAGCTGTTCCATGGCCACGTAGCAGCACACTGAGCTGCCATTTCTTGCTGCAGAGAGGCACGTGCAGGACAGGGCTGTGAAGGGACTAGCTGTCCTGCTGCTCCCCTGTCTATGGCTGTTCCCAGCCAGCACCAGCGCAGCTTTATCCATGACGGCACCTCTGAAAATAATGCCCTGGGATCAGCAACGAGGCAAAGGGGGGCACTGGGATTCAGCAGCCAGTGTGCTGCCAGTTCACATCCAGCTCGCTGCACGCTAGCACAGTCAGAAGACGAGATCTTGGTTATATTTATCATTTGACGGTGCTGGTCCCCACTATTTTTAGAGCGGTGTTGCAGCTGCAGCTCGCTGAGGAGCGAGGTGAGTTCATTGGGGGACTGATTTTTACCAAGCTTCTCCCAAAATTCCTGAAGTCATGGCATCTCTTCCCTGACCTGAGTGGCCTGAGGTCAGGCTGCTGAGCTGAGGGCTGCAACCCCTCAGGAAAGGAGGTCCTGCCAGGGTCCCTGTGCAGAGCCCCAATGCCTCTCGGGTGTTCCTGAGCAGCCACATCCCAGGGGGCAACTGCCCCCACAGGCCAGGGACCTACAGTGGGCTCTGGCACAACCTGGCACTGCTGCTTCCCAGCCTGGATGTGTGGGTGGTGGGCAGGCTGGGCCTGTGGGTGGCAGCGGCACCACCTGGGTGGTGGGGGACACCCGGGTGGTCCCACTTGGGAAGTGC
>JAOXXN010000364.1:8609456-8636236 GCA_026770055.1 Myrmophylax atrothorax | reverse complement strand
GGGTGCAGGCTGTGCGGGGGGGTGTCCCCCGCCCTGGCTCCCAGCCCCCAGCAGCTCAGGGAGGCTGCGCTGCCCCTGGAATCGCCCACCAAATGGCCACGTCCTCCGCGCTGTGACATGGGCATGGGACAGCCCGTCTGCGGCTCTGCCCGCACCGTGGGGCCTCCTCCTCCTCTTCCTCCCCCGGGCATCAGCGCAAACCCTGCTCGGACTGGGTGGGTTGTTGTCCTCCGTGGCGGTGGGGTCGTGTCTCTCGGGGACAGCGGGAGGCGGCACCTGCCCCGGGGGTCCATCCCGGCCCCCGGCCGGGGCTGCGGGGTGGGCGGCGGGGCGGATGTGAACCTCGGCATCCGCCGCCCTCTGGTGACAGCCAGCCGCGGGCGGAAGGGCCCGTCGGGGACAGTCACCCACCCAAAATCTGCGGCTGCCGTCCTGGCGAACCTTTCGAGCTGATTTTATAGAGAAGCCTTACCGGCAGCGTGGGCTCGGCAGTCCCGGTGACACGTTTGGGAAGGTGCCGTGTCCAAGGGAAGGCTGCGTGGTGGGAGCTGGGGAGGTGGGCTTGCTCAGAACCCGGCGCGTGAACATAATCCATCTGTACGAGGGGCAGACACTTATGCAGTCTCCTTTTTTTTTTTTTTTTTAAGGAAGGTGTGTGGAATTTGCAGCCGCTGGGAAAAGTGTATTGTAGAGGAATGCTGTGCTGTGTTTTAGAGTATTTTAAAAGTCATTTCCACTCAGTGCCTTTTAATAAACATCAGACAAGCAAAGATTCGCTTACAGACTTGCCCTCTCCCTGAATCCTTTCGCCCTAGCAAAGAGGAGAAGTTGGGAAGTTGTGGAGAGCGTAGCAGGCTTGAACCCTGACGCAAAGGAGTGTCTCGGCGAACTGGGTAACACACGAGGAGGTGAACAAGGTCTGGCAGGTGAAACAGGAGGAAACTCTCAGTGCGATAGTGCTAGAGTTGCTCTCGGCAGGGCTGGGCTTTAGGATGAGGACCGGGAGAATGAAGTCATCCTGTAAAGCCTCGTCATCGCCCTGTTTCGCAGCAGCAATTCCCACCGTGCGGGTCTCGGCGTGAGTGAGCGGCGAGGCCCTGGTAAGGACTACATGTCCCAGCATGCAGCTCCCTGTGCTGAGGGCAGGGCACTGGTGGGAGCTGGGAGGGCTGGGAGGTTCGTGCAGGGTTTGGATCCGAGGGACTCAGCTGCCACGGTGTCTGTTGCAGGGGACGCGGCACCTGCCTTCACCTCACCTGCAGCCGCAGCCCCCATAACGCTCCGCTGGATTGCTGCTGGCGCTCGTGGGGTCTGGACACGTCTCTTCTCATGGAACATGGGCTGGCCAGGATGTGTGGGGACAACAGAGTCCTGTTGTCACCACAGCTGTAGACCAGTGCTCCCTGGGGAGCTGGGCTTGTGGACCAAGGTGCAGCTGTAGTTGGGGTAGGGTTGGGGCTGTTTCAGCTCTGTCACTCATCTGCTTTGTTTCTGTTCCCCGTGTGAGAGGTTTCTTATGCCCTGACAAAAGGAAAGCTGATGGGATCACCCTGCATCTCTGGCAACCCTGATATTCAAGGCACATCTTGCTGAGGAGCTCTCCTGCTTCCCTGTCTTTGCAGCAAGCTGGACAGAGCAGCTCTCAATGCTCTGTTCTTCATGTCTGCTCTCTCCAGAAATGGTCTTTAGGGAATTGCAGATAATTTTAATTTTACTGCTATTTCACTCCTAGTAGTTTCCTCCAAAGCTGATGAAATCCTCAATCTGAACATCCTGCCTTGGCTGGTGGTGCTGAGTTTTCCCAGCACTTCTTCCCTCAGCTGTTTCAGGTCTTCTGAGCATGCGGAGCAGGAGCAGGAAGGGAGGTTCCCTCCCTGCGTTCGAGGGATCTCCGAGGGCAGAGAAGCACATCTGTGCCTCTGGTCTTCCTCCTTGCTGTCTGCTACCAGCTGCTTGCCCTGGCACATTTCTGCATGGCTGTGCTGAGTAAGAGGCCAGAGATAACTGGACTTTGCTCACTGCCTCTGAGGGTGATTCAAGGGGATAGTTATTGATCTGACTCTTCAAAGTCAGTGACTCTTGACTCTTCCTGAGTCCTTTATCGGCCCTTACTGCTCTGCGCCTGCCCATGTTTGTCCTCTGCTAGATTTGGTTGACACTATCGTGTGCTGTGTGGAAATGCACCATGCCTGAGGGCCAGGACGCTTCCTGGATGCAGAACAAGAAAACCTGTTGTTGGTAAGTTTGTGACCACAGACCTGAAAGGAGAAAGTGAAGCCATGTAGTTAGAAAAGTGGTGTCCTCAGCACACTGTCAACGGAGCTGTAATCAAATTATCAGAGGCTTTGGTAGCTGGAGGAATTAATGAGTTGGGTTTGAAGCAGGACAGGTATGAAGGGCAGCATGAGAAAAGTCCTGAAAGGAGACATTTGTAGTTAACAGATGGCTTGTGAAGGGTTACTTGCAGGTTAGTGAGATTGTTGCATGTTACTTGGTGAGAGTCTTTGGAGAGAGGGTTTTGCCTGATGCCTCTCTGCCTTGCATCACTCTCAGGGACCCTGTTCTTCCAGTGGGCTGTGTAGGTCCCTGTGTATTGCTAACACTACATTACCATGTTTCTGGTACTTCCTTCTGTGTGCAGCACCTGGCATGTCTGCTCCCTGGAGCCTGTTTGCTGACCACCTCTCTTCCTTTGTTTTTGGATTTTGCTTCTGCTTGTGAGCATGTGAGCCAGGTGAATATAACCTCTAGAGAACTTGGTCTCACAAAGTTTGAGGCATGCTTTAACGATTATTTTCTTTGACTGGAAAGTGTCTCTGCAAATCTTCATCCTCCCTTTAGCTTTGCTCCTGTCTTTCACAGTCTCCTTGGCTTGGCCTGTGAATGCCCAGCTGCCAATTAACATGTTTTCCCCCTGTTTCCGTCTGCATCTTCAGCTGGTTGTGAATCCTGAATGAAGAGCAGCTGAGCTCACATGCTCTGCATTTCAGAGAGCTTTTTTCAGGACTGGCCAGTGGTTTGCAGTCATACTTGCCTGTGCTGTGGCCTGGACTACCCCCCAGCTTAAGCAGCATGATGGAAGAACAATACTTGGATGGGAAACCTTCAAAGGAGTCCTGTGTGCTGCAAAGTGGGAAGTTAGTGATTCAGCTGGAAGTGCTTTTTAGTAACAAATCCGTGTCCTGGACCAGGGCTGATGTCAACCCTGTGATTCTTCTTGTTGGAAGTGAAAAAATATGCAAAGCCCTTTATGCAAGAGCTGAGGTGATAATCCAGATCTCCTGGCCTCAGTCCATTTGGGGTAATTGCATTCTTCCTGGGGAGTGTTTTCAACCCATCCCTGTCAGATACATTGCCATTGCTTCCTGTGCTGCAGCAGTATGTGGGTGGCAGTACTTCAGCCATGTCCGAAGCAATTCTTGTCACTGCTCAGGCTTAGAGCCTCTCAAGCCTCCTCTGAAAGTCCGTGTGGTAGAGCATGGAATTGGTGGAGGGTTTTAAGTATGTGAATATTTACATATACACAAACTACACTTCCTGGGGCTTGTTCTGCTTATAAGCTGTCCAAAAAGATTGCCCTTGTGACTAGCTGGTACAGTTTCCAAGTGGGACCTCTCTTGAGATGCAGGTGCAGGTGGCATTAAGTGCAGACTTTGTGGATGCCTTCATGACTGTTTTAAGGGCTGGTGCCCCAGTAACTGTGACAGTGCCTCCCTGCATCAGGATGTGAAGGCTGTACTCCTGGGGCACTGCCAACCTGGCTGTCCACAGGGCTCTGCTCCAGTTAGAGCTGGGTTGTGCTGCTGGGGGTGCTGCGGGGTGGTTGACTGTGTGGGAGGGCAAGCTGGGAAACAGGGACTGCCCCTAAGCAGCTTTTGCTCATTATGCCTGGGGCCAGGGGAATGTTAGACCTGATCTTGGGGAGGTTGATATCATCCTGGTTTTCAGGACCTGCTAGGCATGAGGACCCAGCCCCCGCAGAGTGTGATCTCCAGGGGTCTGTAATTATAGCACTGGGAGCCTGGGGAGGAGACTTAAACAACATCTTTGTGATGGTGCTGGCAGGCCTCTCAGAGATTTCTATTAAACAATTGTCGTGTTCCCCCTTTGCTGTAGCCTGGGAAACGCTGCGGCGTTGGATTTGTCTTGTTCTGTTTGGGTTGTTGGGAGGGGTGTCTCTCCAGCAGTGGAGTTTGTCCCTCCCTGCACCAGCTCTGTGTCCCCATGGGGTGGCTTAGCGGGTGGCCTTTGGGGACCACAGCCAGTGCCTGTTCTTGCAGATAAACCATATGCCAGTGCACCCACTTGGCTGCTGGCAAAGTTTGTGTGGTGGAGCAACCTACAGCTGCAGGGGTGGAGAAGAACAAAGCCAAGGACACAGAAAGGCCTTTACTTCCCCCTGAAATCCAGGGAAGGGGGATGATGGCTGTGACCTTAGCAGCCCTCTCTGGAGAACCAAATATGCGCCAACCCAGAGTCATGCAGGGAGCTGGGCGGATAGCTGGATCCCAGGAGGGAGTCAGGGCTGCAGCTGGAAGGATGGCCTCTGGTAAAGTTAGGCAGAATCTTTGAGCTGGTAGGGTGATTGAGGTCTCCCTTCTGTGTATGGGCCACTAACTCACTTGGCTCAGATGAGCAGTTACTGCCTGGGCAGGGTATTCACCAGCTGAGCTGAACCTGTGTCTGTGAACTTATCTTTCCAGGTGACCCAAGACAGCTGGAACAAGCAACCCTAAGACCACACTACAGGTGCTGACAGCTGGGAACTGCCTTCTCTATCTGCTTCAGCCCTACACCAAGGTTAGCACTGTTCAACTGCCACCAACTTCCCTTCCCTCACCAGGGCTGAAGCAGAGGGCTCTGTGCTCTCCTCCCTTTGGCCATAGGGATAGCTCTGTAGTCTACGTGTCACCCAGATGAGGTGCTCCCACAGCCGAGGTGCTCCTGCCAATGTGGCCAGGAGTGCCTGGATGTGTGCAACCGGTGCTGCTAAGACTGTTGAACCCTGCACACAGTTGTCAGGAGCTCAAGAATGGTGTGTTCTCTGCCCTTGGGAACTTGCAGTCTGTGCTGTTTGCTGCACTCGTCCTTCTGCATGCCAGCAGGATCGAATGGGAGTGTTTTCCAGCTGCTGTTCTCTTCTGTCCTTCACCTGAACTCAGCTGAGACTTTACCCAGAGCTTCTGGCAGATGTAATCATGCTCTCTATTAGAAGCAGTTTAGCTCTGCCTGCATTTTCCCAGGATTTTCTAGCTTGGTCTTGGTGTATGAGGCTTAGAGTGACAGTGAACTGTTTCATTAGGATCAGTAGCCTTTGGCAGTGGCAAGAAGTGTTACCTGCTCCGGGGTAACAGCCTGGAGCACCCTGAGTTTGCTGTGGTCTTCCTACCCTGTCTCTGGATGTTTGTGTGCCTGCATAGGATCCACTTGCATCGTGTGCTCTCACCTGGAAGGGAGTCCTCCTCAGCACTGAGCCTCTGGCAAGGCAGGCTAAGCGCTCCTCTTGCCCCAGAGCTCAGGTGTGATTTGGCCAGGAGAGATTATATGGGGAAGAAGTAATTTAGGATGCATGGCTGCCCAGCCTCTGCTGCTCTTCCTCTAAAGTGTCTGCCAGGGAAGTTGAGGCCTGTCCAGAGGCAGCTGGAAACTGGGCCTCGGGCCATCTCACTCTTCAGCCTGATGCTGAACTGGTACCTGCAGGAAGTGAGGCAGGGAGAGATTTATCTGTGAAGCTGAAAAGAAGGAAAGAAGTTCTCTCATGTCAGTGCTCTGGGCTGCAGATTCCTGATCACAAAATGCAGTGACAGCAGTGACCTTTGTCCAGATGGATTGTGGCAATAACAAATACCTGCTCCATGATGAGATCTTATATATCTCTTAGTGATCAGAAAGTGACATGTTATGTGGCAAAGACCAGAGAAAAGGTTTGCCCTCAGTTCTGCTGGAGTTGCTTGAAGGTCCCAGGCCACCAAGTTTGCAGCAGGGCTCACCTGCCTTTTGACAAAGGCCATTTTAACACAGGGTTCACCATAAAATGATAGAAAGGCTTGGGTTGAAAGGGCTTTTACAGATCACTGCATTCCAACCCCTCACCATGGGCAGAGACACTTTCCACAAGACCAGGTTACTGAGGGCCCCTCCAACCTCGCCTTGAACATTTGAACATGTCACATCCACAATGTATCTGAGCAGCCTGTTCGGTGGTTCACCACCCTCTGGGGTAATGTTTGACCCGTTTTCTCCTGACCACCCTTGCTGACCAACCAGCTTAATATCTTCATGGACACCAAATTTCATACATATGTGTAAAGCAGCAGCTTCTCCTATTACTTGGTGGTAGCATGAACCTCTTCTCTGGCTTCTATATTGCCTACCCCAGCTGATACCAATGAATTTATATTCGGGCTGAATTAACAATGTTAGTTTAGTTTAGCGCAGCTGGCAGTAATCTGGAAGCTGTTACAGCTTGCAGATCCTTGGACAGACTTGCAGTGACTCTTGGGAATGGAATGGAATGCTTTGCTGGGAAACTCAAAGACAGCAAAGTCACCTAACATCCTGCAGCCTGCCCTTAGTATGTGTGTGCTGCCATTGCCCCTTGGTCTAACCAGCTGATTTTGGAGTAGGTCATCTTTCTACTGAAAATCACAGGAAAATGCTGACCCCTCTTTCAGAGCTGGGGCTCTGGGTTTCTTGCAAGTGTTGGCACTGGAGTTATGCAAGGAATCCCCTTTTTGCCTTACTATCTCTGTTGCAAGTAGGTTGGGCATTCAAAGATCCTGCTCATGGGAGTGCTGGGACAGCTGGATCCTTGTTCTGTTCTTGCTGCTCTCTAGAATGGAGCAGAGGATCATCTGCTGAGTCTATTTTAGGTTTCGGAACATTGCCGGTGTCCCTCTGAGCTCCTATTTGTGTGTGATCCTGCAGTTCCCTGCTAAGAGCTATGGGAGAGTCCTGTATCCTCATGTGTGAAGCTTTTGCTGGGGCATAGTGTCCCAGGGATTAAGAAAAACTGCATTCGTCACTTGCCTAAAATGTCTAAGCCATATCAAATGCATCTGTGCTCCATTTTTTTAGAATTAGTTCCAAACACCTTCTGGACCTTGGTTTGCAAGTGCCCACGTGTTGCCTGGTGGGAAGTAGGCTGCAGCTTTCCAGCTTTTTCCTGCCAAAAATGCAGCATCTTTCCTGTTTGCAGCAGTTCATTTCTTGAATGGGTGAATGTGTTGCAGAAAACTGTCTTCCACAAAACCTTCAGGTGTGGAAATAATCCAAGGCCCACAGTGGAGTGAGATAAGAGCTGGGCTCTGGGCATCTCTGTATGGCTGGATTGCTTCTTCCATCTGCCACTGCCATCCTCCAACCCAGTACACCACCTTCCTGGTGCACCCAAGACTTTTGGCCTCTCTGCACTTTTTGGTTTCCACCTGCTCAGGTGATTTTTCAGCAGTGCTGAGCGTTGCTAAGTTTCATGTTGAGGCAAGATGTGGCTCTGCAGTTTTGGCCCATCTTTATTTTTAGCTGTGTAAGACATGGTTGATGGTATCAGAAGGAAGTTGCATGGCCTTGGGAGCTCCATGACTCATCCTGGATCAGGGCTGAGACTTTGCTAGCTTCTGCTGTAACACTCAAGTGATGCAACTGACTGTGGTGGGCTCTCCTAGATCTGGGAAACGGCAGAATGGGGAGGGAAGCAGAGCTTTTAGAAGTTCTTTTTTCTTTCCTATGAAGTTGTTAAATTCATTAGTTTAAAGATACTGGCAAAGATATCACACCTGAATGTTATTCAACAGGGTCCTGTCTTTCGCTGGCATCTTCTGCCCATGTGGGAGTGGTAAAAGGGAGAAGAGGTCTGCTTGCACCCTGGGTAGGGTAACTGTTTAGTGACACATAGTAGTGGTAGAGGAGGGGTTTTAGGACAGGAAATGAAGCAGGATCCTGTCTCTGATTCAAGCCACAGTGAGTTTGGTGCAGCAGAACAGACCTACCTGAAGTGGAAACTGGCTGGAACTGGAGATCAGAGACATAGGAGATGCCTGCTAGGATGCAGCAAGAAGAGTCTGGGACCACCACTGCCATCAAACCTGGCACTTACACAATGTAGAAGGAGCTTATGGGGCTTTCTGACCTTCAGGCAGCTGGGGTGGGCAGGGTTTGCATGTCACCACCATGGAGCAGGCACCATGAGACAGGTGAGGATGTTAAGTATCCCGGCCTGCCACAGCATGATGAGGGGTGCAGCTAGAGGGGCCTCTGATCTCTCAAGACTGGCAGCCTGTGTTGTGCCTTGAGACTAGGCAAGGTGGGGTGTGATGCACCTGGGTCCAGAGTAGGCTCCTTGCCCATGAAGTGAGTGAGGATGATGGTTTATGGGAGTGGGCTTACACCTCTGCCCCCTTTCCTTCCTCAGGGTGATGAATAGCCCCTCAGCAGCATGTTTACATTTTGAGTGTTGCGCAGCAGGTTTTATGTGTGGGGCAGTGGGGAGAGGACAGCAAGGCTTGGGGGAACAGAGACAAGGGAGACAGTGGAGCACACTGGAGGGTATTGCCATGGCTGCTTGCCACTGGCAGCATCACTGGCATGGTGGAAGAGTAGCCGGGGCAAACGTGGAAGCTGCTGCAGCCCTGTCCCAGCCGTGCCATGGGCTTGGTACTGCTGGGCTCCTGCCTCACAGTCTGGCATCTGGAGCTATTCTCCTCAAGCAGCAGCCTCAGGATGTGTGGCCAGGGATCTTTTGTCCATCTTCTCCCCTCTTTCATCCTTCACTGAGGTATGGGCAGGCAGCTCCTGTTTACAGACCTGTTCTGTTTGAAGCCCTGAGTTGCTGAGCAGGCCCATCCAGAAAGGAAACAATCTCTTGAGCCCTCTCACTGTACCATGGAGGAAAGCGAGTCATTCTGCTGCCCTTGCTTATCCTCAGTTAGTCAGTGTAAGTGGCTCCAGCCATGCCTGCACCTTCCCAGGATGCCTGGTCCTGTACCATCCCATCCGCCTTGAAAAGCCAGTTTGCCTTGCTCCAGGGTATCTGTATTCTGAGGGAGAGCAGAGGCTCTCGTGTCCCCTCTGATACAGTCTGAGGCTGCTCTCTGTGGCCGGTAAAGGAAGGTTAAACATTTTTGAAGCTGTCTTTGTGTAGACACCTTTCCAGATACTGGTAGAGACTTGGCTTCTGTTGCTGAAGGGAGTGGGGAACCTTGTACACTCACTACACAGAGAGTAGGGCTGAGGGAACAAACTACCAGCCTGGCCATAATGTGAGTGTGACTGAGACCTGACTTGTCATCTCTATGATATACCTAAATGTAAGCCAGGAGAAGGGATCTACTGGCAGCAAGCGCAACTTGCCCATGTCAACGTGGATGGTTGTGTGAGCTGTAAACCTCTCTCATTACACCTCTCAAAGGTCACTGCTCACAGTGATCAACAACACCCTGCCCACAGCTCTGTGCCCAGAGGAAGAGGGGAACAATACTCTCAGAGAGCGCTCTGGGGTCAGATGTCTGGGCTTGCCATGAAGTGGTGCAGTCTGTGGGACTAGAATGCTCAGGCAAACATGGACAAGGAAGGGATGCCTGTCTCTGAGCTACCTCAATGGCCCTGCACTCACAAATGTCATCCTTGCCTGAGCTGTGACCCCTCCATCCAACTCTGAACCAGAATACAAGGCCTCGGAGAGTCCCCTGAACACCATTTCCAATCTGCCATAGTGTCGTTCTCTTTTTCAGGGTTACTATAAGATCTGTATAGGCTGCCTACTGCTATCCAGTGCTACAGTTCCAGTCATCTTAAAATTCCCAAATAGGCAAGACTTGTTTGAAAAATGTTCCGTGGACTCCAGACCCTCATGTTCTCAAGTGAGAGCAAGGAAGGAGGTGGAAGCTAGAATCTGGAAAGCTGCCTGCAGTGGACAGCAGTGTGCTTCCTCCCTCTCACTTCCAATAGGCTCTTTCTCCACTTCCAACAGGCTTCTTCCCTTTTCAGAAAGGAACAACTTGGTCTGTGCTGGCAGCTGTATCTTTCTTCCCATGAAGGAAGCTGGGACACTGGTACCTGACACTGAAGGACATTTTGGATTAGCAGCTCAAGCACTGCTTTCCGTGTATGTGACCTTCAGCACTTGGTGTGAGTTGGCATTCCAATGTATTATGGGTGCAGATGATGTCAGAACATGATCAGAATCCATTGAGCCACACTGCAATTCCCTTTGACCCCACTTGCACAGCCTGTGGTTTCTCCTCTTTTCTCTGGACTGAGGCACCTAAGATGTGCTATGAGATATCATGGAGTGATGCAGAGCCCAGCAAATGAGGCCCTGGGTTCTGTGTGTGTGTGTGTTGTGGGGTGGGAATTGCCATAGAGAAGAGGATGTTTTGTTGTTTGCTATTTGTGCAGCACCTTGCATGCCAAGATTCCTGCCCAAGGCCCAGTCTCTGGGGTGCTGTGACCCCCTGAGTTACAACCTTGTCATCTTTGAAGTGCTGCTCCCTCTTTTTCAGTCTTGACTGCTCATACTATATATTATTAAGCTTATCACAAAGCATGAGAAAAGCCCAAAGGTGGTGGGGTCACATACTCTGCTCACAATCTGGGGAGGAATTAAGGCAGTCAGTGCTGGAATAAGCATTCAAGGAGAGGCAGCCAAGAGAGATTTCCTCCTGGCTGAGCTGTTGTGTTGTGTTGAAGTTTGGAAGGTACTGTGTGGGTTATGTGCTGCTGCCATTGCCTAAGGCAAGTCCAGGACGTGCATCTCTACTAAAATGGGGACATCATCCTGAGCAGTGTCACTCTGAAAAATTAGCCAGTGTCCTCTGGGACATGAGGAACAACCTGAGTGCTGCTGCTGCAGGAAGAGCAGTGGGGATTTTAGCAGAGAGATGATGAATCCTTGGGGCCAAGAGGAAACTGACTCGGTGGGTGTTTCTACCTTAATTTCATAAGTTGTGAGAAGATGGCTGAGTCCAGCAGTGCTGTACAGATTACCCTGTCTGGAAGATGCACAAAGAATAGCTTGCAAGAGCAAGCTCAACTCAGACCTGGAGAGAGTGCCTGGACACTGTGCACCAGGGTTTTCTTACTGCTGGAGCTGTGCAGAGAGAGCCCAGCACGGTCAGGTTAGCACTGCCACTCAGCAGTGCCTTTCTATACCGGCGTTTGCATTGCTGATGAGATTAGCATAGCTGGGCCAGCCGTGTACAAAGAGGGTAATTCTCAAGATCCTCTCTGCTGTGGCTGCCAGCAAAATGAAGCAGTTATGGCATCAAGTAGTGACTCTGAGCTTTGCTTTCAATTCATCTTCTAACAGCAGCACCAACAGCTAAAAATATGAGCAGCTTTTGGGGAAATGGAGTATTCTCAGGGTTTTGTACAGGTCTGGTCTGCCAACCTCCCCCTTAGGCTGACAGTCTGGCATCTTAAGGTATTTGCAATGGTCTATCCTGGCCATGTGATAAATCTGAGGAAAGAGAATGGAAAAATCGGTGGCATCAACTGCCCCCCTAAAAGTGCTCTTCTTGCTGCTGTGCCTGTTCCTTGTAACCAAAGAACTGTTTCATGGCTTAGATTTGTTGAGAAAACAGAACTGCAGCTCCTCTCTTTCTCCTGTGCAGCGAGCTCCCTGGCAGCTCAGTAGGAATGATTGATTATAGATTCAGCTCTGTTTAATTCTGTTTCCCTACAATATTACACTGTTAGAGTAACTGAGCAAAATGCAGTGGTGTTTCCGGAGGAAGGCTGCTATCAGAGCCCACCCCTGTAGTAGAGGCTGGAAGCAAGGAGGAACAGTTTACCAGGAAATGCCTGTGTTCATGTGCTGGGTGCATTTGGGAAGGAAAAGGCATCTCACCATTAAAGCTTCCTCGCTACAGGACTCCAAACATTGCTGATGAAGCTGTTTGAGCAGCAGTGAGAATGCTGCCCTCCAGAGCCTGGGAAAGGTCTGACTAAAGTGGTGGTCTGCAAAGAAAAGTCAAATTCTGTCCTAAAGTGAACCTCTGCTATTTTTGGAGTGGGTTTTGGTTTTTCTATTTTACTACTTTTTGGTGGTGGTGGTTTGGTTTGGGCTTTATCTGGTACTGAAAAGCAAAAGGTATTGCTTGTGCAAATCCCTGTAAAGAAAGAGAGAATTTCCTTTGGAGTGAGCCTGCCTGAAACTCAATACGTCTCTGATGTGTGTTAACAGAGAAATGAAAAGATAATGCTATAAAGTGATAGGGGATAATGAATTTCATCTACTGTTATGTTGTCCTGGGAGACAGAGCTGGGGCAAGGGTATTGCAATAACATTATGCTTTGCATGACAACAACAGCACATACCCCCTTAACACACTTCCCCAGAGAGGGGTGAAAGGGTCAGTTTTCACAGAGTCCCCAGAAAGGTGGAGCGAGGCAACCAAGAAGACAAGAGCCTGGGAAAAGATGGCAGGAGATTTGCAGATGAGCAGTGCATAATAGCTGTGCATTTTTTGCACTTTAAGTTCTGCTTTCCCCTTCCATGGCCCAGCTGAACTGGACAATGCTGGACTGTTAACCTTGCTTCAATCTTGAGGAACACAGTAAAGAAACCATAACTTTAATAACATACATGAGTTGTCTGACCCAGGGCCTGAAGGAGTAAATCTTTAGCTTCTCTGTCTGCAAGGCAGATAGATGGGTGATGGCTTGTTACTGAACTAGACAGGGATTTTAAAGGAGTCTGCTGTGGGTGAACACTGCTGTAGACCTCATCCTGGGTAGCTTAACTGGTAAGCAGGTCCTCAAAAATGTTTCTGTAGGTGTATGGTGAGAACAGAAAGGCTGAGGTCAGTACCTGGAAACTTATCAGCTCCTAGAATTGGACCAAAGAATCAAGTCTTTACTCAAGCACATGAATCTTTTAGAGTAAAAAATCCATAATGTGCTCTCAAGGAATCATCCAGTCCCTTACCAGCCTTTTGGGAGTTAGGGCACTCCTCTGTTTTACAATGCTCTATCTGGGTCTTTAATTTTTTGATTTTTTTTTCTGGGCTATGCTAACTTACATGCATCTGGTGCCAAGCCCGGCATGTTCTGGTCCCCTCTGGTGCCAGAGAGCACATGGGTCAGTTTGTGGGGCCAGATGTAGCCCAGCAGAGCTGGGTGCAGTCCATATGGCCAGCAGATTGGGGTCAACTTCTGCCTCAAGAGATGTGGGAACAGAGGAGGTTCTCAATTCAGATAGCTGCTCATTGTAGGACATGTGGGTACCTTTACCTCTCCCCATTGCTGGGGTTCTCAGAGGTCTTGCCCTACTCCCTGTGCTGTGCCAGGGGCTGGAGGCTGCCCACCTGCTCTCCTTCCTAGGGGCAGGGACAGCTGTGACTCAGTTTCCCTGTGGCCTGAGGAGGAGAGGGGTGGAGCAGGCCCAGCAAGGGGCAGAGGGGAAGTTACAGCAGCTGGTAGGAAGTGGCATTTCTGGGTGCTGCGAGGTGGCCCTACCCCATCCTGTCTGGAGAGGTACTGGTTTTGGGTGCAGTGGTACAAGGCTGCTCTGTCTGCTGTGGAGCTGGTGTTTCAGGGCAGCTGGACAGCTCTGTTCCAGCTGCAGAGCTGGCATTTTTGAGTGCTGCAAAGCAGCCCTTGCTCCATATTGCCTTCTCCTGTGCCAGGAATCATGCTTGGAAAGGAGAGCTGGCTGTACTTTCCATCTCCTCTGCATTCCCATGTGCAGGATGTATAATTACGCACAGTCCCATGGCACTGCTTCCTCCAAGGTGTAATTATGGGCTGCTGATTAGGATATGGGTCTGAGCTTATCTCAGACTGGGCAAGAATCAGCATGCAGGCTGTATAGGTAATGGCATGGCATCCTTTGCTGTCTCTGCTTTGCCTCCTGGTCATGGAGCAATGGCTGTACCTGGGGGCAGGAGCAAAGGAGTTCTTGTAAGGGTGACGACGGGGGTGCCCAGTCTGAGCTGCTTCCTTCCTCATCCCTATTCCTTCCTTGTGGCCCCAACTCTGCATGCATGGAGCGTGTTTTGTAATAAACCTGCTCAACTGAGGGCAGGCAAAGCAAAACCAGGCAACTGTAAAGAGTTGTGAGCCCAACCCCTGCCCATGTCACTGCATCAGTGTGGAGCACAGTAGTTTGTAATGATGATAAGCACAGCCAGACATCCCTGAGACCCTGTTATGTGTGTCTTACGCATCCTGGAAGCCACCACCAGATTGTTATACAGGTCTTTTGTAAGTGGAGGGTGGGTCCAGCTTCCCATCGATGCTGCAAACCGCTTTACTTCTGTGAAACTATCTTCATTTGAGGCAGTGCCCTAAGGGTTAAGCCATGGTTCTGGGATAGGGTTTGTAACAGGAACAAAGAGGGCTTTTAAGGTCTGTGTTGGGCTAGGAATAGAGGGAATGGATTGAGCCTTTCCCAGTGTGTTGAATTACAAAGGTCATGGAGACCCTTTTGCTGGGAGGCAGCATCGGGGTCCCTGCTGCAGTGGAGCAGAGAGAAAAGAATTTGTGAAAGTCAGTGAGAGCAACTTTGTGCAGAGCTTTAAGACCAGGTGAAAACTGGAACTGTATTCTGAGAAAAATTGTTATTAAACAAAAGACTGGAGATGTTCTGCCCTAGGATTTTTAGGTGGTTTGGGTTTTTTCTGCCCCCTTCCCCCTACTGCATTTGCAGCTGCCCCCACAGATGGCACCTGAATTTGCAGTATCACTGGTGTAGCCAGCACTTGGGCTTCTCCAGCCTGCTCTGGGCCAGAGAAAGCAGCAGACAGTAAAGACAGGCCTGCAAGGGAGAATCTTTCTAAAATGCAGAATAGGAGACAGTCCCTGGTGCATGCCTACCCAAGCTAAAACTGGATTTTCTATGTGTAGTTAAGCAGGAAAGCTCAATTCTATCTGCTTTCCTAGCCCCTCTGCTTAGACTTGTCTGCTCAGAATGCCCCACTGAGCACAGCAGCTGAGGGTCCAGGAAAAGGAGCTAGGGAAGGGCAGAAACCTCTGTATCCTTTCCTGCAGCAAGGTGAAAAGAGGACACAGCTAGTTTCCATCTTGAGCTTCAAGTGGCATCAGCCAGACAGCCAATCCACCCAGGATGTATATGGCAGACTGCAGGATGTGCTGAGCCAGCAAGAACATCCCTTTGCTGAGGGTGAGGGTCTGATAAGGGCTGCTGAGACAACAGGAGGTTTCCAGCTTGCAGGAAGGGTGAGCACTAGCTGTTAGCCACAAGGTGTGTTTTTCAATTTTGGCAAAACTGGGTTTGTGTTACTGACTAGGAAAGGTGGTTTAATCCTTAAAACCTTCAGACTGGATTAGCAGGCACTTGGCCATTCAGCTCCATCCCCTGGCACAGGCATGCTGCCTCATCTGATCTTTCATTTAGAGGAATTCCACTTCTGATCTTTATGTTGGATCAGATGACCTTGATGTGATTTTTGAGGCAAAGGACTGATGCGTGTTGGGCTCTGCCTCAGAGATGAAAGCTGGTTTCAGGGAATACCCCACGAGGGTCTCTGCAGCCACTACCTAAATTAACAGCTGAGAGGCTGCTCTACTTTTCAAGGACCAGAAGGGCAGAACTGTGAGAGCACAGAGCTGTCATGAGAAAGAGAACGCAGACATGGAAGTCTTAGTTTGGAGCTCTTGGAAACCATAACTCTGCTCATCTTGGTAGCTGGCTTGTTCTCTGAGTCATTGTCTGTGTGTCTAACCTTGTTACCAGGAACCATTCCAGCAGAAGCATTGACTTTGTGAATCCCGAGAACTAGATCATCTTGAGGAGAGAAGGGCTGGTGTGCAGGGGAAGCTCTTGGAGCCTACAGGACCTCCTGGGACAAAAACTTACATTTCTTTGCCCTGAGAAAGGGGAAAAGGCTCTGCATGTATATGGCAAGGATCAAAAATTAAAAAATCCTGAGAAGCAGCAGTTCTGGCCCCCAGTCCTGAGCTTTGGCAGAAAATCATTCTTTGTGCCTATTAATGTGACATCCCAGCACAAATTATTGTCCGTTACTTCCTGGCTAAAGGGTGGTTTACTTGGCCTTAATTCCAGAGTGTCAGAGCCTTCTGTCCTGGCTGGGGCTGTGTGACCCTGCTGGAGACATGATGCTTGACCAGCTTGTCTTCTTGCAGCACCAGCAAGGCTTGTCCTGAGTAACCTGCCTGTGGCAAAGTGCTGAAGCTTGCCAAGCTTTTCTGGGTGAGAGGTACCAGAACTCCGTGTCAGTGTGACTTTGACCATTGAGAGAAGAGCTGAGCCTGTATCATCCCAGTAATTTTCTCCTTTAGTTAATGGAAAATGGACCCTCCAGGTATGACAGACAGAGGTGCAGGTCTGTGACTGGGTGTGCTGCACAGACCAGCATCTTCTGCCCACACCAAAGCTCTCCTGTGCTCCTTGACACAGATGGATGCGTAGAGCTGCTCACTGTGCTTTCTGGGAGGTGTGTGCCACAGCTCTTGCTGGGCTTGGCACAACTGGGCAGTGCCATCTTCCTCCTGTCACCTCTATCTGCTCTGGTCCTCCCTGAGAAGGAAACTGAGGTTAGCTGGAGAGGACTTGGAAGGGGTGATGCTGTGGAAAAGGAAAGGAAAAGGAAGTGGGGGCCTTTTTGAGCCTCATTCCCAAAGATAAGGAAGTTGCCAGTCAGATGAGCAGCCTGCACACATGTTTACATAGATCATGTGCCTGGCTCCTACTGTCCAGACTCAGGAACTGGCCAAGCCTGTGGGCCCTGCATGCCCAGTGGCATTAGCTGATGCCAGCTGAACATAGCCATACTTAGAAGCCCTGTTGTGGCTCCCATGAGTCTCTCCACCCTGAAGAGTAGAATTGGGAAGAGGGACAGCCTGGGGGTGCATGTTTGGCTGTACCCAAAGGCAGATTAGCTGGCAGACGTCTCACCTGTGGATCTGAGCTGCGCAGTGCTGGGTAATCCTCCCACAGCCAGCAGTGGGGGTCAGACTGCTGGAGGGCTGATAAAGGGAACGGGTTTGCCTGGAAAGCAGCCTCAGAGCCTGGAGGAAGCCCTCCCCCAGCGTCACTCCTTATCTCGGCAGTGCTGGCACAGGACAGCACTCCCGGCCTGCCTCTCTGCCCTGTCTCCCCGCAGTGGACTTGAGCCAGCAGCGTCACCTCCACCCTCCTGTCTCTGGGTGCTCTGGGAGGAGAGGGCTCTAGCACAGCCAAGCCAGGCTCCCTGCCCAGCTTGCTGCCTTGTAGAGTCAGTGTCACTGCCTATGTTGCACACACACAAACACACACACACACATTCTCCCTGCGTGCACAGGGCTGTAGCAGAAATTGGTGAGTTAGTCAGAAGGGGGTGAATCACAGGGGAATGAGTCAGCGGGAAGCAGAAGGCAGGTGCTTGTCCAGGACAGGGCTTTAAGGGAGCCCAAGGGCCTGGCAGCTTAGGCCAGATCCCTGGGATATGGGACAAGGGTGCTAGAGGAGAGCTGGGAAACCCGCAGGGCTTAGCAGGTGGAGGCAATGCCTGCAGCTTGGCAACAGGCCAAAATGTTAGCTACATGCTGAACCTATTCTCTGCCCACACCTCCTGCTGTGGGTGTGCTGCTGACTTGGAAAGGCTTGGGGCATCCTTGGTGCTGAGGCTTTCCCAGGAGGTAGTAGAGGCAAACCCTGGAAGGGAGCAGTTTGATGACCAGGGCATAAGATGATGACCCCGTGCAGGCTGTGGGGTGTCCAGCCAGCCCTGGGCAAGCCGGATGGGTCTCTGTACTGGTCAGATCCTGCCCAGTAACCTTCACATCTTGTCTGAGAGAGCAGGTACCACATGGAAAAGTCTGCTGGGATGGAGAGTAATGAACAGATAGCTCTGTATTGAGTGAACGCAGCATGGGGAAAGAGCTGAGATGTGGATGATGATGTACTGGAGATTTGAGAACATGGTTGGTTGTTGGCTGCAAAATCTCGTGTGATCTTGGCGCTGCTGTAGACTGTAGAGGGTATTGCAGGAGTCACAGATGGCTGCTTCTCTCATGAAGGGACCTACTCTGGGCTGTTGAGTTTGCATCTAGCCCAACTGGTCTTTGCAGAGCTGAACTCCTAGTTGGCCAGCTCATCTCTCCTGAGAACAGGTCTCATGGGTATGATGGAGGCAGGCTTGGTGTCAGTGCAACAGCAGCAAAACCAAAGCTCCCTGTATCTAGGGTCAGACTTCTCAGAGCAGCTACTTGGCACTCTGATCTCAGGATAACCTAGGTGTGTTGCAGCAGGCACTTGTATTGCTATCAGCCAGAGGAAGATCAGATACTTGATCAAAAGCAGCTCCCACTGATTTCAATGATGAGGTGAGTCTCGTTTTTCAGCATCCTCAAGGATGCTGCAGCCCAGCAGGTTCCAACAGTCTCCATCGAAGAACTGGTGCTCTGGCTTCTTATGTGCTGCAATGGGCAGATGCTGAGAGCTGTGGGCTAGTGCAGCCTGGGAGAGGGGAGACAGTGAGGAAGGCTCACTGCTGCTGGAAGCTCTGGATTTGCAGTGAAGCTGGAGCTGGGCTCTCCTGGGAAGTGCCCAGGGACAGGATGAGAGGCAACAGCACACAAGGGAAATTCCAATTAATATTAGGAAAGATATTTCGCTGCAAGGCAGTTAGACTCTGGAGTAAGGCCTAGAGAAGGGAAGCAATCTCAACATTTGGTGACTTTCAGCCATTGCCAAGGGCAAACCCCAAGCAATTTGCTTGAGCTTGGCCCTGCTGTTAGCAGGATTGGACCAAAACCCTCTGAGGTCCCTTCCCACCATTGTTGTTCTTCAGTTCTGCAGTTCTTGGGGTGCTTGGCAATGTCACATCTCAGGGTCTATTGGATTGACCAGCTTAGAGGAAAGTGGAGGGCTCAGGGTGTTGTTCTGTCCAACCCCTTCTCCTTGTTTGGTCTCATCTGTACTGTATTAGCAGTGCCAGGGGATGAAGGCACTGCCTTAGAAGCATTGCTCATCTTGTTGACTTGCCCCAGCCTGTTTTAGCTGGAGCACCCATCTCTTAGAAGATCTGCATTATTTCCTCCCCATGTGAGCACAAGAAGCCAGTGGGCAGTGAAGCACGGGATGTAAATCATCCTGCCTGCTCTGCTGGCAGCACAGATCTGTGATCTGTAGGGAAGTGCTGGTGTTGTTGGAAGGCTGGTGAGGATGCTGGGCCCCAGCCCTGTGGCTGGAAGGGCTCCAGGTTTATCTTCCCCATGGTGCCTGTCCCAGAGACACTGGCAATTGGAAGGGAAGTCACCGGTAGCTTTTTCAAAGGTTCCAGGTCTCTGACCATCCTCAGCAGACAGAGGCTGAGATGAGTCCAAAGGACTGTCTGGGAATAATTATTTAATCCCAGTATTTTCTTTGCCAACCTTTTATTCTTGTGGCTGCTCTTTTTCCTGATCCTGTCCTTCTGCAAGAAGGCTGCTGGCAGTCTTATCATCCTTGTGTTCAGCAACAATCTTACTCTGAGATGTATTATATCTCCAAGCTTTGACCCCAGTGCAGAAACCTGTGTCTGGTTAAGAGCTCAAAGGGTGTTTACAGCATTTGCTCCACCCCATCTGCAAGAGTAATGAACCAGAGCAAAGGGGTCTGCTCACAGCCATGGCACCTGGTCAAGCTGGCCTGCATCAGGAGCTACATCTGTGTAAATGTCTGGCAGAGGCTGGGTGGATGTCCAGGCTCCCCAAATACTTTTGTGTGGGTTTCCAATGTCTAGGACATTCCTGAGAACCTGTGTTAGTCCCCAGATCCCTTCTCATGTTGCCCCTCTCAGCCTTTACCTCAGCCTCATTGACACTGGACTGCGATGGATGGCTCTGTGTGCTCTTCTTTCCTCAGCAGTCTGCTTGTTACTCAACACTGCACTGGGCACTCTGGCATTACTGGAATATCCCTGTTACAACACCCATGTGCATCAGGAGCAGCAGGATCTGGTGGTCTTGGCCAAGAGGCACCTGAATTCTGTTCTCAGCTGCTTGTGCAAGTGCTGCTTGGCTGGGGATGAGCTGCGGTCAGGTAGCCCATGGACAGCCGTTCAGTACCACCTAGGCTCTGTTTTCGCTAGGAGAGTCAGGTCTCGAGGGACATCTGTGTCCTCAGTAGTATGGCTGCCACCAGAGTTGAAGGTGTTTTGGACCCAGTTTCCCCTAGTTAGGCTGGTCTCTGAGGTCTCTGAGCTTTGTGTGTTCCCACAGAAGCAGCACAGCAAAACATGGGTGCAACAGTGGCAGCAAGCAGATTGTACCCAGGGGCCTTAGCTTCTTGCACGGATTGATGTGGGGGCTTGTGCCCTATGCACAAGGGTTGTCTGGGGTCACAGCTGCCTCTTCAGCTGTCCCTTTTCACTATTGCTTCTATGGAGATCAAGGATGCTTATATGCCAGTGCCCTGGTGCCTGCTGGCTGCACCTGCCAGGTAGTCCCAAGGGCACATCCTCCTGGCTTGAACCACTTGAGGCTTGGCTTCCTCCATATCCATGCAACATCCAGGTGCCAGTTGGATTCCCCCTTCCATCCAGAGGGCATCCCTGGCAGCCCTGAAGGAGCCCAGCCCCTGTGAAGGGTGTGACATGCACTGCAAGGACAGCTCTGCTGTTGGTGGAACCTCATGAGTGGTGGTTCAGTGTGAGTGGATCAGGATGTTTGCTACTTTCACGAGATGTAATAGGAGCTAGACTGTGTCTCCTGCTGTGTGGATATGCCTGCAGTCAGACATGACAGTGTCTCCTTCCCCCTTGTTTTCCCTCTTAGGGGCTTGTGCTCTCATGTGTTTGACTTCATTATGGGCAACAATATGAATGTTTAGAGATGAAAACTGTGACACCCTTTTCCTAATTCCAGCAGGGTGTTTCTCACCTGGAGTCATACAGGAAGGAGAGCCTTTCCTTTTCTGTGACAAGGTGCAGGGCACTGAATTCATAGTGGAAATCTTTCTTTCCTGCAGTAGCCCTGCTTGTGTCCAGCTCTTTACAATTGAAGATGGACAAAACCTCACCTTTGTGGCCCAAATCCCTGCCCAGCCCATGTCATTGCTCTGGCCTGGGCTAGACTTGAGCTTTTCTAAATCGCTGCTGGATAAGGGTGAGTCAGGTGGGTGTGCACAGTTGTGTGTGTGTGTGTGTGTGTGTGTGTTTGTGTGTGGTATCTCCTCCCCTTATGCCACGTGCATGTCTAGCATGGGGAGTGGAAAAGATGCTGAATGTCCCCACAGCTGCTACAGCCTTATCTGCAGGCTGCAGCTTGGTAACCAAGAGGGAGGCCCGAGTGCCTGTGCTCAAGCACCTCCCTTGCAAGGCTCTTACAGTAAAAGGAAGTGTATTGCAAGAGGGGTTGCGGTGGGGATGGGCAGTTCCCACGGGGCAAATCCTGCATGCACAATCCCTGCTGCCCTCCCCACTGCAGGCACTTGGCCTACTCTCTCTTCCAATGTGTAGCTTTGATGCCTGTATCTGGAGCTGATCAGAGTAATTCAGCATCCCTGAGACTTTCTCCTCTGCTCTCCGTTGGCCAGTGACCATTTGGGGAGGTAAGGAAAGGTGATGCTGCTGTCGTTCTCTCAGGTGGGTATCAGGGACTTATCAGTGGAGCGTGTGCAAGGAGGCTTGGGCTGGTGGGGCTGTAGGTGTGTGGCAATTGGGAATGGGAGGAGACTGGGATAAGTTAAGGTGTGAGCTGCAGCAATTAGGAGGCAACAGAGTACAGGTGAAGAGTCAGGACAGCCCTTGGAGGTTCATGGAAAGAGGGCAGGACCCAGTGGCGGTGGAGGTAGGGGTGTGAATGAGGAGGAGCACGGTTGTGGGGATACAGAGCCCAGCTGCTCTGTGAAGGATGTGGGGAAGGTGAAGGGTTATTTTGGGATCAGGCAGTGTGGATGGCTACAGGGCGTCAGGGTACAGAAGGAGATGGCTTGGTAAGGAGCAAAGATGGGGCTGTGGAGGCCTGTGGCTGTATAAAGTGGTGACCAGAGGGAGAAGAGAGGTGACAGCAGAGGTGGGAGCTGATTTCTGTTCTGTCTTCTCCTAGCTTACAAAACATCACCCCACTGCCAGAAATCCCTATCGGAGTCTCCTGTTCCCATACCCAGCTAGTAGTGCTGGAGAACAGGCTGGGCTGTTCATGCTGCACATGTGGATCATGTGCACAGCCCAGGACAGGGAGCTAACAGGAAAGGAGTTACTGTAAGTTGTTACTTTACCACTGGCATTGAGTTAAACAGGTTGAAGTAGGGTTCACAGGGCTGCTGATAACACCAGCCCCAGGGTGTTATTCCTCTTGGGAGATCAGATAAAAATAACTATTAGTGCTAACATTTGTGCATTACTTAGAACGGTGACGGCCTAGACCTAGAGGATGCCTCCCTTGGACAAATATCCTTACTGAACTTGAGATGTGGTAGCATGTTGGTGCCCTGGTCATGGATAGAGACCTCAGGTGTCATGCAAATGCAGGGCAGAAGTGGTCCCTGCCCCTTTGCCAAGACCCAGTTGCCTTCTGGCAGCCATCCTGTGACTGGCCACATAGGCATGTGACTTTGTAATGACCAGCGGTGGAAAATTTTCCATTGGTTGCAGCTGGCACCAAGGTCTGGCCTGGAACAGCCAGTCTGTGTGGTCATCCAGTGGCCAAGGTCCCTGTCCCTCATGCCACTGCCTCTGGAGAGGGACAGGGGGGCTGGAGGAGGGCTGGCCGACATGTCCCTGTGCCTGGGTGGCCAAGGGCTTGCTTTCACTGCAGGGACTTTCTTTGTTGGCTCAGGGTGACCTCTGAGGCCACTGTGGTGCTGCAAGGCCAGCGTCCTGGGGCTGCCCAAGGCTCGCAGGTGCAGTGCCGGCCGCACCTTCCCCTGTGGGTAGTGGTGCATGGCGGCTACACCGAGGTGAAAAGACGCAGCTTTTTATGAAGCAGAGCCAGCCCAGAGGAATTTGCCGCTTGTGGACAGCTGTTGTCCTGGGTCTGGCTTGCATCCTCCAGCACTTCCCACCCAGCGCTGCCTGGGGAGGGAAATGGGGGCTGCCCACCCTCCAGACTCCCTGTGCTGGACGAGTGGGTGCCACCTCAAACTCGGGGGGCTGAATAGCTGCGGTGGAGCCCAGCAGCATTCTGCTGCCTCTGCAGGGATCCTCTTGGGCAGCGGAGAGTTTTCCCCACCCCCAGCTCTGCCGCTGCCTCTTTGTTTTCTGGCAGAAGCCTCTGTGCCTTTTCATTGCCGTTGAGGCGCCGAGCAGGAGCCTACATGTGCCGTGTGTGCGTCTCGCCGGGAATGTGATGCGGGCTGGGAAGCCTGCGGGGCAAGGCATCTCCCCTGCAGGGCTGCGGAGACCAGACGGCAGCTTCGGGGGTCTCCTTTCCATGGACTGTTCCTCCGGTAGGGCAAGGCTTCGAGGCCGCTAGTCTCCTCCACAAAACCCCCTCTCGCATTGGCAGCGCTTCTGCACCTTGTCACAAGTAGAGTAAGTTGGATGGGAAAGGGCCGGTCCTCAGCTGGGCTCCGCAGGGCACTCGTGCTCTCGACTGTGGTCCTCCCTCGCTCCCGCTGGGAAGGCACCTGAGATTAGAGCAGCACCAGGGGCTGTGGAGCTGGATACAGCCGTGGCTGAGGATTGCTTATGCTGCGCCTGGCTTTCCGTGTATTTGATCTCTCGACTTCCAGCAGGGACTGAATTCCTGTGCTGGATTCTGGGCTCGGCTCTTGTGAAAGGATCCAATTATTTCAGAGCTTTGAGCATCTCCATTTGCTGCCCATATTTGCGGCGCCCGGGTCTGCGCTGGCTGGAATTCCAAGTGATTAACGTGGCTGTGACATCCCTCCTAGGGGTGTTATCTTTGCTCGCTGTCCCCCACCGCCCCCCTCTTCCTCCTCCGGCAGCGAGCGAGAGAGACAGGCAGGCAGAGACAAAGGTCTGTCCTCAACCTGGGCTGTCCTCCCTGTAAGCGGCTACTGCTGCATGGGATTTCCCTGCCCTGCCTGCTGCAGGTTTGCTGGGCTCCTGGTCGAACGCTGGAGCTGGGCAGCCGTGGGCTGTATCGCTGAGGTTTGAGCCTGCTGGGCTGGGTGGGCAAGGGGTGCTGCCGGCTTTGGAGATATGCCCGATTGTCCTGTCGGATTTTAAGCTGCTTTTTATTCTTTGACTGTGCTTTCCCGGGAAGAGGGGCAGCCGTGCATGGAGGGGAGGCTGGCGGGTAGCGGTTGGACGTGGGGGAAAAGCTATACACAGGTGGCCATGGCATAGTGGGGTCTGTCTGCAGACCCTGTGAGCCCCCCTTCCTAGCTGCAGGCTATTGTCAGCGTCGCTGGCTGCAGGAGAGGCACCTGGGCAAGGTGTGCAGGGGCAATCCATGCCATGACGCGGGGCATCAGAGGGAGAAGGGGTAAGTCTCTGGGCTGGGAGCTCTGCTCCGGCTCCCCCACCTCCCGGGAGAGGTTTCATTGTGTTATCCTGACTTGGCTGACCAGACGGGCTCAGTCCCTGCAGCACCTGTGTGTGGGTCTGGGAAGGCATCGCATGTTGCTGGGCAGACCTCAGCCCCTCCAGAGCCCGCTGCAGCTAGGACACCCAGCAAGGTGCCCCGCAGAAAGGGGCGCTCTGTCCCCAGGGGCTTCTGGCCCGCATCAGTGCCCCCTCCTGTGGGATGGGAAGGAGGAAGGGCAGCAGCAGTGCCTCACAAATGTGGTGCTGCGTGCGGAGGGAGGTGTCAGGTCTCTCTGTAGAAGCTGTGTCTGGTGCTTTTGAGGAGCTCACACTCCTAACATGGGCACTACCTCTTGCCCAATCCTACCCCTCTGGGCTTGGGCTTCCTTTCCATTGCTAGCAGAGGCCAGCACTGAGCAAGGCTCTGCAGCTGCATAAATCTGGCATAGCAGGAGGCCTCCTGAGGACCCCTGAGAGCAGCACTTGCCCTTGCAGTGGGACAAGGATGTTCCCTGCCTCTGTATCCTCTCTCCCTTGCTCCCCTTCTCCCTTCCTCTTGTTTCCACCAAGTGTGAAGTCCTTCAACCCCAGCCTGAATTCCAGGATAGTGCCAGAGCCATGTCCACTGGCTATTTTTCCCTTCAGGCACACTTTACTCCTCTAGGATCTCTCTAGCCAGCTTCTCCCCAGGATTGCCACCTCTCCTATGGGTGGTGCTGGAGGTGGTCCCCAGCCTCACATGTCTGTCTCTCTCCTGATGGTGACATGCCTGATCTGTTACACTGTGCAGAAACCCTTCTTTGGTGGCAGCATTACTGCTAGTGCTGCCATCCTTCAAGGTTGTGACAGAAACTTTCTGCCTGCTGGCACTTTGCAAGCTCTGCTCTTAGACTGCCAGGGAGCTCCTGTGTTTGTGCTTGCACTGGTTAGATTTTCCCTCTTCTCCCCATGTTCCGATAGGACCAATGGAACAGTGATTTATCCTCCAGTCTGTTTCCAGCAGTTTCTGGTGCCTCTTCTCTTGCCTTGTGCTCTGCTTGTTCTGAGAATGACTATTTGCCCTCTTATAATGACAGCCCTTCCACTTCCTAGCTGTGTGGCTCCTGCTTCAGCCCCAGTGAGGCTGCAAATGTCTCCTTAACACTTCCCAGGAGAGGAAGCAGGAGAATGGAAGGCAGTAAAAGCCAGTTAGGGGTTGGTTTGGGGTTTTTTTCTAGTCTAAATGGTGCAAGGGCTCCTGTTGGCTCTGTCAGCCCCCAGGCATAGTGCTCTGCCCCAGGCAGCAGTTCCCAGGCCAAAGCCTCTTGTCCACTAGCCATGTATCCCTTTTACTGACTGGCAGTGCTGCTCTGGGAAGGCACATGGATCCCCGCTGGGCAAGCATGGCCCATTTGGACACAGCTCTTGCTTTCTTCCTTGCTCCAGTGCTGTGCTGCCAGCCCTGCCAGGCTCGCTTTTACAAGGGCTCTGTAGGTCCTCCCCCATGATAGAGACCTCCCTGGCTGGCAGAGCTGCCCTGCACCCATCCTGCTTCCTTTCTGGCAGCCACAGTACAGCTGAAACAGCAACAGATCCTTTTACAGGCTGCAGGCATGTGGTACAGCTGCTGCATCGCCCAGACAGAGACCCTTCCTCACCCGCCATCCTGCACTGTTGCCACCAGACTGAGACCATGGTCTGTTAATCCTGGGTTCCCCCTGGATGTGGTAATAGGAATGGAACCAGCAGGTAAGCCAAGACACTGACCCACTCCCCCAGGCCTGGCTGTGTCATTGTTTGTCAGGGTCTGGTGTCTTGGTGTCCCCACGGAACACAGTGTTTCTGCCCTGGTGTCTGGGACACACTGCCTCCCTGCAGGTCCTTTGGCACTGGGTGTTCCTTGGCTGTTGAAGTGCAATGCCCATCCCAATGCAAAGAAATAGAGGAAAGCTGTGCCTGGCATAACTCCAGATCCAGGTGCTCGGAGATTCTGGCAAAAGTACAGGCCCCCTCCTGTCTTCTGAGCACTGAGGGAACCTGGGAGCTTGTCAGGAGCAAGGCAGAGAGTGGGAGTAGCTCTGGCTGGGCTTTCCTTGAGAGGTAAAGCCCTTCAAGTCTTATCTCAGAGTCAGAGCACCAGCACAGGCTGAAACACTGGCAAAATCAGCATCACTTGGTCTTAGGAGGGGCCAAACCCTTGGCTTGGGCACGTGGACCTCCGTGTGCTGTGTCCCAAGGATGGTATCTGTGCTGCTCAGCAGAGCTGGTGAGGACCTGGACCTGGCTTTTTTCTATCCATGTGGCCAGAACTGGGGCTCTGGCAATGGCTAGCTCAAGTGAAAGAGAAGGGAGAGGTGACCAGGTGGTTTCTCCCTGTTGTCCCTGCTTGCAGTGCAGAGTCACTGATCCTGGTGTTGTCTTGCT
>JAOXXN010000364.1:8562449-8585678 GCA_026770055.1 Myrmophylax atrothorax | reverse complement strand
TATCTCAGTTAAGAACAGTTATCCTTCTTGTATCCATTTTCTGATTAAAGTTCCTTTTCTTAAATTTGATAAAGAGTAGCGTGATTATTGAGGAGGAAACCCCCTCCTTCGCTTGTGGGCAAACATTTTGGCTCTTCCCCTCAAAACTAAGACAATGGTATGATCCATAATAAATGCGAATAGTAAAAATGATCCAGAAATCTTGTTGGTGTTACTGAAAATATAGTATGAACAGCAGGTGCAATGGTATTTTGTTAGAAAATGCTAGCAGTTATTTTTGGAAGAAATTACCTTGTCACTTTCCCTTAAAGAATTAACAAGTTGGGGGTTTTTAAAAAAATGAATACCTACTCTCTTAATTTCAGTAATTGAGTCTCTGCCTATCTGCCTATTAGGTAACTCAGAGTTCATGTTGTCAGTTTTATACTAACAAAACAATTCTAGACTGAACGTCTAGAATTTTTCAGCCACTTTTTAGGCCCTAAAAAGTAAGTTATTTTCTGTGCATACTTACATGGGTGAAGGTTGCCTTTAGTACACAAAGGTTTGTTGGTTTCTTTTCATATCTCCAAAAGTACAGAAACAGGTGACAATGTAACTTTTAACAAAGTCATAACAAGATGCCCATTAAGTTTTACTCTGTAGGCACAGAAGTGGATTTACTAGAAGAGCAACAATTCCAGATATCATAGACACATATGACACAGTCACTTGCCCTCAGATTGGCATTGTATGTCTGCATGACATAGCTATAAAGTACTGTACACTCCTTACACTGTAGATGTACATCCAGTTAAGCATTACAGTAAATTCAAGTGCTTAGAGGTTAAAACAAAGGGTATGTATACTTGCAAACACTCAGATTACACAAATCTGTTAGAAACACAAGCACATAAAGTTTCTTAATTAAGTTATTCTGGTTATTTATCCTTTAAAAATTACAGATAGTATGTCAAAGGCTTCAGGAAAATAACCCTAAAGTTCAGATTTTCAAGCTAACTGGAAAATAAAGAAAAATATAAATCAGCGTATGCAGGTTATTACCTTCCATATCTGAGCTACAGGATTGTAAAATAGTATGTCAAAAGGCGTAATTTTATGAGAAGCAAAAGATATGCAGTCAAGGTGCAAGACTGTATCTTCTTTTTTGTTTTGTTTTGTTTTTGTTTGAGTTTTGGGGGGATTTTTGGCCTTTATCAGTTTGGGATTTTTTTGTTTAAAGTGAAGTCAGAAAGGAATTGTGACTTACAAATAAGGCTTAAAATATTGATGCATTTTGGGAAGAAAACCAAAAATATTTCCTTTACCTCAGTGATATGTAATATGATCTTATGATCAAGGGATTTTTCAGTAACTTCCAGGACAATTTCCAGGACCAATATGGAGAATTTAATAAGCAAGAGATTTTTCAGGCAAATATGTAGTACGCCAGCATCCTTTCCTTCATTTATGATGCTGCTTTGCTTAATTCACATAAAAATTGTGGGTAATTCACAGTTAACCGATCCCCATGATAATGATAGAAAACTGTATTATAGAAGTGAGATGTAATGTATTATCTATTCTTTCTCATTAGCTCTGAAGTTTAGAACCCTGCCAAAACTTAGTAAATGCAAACAGTTTTCTATTCGGATCTTAAGAGGAATGCTACCAGCAATTTTACCATCAGCTTCAGTTTATATTGCAGTGAAAACAAATCTCAGGAAATATAACACTTAGACAGTAAGCAGTTCTACCTTGTAGTAAATCCTGCTGGAATCTCGTTTTTACAGTAAGAACTGGATCCTAAGCCTGTGATGTTCTTCTCAGTGAAGTCAGAGGAATGATTTGGTTTCAGTTTTTTGCAGAAAACTTCCGTTAAAAAATAATACATTACATTATATTGCAACAGTAGCCAAGTTTGAATCAACAAAAATATTCTACTTTTGTTGCTGGCAGAGGATTATTCTGTCTGCATAGGAAAATATAGGGTGTCCATGATATTTTAAAAGTTAAATTAGCATTTTGAGAAAGTTTGATACTTTTTATTGCAGAATTCATAGCTTTCATTTATCAAAGTCTTAATCTTCAGGACCTCATTCTTTTCAAACACCTGCAGCGTACGCAGACTAAATAAGGGCATGTCATGCTTCAAAGCAAAAAATAAATATTCATTCGAGGAGAATATAGGAATTTTGAGGAAATGGTAGTTCAAGCTGCCAGAAGTCAGATCACTCATGTACTGTAGTAACTCATCTTGAGTTTGGATGACCATTTAGATGACTGAGCCTAATTTTTAATTAGGGACATAAGTACTGGGACATAAGTATTGAACATAAATGTTTTTATCTCAGAGTTCAATTCTTCACCCTTCAAAATTCACCCTAAAATGTTCATGGCAACAAGTGTTTGTGAAATAGTATGATATATCTGCACTATGATGATGATGATGATGATGATGATGATGATGATGATGATGATGATATCTAATTCCAGCTGGAGGTTATAAATATTTAGTTCAACAGTCTGTGAATTTAGTGTTGATAATGAGGAATTTCTGCTCTCTGTTACCTTTTATCTTGTAACACAACTCTAATAGCTGAACCCCAAGATTGCTGGGTAATTCATTGGTATTTGATAATCTTTCTTTCTATTGGAAGCTGTCCTTGACAAAGTAATTGTAGGAGGTAAAGCTGTCTACCAATTAAATAATTAGAGAAATAAGTAATAGATTTCAGATAATTCCACACATAAATGTTAGACTAGGAACTATTTTGGTAATTGAATTTGAAGAGATACTCCACATAAAGGGCTTCAACAGGAATTATTTCCGTCAGTCATTTCAGAGAGCTAAATGGAGAAACATAAAAACCTGACTGGAAGTCTGAGAATTTATTCTGTATTTGAAAAGCCATGTACTTAAGAAAGACAGATCATTGTATAGGTTTGGCCTAGTTTTTTTCACCAACCCTGGACTGCCTCCTCCCTCCTCCCAAAGTCTTCCCAGCAAAGGGAAGAAAGACTGAAAAAGAAGAAAAGCACGAACTCAAAAGAAACTGAACTGAATTAAAACAGAGAGTATATTTTTCTACATCTACAACCACAGATGCAATTTGTACAGCTTGGGAGGCCCCCAGGGGAAAAGGGGAGAGGAACAGGTAACAGGGAAATAGGGAGGGACAAGAACAAAAATCAAACAAAACGAAACAGACAAATACAATCAAAAACCTGAAAGAGGAATGGAACAAATTGGCAAAAAAACACAGTCTCACCATGCCCCAAGCTAGAAAACCAGCTGAAGAAAAGGACAGTCTCGATTCCCTCTGCCCCCTCAAGCCTCACCGCAAACAGGAACAAACAAAAAGACCTCCTATCTCTTCTAGTCCATCCTCCCTTGTTACGTGGAAAAACACGTGTGGAATACTTTTTAATGACCACTTCCCTAGTTACCCTTAGTTACTAAGGAAGCCTAAATCAAACCCATCACATTCTGTGGTATCTGTCTGGGTCTATGTGGCCAGCACATGCCCATATAGAGGCCTACAGTCTCTCCCCCTCATATGCAACCAGGCTGCAACCTGCAACCACACAGTTTCAGTGTACGCAAAATGTTTCAAGGCCAAAGTTGCAATTGAATGTCTCCTTTTCTATAACTTGCCAGGCAGACCAAAATAATAGCATCTCATCACGCTCAAATACATAGCACTGTTGGTCTGTGGCTGGACCATGCTGCTGTTGAATGACTTAAACTGCGTGCCAGCAAAATGTCATTTTCAAAACCCCTAGTATGAAGGTCAGAAAACAAG
Organism: Myrmophylax atrothorax; assembly: GCA_026770055.1. Taxonomy (NCBI): domain Eukaryota; kingdom Metazoa; phylum Chordata; class Aves; order Passeriformes; family Thamnophilidae; genus Myrmophylax; species Myrmophylax atrothorax. Next base: position 8,581,893 of record JAOXXN010000364.1, on the reverse strand, counting down.
GAAAACAACACAAAATGCCTGTAGAAATGAGCAATAACAATAGTCCAAACCATAACAGTCCTTTCTGCAGCCATGGCTATCCTTAGTGGAGAGATCTAAATAGGTTCTCGCTGTCGTCTACCTGGAGTTGTTGTGTCAGATGCTGTAAGTCAGCCCAGTGCTCTGCTAATGTCCACGTTGTTGAAAATACCACTGTGATTGTGGGTAGTCAATGGTACTTGAGATGACTTTCTTCTAGTTAGCATGCAGGAAGGCAGTGTCCCACCATTTAACCTAAACTCAGTCCCCAAACTGGAACAGATGAACAGGAGTGTCCAATCTTATGGGTCTGGATAACATGATGAATTTCTGGAGTTTCTGCAAAGTAAAGTCTAAACCATTAAACAATTTTGCAAATCAATTTTTCCCTTATGTGAATATGAGGAATCATAGTGATGCCTGCAAAGTCTGTAAAAAAGACTCTAAGCTAAATTTTGGTAGGAGATAAGAGAGTAGTGACTTTAATGAGCATCCAGGCTCACCCAGGAATACATTGATGTGTGCGTGGGCAAGCTCTAATTTCCATGGCTTTTATAATATGATCCATCCAGTCATTCATTTACACATCTCTAGTTCAACTTCTTCTCACCCCAGTCCCACCCCTGTTCCACCCCCTCAGGATTTGAGTCAAGGGTTGGTGAGACTTCCTCTTTATCAGTCCTCCTCTTCCTCAGGCTTTTGGAGTTCTTCCAGTGTTCTGACTACTGGGTCTCTGCCCTGTGTTTATGTCTCCTTTGACATTCTTGAACCTTCTACCTTGGAAAAAGACTAAACAGCTAAGGAATTTGAGTTCACTGTTCTGGGACAGGGGGTAGCAATAGAAAGATATTAAACTCAAGCTGCTAGAAATATTAACACACTAAATCTACTTTGCTACAGCTACTGTGTTCCTAAAATCTATAAAATTTGAAAATCAAAAATCTTTCCTGCATCAATAGGAACTTATGTTATCTCTCCACCTTAGCTATAGGCATGTCTTGAACCCATGACATAGGTGTCTCTTGACAAATATTGCTTATTTTTGTTTTAGGAATACTACATTCTTCACTATTTGCTTAAGGTCTGTAAGGGGTGTGCAAATCCCAGGCCATTTTGCAAAGGAACATCATATCTCAGAGTTCTTGTATCTTGGCTGTATGAGGGACTCAGCTTTTATAGCGTGACGTGTCTGACTGCCAGTCATAAATTCATGGGCCAGTTAGGAGCTTACCAAAGGCAGGATGTGTCTGGAGTTTGATGCAACACCAAACAACGTCCCAGCCCCACCAATTGCTTCCCACAGAGAACTTACATTCTCTGAACAGATTCCAGGCCCTACCTGGGACAGGCCATCCTGCCATGGTCTGTCCCTGACTGCAGCCAATCCTCTTCATCTCATGGAGTGGTAGTGCAGGTACCTCTTGCCTCCATGCCATAAAAGCATCCTCATCAATGCCAAACTGTATATATGTATGATAACATGTCAAAAATCAGTCAGTATCAAATTAGGTACTAACAATGGCATCTTCACATGTTGGTGGCTCTTCTGTAGGGTGTCTAAGAAAACCCTTCTGCTGTAAGGAATCCAAGAGATGTAAGACGATGATGAAAAGTATCCAGGATATGATTAAAATTCACGTAGCTAGAGTACTCATTGCAGCTCAGAACATGCTAAACAAAACATTCAAACAACATCAACAAATCATTCATGATGTTACCAGTTTATCTCAAAGACTGTAGGTGAGATGCAAGCCAGTATCCGTGGGAGGATCCACAAAATCAACCCCCTGTTTGCAGTGCTGCAAACCAGTCACCTTCTTGCTTTCTAACACTGGACACCTGTGAGGCTCAGCACCTCACAAACTCTTCAATGACAGTAGATGACAAAACATTTTAGAGGTAAATTCAAGGTAAACAAATATGATCTCACGATCCCATGAAATCCTGTGTGGATTCCCAGACCAAATCCAGAGAAATCTCTTTCACAAGCTGCAGCAGTCAGAGAGGAGACAGGAATATTCCAAACAATGCTCGCAGGATGCTGCAAAACTACTGGGACAAAACATGTACAAATATGAGCATTGCAAAACAGTCAATGTAACAAAAACAATACAAGTTTTCAATTCTATTGCCGTATCATCTTTCTTATGAACCACTTGTAAAAGGAAGACTCAGTTCTGCTCAGACCTGTTTAAAAGGGGCTAACCAATCTAACAATCAAGCTAACAGTAAAAACCTAGAAGGTAGTGAAAGATAACTAAAATACAATAATTAGTATTATTCAAATTAGATTAGCCATCCATCCTGTGGAGTCTTTTCGGTTCATATATAATGATCTTTATCAGATCTGATCATGCTGTTAAAATGATTTCATTTCTTACCCCAGTTTGGATTCAAATTCAGAGTCTGATCTTTATGTACACACCATCTTTGGAAGTTACAGGCCAATCTAAACCCATTCAGTTTTGTCAGAGTGCTTCAGAGGGCTGGTAATTTCATTTCTCAATAATTCTTAGCTATGACAGAAGTTTCTCTACCTTTCTCTAAATGTTTGGAGATATGTTTGCTATTATAAGCAAGGCCCTGTTTAGCATGATTGACTGATCCAGATACAATTCTGCAAACACAAAGAATAGGTCATATAATATTATTCATTTTTGATTCAATTCAATCTTATTTGCGTGATCTCCCTGCTTTGCTTTTCCTGTTTACTCAGGAATTCTTAACACATTCCAAAGCTTTCTGTCTTGGTGTATCAGATGTTAAGGCCTCTTGTCTTGATTACCTTATTTGTAGCTGTTAAGACATGTTCTCTCATTCATTTACCCTCTTGCACAAAGCTGTTTTCATCAATATTGCTCTCAGCCTGGGTTTTCCAGTGGCACATCCTTCCAAGTCCAGTCTGTTCGCTGCAGTCATGCTCTAATAGGAGATTGTTAGTTCACATTAAGGACAAAAAGTTCAAGAATCTTCTCAGTGCTGCTCAAAGCTATGTGTGGTTATCAAACGTTCTTTGCTGGAAACTGTTTCATGAGCACAGAGCAGAGGATGCAAGGGAATATTTGTCGACCATTTGTCTCTTCCTGCACCAATACAATGGTCTCCCACAGCCCCAGAGCCAAACTGGGGCACAGAAGGTAACATCACCTGCTAGAGGCTGCAGCAGCCTGGAGCAAACCCAAAACACAGGAGACAACACAGATAGACTTCTGCTTTGCTAAACCAAACCTCCAAGTAAGTAAGGCTTCTGATGCAGCATTAATAAGCAAACCTCAAACTTCCCCAAGCATCACTCCAGTACAACACACAGACTGGTCCTTCTCACAGTTGGCATGCTTGTGTTCTTGTCTCTGCCCTGGTCTTTCGAAGGGGCTTGTTATTCTCTCCAAAGCTGGAAACAAGAAAACACAGACAAAATTCAGTTCAATGTATATCAATTATTGAAAGACAGATGGTATTTGTTAGTGCAGCGAGTTAAACTGAAACAGGATAATCAGGATAAAAGTTCCTTTCTTTCAATTCAAACTCTCCTAGATTTTTCCTATGATTAAATCTTAAGTTAGTGTCTCACAGTAGACAAAACTACCTAAGTCGGAGTTAAACTTTTCCTCTATGTAGCGTGTAACTTAGCAACATAGTAACAAAAACGTTTCACCCTCCATCCCCCTTTTCCACTTTGCCAAGGGGCAGCAACAGGCAAGAGGGGGAGGGATACCATGAAGTAAGTTTGTTGAATTTATCTCCAAAGCCTGAGACATCTTCAAGAGTTACCTGACTTAGAATTTGAGTTTGTTTCCAAATTTCAGCCAAATTCAATAATCTTTATGACATTTTGGACTAGGGCCAAATGCCATTTTTTGATTCCAAACCTGATGCACGGTTACCAGCAATACAGACAATGCATAAAAAAGAGTAGTTTAAAACATATTTTCTCTGTCTGTAGCAGTCTGTGTCTTTGCAGCTGTTCCAGGAGCAGAGACCTTCTCTAGGGCAGTGAGTTCGGGATCTTTTGCCAATAACTTTAACTGTGGTGTAGCAACCACTGGACTAGAACAAGTATCTGCAGCCCCACAGATGCAGAGTTCTCTGTGGTGCTCAGGTAGAGGACCAATGAAATCAATTTACCATATTTTCCCCACCACTCAATGGCTTCATCCCCCCCAGGTATGTAGTATTGTTTTATGTTTACTATTTGTCTGTCAACAGGTATTTGCATGACTTTATGCGCTGCACTTGACTCACATGTGCTGCCCAGATGTTCCACCACCATGTGGTACAAATGCCCATAATTGCTGATCTAAGGTTAGAGCGTTGCTCTTTAGTATATCTGTGCCAGTTGTATTCTCCTGTATCGACCATGATGAGCTGATCTGCCCACGTCTGTCAGCCAGCTATCTGTCCTGGGTGCTTTGAACTGGATGGTCACCTAATCCCCACACCAACAGTAGCTTGGCCAATTTGCTATAATCTCTTTTACCTTCATCCCATATGATACCTAAATATCTCACACTCTGGGGCAGGTCCCTGTACTCTCCCATCAGGGACAATCAAGCAGACTTAAGGAAAACAGGCTGCCTTTTCCTTTATTCCATGTGATACTTAAATATCTCACACTCTGTCCAAGTACCTTTACTTTCCAGTCAGGGACAATCAAGCAGACTCCAAGAAAACAGGCTTGCAAACTCATACAGGCCCTTGCCACAGTTTGACTCACTGTCAAATATCTCATCTCTTATGATGCCTAAATATCTGACGCTCTGGGCAGGTCCCTGTATTTTCCAGTCAGGGACAACTGAACAGACTCAAACAGGCCTGCAAACTCACACAAACCCTTGCCACAGTTTGACCCACTGTCAAACATCTACCCCTCAGCCAGGTCATGCAGGCAGCTCAAAGAAGGCTGTCAAAGGTCGAGCAGAGACTCAGCACCTCAGAAGGATGCACAAATCAGCAAACCCAGCAATATCCACCAAGGTACTGTCACCCCCCAGCCACGAGCAGCCAGCCATCAGAAAAAAAACCACAACACAGCCTCTCCCAGCAGCAGAAGGAAGCAAACCTCAGCTGCAGCCCAGCAAAGCCTGGCAACTCACCAGCCCCAGGCACTGAAAACGGCTGCTGGGAAAAACGGAGGGGCAAAAAGCAAGGCAGGACCACATTCCCCACAGGCACTGCCAAACTTTCAACACACAGCAGCCTGATAGGGCTGCCCTTATGGGTCCTGGGGGTAGCTCCTCCCTCTCTCCTTCTGTGTCCTCTGGGTCACAATCACAGAGCATACTCCATGGCTTCTCTGTCCACCTGGGATGCTCAGTGGGAGGGGCACCTCCCAAACCTCCATCCCCAGAGTTTCAAAACTGTCACTAACCAATCATGCTTGTCTCTTCACCCATGGTATCCAGCATCTTCACATGCAATAATACTGAACTCAGAGAGTCTCACAGAACAGTGACACTGACAATACTTAAAGCACACAAACAGTCAACATATATGACACAATGAACGAACAGCAAAATCAGCACAAGAACTGCCACAAGCTTTGTACCCCCTTGCGGGTCCCACTGTCTCAAGCCCAGTGGTGTGGCCTCACCAACTGTGCACTCCACTGGTGAGTCCCACTTTCTGTGACCCAGTGGCACAGCCCACATGTTACGCACCAACTAATGGGTGCCACTTTCATGGGCCCAGTGGCACAGCCCCACTGTGTGCACCCCACCAGTGAGTGCCACTTTCTATGGCCTAGTGGCGCAGGCACACCAGCGATGCATTCCCCCCCCATGGGTCCCACTTTCCCCAGTGGTGCAACCCCACAAGATAGGGACCCTCAGCTGTGGGTTCTGCTTTCCCCAGCACAGTGTGTTTCACACTTGGAATCCCACCCTCATTGCCAATTAAATTCCAGAGAGAGTTCGGAAGGATTCAGGGCTGAAACTAGACACCATCTAAAATTCAAGCAAACAGTGTTTATTGCAGAGAAAATAGCACACAAACAAAAGAAAACTGAGAAAAGGAAAGAAACAAACTCCCAAGACAACTTCCACTCACTCATAAATTACTTACAGTTACTGTACATGCCAACCCCAAGGTGCTGCTGCATCCTTGGGCTTGGGTAGGCTCAACACACTTATTGGATATCCCCATGGGAGGCAACGTTGTCCTCAGTGCCAGCACACACCCTTGGGAGCAAGAACTCTGTTCTTATACCCTCGATCTATGTCATCTATGTGGGCATATGTGGCCAGCACATGCCCAGATAGAGGCCTGTAGTCTCTCCTCCTGTTGTGTAACCAGGCTGTAAAACAGTTTCAGTGTATACAAAATGTTTCTCTTTCAAGGCCAAAGTTGCAATTATAAGTTCCTGCTTTCTATAACTTGACAGATGGCAAGGCCAGACAGGACCAAATTCTCCTCACACTCTTATTACACTGTCCTGAGGGGTGGTGAGGAAAAACCAGAGGTACTGAGGTACTTGCCAGGCTTTGATGTCCCTGTGCCATTGCACCCCAAGCACCTGCTGCCAAGAATGCACCTCACTTAAAACCTGCACTGATCTGCTTGAGAAGTGGCAGTGACAGTGGCAGGAGGGGGAGAAACATCAGTGTCTGGAGGCAATCAGAAAGCTCTGGCAGGAGGATTCAGGCATGGAATCCCAGGCTGGTGTGTGATCAGGCTGCTCTTGTTCCGCAGTGGACAGTGGTGAATGGGACATGCTGATTGCTCACTTCCTCGGCGTGGACCACTGTGGGCACAAGCACGGACCCGACCATCCTGAGATGGCCAAGAAGCTCACCCAGATGAATGAGATGCTCAGGTGATTAGTGCAGTGGTGAGGGGTTGCCAGCTGGCCTCTTCCTTCAGCCAGGATGGTGGGATCTTCCCAGGGATTTTACAGATGCAGAGGGCAACAGTGGGTGCTTACTGGCTCTGTTAACATGGAAAACAGCTTTGGCCAGCAGCAGCTGGAAGCCCAGCTGTGGGCAGTCTCACTTTGTGTTGCTGCATGTTGGTGAAAGGTTTGGTTTCAGAGGTAAGGCTGCCTTCAGGTCTTGGAGCCTTAGTTCTCTACCAAACCATCAGGTGATAGTACAGCTGAGCCTCACTCTTTCCATCTTTAACATGCAGATTAAGGCTACTTGAGCAAACATGAAGTTTAGCTATATGCTTGAGAAGCATGTGGAGAAAGCTGGCTTGGGAATGCTGCATTTACCACACAGGCCCATGAGTTGCACCTTTGTGTCAGAGGGCAGAATGGGATCCAGAAATCTCAGTCATGCAGATATGCCTCAGCCCAAAATGCTTCAGCTTTTCACTCCTAGGAATGCTTTAAGTTTTGCTGCTAGAAGGAGTTGGTAGCTTGCCGTGTCTGAGAGTTCAGTGTATATCGTGTCATACCTACTGCAGCCCTCAGGGACCAATCCCCTCTTTTTTCCTTTAAAGTAGATCTTGTCTCACGTAACATGATACATGGCCTAAACAGAATCAGCCTAAAATTTTGTTTCTCTTGGGAACCTGTCTTAGGAGTTGCATTTTGTCAAGATCCCTGAAGGTACCATTAGCTGGGGACTGAAGCAAGATTGATCCACTCTGTCTCAGGGCTCTGAATTTCCAGTTTGGCTTTAAAGCATCCATTTAAAGTATCGTGGTTCCTGGCTCAGTTGTTACAACTCTGGATCAGTTCTTAGTTTTGCTCATACCCTTTCTGGCCCTTTCTTCGTCTCTGTGGTGCAGGAAGGTTTGGTGGGGGGGGACATGTCCTTTCCCACCTAGACTGATTGGGCTTCTGCCCAAGGAGGACTTGACGACTTGACCTTCCTTTTCTTCTGCTAACAGGTCCTTAGTGGATCACCTGGGGAATGACACCCTTCTTCTGGTGGCTGGAGACCACGGCATGACAGAGACTGGAGACCACGGTGGCGACAGTGAGAAGGAAGTGAATGCAGCACTGTTTGTGTACAGCAGGACACCCCTGTTTGGCAGTAGTCCTCCAGAGGTGAGAAGAAGCTGACCCTTCGTTGTCACTGCCTGAGATGGTATCCAGAGCGAAAACTGCATCCTGGGGTTACACAAAGTAACAGTTTGGTTGGGATTGCTTAGATTGAGAGGAATGGGCAGTCTGTCACCTTGTCTCAAGAGAACAGTGGAAGGGCTGTCACAGGATGCAGCTGGCTGAACCATTTGGACATGTGTTCAGGCTGCTCCAGCTGTGAAGAGTGCTTGTGTACGGCTCTACCCATTGACATGCAGCTCCCAGCAGGTATTCTTTGCTCCACAGGGTGTAGAGCTGTGCCTCTGCCTGGATTCACCTTTGAATGGGGATGTCTTTCCCATCATCCTCTAGCATGAGTGAAAAGATGCATTGCTGTGTTCTTGCTCAGTTTGCAATTCCTCCCCTTTCTCTCCAGGAGCCTGAGACTATTCCCCAGGTGAACCTGGTGCCCACTATGGCCCTGCTGCTGGGTGTGCCCATCCCCTACAGTAGCATTGGGGAGGTGATGGCCGAGCTGTTCTCCGGGGACGGTGACACTGTGTCTGCAGCTTTGCAGCAGCTTTCGATCTATCACATCAATGCCAAGCAGGTACAGTCTATGGCAGGTTCCCCACTGAACTAGGGGGGAAAAGAAATGGCATTTTAAGCACACACTTCTTCTGTTTGGTGAACATGGGCTGGTGACATGCTGCTATTTTCAAGGGTCACTTATTTTGAAGTGTTACCTTCTTGCACTGTTTTTCCCACAGAGAACTGAGAGATAAATGTTTAGTGCTGTGGAAAATACTGCCTGGGAAGATGGCATTCCCTTCAGGATGAGGGTTGGCCCCTGATTGTCAGGTGGATTTGGAAATGGGGGACACTGGTTCCTCAGGGCTGAGGATGAGCAGGAGCAAGTCTTGTGAATGGAGATTCAAGAGTAAAGTGGAGGTTTAGATGCTGCTTCAGTTTTGGTTGGAGGAGAAGCAGTGTTAACTAAAAAGCTGATCTAGATCAGTAGCAGAAAGAGAAAGACTAAATAAAAGAAATACCATGTAACAGATGACAGTAAGGTGGGATACAGAAGGAGCAGCTTACACCAAGGGCAACAAAATACAGAACCCCAAGATCTGAATGACAAAATTTGAATGAGAGTGACTCTACCAGGTATAAAAGATGTCCAAGAAATGGAGCAGGCCAAGTCAGAGCTTCTGTGGAGGATGTGAGGGCAATCTCTTGTGGCTCTGGTCATCCTACAGAGCCGGATTTGCCACAGGCACGTCAAGGCATTTGTCTCAGCTAGGGGCCAGTCTGCCTTTGAGGAACCCTGGATTGCTGGGAGTGCAGGAATAACCCCTCCAGCCCCAAGCCAGCTCCTTGAAGTGCCAGTTGGACACCACTGGTACAAGCCAGTGAGGAGCTTAATAGAAATGTTCAGCCTCTCAGCTCTGTATTCATAGAGCAGCAGTGTGCTTTGTCATTTAAAGATGCTACTGTATATTAGTGTCCATTAGTCACTGAGGATATCAGCCATCATCTGTTAGGAATCATCCTTATCCAGTCCCGCCTGTTTAAATATTTGCACTCATTTGTCTCAGGGGGTTTCTGTCTTAATCATGTTAGTGTTGAAGAAGCTGTGGCATTCCAGGGGAGTCATTCAGTCCTGTGAGAGACCTGGGGCATGTCTGCCATTCATGGGCAGGGGCAGACCGATTCTGCCTGTCCTCTGAGGTGACTGGAAGGTGTGTGGAGTTTACTGGTGCGTTTCAGGACTTGAGCAGATCTAGACTGCTGAGCAGCTGGATGTATGTGCAGGTAACCTGCCCTGCTAACCCCCCTGTAAGACTTCTTTATGATGTTGGGATAATAGCTGCCTCTGTTTGTGTCCTCTTTAAGGAGGAAGCAAGAAGAATGAGCCTTCTTTAGCCTGTGGTGCAGTGGGCTAGTGTGCCTGTATGGAAGAAGGGGAAGCAGTTTGGTTTTAAACTGATGTTTGTCCTCAGATAAAACTGTAAAAGTCGACATTGAGTGCAGATTAACAGACAGTGATGATTGGAATTTCTTGAGCATGTTTGCCTGATAGCTGCCAAGGACTGTATAAAAGCCCTTCGTGATGCACAACATTAGCAGAGGTGCGGCTGCGGATGAAGGCCTGAGTGAAGTCAGTGTGGCTTCACTGTCAGGATGGACACATCACTTGGGAGGGATGTCACTTTGGCAGAGAGATTGTGTTTCCTGGTGGTGATGTCTTGAATTTGTGTGACCAGTCCTGGGTGATGCAGCTGAGGAGAGGTCTGCCCTGGCAGGGAGTGGTAGACTGGGGCTGCTTCCATTCTGAAGGGCCTGTGTAAGGCAGTAAATCCTGTTCCCAGTGGTCCCAGTGCTGCTGTCTGATCCTGTGTTCCCTTTTCCCTTAGGTGGATCGCTTCCTGCACTCCTACTCGCTGGTGGCTCAGGACCTGCCAGCAGAGCAGCTCCAGCACCTCCAGGAGCTTTTCTCCAGCACAGTGGAGGAGCACACTCAGCTCTTGGCCCAGGTGCAGGGAACAACACTGGTGCCTCCAGAGCTGGAGTCCAGACTGGGAAGCCTCATCGGTCGCTTCCAGCTCTACTTACGGGAGGCACGGGCTGTGTGCACCCAGTCCTGGGCCCGCTTCCATCCCCTGCGTATGGTGGGGGGCTGTGTCCTTGTTGCTGCTTCCTGCTTGCTCTGCTACATGGCCTCAGAGCTGGCCACAACCTCAGACTCCTTCTATCGCAGCTGCCTCCTGTACCCGCTGCTCTGGGGCCTTGCAGGGGCTGCTCTGCTTGGGCTGGCCCACATTTTCACCCAGGAGGGGCTGGATCTTCTCCTGGTGTCATCATGGGCAGCTGCTGCTTCTCAGATGGGATTTTTCTGGCACTGGTGGGGTCAGCATCCCAAAAGAGCCCGTTTGGTGGGCAGTCAGCCACCCTTGGCCAGCGGTGGCTTGAGGCAGAGGCTGCGAGCATGGCTGGGACTGGCCTTCCCCATGGGCATTCTGTTCTTCCGCTGCGGAGCGATGTTTTCCGACAGCTTTGTCATAGCCGAGGCGCGGGTGGCCCCATTCCTGCTGGCCTCGCTGGTGATGTTGCTGGTAGGGAAGCTCCACTGGGACGGTCGCCTGACTGTGCCAGAAAGCCACAAACAGCAACTCCTTGGCTTTTCTTCTTACCGGAGAGAGATTTGGTACCTGCTGTGCCTCGTGGCCGTGCTCCTGGTCTGTGTGCGCCTCTCTGGTTTCTTCCACCAGTGCCGTGAAGAAATTCCTCAGTGCCGGCCCTCTCTTTTCCTCTCCCCCCTTGCCAGCCTGAGAAACACACGGGCCAAGAACCTCTTCTACCTCCTGTGCGTGGCCTTGCTGGTGGGGCTGGTGTATGCAGTGCGGAGCTGGCTGCGACACTACGGCAACCTGAACAGCTCGGACCCCCTTGTGCTCTTCGTGCGCTGGGGTTTCCCACTGGTGGTCCTATGCATTGCCTGTTACTGGGCTGTGGCCTCCAGTGCTGACGACTCTCTGGGCAAGCTGCAGGAGCTGGTGCAGGTGGCAGTTGTTGCCTTTCCATGGGCTGTCTATGGACTAGCATCCGTGGGACTGCTGCTCCTGTTGTGCAATCCCATGACGGTGTTTGCAAAGGACACACGGGAGTCGGCGGGATCCATTGTCACTCCCTACCTGGGGGTTCCCAGCTCTGAAGTCAACTTCCTCCACGTCATTCCTCAGATCTACAAGAGGATGCAGGAGTCTCAGAAGAGCCGGCTGGAGCGGGGCAGCTGCAGGGCCACCGTTGCAGCATATGGGCTGGGCAGCGTGTACTCGGCAGCCCTGGTCATAGCTCTCACCCTTCTGGGCTTCCTCCTGATGCTCCTGCACAGTGAGCGGCTGAGCTTTGCCTTCCTGCTCCTCTTCCTGGAGGCCTTCATCCTGCTACACATTCACACATGTGCCAGAGGCCTTGCTGGAGATGCTGGTGAGTCAGTAGAGCAACCACTGGGTGTGTGCGCTGATCCTTACCTTGCCTTAATTCCAGTGGGAGTGGAAGGGTCCAGTCTCTGCTCTTTGGGTATGATGGTGCACTGATCCTTAGGGGATACACCTGTCTATTTTAAAGCTGCCTAAATTCTCTAGTAGAAGAAAGATGCAAGCAGCAGGGATATGAATGTGGGAGGAATCAGGGAAAGGAGCTGTACGCCCACCTCTTCTGCTCAGAGTGTGAGCAGTCACCAAACCCCACTGTTACTGGCAGAGCCCAGTAGCAGGGTGGGCAGCAGAGGTAATGCTGGCCCCTTGCTGTGTCTGTGGTGGAGCTGGTTCTGGTCTCAAAGGGGGCAGCATGAAAAGGGAACCTGGAAGAAAGATCACAAAGATTTTTTTGACCATGGATCTGTCTTGTTCCTTGATGCTGATAGTCCCACCCCCGCCCCCGCCTCTTTTTTTTGTTTTTATCCTTCAGAGCCTTTTTCAGTACCCTGGTATGCAGTCATCTCCTGGCTCCTTGCTGCTTCCCAGTTCTTCTATTCCACAGGCCACCAGCCCATCTTCCCAGCCATCCACTGGAATGCAGCCTTTGTTGGCTTCCACCTTGACCACAGCACGAACCTCCTTCCTGCTGTCCTAGTGGGCGCCAACACCTTTGCCTCCCATATCCTCTTTGCAGGTAAATTCATTTCTCCTTGGAATGTGGGCCTGAGCAGACATGGCTCACTGCTGTGCCTTCCCTGGGGGTCTTACAGGCTGAGCACGAGGCAATGATGGCTTGGGCACTAGCTGAACAACTGTGACCTTCTGAGGCCACACTGCTGTTGCCCGTGGCCTGCAGCCTGGCTTGGATATATGCTTCCTTCATGTCCAGGGCATGATGGCAGAGCCTGGGCTGCTCCTCACCTCCTGGGCTCCAGTAACTTCATGTGTCTTTGTCCTTGAGGTAGTTGGCTGCCCACTGCTTCTGCTGTGGCCCTTCGTGTGTGAGGTGCCCAACTCACAGAGGAAGAAGTCCAGGAAGGAATCTCGGGAGGAGCTGCAGGAGGTGGAGGAGAACATGATGGAGATGAGGCTGCGGGAGTCTCCAGAGAAGTTCTCCACTGCTCTGTTGCAGCTGGGACTGAAGTATCTCTTTGTGCTTGGGACACAGGTATGAACAGAAGCAGAGTGACTGTGGGGGAGGCTGTCTAGGAGGAAATTGGTGCACTGTAGAGACGTATGGGTCGTTCTGATGAGAGAAAGGGGTCAGCCAGGACAGGTGATATGTCAACCAGGCCAGGTGCAGGGGTGATATGTCTCGTTGCAGATGGAAGAGCAGGTCCCTTCTCAGCTATGCCATTTGCTCTGTGCATTGGGAAGGGTTCCAGCATGGAAGCTACCATATGGATTAGGCTGCTTTTCATACCCATCTGCCCAGAGTGGGAACGTCTGTTCAGGAACTGCAGGGCTGTAATCCTGCTCCTGCTCTTCCCAACTATCTCTCTCACATCAGCTCTGGTTTTCATATGTGCTGTGCTGAAATAGGGAGCTAAACAGCAGAAAATGAATCCTCTGAAAGAAGCTAATAGCTTTCTGGGGTTTATCCTTTCAGATTATTTTCCTGTGTGATCAGACCAGAGGTAGTGCAAGGGAGTGGGCAGGCCCTGCAGCAGGAGAGCAGGAGTGCTCCTCTCAGTGAAGTACTAGGTCAGGTCATGCACAGTGTGAGCCTTCCTCTGTGCTGCCCCAGCCTGGCCCCAGGAGAGCCTACGAGCACCCCAGGCTGCTTTTTATTCCTGATTTGAGGACATGATGGAAGGGAGTCCTGCTTGGGATGCTCATAACTGGTGTGCACTGCACCAGCCCTCTCAGGCGTGTGCAGTTTAGTACCACCTTCAGATGTGAACCTAATACCCCAGGACATCTTTCCAGAGTCCTTTGTAACTTGTTTTTCATGATCTTCCTCACAGCTTCTGGCCTGTGTTTGTGCAGCTATGATCCTCAGGAGGCACCTCATGGTCTGGAAAGTCTTTGCCCCCAAGTAAGTACCAGGAGTTGCTCTGATGTAAGGCTTGTATCCCTGACATCTTGACTGGAGTTCCTAGACAAATAATGTTGGAAGAGACCCTGTGATGGGTGTTTGGACTTCTTACTTAGTAGAAGTTATAAGAATATCCTGCTTGAAGTTCAGAAGCTGGACTTAAAGTAGAGCCTAGAATTTTCTCCTCATCTTAATTTCCAAGAGCACACAGAGCCTCCCTGGAAGTTAAGACAGGTCAGAGAGACAAAGGTAGGGATACCAGACCAGAAGTAGTACATCCAGAAATGCTGACCCGAAAAACCTTTGGAATAGTAGGTGTGATAGGTGGCCTCAGCCTCTGAGGGATTCAAAATGCCACCTGAGTCAGGTCCTGAGCAACCTGTAAACCAGGGGCATGCTTCCAGATTGCAGACAGCAACTGGTGGAGAGTGAATGTAATTCAGGTTTTAGGTTATGGGGTTCCACCAGCCTCTCATTGTCAGGAAAACCAGTCTACTGGGAGTGATGGGAGCAGCCTGTCTGTGTAGGCACACTGGCTGGGATATCCTTAACTATGTCTGTTGTGCCTGCAGGTTCCTCTTTGAGTCACTGGGCTTCGTGGTGAGCAGCATCTGCCTCTTGCTGGGGATCTCCCTGGTGATGCGTGTGGATTGTGCAGTCAGCACCTGGTTCAGCCAGCTCCGCCTCAGGTAGCGCTGGAGACATGGGGAGCCTGACCTGTTCATCGGCTGAGGCTGTGGTTGTCTCCTTGCCTCCTCCTCCTCGGGCTGGGAGGGATACACGAGCTGCCAGCAGGGAGTGCCTGCTGGCAGTAGCCAGGGATTATCCCCAGCTCTCTGCCTCTGCACTGCACAAAAGGACCGGAGTTGACTGTTCATTGCTCACGGCAGGGGTGTTTCTTGGCAGGGGAGGTCAGAGCTCTTGCTAGGCCTTTTCTGGCAGCAGGAGGACTGCTGCAGAAGCCCAAGAAGCAAGGGTCCTGAAGTGCTCCTCTGGAGAAACACCAATGGGGATCTTGCTGCTGCTTTCCTGACAACTGTCTCTGCTGTGCAGCTGGAAGGCTTCAGTGGCCAGCAGGGTGTCATATGTCCTGTGCAAAGACAGTGACTCATGTGATGAGGCCTGCTGAAGAGGGAAGAGGAGGTTGGAAGGAGAGGGAATGTCCCGCAGCCATCCCTTGTTTTCACATGCTCAGTTTTCACACTGGAATCAAAGTGTACATGGTTACACACATGCAGATGGTGCCCAGGGCCTTGGTGGCATCTGCTCCTCTGTTAAGTCAGTTGATTGCCCTGCCTACACTCTGCCATTTTTCTGGTCCTCCTCAGCCGTGCAAAGGGCAGTGGGAAGCACTCTGGGCTGCCTTGTACAGACTGAAGAGTGCTTAGCATGAGGCATTGGTAGTAGAGAGCACAGTGTGCATGAAAAAGAAACTCTCCACTCGTTCTCAGCCTGTCAGGATGGTAGCAGCCAAGGCTCCTGATCGCTTCCTGAGTGTGTGCTACTGGATGATGGCTGTTGCTTGTGAACAGTTAAGATGAAGGGGGGTGTAGTGACAGAATATGCAATCACCTCCCTATTGGCTCTGGCCAGGAGGAAAGAGGAGTCTGGAGTAGCTGTCCCAGCTGCAGAAGTGGCCTTAGTGTGAGCTCCAGTGCCTGGGAACAGCTGCTTGAAAGCCCTGAGCAGGCACCAATTCTTGTGGGAGATGGTGTCTGTGTATGTGCTGGTGTTATGGACCCCAGGCACTGCAGCCAGTTGCATCCACGATCCCCGTATTTGGTATTTACCTCCCTCTTGGCCTTAGCATTCTATGTGGGACTTCATGCCACAAGTGAGCTACCACAAACCGCCCTTGGCTGCTCACAGGAGCATGGTGTTTCTTTGTTGTTTCATGGCACAGGTACTGGACATTGACCATGGTGCCTGGCCACGTCCCAGCTAAGTTCCCACTGCAGTTTCCACTGGAGCTGGGATTCCTTACTGCCCTGAACTACTGTGGCGTTACTTGGTGCTATGAAATCTTTGGCTCTTTCCCTTGTGGAAAGAGCTGAGGATTGCTTGCCTGGGATTTTTGCATTGATATTTGTCTCATCCATTAATTTTTAACTCATGCATCATGACCACCCCTTGTTTGAGTTCCTTACTGCAGACTTAGCATAACTCCAGGCTCTTCCTCTCCTCTGCTCTGAAGAGTCCCAGGGAAAATGGCTTGTCACCTCTCTCATCATTTCAGCTCTTGCTGTCTTTCCCAAGGGCCCAGTTGTTGTGGAAAATGGCTCTTGAGGACAGGTTGAATTTTGTATTTTACCCCTGCAAAATGCCTGCTTGGTAGTTAAGAGTGAAATTCCAAGGAGGCTTAAACTGCTCTAATTTTGGGTTTCTGGCTGTGCTGTCCTGTGTCAGCCTCTCATGTGCCCTGCTCCATGGGCCTGTCCTGCTCGATTTCACCTGACTCAGCCAGGGACTGGTTTGCAGTTGGAATCCCTCCCTGAGCTGACTCACTCGTGCCTGGATGGTGCTGGGTATGCTGGCGCTAGGAACAGGCAAGGGATAGCAGCATGGTGGGGTAAGCTGGCAGCTGCAGAAACACATCAGCCCACAGTTAGATGGGCTTAGGCAGTCCCACCTTTAAAAGTAGGTTATTTGGTGTAAACTGTGACTCCTTGGTGGCCATGTGTTCTCTGTGCTGCAGGGCGAGGTGTGCATGGATATGCAGAGGAGGAAGGGGGTGGAGGTAGCAACTACCCAGTGCGTTTTCATTTAATGTGAGGTTAATCTGGATAACATGTTGCTAAACCCCAAGGCTGGAGCCCAGATAGGTCTCTTTGTGACCTGGTAACCTGGTCAGGAGCTTGGTGCTCCTTGGTTGTGTGTTTGTGCTGGCAGAACCCCTTGCGGTCACTGACAGTGTAGAACTGGCCCCTGATGTCCCTGCAGCTGCCACCCCCAGGCCCCTTGCCTTCCATCTCTGGGACTAGTTTCTCTTTCACTGGCCACTCCAAGGCAGCTGAGCCTTCCCATGTTCATTGTTCATGGCTGGAGGACTCAAATGGGGCCTGGGCATCCTCACCCCTACATACCACACTTCTATGGCTGTGGGCTCACATTCCCAGGAGACCAAGGAGGGCAGAGGGAACAGCAGAGCTGTAGTGTCATCAAAGCACACACACTTACCTCTCCAGAGACTAAACAGAACTTGCAGAAACAGAGCTGCAGGTATATTCTTGTGCCTGCAGAGATGCCATGGAGTGCTAGCTGCTCAGGCACTGCAGACTGGCTGCTACACCAAAGATTCAGATACACAAAGACGAGTTTTCCAAGGGCTCGAGATGCTCTTGCTTCCTTTCATTGACTTTTAGTCTGTCAGCCTTCCCCAGCTGCCCTCAAGCTGATTCATGGACTTCCATTCTCCTGAGCCTCCTGGGGATTACAGAGTTAATGCTGGTCCAGGGCTTGGTGACCTCAGAAGCAGAACATGCTGCTGATAGAGCAAACAGGGCTGATTTTAAACCCCAAGAGGAAGGTGCCTGCTGATCCAAACCAAGGCTGTTTGAAAAACTGGTGTGCTGAGGAGTAGGTTCTGCCCCACATCCCTCCAAGGAGGTTGTCAGAGGAGCCTGCTCCTCTCTTCTGCATGAGTTACTCCAAGTGGTTTGTTTCTGGTCCCTGTGTCCTTTGGCTGAGCATGACAGGGGACAGAATGCTCAGCAGGGTGGTTTCCATCCTGCACTCTACAACAATCCTGCTGCACTTTGGGCTTTGCAAACGTTGAGTGTGTGTTCCTTGGCAGGGGAGAGCTCTGTTGGGAAACTTCCTTGCATCAGGCCCATGGTGGACAGTATGTCCCATGGTCCTGACATTGGACAGGGATTGAATTGTGCCTCTTCTGTGCTGCTTGGAAATGGTGACTAAAAGCCACTACCACTGTGAAGGGTTGTGGATGTTGGGAGCATCCCACTGCTCTGATCTGTGGAGCTGACATGGATCCCAAGGAATGGCACTGCTTTGGGGAAGCAGGGCTTGCTGTGGCTTTGTTCTCACACCGGTTCCTCTGTCCCATCTCTCTCTGTTCTTCCCTCAACACTTCAGGCTGCTTTTTATCACCAAGGCACAGTCCCAGTCTTGGTATGCATGTTCCCCCTTCCCCTCGGAAAGCAGCAGTGCCAGTGTGTGGGGAGCAGGGCTGGGGGATGCTGCTCTCTCCTCCAAACCTTGACTCAATGCACCATGTGGCTTGGAGCAAGACTGTAGTTTTATTTTTTATTAACCTCTGTGTGCCTCAGTCCCTCATTTGGGAAAAAAAAAAAGGGGATGGACCCAGTTGTGGAAAGCAACCTGGGAGCTCTGCATGCAGTGTGGTGCTACACTTTCCTGGGTATTTACACATCTGGCTGTCAACACTTTCATTCACATCCAGCAGCTACATCTGGAAGGTGGAAGGGATGCTTAAGGCTCTGCTGGAAGCAGAGCCTTTTTTCTTCCAAAACCCCCTCCAAAACAGGCAAGTGGGCAGTGCTGGTTCGCTCGGTAGCCGCGGCTCTCGGGGTGGATGTCCCGCGTCCAGCAGTGCTGGGTGCAGCACCACCGACCCCGGGAGGCTGCCGGGAGGGACCGCTCAGTTATTAATTAATTAATGAATTAAGCAGGGAGCGAGGTAGGTGCGCGTGATTTGCTGTCCGAGGGTGGCACGGGGCTCCGGGCGGCTGTGAAACTGATGTCTGCGAATAAAACCGTGAGAGCCAAGGCAGCGGTGTCGTCTCCTCCTTCCACCCCTCTTCCGCCGTCCCGGGTCTCTCTCGCAGCGACCCTCATCGCCCTCTACAGCTTCCTTACGAGGGGACGTGGAGGGGAAGGCGCTGATCTCCCCTGGCGACAAGGGAGAGGAACCGTGGGAAGCTGACCCTGAAGCTTTGTCAGGGGAGCTTTAGGCTGGGTGTTATGGAAGCACACAATACACCGAGTTGGAAGGGACCCACAAGGATCATGGAGTCCAGCTCCCCAAGATTTCCCAAGAATCAGCCTTTTCCTAAAGGTTTCCTTAGGGTGAGGTTTAGGTTGGATATTAGGAATAAGGTTCTTCCCCCAGAGGGTGGCTGGCCCCTGAATAGGCTCCCCAGGGCGGTGGTGACACCACCAAGCCTGACAGTCCCAGAAGCGTTTGCACAACACTCTCAGAAACGTGGCACGGGCCTTGCCTTGGGGTGTCCTGCGCGGGGCTTAGGGTTGAACTCCATGAATGAGCCTTGTGGGCCGCTTCCAGCCCGGGATATCCTGTGTCTCTGTGGCCGGCGGCTTCTCCTCGGGGCGAGGTTTGTCCCCGGGGCCGTCCCGCTGATGCCTCCGCAGCGCTGCCCCGTTGCCCCGGCGACGGCGCGAAGGGCGGGAAAGCGGCGGCGGGCGATGGCGGCGGCCAAGAAGCGGCGGCGCGGGGAGGAC
>JAOXXN010000364.1:8550747-8561959 GCA_026770055.1 Myrmophylax atrothorax | reverse complement strand
GGGGCCCGGCGGGGCGGCGGCGGCGCGGGAGCTGCGGCGGCGACAGCGAGACGGGTTCGGGGAGCTGCTCCGGAGCATCCGCGGTGAGTGGCGGTCCTGCCCCTGCCCTGCCCCGGCCCGGCCCGGCCCGGCCTGCACCTCCCGCCGCTGCCCTGGGCCTGCGGTGTGTCCCGGAAACACTGATGTTTACCGGGATGCAGCTCCGCTATCCCAGTGCTGGAAACAGAGTTCTGAAGCGGGTGGGAGCAGTTAGAAATGATCCTCGCTGCCCAGTGCTGAACTGGGCCTGCAGAGGGGTTAATCACGGAATTGCTCGGGTTGGAAAGGACCTGTGGAGACCGTCCAGTCCAACCCCCCTACCAAGGCAGGGTCATCTGGAGCAGGTGACAAAGGAACACATCCAGGTGAGCTTGGAATGTCTCCAGAGAAGGAAACTCCACAATCTGGAACAGAGCAGCCTGTTCCAGTGCTCTGCCACCCTCAATGTAAAGAAATTCTTCCTCATGTTGAGTTGGAACTTCCTGTGTTTCAGTTTATGGACGTTGTTCCTGGGGATGCAGCTCCACCATCCCAGTGTTGGAACAAACCAGGGGGAAACGGTCCACACTGCCCTTTGCTGAACGGGGCCTAAAAAGGAGTTAATGCCCAGCTCCAAGCTCCACCTGATGTTGCTGCGCAGAGCTTTGGGGTTTCTGGAAAAAAAAAACCTGGGAAGTCAGGGAAAGGGCTTCCTGCCACAGCTGTGGTGCAGAGCAAGCCTGGTGCAGCCTGATTTTCAGTTCCCACAGTGCAAGAGAGACATGGAGCTCCTGGAGTGAATCCAGCAGAGGGAAACAAGGATGATTAGGGAGCTGGAGCATCACTCTTATGAGTAAAGGCAGAGGGAGCTGGGCATGTTCAGCCTGGAGCAGAGACCACTGAGAGAGGACCTCATCAGTGTCTTACCAGTATCTAAAGACAGGGTGTCAGGACCAGAGCCAGGCTTTCCTTGGTGGTGCCGAGGAACAGGACAAGAGGCAACAGACAGAAACTGATGCACAGAAAGTTCTACCTGAATATGAGCAAGAACTTCTTTATTGTGGGGGTGACTGAGCACTGGAACAAGTTGACCGGAGAGGGTGTGGAGTCTCCCTCACTGAGGATGTTCAAGAAGCACCTGGACACAATTCTGTGCCGAGTGCTGTAGGATGGCCCTGCCTGAGCAGGGTGGTTTGACCAGATGATCCACTGTGGTTTCTTCCAACCTGATTCGTTCTGTGATACTGTGAAGAGAAGAGAGGCAGGTGTGAAAGGGTGGATGTATATTGGAAGAGTAGGCTCTTGATGTTTTTTGGGAGAGCTGAAAGGTCTCGGTCCTGGGGCACTGCAGCACCTGGATAGCTGAGGAATGGATATATAAAGCATTGTTGGCACCTGGAGCAGTGACATGTACTGTCTTTCTGGGCAGCAGCTAAGCAGCTTAAATCACAAGCACAAAAAAAATTATTTCCAGGCCACTTCTTCTGTCACCAAACCAGGTGTTGCCACCTTAGCAGGGATGGTTATTTTTTCCAGCCAGATAAATTTCTTGTTGGGTTGGCTGTGCCCACAGGGCTGCCGGCTGCCCTCCCCACCCTGCCTCTGGAACTCACTGTCCTCTACAATTCCCTGCTTTTCACTGCGGGAGCATCTGACTCTGCCATCGAAGGAGAAGCAGATGGAATACACCAGGGGCTCCTCAGGGGTAAGGAGGTGGTTTTCTGTATGGGAACTCTTTGGGGCAAGGAGAGCATTCTCTGTGTACTGGAGTTGTTCAGTGACTGGCCGGAGGTACAGATGGGCCTGGCTCCACCTGGAAGGGCTGGACATGGGTAGGACTGTGAGCAGACATGCCTGGCTCTGCCTGGAAGGGCTGGACATGATGGGACTGTGAGCAGACACCTCTGGTTCTGCTGGGAAGGGCTGGAGGTGAGGTGGCCTGTGGCCAGGGATGATGTGCAGCTGCCTGCATGCTACTGCCTGCAGAGATGGGCCAGAGGTTTCAAGGGAAACAAGTTTTCAAGGTGTAAGGTGCCAAGTCTCTAGCAAAGCTTTAGTGACACTAGAAAACCAAGTGTTTTCTTTAATTGTGGTGAGCTGGCTTCAAAGGAAACTCACTGAAATAAGCTGCAGGTCAGAGGTGAATCTGTTGTGTTGGCACATGCTTACCCGAGGGCAAGTGACCTCAGGAGGACACAGCAGAGCTGGACATGTAGCTCTGAACTGTGAGTTGGCTCCTGAGTGTGCTGCTATCAACTCCACTCTCTGAGCTTGGTTTCCGTGCTCTTGAGGTCAGGCCAGCCTTGCAACCCCACTTCTTCCCTTGCTACAAGAAGCCCATGCTTTCTTGAGGCTTTCTCCCATTTTAGGATGACGTCTGTTACGGGGAACCCACTCATGATGGTGGGTCTTTTTGCTTGTTGGTTTTTTTTTTCCCAGTTCTGGAGGTTTGTGGTGCCTGTGGACAGGATCTTAGCACGGAGGAGCTGTGGCAAAAAGTGCTGCAAGAGGTAACAGTGGAGGAGCTGCAGGCACCTCTGCACCGACTCGGGGCCCTGCAGGCAGCCTGGTGGTTGGCAGCCGGACGCTTGGGAAGCGTTGCTGGCCTTTTCCAGCTCCTAAGCACTGCTGAGGTAATTGGACACAGGCAGATGCCGGCAGAGCTGGCATAAATACTGTGTTTGTCATAAAACCTACTCTGCAAAATGTCGTTGTGGCATTTGGACACCTGAAACCATCAGTGTTGCCCAGTCAGCATGAGTAATCCTCTTCCTGGCATTCCAGCATAGCCTATTGGCCCTGAGCGCGTTAATGAATCCCAGAATATTCTGCCTCTTGGGACCCTAGACCTCTACATGTGAGACAGGAGATTTGAGCAGGCTGAAAGGGGCCTGCAGGTGGACTTGTAGACTGTAAGGAGCAAGCTGCAAGCAGTGAGATGCAGAGGAACCTTTCCTGCTGATTGAAAGGCTGCTAAGGGGTCCCACCTTTTTGAATGCACCAAAACAGCACTTGAGTCTGCCTTGCCAGGAGCCCCTTGAGTTGCACACCAGTCTGAAATGGGGAGGTGCTGCCCCAGGCCAGGCAGGAATCAGTGCAATGAGGGGTTGTATCTGAAGTGAGTGGGTCATAGGACAATATAGAGAGCACTGTCAAAGGATTTGATGAGACCTCTGTTTCCCTGTGCCCATGGATCAGTGTTTCCTGCTTCCCTTCAGCATTCCCTGCTCTCTCTCCTCTCTGCATTCACAGGACACAGGAAGACCTTGCTGCAGCGAGGGGCAGAACAAACTCCTGTCCCTGCTCAAGGCATGGCACGTCCCTCCTGAGGGGGCCTCCCTGCCCCTTGTACAGAGCGCTGAGGACTTGAAAGAGATCCTCTGCACTGCAGCAGCCTTCCTGCAAGGTTTGTGTGGAACAGGTACTCAGGCCAGCACAGCCTCCTACTGCTCTCCTGTACAAGGACCCTCTTTTCCTGCCCTTATCCTGGTTCCTCTTCACAAGCAAACTGGCCCTTGGGGTTTTCTGGTCTGTTCCTTTGGAAGAGGACCTGGGCTGAGTCTTAACTTTTCCATTCCATATTCAAAGAGCTTCCCTGCTTTTTCCCCAGCTGATCTTTTCTCTGCTCTGTCACAGAGCTCCTCTGCCTGTCTGTGAGTTTATGTAGGTGTCTGGGGCCCTGCAGTGATCTTAAAGCAGAAAGCAATCTATGTGGATTTTCCTTTCTTCTCTCTGTCTTCTGGCACCTGCCTCATTGCAAGTACATTGTTCCTGTCAGATTATGGTGCTGCAAGAGCCATGCAAAGCAGTTGCTTTGTAGCCTGTGTCACAGCAGGCAGTGGGTCTCATCTGACTGCTGTGTTCTATCCCACTTGTTTTCTCTCCTTCACTGTTTTGTTAACCCCAGCAGCTCTGGGGGCAGCCAGTACTGCCTTGCTGTGCTCAGGCTCCTGCTGGGCCTTCTTGCCAGGAGGCAGGGCAGGAGCTCCAGCCCACACACCCAGAGCCAAAATGCTCTAGAGTGGCACCAGCACTTCCAACAGGGAGGTGGGAGATGTGTGATGCAGCCATGTGAGACTAGCCTCAGAGGGAAGTTTGAAAAGAGGACTAGAAGAAAAGCAAATAACTAGTCATGATAAATATAAATTAATTAATATCCCAAAGCATCCTGCTGGGAAATGGCCCACATGTGCTGGAAAGGTTCTGAGATGCTGTGCGTGTGCTTCCCATCTGCACTGCTGTCACTGTGGATGAATGTGGAGGTGAACTTGCCCAGAACCTTCATCAGTCCTTGCTCTGGCCCAAGGCAGAGCTTAGAAGCTGCTATTATTTCTGCTGAACATTTCCATCAAGGAACTTGTTCTCTTGCAACACCACTAAAGCAAAGATGGCAGCATGGTACCACCTTGCTATGCATTGCTGGGTTTGGAGGGGATCAGGCAGGTCCCTGTGGCACTGAGGAGAAAAGGGCACCATGCTTGTTGGAAGGCAAGCTGCAGAACCAAGATGTTGTGTCTGTCCTAGGGCTGCAGGAGCTGGAGGCTGGGAACTTCCCCACTGCCCTCTCCCTCCTTCAGGAAGCTGCAGGAGGATTCTGCTCCAAGAAGGTCCTGGCCCAGATATTCACCTGCCTGGGCTGCTGCGCCCAGCGAATGGTAATGACAGCAGAGAGGGGAATAAGATCTCAGAGTGGGGTGGGAGGGCTCAGGCTGATGTCCACACTGCCTTTCCATGGCCCTAGGCCACTGCAGAATGGCAAGGTCTTGAGCAGAAGTTGCCCTTGTGGCCCCAACCTCCTTGGACAGACTGCAAAGTCCAGGCAGGGATTTTGGCTGAGCACAAGGTGCTGCAGAGAGAGAGAAAAGCTCAAAAACCAACCGGAGGAGGGCTGTCTTTGGCTAAAGTGCTGCCCTTGCTTAGCTGGGATCTCTGAGGAAGCAGAGCAGGAATCTGGATCCCACCGAATAGTAAAGGTGTGCTTGCAACATGCATCTCTTCCCATCCAATTAGGGCAAGCCTCAGACAGCCCTTCAGCACCTGAAGCGGGCCCTCCAGGTAGATTTCCAGTGCCTCCCTGCCCTGTCCCACGTGGCAGCACTGTACCATGAACTGGGAGAGATGGATGCGGAGCTGCAGGCCCTGGCTCTTCTCTACGAGGTTTGTCTGATTCCTCTAGTTCTGGGTTGGTTTTTGCCCAGCAGAGCCTGCACAGAGCTTCAGTCAGGCTTCTGCCTTCTTGGCGGCCCGAGGGGTCCCCAGAGTAGGCTACAGCAATCCAGACATGGTGCTGCCTTCAGGTAGTGGGCAGGAAGGAGCACAGCAAGATCTGAAATTCCTGCTCTGTACCTGGCTGGGTGTGGCAGGATCTTGTCTCCCAGTTTGCGTTCTTGATGACTTGTGAGAAGAAGTTATAGTCTCAGGTCAGAAAGTATCCATCTCTTAGTAAAATATATAATAATAAAGAGGCCTTCACAGGCAGATTGTGGCTGTGAGAGGATGGGTATTAGCTGTATCAACCTGCCTGGAAAAGCAGGTCACAGCAGTAGACAATGAGTTACCTCTTCAGCTGTTTGAAGTCTGTAAAGTACAAACAGAGCTGTGGAGAGGGATCTTCTTCCTTAGAATAGCCTAGGATCTGGTCTAACTAGGTCTGTGGCTGCAATGGGAGGTGGTGTTCCGTGTTCCAGGGAGCTCAGAGTACCCTGAACTAAAAACCTGAGGTGATCTGTGTGGTCTTGCAAATCTCCTGGCACCATGTGGAGATCAGAGGTCTGCCTGCTTGCTGTGTGATGACTCTGCCTGGAAGAGGCTGTGAGAATAAGAAGCTGTGCTTGTGAAGTGCAGTACTTCTGCTCGCCTGGGTGCATCTCCATGTGCCAGAAGTGACAAGTGGTTGCAGCTGCCCGAAACTTGACCAGTGTGGTGTTGATCATATTTTCTGTTCCTGTTTCACAGGCTCTGGAAAAAAAACCTCCAGCAGTTGCTTCCTCCAGCCCCTGTTTCCTAATCGGAACAGAGCTGCTAGTCCACACACCAACACTCACTTCTCTCGTTCGCCATTGGCACCCCTCTGAAGTGAAGTACCTACTGGCACAGCGGTGTCTCCATGATGGGAGGTAACAGTGCCTCTGGTGTGCTTGCAGTATGCTTCTTGTTTGGGCTCTGTAGCTTTCCTTATGTTCCTGGAAGTGGTCCAGTTCAGTACTGCTGTTGTAGGTCTGCTCAAAGCATGGATGTTGTGACCTGAGTGAGTGTGGTGCATGGAAAGCCTGTGGGTTGGCCATGCAGGTTCCACCTGGCAGCTTGCACTTCTGGAGCTCCCTCTGCTCCTTTCACCTCATGTCCTGTCCCTATTGCAGGGTGACTGATGCAGTGGAACATTACCTGGATTTTCTGGCTCTGCTTCAGGAGGGTCTCCAGCAGCAGGTAAGGGTCCTGCTGAGCTCCTTTGGTGATTTGGTAGATAAGGTTTGGCCCAGCTGTCATCCATGGACTCCAGCTTTCAGAGTCTAGCTTGAGATGTAAAAGAAATGAAGTAGGGGCTGGCATCTGTGGATTCACACCAGAGGGAGCACTCACCACTGGTATTTGGAGAAAGAGCTTCCCCTTCTTCCTGAGGCTGTCAGCCTGATTTTGAATGTCCTTCATTTCCAGAGTAGAGATTTGCTGCCTTGGCTCTGCTGAGCTGTGAGTGCTTCGCAGTTTCTGCCTGTTCTGCCAGGCTCCAGTATCTGTGGGAGGGGGTCTGAGCTGGGCAGCAGATCTGGGTTCCCCGATGGGATTTTTCTGTCTAGCTGGGCACTCTGCAGTTCTGCAGCACTGACATCACCATCGCTCCCCAGGTGCCCCTGGATGGTAGCTCAGCTCTGCCTAGGATCCCAGAGATCTTCCTGGAAGCAGCATCTGCCTTGGAGCAGGCTGGGAGGCACCAGGATGCCATAACCCTGTGTGAGGAGGTCATCAGCCGGACGACTGACCTGATCCCACGGATGTTACGAGTGGAGGAAAGGCTGGAACAGTCAGAGTGCCCATTGCCAGGGGCAGGACTGGCAGGTGGACTCCTATCCCAGAAGGAGAGTCTGTGCTGTCTTGCCTGGAGAACAGCTGGTTACCTGCACCAGGGCTGGGCATGGGCCAAGCTGGGCAAGAGCAAGGAAGCCATAACACAGTTCAGCAGGTGATGAAGCCTCACTGGGAAAAGGGGCCTCCCCAGCAGGCAGCAATGGCTGGGGCACGGCAGGGCAGAGTGCAGCACCAGGGCTACCCTGACGACTTGACACTCCTGACAGCCCACGAGTGGCTCCCAAGCTCCTCTGTCCTCCCTCCCACAGGTGCCTGAGCGATCTCCTGCGAGTCCAGCTTTGTGGGCTTGGCATTGAACCAAGAGGTAGGGACCTGTGTGGGGCCTGGCTGGGTCAGGATCTGTGTGCTTGTCAACAGTAGATACAGGAGCAAGGTGGCAGGCCCAGCATGACCTCTGTCCAAGAGTGCTGAGCTCTGTGCCATGTTGAATCCTCTGAAGAAACTGGTTTGGTTTGAGCAGGATTTGGCCTCAGCTCCACCTCCTGCACTGTCTAGGCAACAGTTAAATGGGCTGTGAACTGGGAAGCTTCTCCAATCCAGATTTCGGGGAAAAGTTCTGTGCCAGTTGTGCAGATGGACAGCCAAAGGTCAGGCTGTTGCTGAAGTCAATGTTCACTTCAGCCATGTGATGTTCCAAGTTCTTGGCATGCTTCACTCTCCCCCTCTGCTGCTTCCCAGCCTCTTCCAGCCTGGCAGAGGGGCTGAGCTTTGCCATCAGCCTGGGGAGCTGGAAAATGAGCAGCCCAAGTAACTCTTTATCCTGTCCTGGCTGCTACCCTGGCTCAGCCAGGGACTAGGGAGGGAATATCTGGAGGATGCTGTCTCCAGGTGTGTGTGTATCTTTCTGTGACAGAGAAGCTCCTGACAGAGGTGGAGGTGCTCCAGAAGATCCGGTTACTCTCTCTCATTGGGCGAGGGACACAGTTCCTGGAGCTGGGGAGGCACAAAGAAGCCCTTTTGGATTTCCAACATAGTTTGCAGATCTCTCCAGGTAAGAGGCTGGTCCTGTTCCTCATTTTGGCGAGAAAGATTTGCACAAATCTGTCCTGGGCTGCTTTGCTGTCTTCAGCAGGATGTCCTTATGCTTTAGACCACACTTATTTGGGTGTCAAGGACCACTAGCAATGTTACATACTTAAGATGCTTCTGTGGGGCCTGGCCAGCTGAAGAAACAGACAAAAACTGTTATCAGAAGAATATATCAGTACCCTGGCAACAACCTGAGATAGCTTGGCAATTTCTCTTCCTGCCCCAACACCAGCTAGTACAGCCAACTTTCTCCAAGACTTCCCAGAACAGAAGAACTGGAGTTGTGTTCCATCCGAGGAAGCAGCATGTCCATACCTGGCAGTACAGAGGCCTGTGAGGGCAGCACGCATGTCTCGAGCCCAGCTGAGGTGCGGCTAGTGCTGCTCCCAGGTGTGATCTCCCCTGTTGGTGCTCCGGCTGTGCTGCAGAGGTGTGAGCTTCACCAGGGTCTGCCAAACCTGCTGGTCCCAGTCCTGACCCTGGTCCTTCCAATGGAGAACATGTCTACAAGGAAAATCCCAACCTGTGTCCAAAGAGAGATGTGGTGGGCTGTGCTGCAGGGCTGATCCCATATGCTTTGGCTGCCAGCCCTGGGGTTAGTTAGAGCCTGTGACACAGCCAGGATGATCTCCTCCCCATTACACCACCTTGCCTCACACTCACCCACCTTGTCTGACTTCTAAGCTTCTTTTGCAACACTCTGCAACTCACAGCAGTGCTCAGGACCTGCCCCTCCCCTGCTAAGAGCTAATCCTCCTTTCTGTCTTGCAGGTGACCCAGCCGCTGCCTCCTACCTGGTGCAGGCCTTGTGGAAACTGGACCGAAAGCAGGAGGCGGCTGCTCACTGGCAGAAGTTGTCCCAGAGCTCTCCTGGGGAGGAGGGGCAGCAGGAAGGGAAGGGAAGGTGTGTAGGGAAAAGCGTGGGATCTCACCTCCAGCAGTACAAATGGTGTGTCAGGCTGTGGGAACAGTTTATCTCAGCTCCTCTTCACCTCAGATGTGTCTGAGAAGCTTCTTCTCACAACTGCTCTGAGGGACCACGGGCTGTAGCTCTGCAGGGACTCCTGAGGGTACAGAAGAGCTCATGTGGAGCCAGATGGGGAGGGCAGAGCTTCGGGGTCTCTGCAGAATGAACTTCCTAGTCAGGCCATGTCCCCTTCTCTTCCAGGCCCCTCCCTTTGTACCTGGTTTCCTGTCTGGAGCAGGCTGTGTTCCCACACAGTGAAACTCTTGGCAGCAGCATACAGGATTACCTCGGGACAGCAGACCAGGACATCTCAAGCTAACCTCGTCAGTCTCTCCATCCCCACCTGCTGAGGGCTGGCATGAGGCCTTTAAGGACTCCTCCAAGACTCAGAATTACTCTTGGGTAAAACTTGGTTCCCAAAGGACTAAAACAGATCTTTTCTAATAAAAGGCTCAGCTTTCTTTGGTTTTAGGTTTTTCTGTGCCCTTTCTCCAGAGCGGAAGCATTGCCTTAATGCTGGAGCTGTGCCCTGGGTGTGTGGGAGATCCAGGGCAGAGGTATCCTCATCCTCTCTGTTCATGGTGGGGCTGGCTCAGTGCTCCAGACTCCAGGGAGCTGGAGGTCTGTCGTACCTCTCCTTTGTGTACTGACCTTTTGCTCAGTTACTGTAGTTTGGAGCCCAGAGAAGGGGTGTTGGTTGAAGCGTGAAGCTCTGAGGTCTGAATTTCACGTGGAATTCCACAGGGATCACAGCCAGGTCCCCAGACCTGTACCTTTGTGTCCCGTGTGCGTGGCTCCAGGCCCCTCAGTGACAGTGAGCAGGGTGAAGGAACACCTGCCCCTCCCCAGTGCTTAGTACAGCTAATTTTGGGTGAGGAAGGGTCCTCAGCCATATAATCCAAGCCTTTGGCAAGCCTTGCCTCCCATAAGAGGAAAGGGATGTTTGGGACCTGCAAGGCAAAGGATAGAGTGCAAGAAAGGGAAGAGGATGTGACAGAGCTCTGGAGAAGTGCGAAGCAGGAGCTGCTGTGACCTCTGAGGGACAGAGGGGCTCTGGGTGGGCTTTGTCCTACAGTGCCTTCGGAAAAACACCTAGGGATGTCCTGGGCTGCATCCAGAGCAGGGTGGGCAGCAGGTCAGAGGGGATTCCGCCCCTCAGCTCCAGCAAAACCCCTCCTGGAGTACTGACTGCATCCAGCTGTGGAGTCCCAGCACAGGAACAACACGGACCTGCTGCAGCGAGTCCAGAGGTGGCCTCCAAGATGACCAAAGTGATGGAGCACCTCTCCTGCGAGGAAAGGCTGGGAGAATTGGGGTTGTTCAGCCTGGAGAAGGGTCTGGGGAAACCTGCCATGAAGAGACCTGGAGAGGGACTTTTGACAGAGATGCAGAATAATAGGATGGGGCTGTGACTATTTTAGACTGACAGAGGGCAGGGTTAAATGAGGTATTAGGAAGAAATTCGTCCCTGTGAGGGTGGGAGGCCCTGGCACAGGTTGCCCAGAAAGGATGCGGATGCCCCATCCATGGAGGTGTTCAAGACCAGGCTGGAGGGGCTCTGAGCAACCTGGTCTGGTGCAAGGTATCCCTGCCCACGGGTGAGCATTGGAACAAGATGGTCCTTGGGGTCCCTTCCAGCCCAAGCCATTCCACGATCCCACCACCAGGAGTGCACGAGCTCCGGCTGGTGGGAAGAGCTGCGCGTAAGCACCCCGTGCCTCCTGATTGGCTCTTCCCTCGAGCACCGCCCAATCGTGACGTGGGGCGGGACTTCCCGCCCGCATGTTCCCGTCTGTGGATCTTTGCCATTGGTCGTCCGAGCGCTGTCGCTCAGAGGAAGAACCTCGCTTCGATTGGCTGTAGGGAGAGGCGCCTGGCTCCTGACGATTGGCCAGAGGGGGCGAGGGGCGGGGCGAAGGCGGAGCGCTCTCCTTTTTTTTATTTCCCCGCCGCCCATTGGCCGAGGCGGCGGCCCGTCGGAATTTCCGATTGGCCGGCGCACGCTGTTGCTAGGCAGGGGAGGCGGCGTGGGCGGGGCTCCCGGCGCCGATGAGTCGGCGCTGAGGCTCAGCCAGCGCGGACGCCTCGGACCCCCCGCCCGCCGCCCGCGACCCC
>JAOXXN010000364.1:8508284-8534029 GCA_026770055.1 Myrmophylax atrothorax | reverse complement strand
ATGCACACTTAAAATCAGAGAAACTCAGCAGAGACTACATAACTTTAAAATCTTCTAAAATTACACTAAATTCTTAGACATCACCCTGATTTACTGCCTTTGCAGGTTCATATGTTTGACTACTTGGGTACTGCTGTGAAAGTTCTGAAAAAATAAATCTCGGTATTTGTAAATTCTTGTGATGAGGACACAAAGGTAGAAAGAAACAAAAATTTGTCATGGTATGTTGGTTCAGGGAAGCATAATTTGCTAAAAGTGAGGTTTGGAAAAAGTTGCTAAATGAGCAATGCTGTGTGTCACACAATCCTGAACTCTAGCTAATACAGTAGTCTCACTTTCCCTAAATGGCTAAAGCCTTTCCTTCTCTCATCTGCGTGCTGCTGTGCTGATAGATGCTGCAGAGAAACCCAAAGCCCTGACATTTTCTGAAATTGTTTGTGGGATGTCATCACGTTGTTAGTCAGAGGAAGGCAGCAACTGCAGCTTCTCTACTGTGCAGCATCAACATCTCAACAAATGTTTGTACTCTCCAGGTCGCTTTGACAGAGAGGTGGATATTGGTATCCCAGATGCCACCGGGCGCCTCGAGATCCTGCAGATCCACACAAAAAATATGAAGCTGGCTGATGATGTGGATCTGGAACAGGTGAATAGTGTGAAATGGGAAAGCTTGTCTTGTTTTTGGTGCTCTTGTTTTGTAGTGGGAGAGTTGTTAAAGCCTGATGGCATAAATGTAGTTGCTTAATTAGGACAGCATAAAACCACATGAATATGTGAACTCTGGGGTTCCTTCTGACTAGTTTACCAGTGACTGAGGGTCCTCACTAGTGAAGAATGGTGTAGCTAAGTGAAACAAATGTGTATCATTCCAATCTGGAAGTGCCTTGCCAGTGTCCTTCTGGGGTTGTTTGCTCTTTAAAAGAGCGGGAGGCCTGAAACAGCTCCCACTCAGCTGTGTAAGCGTTGTGGTGTCACTGGATGGTTCCTGTCATCTCAGTCCTGAATGAAGAACTGCAGTCCTCAGTGTTATGTTTCTGCACACTATCTGAATTCCAGATGAAATTTTGGTCTCTGGTAGGCAGTGAAAGAGCAGTGTCTTTGCCTGTTAAACACGTGGTAGTGCTTGTCTCGGATCTGCAGCAAAGCCCTGGTGGTGCTGTCCTCCAGAGCTTTGCTGCACCTCCTAGTGAGGGTCATTGACCTTGCTTGTATCCCCGTGAGTCACATTCAGTGCTCTACTTTCAGGTGGCAAATGAGACCCATGGCCATGTTGGTGCTGACTTGGCTGCTCTTTGCTCAGAAGCTGCTCTTCAGGCTATCAGAAAGAAGATGGATCTCATAGACCTAGAAGATGAAACCATTGATGCAGAAGTGATGAATTCACTGGCTGTGACCATGGATGACTTCAGGGTAATGCAGGAGTGCCCCTCTTACTTCTGGGTGCAATTAATTGCTTCTCTGAAGCAAGTGAACATAACATGCTAGAATTCATATACTACTGTTTCCTTTAATGACAGTGGGCTCTGAGCCAGAGCAACCCTTCTGCTCTTCGGGAGACTGTCGTGGAGGTGCCACAAGTCACCTGGGAAGATATTGGTGGTCTAGAAGATGTAAAAAGAGAACTCCAGGAGCTTGTACAGGTAAGGCTTTTTTTTGCTAAACCAGATTGAAAAATAATTATAATAATAAAATCCAGAATGTCTACAGTTTCCTGTTTCAGCTGTGAAGAGAGTAAAATAGGGGCTTTATGGTATCTGCTTGTAATGGACTATAAATACCATGCTGTTCCATCTTAGTGAACTTGGAGAGGAAGGTGCTGGGAAGCTTTCCTGAACTGAACTGAGTCTGCAGTGACATTTTGGGTGGGTGTTGTGCAACATGCAGAAAACTGCAGTTCTGCTTCTCTTGAGACCGAGAGTGGGACCACTGCTGAGAACCATCTCACATGGTAGCTTTATCTGCCAGGCAGTGGATGAAGATGCTCATAGAGAGACCCTCTGAAGGACTTTCCATCAGCCTTAGCACAGGGGCATGTGACCATTAATTGTGAAGCCCTCTACAAAGGGAAAGACTGGGACAAAAAGTCATGAGTGGTCTGTGGAAACTCCAGGTGTCTGCATTGGCATGGTTTGGCTTGATACATTCTTACTTTCAGTTGGCACTGTAGAAATATCCTGTCTATGAATAAAAGAATCTAAATTTTCAGTCTAATTTTCTGATGTTAAAATCATCACCTGTCTGGGTCTGACCTCATTGCTGAGGATAAAGGCTCACATCAGACACCTTGTCTGCCTCTGGAGAGCAGAACAAATAGGTTAGGTAATTAGCTGTTCCCCTTTTGCTTCTGCAGGGCAGAGTGAACCTGAGGTTAAGTGTGCTGGAAAAGTACCTGAACTGGTACTTAGTTCCTAGAGGTAAATAGATTATTTAGGGCAGTTTTCCAGCTTAGCCGTGGTGCTTTTGGAAAAATAGACCAGTGTCCACTTTAAAAAGGCGAGTGGCACCAGGCAGTTTCTTGTGTTTAACCCACCAGAAATCTGAGGTTGTGTTTCTCTAGGTAGAGAACTAAAACTGACTCAGGGAAAGTTGTCCTTGCCCATGGCAGTGGAGGTAGACTGGATGATCTTTAGAAGGTCCCTTCCCACCCAGACTGTTCTGTGCTTCCAAGGTGCAGGCCTGTTCCGGCTCATCACAAGAGGTTTTTTTGTTTTCCTTCAGTATCCTGTGGAGCACCCAGACAAGTTCCTCAAATTTGGCATGACCCCATCAAAAGGGGTTCTCTTCTATGGGCCACCTGGTTGTGGTAAGACACTGCTGGCCAAAGCCATTGCCAATGAATGCCAGGCAAACTTCATTTCCATCAAGGGGCCGGAATTGCTCACCATGTGGTTTGGCGAGTCTGAAGCCAACGTGCGTGAGATCTTTGATAAGGTAAGTGTTTCTTTACTCCCTGCATACGTTTGTGCTGAGGTACCCCCAGAATTTTGTCTCCACTGCATCTGTCTTACTGGCCTGGTTCTTGTTTGTGTCTTCAGTGTTTTCTCCACTTGCACTACTTACCTGGTGTTGGGGAATTAATCATCATCAACATAACGGTTGAAACTGTTTTCTCTGACTGCAGTTGACATCTGTTGTTAGAGGCTGATAAGTGTCCCAGTGCTTTTGGCAGACACTATGGTTAGGATGGCACAGGTATGTCCCACATCCCTGAAAACTTACCTTAGCACCTCATTCGGCATCACTATCTACAGATTTTCAGAATATCCTGTGGGTCTTTTTCCTACAGTATACATGGCTTAGAAAGGGGCTCACTCCTGCCCAGTGACCCATAGTGTTGTCTCCAGTCCCAGAAGATGTCTGCCTGGGAATCCTTGTGGTCAGGGATGGTGCTACTAGAACAAAGTTGGAAGGAGGAGAGTAAGAGAGAAAAATACAGGTGGGAAGGAATGTCAGAAGCCATCTAGTCCAGCTGCTTTTCCAGAGTAGGGACATAACTCAGAAGTTCAGTGGGGTTGGCTGAATACCTCATATTTTGGACACATGTGAGGGTTGGGGAATCCCTGACCTCCCTGGGCCTTGGTGCTGGTGTTGGAGTGCTCTCGTTGCAAATGGGTTTTTTCCATATTTCTCACTTGGATTTTTTTGTGCCTTTGGTATCTCCTCCTTTCACTGTACAATGTGAAGAAAGATCCAACTCCCTTTCCCTGTAACTACACATTAGGTAGCTGAAGACAGTGGTTGGATTTCCTCCTTGCATTGAATGTATCTTGCCTGCTTGAGTGCCTGAATAACCCATTGACATCCTCTGGTCCTGCAGGGAGCATTCTAGTCCAGCAAAATGGCTCCAGTTTTCCCACTAGGCTTTGGAGTTTGTACTCTTCCTCCTTGCTCACAGTCCTCCCACTGTGGCAAAATTCAGCTTGTTGTTCAGGAGGATTTAAGGGACTGCTCTGAAGCAGCTCTTCCAAGCTACTTGTGGCAGCAGCACTCTGGTCGTCCTCTGAGCTGTGTTAATGGTAGGGAAGGCGTATTGTGAAGTCAGTGTGCTCCTTCTTGGGAGATATTAGCATGGAATAATTGTTCCCACTGCCTTCTGCAGGCTCGCCAAGCAGCCCCTTGTGTGCTCTTCTTTGATGAGCTGGACTCCATTGCCAAGGCCCGAGGTGGGAATATCGGCGATGGCGGCGGTGCTGCAGACCGTGTCATCAACCAGATCCTGACAGAGATGGACGGCATGTCCACCAAGAAGAACGTCTTCATCATCGGTGCCACCAACAGGCCAGACATCATTGACCCAGCCATCCTACGCCCTGGCCGCCTGGATCAGCTCATCTACATCCCCCTGCCTGATGAGAAGTCCCGGGTTGCAATTCTTAAGGCCAACCTGAGGAAATCACCAGTTGCCAAGGTAGGATTTGTGCCCTGACTGAGTCTGGCTTGAGTTTGCTGTGTGCTGCTCATGTTCCTTACAGGCTGGGGACAGCACAGAGGCCTGAAGGCTGATCCATGTGCTAGGATGGAAGAAGAAACTTGAGCTCTGAGGCTAGGAATCAGCAAAGCCAGGTGTTGATGTGCAAGCACAGCAGGTCTTTTTCACTCAGTGGAGTTCTGTTCACGGTGCAAGATCAGAAAAGCTGTTATGGCAAGATGGAAAATGTTCTTTACTCTGAAAAAAAATGTGATGCAGAACACAGGGTTGGGAAATTGAAATTGAAGGGGAACCAGCACAGTGAGTTGTTGCTGAGCCCTGTCATAGGCAAGAGCTCTGTCCGTTGCCTGGGGAGAGGCAATGATGCAGTCGAGAGATAATCAGAGAAAAGCAGGTGTCAGGTGAGATCCCAAGCCTTTTTATGCCAAGCTTACCTATGTAGGTTCTGTTGGGAAGGAAAGTTTCAGAGGAGGTTGCAGTATTACCCTCACAGCTGAGGGGGAGGAGGAGGTGCTTGGTTGTCTTGGTCTGCCTGTGCCCCATCTCTATTTCCAGTCTGATGGTGTTTTGTGTGACTCCTCCTGCTGAGACCTGAGCAAATCGTATCATATCCTAAATCTGCAAGTGCAGAGGCATTTACAGCCACCCTGTGGATACCTCGTGGGTGTGAGGAGCATAGCCTGCTTTTGTGTGTGGTTAACTTCTTCCGAAAACAAGAATCTTACCAGCTGATCTTCCCAAAATTGGCTGTAGTTAAGGCAGCACCTTGGGATCTGAAGACACCTCTCCATCACCTGACATTGAGGTGTTAAGGAAAGGCCTCTCTTGCTTTTGTGTTTTTCACTAGGATGTGGACCTGGATTTCCTGGCTAAGATGACCAATGGCTTTTCGGGGGCTGACCTGACAGAGATTTGCCAGCGTGCCTGCAAACTGGCCATCCGCGAGTCCATCGAGAGCGAGATCAGGCGAGAGCGCGAGCGGCAGACCAACCCCTCTGCAATGGTGAGTGGGGCTCACGTGTGCGAGGCATGATGTGTTCCTCTGTCATTCTCAGGGATGAGTGGGCTCCTGTGCAGAGCTCAGAGCTGGAGCACTGCGCTTGCATCTTGTGGGAGGTTGAGAACCCTCCCAGGGTACCTCATGGTCAGCACCTGCTGTAGCCCTGACTCATGTGTGCCTCTCCAGCCCCTACCTTGGTGGGTGTTGGAGCATCCTGGCCTGGAGGGAGGCTGTGGGCAGTGACTCAGCTCACCTGGTCCCTCTGTCCCGCTGCAGGAGGTGGAGGAGGATGACCCAGTTCCCGAGATCCGTAGGGATCACTTTGAGGAGGCCATGCGCTTTGCTCGCCGCTCTGTCAGTGACAATGACATCAGGAAATATGAGATGTTTGCACAGACCCTACAGCAGAGCCGTGGCTTTGGCAGCTTCAGGTACCTGTGGGGTGTGAAGAGTGGGCAGTACTGAGGCAGCTTTCTGATGGCTTCTGGGCAGCAATCCACTTTTCCACTGTGGTTTCCCATTCTCCCCAGCTTGAACAGCAGCCAGTAGACAGCAGGGCGGGTGAAGGCTGTGCTGCAGATCTGTTGTACCTGCCCTGTTAGTGCACCTCAAGTCCAGCAGCCCTTTTGCCTTTAACACAAGCACCAGCCAGCAGCTGTGAGCCCTTTGACCTTCCCTAAGGCCTCATCCCATTCCTCCTGTCTGTCCCACTTGTCAGCAGGGGTTGGTGCAGAGGGAGGGGATGGTGCTGAGCTGCGAGGGGGCTTTTGAACAGCATCTCTTCTCTCCCCTCCTGCACTGCTGCACGCAGGTTCCCATCAGGCAACCAGGGCGGTGCCGGTCCGAGCCAAGGCACGGGAGGTGGCAGCGGGGGCAACGTGTACAGCGAAGACAATGACGACGATCTCTATGGTTAACACGCTGTCCTCAGTGGACCAAACTCCACACCAGGCCACGTTGTACAGGGAAAAATCCAATGTTCAGTGGACTCTTGGCTTCTTCATTCCTCAGTCAGAACAGTGTAGCTGCACGTCAGACTTTGTACAGGGAATGTTTTCTGCAAACACAAATCCGGAGCTGTGTTGAGTTGGGAGGCAGACAGTGAATTAACAAGGAAGGGGAACTGACTTAATTTCTGAGAAATTTCTGTTCTAGTTTATGTGGCAGAATCAGCAGCTTTTAGCAAAGGGTACAACGCTAGCCTGTATTAAAAAAATAAAACCCCACGAAAAACAATAAAAAAATTAATAAAAATCCCACAAAACTCTAGCCAGTTCCTGCCAAAACTCTGGCAGTTCCTTTGTGTGGTGCTGGCACTGTATAAAACCGTGTCTCTGGTGCTGTCCAAGCACTCCTTGCTCCAGCGGAATCCGTCTGTACGTGTGCTGTCCTCCTGTGCTCTTCGTTCCTAACACCTCTTAGCTCTGTTAATGGGAGAAACAGCTTTGGCAGGGTCTCTGCCCTGCCCTGGCTTGGCAGGAAGCTCTGGGTAAGAGCCTGGCAGCAGGGAGCTGGTGTTGCTTCTCTGAGGCAGGCCATGAGCTGTTGGATCTCCTGCTGCTTTGGCTCTGCAGCAAAGGACCTCTCCAGCAATCCCTACCTCTTCCACGCACACTGGGCGCTTGGGCTGTCTGGTGTGTGTGTTGCAGTGTGACACCACTGTGGTTAGGGGAGAGGGGAGCTTCAGCAAATTCCATGTGTCCCACTGGCTTTCTCTCTTGGGTCTCTGATGCCAGCTGCCCCTGTGTTGTGTCCCAGACCCAGTAGTTAGGTTCTGATCATGGTTTTTCCTTTCTGCCTCTTCTGTCTCACTGCCTTGCTTCTTGCTTCTCTAAATGGAAGAATGTGCTACTTCCGTATGTGGTTGGTGTATGTCAGGGAAGCCCTGGGTCTGGTTCCAGGGAGCAGAGTGGGAGTCTGGATACAGCCCAGCCTGCAGCTGAGGGGGCCTCTGTCTTGAGGCACTGGCCACAGGATGAACAGAGCAGCCAGGTACTCTCAGCTTTTAGGGGTTGCAGGAGCTGAGGGTTTCTGCAAAGAGGATAAAATGTAGTTTGTGTGGCAGAACATGTTCCCAGGCATTTGGGGCTGAGCTACAAGCAGGAGATCAGTTGTGTGGGGTCAGGCTGTGGGGTTTCTTCCCCAAAGCCTGGCAGATCTTTGAGGGCTCCTCCAAACTAGCTCGATTTAAGGGGAGGGGCTGTGCATGAGCAGGGGCTTGTGCTGCAGTGGGGATGGACACGCTGAAATCGGGAGCACTGTGTTTAAATAGCACAGCCTCCTGCGAGGGTAGGAGGGCCCTGGGGAGGACGCGCGGGTAGCTCAGGTGTGCTGCCCTACTTGGGAGCTGTCTGCCAGCACCACTCTCCCTGTCCTCAAACCACCTCTGCTACGGAAATGCTCGTGCGGGAACGCCTCTGGCAGTGGTGTTGAGGGTGGGAGGGCTCATGTTTTGCCCGCCCCACTCCATTTTGGGGTTAAGTATCACCTGGAACTGTTGCCCTCCAGTCCAGGACTGTTTATCCTCTCTGGGCTCTGCAGGAACACAGATGCTGGCTTTTCTGTTGTGTCCTGAGAGAGACAGCTCCAGCCTACAGGGAAAATAAGCCAACTGCTTTTGGCAACCTGAAAAATGGGGAAAGGAATTCTTTGCCAGGAGCTCTCCATGATTCTCCAAAGCCTTCCTCAGCTGGGACAGTCGTGAGGCTCTCCCTGATAGTGTAGCAACATCACCACCCAGCAAGTCTACGGGAAGATTGATCCTGGCATCTCTGCTGTGTAGGCTGGGGTAAGGAAGGCGTGGGATGGTGGGGTGAGCACCCCAGCTCCTGCCAGCCCAGATCTTCACAACTGCCACTCCTAATTACAAATGGTAATTTAATCCAGCAGGAGGGCTGGAAAACCTCATCTTTCTTCCCTGCCACCTGTGGGATGTGACTCCTGGTGGAGACAGCACCCACATGAGTTCCAAGAGCATCTGCCTCTGTGCCATGTAAACATGCTGGGGACCTGAGGGGTCCTCCAGGTCAGCACCCACAGCATCTGGGGAGCTTGGCTTGGCCACCCCTTCCCTGTGAACTCCAGCAACCCCAGGAAGGCAGTTGGCATCAAGGATTGGGTTTGTCCCCAGCCTATGTCCCACCCCAGCAGAGCCCCCTGGCAAAGAGCTTCCTCCCCTGCCCAGATCCTCGCTGAGGGAACTGGGCAGCCCCACAGTGGTGCTGGGGGAGAAGAAGCAGCTGTTGGCTCAGGTTTGCCCTGGATGTTTTGGGATTAATTAGGGGGCAGCTAAGGGTTTTCTTTGCCACCATGATTGGCATCTCCCTGTGCCCCCCTGGGTTCTGCCTGTGCAAGAACAGCCATATGCACCCCCCTCACTTTCATCCAGGCCCATGGGGACCATGGACCTCACAGGGGCCACAGTCCAGCCATGCTGGGTGTGGAATGGGAGACCCCTCCCCAGCCACAATGTTAGGTTTAGAGGACCCTGGTCCAAGGGACTGGGCCCCTCCTGCAGCATCCCAAAATCCTTTGGGCCCAGCAGGTGCTCCTGTCAGCAGAAGGCAGGTCCCCATCCCACTCCAGGCCAAGCATGGATGTGCTATGGGCATCCCTGTCACCCAGGACATCCCCTCCCCTGGAGTCCCCTTAGCCCACATGCAGCCCCTGCCCCTGGCTATCCTAATCTCGAGGGCATCCCCCTGCTACAGTTATCCCTCCTCCATGGGCATCCCCTTCACCATGGATGTGCCTTCCCTACTGACATTTCCTTTCCCATGGACATCCCTTCCTCATGGGTGTTCCTACTTCAAGGGCTTCCCCTCCTGTTGAGGTTTTAACCCTTCTGGCAGTTCAGTATCACACAGCAGCTCATTCACACCCCACTTTGCCCTACTTTATGTACTGGGCTTGATGTTCCATGGAAATTGTAATATCCAACATACCTTTGACCATTTTGGATCAGGTCTCCTGGCCCTGCTCCCTCCTGGTTTCTTTGCATCTGCTCACTGGCAGAGCACGGGACACTGAAAAGTTCCTTTGTCCCTCCAGAAACAGGGATGGGTTCTGCCCTGTGTAGGTCAATGACATTTAGAGTGCACCACTACCTGCTAGAGCCTTA
Organism: Myrmophylax atrothorax; assembly: GCA_026770055.1. Taxonomy (NCBI): domain Eukaryota; kingdom Metazoa; phylum Chordata; class Aves; order Passeriformes; family Thamnophilidae; genus Myrmophylax; species Myrmophylax atrothorax. The sequence goes on along the minus strand of JAOXXN010000364.1, from coordinate 8,524,480 downwards.
TCCTCCTGTGGGTCTGATATTCCAGGCCATTGGATCGACACAGTCCAGTAAATGCAGCTGTCCTCTACTCCTCCTGGGTAGAGGCAAGGCCCCTGTAGTCCTGGTCATAGGATTCTTTACTCGTCGTAAAAATGGATTAGAATGTCTTATAAAATCACAGCATAACCTGAGATAAAAGGGACCCATCAGGATCATCGAGTTCAACTCCTGGCCCTGAATAGGACACTCCAAGAGTCCCACCATGTGCCTGAGGGCATTGTCCAAACAATTCTTGAGTTCTGGCAGCCTTGGTGCTGTGACCACTGCCCCAGGGAGCCTGTTCCAGTGTTCAACCATCCTCTAAAGTGAAGAACCTTTTCCTAATATCCAAGCTAAACCTCCCTTGACATGTCTTCATGCCATTCTTTCCATAGGATCAGGAGTACAGTCAGCCTGGGACCCTGCCTGGGAAACTCCCTCTTGAAACTGGTCAGCAACTTCTGTAGAACTCCCATTTGTGTTTTTCTTTGCTGTTCCCATACCTGTGCCTCTTGGGCCAAGGTAGGTTTTCTATCCCACATCCTTGTGTCCTGTCTGTGGTCTCGCAGGTAAAACCACTGGGTACCCCTATATATCCTCCCTCCCTAGTCTGGAGAAGAAGTGGAGGGCTTCTAAAGATAGAAGGCAGGATAGATGTGGATGCCCCATCCCTGTGAGTGTTCATGGCCAGGTTGCATGGGACTTCAAACAATCTGCTCTAGTGGAAGGTGTCCCTGCTCATAGGAGGGGTTGGAATAAGACAACCTGTAAAGTCCCTTCCAACCCAAGCCTTTCTATGACTGTGATTCTGTGAAGGAAGGGAGGTGTAGGAAGATGTTTCTCACACAGTTCAGCTCGTCAAGGAAAAAGGCCAGAGGTGCAGTTATTACAATTCCCAACAGATGGCTCCCAAAATACAGAGGGGACAGCAGTGCTGCATGATCGTACCAGATTCATCTCACAGAGATTCTGTTGCATCAATTATTTGATGGGCTGAGGCCAGTTGTGTGAGGTTCACAAAGGCCAAGGGCCAGGTCCTGTCCTTGGGTCACAACAACCCTCTGCAGCACTCCAGGCACAGGTAGAATGGCTGGAAAACTGCCCAGCAGGAAAGGACCTGGGGGTGCTGATTGACAGTGGGTGAACATGAGCCACAGTGTGCCCAGGCGGCGGAGAGGTCCAATGGCACCTGCCCTGTGTCAGCAATAGTGTGGCCAGCCGGACCAAGGAAGTCACTGTCCCCCACCACACCTTGAATCTTGTGTCCAGTTCAGGAAGGACATTGATGTGGTGGGCTGAGTTCACAGAAGGGCAACAAAACTGGGGAAGCATCTGGAGCACAAGTCCAATGAGGAGCAGCTGAGGTAGATGGTGGGTGTTTAGCCTGGAGAAAAGGAGACTGAAGGAGGACCTTATCACTCTTCACAACCACCTGAAAGGAGGGTGTGGCAGGTGGGGATCAGGCTCTTTTCTCAGGTAAAAAGTGATAGGACATGGGGACATAGCCTCAGGTTGTGCCAGAAGAGGTTTAAGTTGGATATTAGGAAAAGTTTCTTCACAGAAAGTGTTGTCAAGCACTGAAACAGGCTACCCACAGCTGTGGTGGAACCCTGGGGATATTTAAAATATGTGTACCATAGAACTATAGAATCACATAATCTTTAGGTTGGAAAAGACCTCTAAGATGATAGAGTCCAACCATTAACCCAGCACTGCCATGTTTACCACTAAACCATGTCCCTTGAGCACCACATCTACACATTTTTTGGACACTTCCAAGGATGGTCTAGACGTGGCACTTAAGAGACATCTCTAAGTCACTACTGCAAAGAACAAGCCACCCAGGCCCCATGGAGGGTGAATGTCACCACAGGGGACTCACACCAAGCAAGGTGCTAAATCAAGTGTCTGTGAGAACACACACAGGAACTCTGAGTGCAAACCAAAAGACTTTGTGACCAGCAACTATTTAACCAGTACAATAAATGCTTGTAACACATCTGGTTTAACATTTTCTGCTCAGATCTGTTGTTACTAAACAGTCCAGGCCCACACTGGGCTTCAAAAAGGACTGTTGTGGTTTAACCACAGATGACAACTAAGTACCACACAGCCCCAGTTTATACAGTGGGCATGATATTCCATGGTATGGAATATCCCTTTGGCCAGTTTGGGTCAGCTCTCCTGGTCAGGCTCCTTCCCAGTTCTTGTGCACCTCCTTTCTGGCAGAGCGTGGGACACTGAAAAGTGCTTGAGTGAGCCCTGATAAGCAACAGCCTAAGCATCAGCATGTTATCAACATTATTCTCATACTGAACCCAAAACACAGCACTGTACCAGCTGCTAGGAAGAAAATTAACTCTTTTCCAGCTGAAACCACCACTTAGTTACTCCATACCATTTTCATCATGCCAGGTCCCCTGCTTCCCAGTATCCCATCATCTTTCCTATCTTTGATATCAGTCTTTTCATTCCTTCAGTTACTGGAAGACTACAAGAAGGATGGGGAGACAAACAGCACTGGCTTCAAACTGCAACAGAGTGGGTTTAGATTGGTTACCAGGAAGAAATTATTTACTGTGAGGGTGGTGAAGCATTGATACAGGTTGCCCAGAGAATCTGTGGAAGAGTTCAAGTCCAGTGTTTCCTGAAGTGTTCAAGGCCAGGCTGGATGGAGCTCTGAGCAACCTGGTCTAGTGAAAGGTGTCCCTGCCCATGGCAGTGGGGTTGGAAAGAGATGATCTTTAAGGTATCTTTAAGGCTGCCTTCAACCCAAATCATTCTGTGATTTGGTGATGGTGATACACATGCAGACACTATCCTCTTTGTCTAGGGACCACTCCTTTCAAAGTCTCTTGAGTTTGTTTAGTCCACGACCTTGAGCTCCATCTGTCCCAACAGCCTTTCAGGGCGTGAAAGATGGTGTGTAGTGGTGACACGTGTTGAAACCAGTCCTGATTCTATCATCGACTTCTCTGTCATGAGTTGGCCAGTTTCATCAAAGCTCATCCTTCATAAATGTGGCAATGACAGGGGAGTCAGGTTCAAATCCCCAAATCCAGTGCCCAGTGATGGTGATGGGAGTATAGTGGCCTTGGAAATGGCAACATACAGTGCTACATAGCAAGAATCATCATGCAGTTTAATTCATTGGCTACTCTTGTCCAAAATCAAATCCCTTTGAGACATACACAGGATCTGGGAGATGGGCACAAGGCCCAGATGTTTGGATCTCATCGTCTGGCCCTGAATGCTGCTCCTCACGAGAGATTGTGCAGGGCTTGCGCCACTTGTGCAACCTGTGCCACAAGTGCAACTTATGCTGCTGACTCTCGCCCTGTCCCAAGGTCCCTCGAAGAAGAGATGGGCACTGCTATCTCTCCAGCCCCTCCGCGCTGCCAGCAAGGAGCCCTCTTCACTGACCATCTCACTGTCCATCCACATCCCAGAGCCCCCAGAGAATACCAAGATCCTCATCCTCACCCCCTGCTCCTGACCCTGTGAGCAGCCTCTCTGTGACCAAGCAAGTCACGTATTCATTCCAATTCCCTCGTTATCAGACCATGAAGGTCCTGCAAACAAATTTCTTCTTCTCCCAGCCAGCCTCAAGGTCCCTGGGTGCCCAGCCAGGCTGGTGGTGGCAGCGATGACCCTGGCACAGAGCTCCACCCCTGCTGTCTGCCGGAGCACAGCCCAGCATCTCCCACCACAACACACCCTGAGGAAGTGTATTTTTCAAAATACTTCTTTATTTCTTTCAATACTGACATTACAAAAAAAAAAAGAAAGAAAGAAAAGAAAAATTACAAAAACCCACTATAAAACATTCAGGTCTCGTTGAAACCGAGTAAAACAAATCAGCTTGCATCTGCACGCTGGCCTGTCTTCTCGCTTACGGCGTCCACCCGATTTCTCTACGTCTAACTCCACAGGGACCAGTGGAGGGAGCCAGTGGCATTCCCTCGCCGGCCGCAGCGGGCGATTGATTGATCAGCGCCTCACAGGTCTCCTCGCCCCGTAGTGAAACACTGTACACCTGGACTCCCAGTCCCCACGCATAACCCCCTGCCCTAAGGACCCCCCGTTTCAAGTCAGTGAATTCTTTTTTTAATTAAAAAAAAAATTCTCGGGGCGGGGGGGAATATTTTGGCAGGGGTTTTCTTGGCAGTGCTGCGGTGAAAGAGGAGCTGTACAAAGCCAGGTCGAACGCGCCTCCCGCTCCATAGCAGCCCTTTCCTGGGAAAAAAAACCGGCATGAGGCAGAGTGGGCCGAGAAAGGTAAGAAATATAAAAATTCTCCTGCTGGAAATCCAAAGATTTTAAAAAAATACAGTATTTGAAAATGGAGCCACCAAGCAGATTGCCTCATGCACCTCCCAGCTCCGCCCTGATGTCCAGAAACACCTCCTGAATGAATTGTCCCTGTAGAAAAATATATACACACATGCCTCTCTCTTCGTATTAGAATCCCTAAGGTTGACCTGAAACACTAGTGAAACCCACAGCTCTGCTCACACTTGGCTCTGCTTTTGCACCCAGATTAGTGCTACACGCACACACCCCCCCCACTCCGGGGGCTGCTGTTCGTGTGGCTGAATCATCCCCCTTTCAAAAAAGCCTGGGTGCGTCAGGCCAGGATCCCCAAAACAGGCAGAGAAAAACCCTTATGTAGTTTATCTAATGAGCTCTATATATATGTATTTAAAAAATAAAAGCAGCAACGCAAACTCAACACATCTGATAAAAGAAAGCTCCACCCCGGGCTTTCCCCCCTCCTCCTGCTGGCTGGGGCCCTGTGGGCAGCAGGTGCAGGCAGGTTCTGCCCACGGGCACTGGTGACATCCCCGGGCAGGGGCAGGAGGCTGGATGGACCATCCCCACGTGCTCCGTTGTTTGGCACAGCCGAGGCTCGGTGTAGGCTTGGCACAGGAGAGTGGGCCACGGCCAGACTCGGCACTGTGGTCCCAGGTGAGAAACAGTCCGGCTACTGGGGGGGCCACCACGGGCAGGAGCGATTGGCACCGCGGTACAGCCGGGACCCCAAACAGCAGCAAGTATCAAAGAGGGGAACATAAAAACCAGCAGCGGGAACGCCAGATCCTGCGGAGTCCTATTTACACTGTGCTGGACCCCGGAAAGTCCAGCCTCTTTTGGAAAGAGTGGCCTGAAAAGCAGGTGACATAAAAAACCCACGACACGACGCACCTCCCCGGGCAAAGGGCCCACAGCTCTCGCTCATGCGAGGCAGGAAAGCTGGATCTCTGGGGAGAAAGAAAAAGTTTGGCAGTTGGGAGAGCTGTGGCAGACAGGAGTCTCCCCATTGCTGGAATACAAAACCAGCCTAGAAGGATGGATGGGGGGTGGGTCGGGTGGGTTTTTTGGGGAAGGAAAGTAGTGTGAGGGGTTGGGTTTTTTTTTGCATTTAAAAGTGCTGTGGCACCTCTGCTCTGTGCAGGCCAGGTGCTGTGGCACATGCGTTTGGAGTATTGCTGCTTTGGAGGAGAGTCCCAGGGCTCTAGGAGCATGGGAGGTGCTGCTTGAGGATCTGTCTCGTCTGGGGAGCTATTCTGTCTGGGAAGCGGATTTTGAACTCCACGATCAAGTCTCCTCGCTGGTTGGGGGCCTTGGGGAAGGGCAGCCCCTCCCCTCGCAGTCTCTTCACTGTCCCCGGCTTGATGATGTCATTGCAGGGAAGTGGGATCACCCTCCCATCGATGGTGGGAATGTTCACTGTGCAACCGCACAAGGCCTGAGGGGAGAAGAGGGGAGATGCCATCAGATGCGTCTGACACCCCAAAGCATCGCGATAGTCACACCCTGCCCCCCACCAGTTGCTCCCTGGGTTAAACCACTCATGTCCCTTTGGATGATGCCCAAGAACATCGAGAGATGCTCACCAATGCAAGCCCAGCTCTCCATTGTGCCAGCCCAGTCTAACCTCATGAACTGGGCTGCAGAAGCTGTGCAGAAGAGGGGTCCCTCAGCTTCACTGGGGGAAGGATTTCCCTCCCCTCCAGGGCTCCCCAGGAGGCACCACCAGCAAGCACCCAGCCACCACAGCAACAGGACAATCTAAATTTAGCCCCTTTCCAGCCTTGATGTTCAGCCTCGGGCAGCCGAAAATCCAGCTGAGATCATGGGATGCTGCCACAGCTCATCAGATGTCACTCGCTGGAGCACGGCAGCTCTGCCTGGTGCTGGGGTTATCTATAGCACAGCCTGTGTCCCATCCCCACCACTGACAGCCCCCACAAGGCTATGCTGGTGTGGGATGACGGTGTGGCCATGGCACAGCACCGAGCTTTCTGAGGAGCCAGGCTGCCAGAGGGGCTGGTTCCTGTCACCCATCCCCATGGCAAAGCCAAGAGCCACTGTCAGGGGTGCTGCCCTGCTGTATTGCAGACCCCGGAAGCAGCCAGGGTGGTGGGGGCCTCAGCAGGCGCACGCCGGCCTGCATTGGCAAGCCACGTGACACAGGAATGCAGCAAGAAAATCCTTGTGTCCTTAAATAACTCAGACAGCTCTGGCATACATGTGGGCAGGATCATCTCCAGGCTTTCAGCAAAGGCGGATGGAGAGGACTGCAGAGCAATGCTTCTGGAAGTGGGAGGTGGTTTGCTGAGGTACAGCCTCGAGCTTCCATGTGGGGGCTGGCATGGGTTTGCCACCCTGAACTGGGTCCTGGGAGTCCCAGTCTTCCCAAAACATCTTGCATGGGGAGGGGAAGAAAACACAACTGCTGTTTCTGGGGTAGGTGGGGGAATGTTGTGCATTCCCCTCCCCAGAAAAGCCTCCAGTGGCAGAGCAGCAACAGGAGCTAGGAGAAACACTTCTTCTCATGCCAGCCACTGGCTCAGGAACAATGGACACAGACACAGCCTCTGCAGCTGAACCAGGGCTTTGCACCAGGGTGTTTGCAGATGGATCTGTGCCAGAGCTAGCTGGGGGTCTCTGGTGAGTGAAGAGCAGGAGAGAAGGTGCTGTCTCCTTGCATGGCTCATCTGCACTGGCATCCTCCTGGGAAGGGTGTCCTCCAGGGATGAGTTTTTCTGCTTGCAGGAGGATGCCATTGCCAGCTCTGTGCGAACAGCAGGTGCTTGGCTGATCTCCAGCAGGTTGTAGGAGGGAAACAAAGGACAATCTCCCTGCATCAAGGAATTTCTGCCCTCACTCACTCAAGGATGCCAGAACCCTCCTGCTCACTGGTGCCCGGTCTGTGTACCATGGAGAGCTGCACGGGCCCACGTGTGCCAGTGAAAGGACATCTCCAGGCACAAAATGGAAAGAAGAACAAGAGCTCCCTATGGGAACACGTGGATGGGGAAAGCAGAGGGATGTGAGCAGGAGCGGGCGGTAACAGTGACGGCAGACAGGATCTTAATGTTTCCTTCCCAGAGCCAAGATGCAAGGATCTGAGGCGATTGCTCCTCCACCGTATGTCCCTGTTTTTTATTCCTCTTGCTCAACTTTGCTGGCATTTGGGGAACCAGCTGCTGAAGTAACACCAGTCACTGCGGGAGCTACCCTGCATCCTAGAAAGAGGCTTGGTTTATCTCTGGAGATGAAATCACCCTGGGTTTGATAGCTGAGTGCTGTGCTGTGCGAGCAGAGCTTTATCTAGGTCAGCTCTGGGTCCTGCTCCACTCGCAGAGGAGCTGCCGGGGAGGGCATTGCCATCAGTCGCGTCTCAGCCGGGCGCTGATGGGTGGATGCTTTGAGGAAGGTGACACCAGGTAAAGGATGCAAAGTGGGATGGTGCCGAGGGCAGGCGTTAGCCCACGAGGCCCCGCCAGCAGCGCTGCCTCCTGCCACAGGCAGCTGCTGCTGGAACAATGTCTCTCCTCCCTCCCGCAGCTTCCCACTGTGGCACACGCCTGTAATTTTAGGAGGGAAGACTACGATTCTGCAGCAGACAGGTGGCAAACAACCTGCACTGCCCTGGCACCCAGGGAGTGGGACTTGAGGGCTGGGAGGTGCCTCCAGCACAGCTGCAAGTGGGGTCACAGCACCCAGTGCCTGCCAGCTTTGCTGGTACTGTGCTGTCTCAGGGCGGTGGCAGAGACTAAAGCTCAGGCTCAAGAAGGCAGCCTTGCAAAGAGGAAGGGTGTAAGGAGAGTGCCCAAGGCTTTGGCCAGAGGCTCAGGCAATGAAGAGGTTGTACTTTATCACATATTGAGGTGGTAGCATACAGAGCTGGGGAGCTCCCTACATCTGCTCATGCTCCAGAGAACTTAAGGAACTTCTTTTCATGGAAGATAAAAGCAGCAGAGTATTGCCCTGCTCTGGCAAGGAGCAGGCTAGAGATGGCAGCCAGGCCAGCAGCTCCATGAGGATACCCAGCTTGTTGGGTTTGTGGTGAGGGAGGACAGAGACTGGAAATTCCACCTCAAAGAGATGAGGAATTTGACTGGACCAGAAATTTTCCACTTTGTGACTGAATTGTGCAAACCCTATGCCAGCATGCAGGCCTTGCTCACAGAGATCACAACACTTCTGGTGCAACAGCACATGGAGATAGAGCAAGTTTCTCCAGTTGCTCCTGCAAGGTCAACTCTAGGCAGAACTCCCTCCAGCCTGAGCAGCGCACAAATCTGGGCTAACACAGTCTGGACACCAGCACAGCCAGCTCAGGGTTAATTTTACAGATAAGGGGAATGAACAGAAGGAAACATCTGAGATATGGCATGCATGGCTCCAAAAATAAGGCAGTCTCTCCCAAGTATTTCTGGATTAGCCAGGGGAGCCAGCCACTGCAGGAATAAACCTCTGCACTTCACACCATGAGGGAAATTCAGCTCCTGAGTCTTGCAGCTCAGATGGAGGTGAGTTTGTTTCAGGAGTGCCCAGCTTCTGCCTGACCCACATGGCTGCTCTTTACCCCCAGTACAGGCTGTTAGTGCCCCAGCTGGGATGCAGAGCCATCACAGAGCTCTCCTGATTTGCTGGCACATTTCACAAGCTCACGTTTCCCCACCTCAGGTTTGGACCATTGAGCTTATTTCTGTTAAATGCACTTCAGAACATAAATCTGCCTTTAGGAAGGAAAAAAAAGTACCAGCTCATTAAGACAGACAGCGTCTCCCGTCTGAAAGGAACAGCAAATGGCAGCTGCCAAAAACGTCAATGTTAAATGCAGCTGCCAGCTGGGATTTATTATAAGGTAGTTATACAGCAGCAGTGGTGAACAGCACATCTTGTACTGAGGTAATCTTCCCTTTCCTCTCCCACCTTCGCACAGATTGCTGGCTCTGATGCATCCAGCCTTGCCATGACCTCCAGGACTGGCAGCCTGGATGTGTTGAGTTTTACTCACTGACTGGGTATTTCATTTATTTGTTCCTTATTTAGGAAAGCCAAAACTAAGGAAAACAGCAAAAGCACTGCTCAGGGAGGGTGAGGGAACACCTTCCTCCATGTGACCCTGCTCTCTGGCCACAGGGAAAGGCACCTGGTGCCATCCTGGACAGTAACTAAGCCACAGCATGCTCAGCTACGAGAAAAGCAGGGATCAGACTCATGCCAAACCCAGCGAAAACCTGGATTTTCCCCTGTTCTTACAGAGTATCTGGGCTCTGTTCCACATGTGAATACCCCACACTAAACCGGAAAAACAAGACATATGGAGAGAAAATGGATAAATACCACCTTTACGGCTCAAGAGGGGGGTGCATTCAGCAGGGACCTCAGCATCTGTGTCCTACACCTGGCACAGAGGACGAGCACCTCCAAAACCAAGAGTGGGTTGGCCCCTGCAGCTCCTTTCTCACAACCTACCTGGTCTTTCCTATTCAGCGTAGGAGAGGGATTGAATCCCACCTTGGCCCCAAATGCCATGATCCTGTGCCACCTCCCATCCTGAGGGATTTACCACCTATACTCACCTCTTTAAGACTGATGTTTGCCGTGTAGATCACATTCGTCCCATCCCTCTTGAAGTGTGAGTGAGGCTTGTCCTTGAGGATGAAGACGATGTCAGCAGGGATGTTATCTGGGGTGGCATCCCCTTCTTTGGGGAATGTGATTTTGGTTCCCTCTTTCCAACCCCGTTTGATGACAATGTTTAGGATCTTGTCCTCAGTCCGCATGGTCCGGCCATCAGCGTTGACCCTTCTGCGAGTGATCTTCATCCTCTTGGTGGATCCATGGTAGATCTCTTCCAGGGACACCTTGAGCTCGTGGATGACAGGTGGGTCTTGGACCTTCCTCCGCGTGTGCAGGGACTCCTGGTGCCGCCGGTGAACCCCATTGATGCCGTTGAAGCCAAAGCGGCCAAAGGCACTGAAAGGGTCATCATCCTCATCCATATCCATGTCTTCCTGGTCAAAGCCATTGAACATCCGGGAGCGGCTGCTGGCAAAGAAGATGTCGAAAGGGTTGGAGCCTCCGAAGAAGGACGCAAAGGTGGCATGGGGGTCTCCATGGAAGGTATAGTGAAAAGTGCTCCCTGAGCCACCTGAAGAGCCACCTCCAGTTTTGAGACCTGGAAAAGAAGTGGGAAGACAAGACATGAAGGCTCATCTTCTGGGGCATGCTGTGCTGGGACTGCGCTTTCCAGGTGCGAGAGTGGTGTCTGCTGCCTCCAGGCAGTTTTTCCACCATCACCTGGGTGTCCAGGTCACCCCTTCCAGCCCAGCCACCTGTGAAGACCATGGGCCAGAAACAAACCACCTCTACCCCTGACACACAGTCCTGTCCCTACACCCAGTAAGCTCAAAGTCCATTCAGGTTTTGTCTCATCTATCCCTATGGAAGGACTTCTTTGGTTCTCTCCTCCCATATCACAGCACTTTAATTTAAAACATTGATCAGCCCATCTCCACTCTTCTCCAAGAGCAGGCTCCTGGTTTCCTCAACAACCTTGTCTCTTGGACTGGATATTATGAAAAATTTCTTCACATAAAGGGTTATCAGGCATTGGAACAGACTATCCAGGGAAGTGGTGGAGTCACCCTCCCTGGAAGTGGTCAGAAGGTATGGGGATGTAGAACTTGGGGACATGGTTTGGTAATGATCATGGCAGGCTTATATTAAATGATCTTGGAGACCTTTTCCAATCTCAGTGATTCTATGAGGAAGTGGAGGTCAGCAGACCTCCAGGCTGGCACACAGCTCCCTGCATACCAACTGTATGAAAAGCTATGTAAGCTCCGGGTTTGGATCTTTTGGGAATCCTTCTCAGAGGAAACTCTCCTGCTGGGACCCAGGCTGAGTCTTATATCACTGCAACTCCCCTCAAGACCCAGGGAGCCAAGGCACATGTTAATTGCCCCCCCCTAAAAGAGGTCACACACTCTTTGCAAGGCTATTTTTGACAAGGAGGGGTGGGAAGGGTTAAGCCAAGCCTAGCTCAGGGACTATTTTCAGGGCATGCCAGTGACAGTGAAGGGCTATTTCTGACAGGCTGTCCCTTTTGCCAGCCCCCTCCTCCCCTTCACAGCAGGAAAAGTTTGGGGGTCTCTTCTGACTGGTGAGGGTGGATTGGAGAGGCTTTTGCTTCACCTTGCCCATTACAGTATGTGGGACCCAGAAGCTCCTCAAAATGCCAACCACCAACACTTTGCTCCAAAAAACAGGAAACAAAAGGTGTGTGGGGTCATGGACCATGACTGGTCTAACACTGATGGGGCAGGGGGGAGGAAGATCTTTAACATGATGGGGCAATAGGGAGGGAGTGTCTACCCTCCCTCCTGAAGTCACTCTTATTTTAGATGCCTGCAGGCAGTGGAGATTTCACAAAATCCCCATCAAGTCCCTGTCCTAACAGACTGTGCAGTCAGGAGGTTTCACCTTTAATCCCATGTGATGCCAGCCTGAGCAGGGTCTGGTTTCACTGAGGCCTCCCGGGAAAAGCTGGTTTCCCACTTGAGACAGTATCTTCTCATTTTACAGGGTGGCAAAATCACTGTGCCTGGTGCATCCATCACAGCCTTGACATAACTAAAGGGTTGACAATTAACCCATCACTGGTTAACTCTGTTGGTGGCTTGTGAGGGGATGCACCTGCCTGAAAGAAGGGCTGCCTCTTCCACCCAGCAGCCTGCTCCTGCCAGACCTCCTGCTCTTTTAAGCACCCAAGTCCTGGGCTGATTAATGCAGATGCTATTCAGCCCTCTCCTCGAATGGGGTTGCGCTCTTCCATCTTCGACTAATAAGGCCGCCTGCGTTGGAGCAGCTCTCCTCCTCCTCCTCCTCCTCCATGCCAACCACCAGACAACAGCAGCCTCTTGGTTTCAAAACAAGGGCCTATTACTTAAATTGGGAAAAGCTTTGAATCCTGCAGGTCAGCTTGTACCAAGGAGGACAGCGGGACCAGTGCCCAAATGCAAGGGGCATGTGGGCAAAAGTAATACTTCTCTGCTGCTTTATTTAGGTCAGTTAAAGAGTAGCTAATGAATTATCACAGGTAAGACACAGGAGGTGAGCTCCTTCCACTCAGCTTGCACCCAGGCTTTTGGGGCAGAGGGCAGGAGAAGCCCAGCCACCTCAGGGAGAAAGGTGGCAGGTTGGAAAAGCAGAAAAGCCTGGGGAGGAGGAGGATGAGAGGTGACTTCTGGCACCTGCAGAGCATTCAGTCCCTCCCATTCTATGGCTATCAGTGCCATTTCAGGAGCTGGCATGAAACACTGGAACACCTGTGTGTGAAAACTCTCCCTCACCTGCAAACCCAGTTTGGACCCCACACTCCTGCCTCCCAGCTGGAAGTGCTCATCCCCTTACCTTCCTCCCCATACTGGTCATAAACAGCTCGTTTCTTGGGGTCACTCAGGACATCATAAGCCTCTGCGATCTCCTTGAACTTCTCCTCGGCATTGGGGTCTTTATTTTTATCAGGATGGTATTTCAGGGCCATTTTCCGATAGGCTTTCTTGATTTCATCCTCGTTGGCGCCGCTCTGGATGCCCAGAATCTTGTAATAGTCCTTCCCCATGACGGCAACACTGCCGGGAGCTGAGTACTTATTCCTGAAAGCAGAAAGACAGCTCTTCGTAAGGTGAATATTGCCCTGGGGCAGCCAGGGGCGGGACTGGTACACACTTATCGCGGAGCCGACACTCCCTGCGTCCTGCTGGCCAGCAGCACCAGAGCCGGCTCAAGTCCACGCTTCCCACCAGAGTCAGAGTCCCGGTGCCAGAACGGGTCCCAGCTCTGCTTTTACCCTTCTGAGACCCACGGCAGGGAAAGACAGACTCATCTCTGAGGCTTGACAGGGAGAGAGAACCCGAGCTGGGGAACGACACTATTATAGCGGCCACGCCACCGCGAACGTCAGGCCAGGACCGTGTCCCTGTCCGTCCCCCTCCGCTGAGTCAGGAGGGCTGAGCTATGTCTAAATGCAGCTGCCAGCCTGTGTCCAACTCCTCGCCTGGTTCTCTCTCAGCTGGGGACCTGAGACCCAAGTCGGGGTGATGACAGCAGGTTTTTCTAGACAGAAAGTGGTGGCAGAGACCGTGCTGTGCCTTCACCTTAAAGGAACTTCACACATTTTGTTCCTCAAAGCAATTGGCATTCAGCTGGAGATAAGCGCCTCCGGCTGTCAGAGCCGTAATTTGTATTTAGCGAAGAGAGAAAGGAGCCGTTAGACAGAAACATCTTGTGATTGTGGGAGGGCTTTTTTATTTTTTTGTTTTAAAAAACCCCAACACTTTCTAGCCTGACTTGCACTCCCTGAGAGCCTCCGACTGCCTCCTGCAGTAAACCAGGAACCCAGGGCTCACTCACTCCATCGTGCGGGGGCTGAGGCCGTGGCCATGCCTATGCCTATACTAAGGCATGGAAAACCCGGTGGCTGTAATTCATCCCCCAGTCATCCTCCTGGAGTGGCAGCAACTCAGGAAGCAGCCAGAGGAGATGGAAGGGCTGCTCCTCCAGGAAGAGGCCGAGCAAACCCCATGCTCCTCCAAACATGCTTCCCACTGATTCTTGACCTTTGGTTATCTCACTCCTGCCACCCAACTTCCCACATCACAGCTCAGTGCTTGCTGCTGGTCCTGTTCCTCCCAGGCACTGCCCCAGCAGACCCCTTATTTTCCTGTTGCTCACATCCTGCTCCCTGCTACAGTCCAGGCTTCACCCCAACAAAACAACCCTGAGCAGTCTCAGCCCACTGTACCCCTCCAGCAGGCGTATTTCGGCACAGGAGTGCACCTTGGCCCTTTTCTTCACCATCATACAAGCTACCAGATGTTCTCACCTCCCCTTATTATATCCATGAGATCCTGTTGGAGCTCTCAGCCACAGCAGCTCAAAGGTGGCTGTGCTCCCTCAGGATCCATGCCCATGGCACTACACTGAGCCCTTGGCACCCACACCAAGCATCCAACATTTGCTTTGGGCCACGCCTTGGGCAGTGACCATCTCCAGGGGCTTGGAAATTGGCCCCACACTTGGACACCTGCATCCAATCAACCTCTGCTCTTTTTTGCCCCAGCCATGGAGCAGGTACTTTGCTGCAGATGGGGAGGAGGACTAAGGCACCTCTAAATGAGGGGAGATGAGGGTATCTGCAGACACGTGCAGCAGCTCAGGGGGCACAGAAGAGGTAGGAGGTGGTCCTTGGGGGCGTAAAGAGCATCCGACAGCGTCTCCCATGGCAGCTCCTGCATGCAGAGACAACAGCAGCACTCAGCCCACGCAGGCACTGAGGGATGCTCTGCCCCCTGCCCACCCCCACCTCCCCATCTGCCCTTCCCTTGGGGCTGGGGGACTGCGGGAGACTCTGCGGTGAGCAACAGGCAGGGGTGCAAAGACTTAACAGGTCAATTTCCCCCCTCCACCAAAGATCATCCCAATGCCTCCCCTTCCCACAGCAGCCTCCAGAGAAGGACCAGGACTCCTTGCAACCAGCATCAGGACTGGGACCAGGATTTGGCCCTATCTGGCTGATGTCAACCCTCCCACAGCGAGGGCAAACAAGCACCACTGAAGACAACCCCATCACACCCTGGATCCAGCAACACAGAGGTGACAAACCTTATATTGTCCCCCTCCAAGAACCACAGTGTCCAGCTCCAACCACACAGCTCAACAGCAACACTGGAACACCCTCACCCAGCTGAAACTCCAAGGAAAACATGAAAATACACATCCCACGAAAATACATCCTGTTCTTGCAAAATCCTGCTGCCCACCCACAAGATCTCTGGTCTTGCCCACCGAGGGTTCTTCGGCAGGGGTGGGGATGCCTGCCGAGGATACTCTCCTGACTAGGGATTGTTCTGTCCAGCTAGGCATAGGGAGGGGAAAATTCCTGTACTGAAAAGCATGCCGGTGCCGCGGTTTACCGTGCTGGAGAGGACCAGGTGCCGCCAGGTGACCCGTGGGTTAAGGCACGCGCCCGAGGCTCAGCTCACATGCACAATGGTGGTAAAACACGACTCTGTCCCCGCAGAGCCTCCCTCCTTCCCTCCCACCTCTCTGGGATCAGCTGCGCCTTGCCACCGCACCTCTCCCCCTTCTGCTCAGTCATCCTCTCCTGCCTTCCCATTTAACCCTCTCGGGAGCGGTGGGGGGGGTTTCAACCAGAAAAAGCCATTCCTGCATCTCCCTCCCAAATCAGATGCCTTCGGATAAGCCACGGCCACCCTGCCTTAGAAAACCACAGGCATTCCCTAGCCCTGCCGAGCCAGCCCAGCCTCCATCCTCCTCTTGCAACCACACCAAAAGAAAAAAATAATTAAATAAAGAATAAATCTTTGTTCCGGCCCCGCACATGACATCAGCCCGAGCAACCGCTGGGTGAGCGCGCCAGCTGAATAGCGATCGCTTGACATAATCCCTCCGCTCGGCAGTCATCTAAGGGAACAAACCCAGCCCCGCAGCGGCCCCGGCCAGGCTTTTTTTGTTCCACCTCGGGGTGCAAGGTCACCGCGGGATGCCGGAGACAGGCGCTGACGGTTTAATGAGGACACACGGTCGAGAGGCGGAAACCCACTTACCGAAACTTTACGAACACATTCATAGTCCAAGCTGTCATTTTTAAAGGCTCTAGTTTTATTTTAAACATCGCGGCTGTCCGCAGGCGCCTGCAGGTGCTGCGTGCCCGGCTGGGAGGCACAGGAGGGTGGGAGGAGGGCGGCGGGGAGAAAGGTGCCGGCTCGTGCCGGGGATGCCGCCGCCGCCGCGGGATGCTCTGGTGGCGAGCCTGCCCCTCCAGCTCCCCAGGCACACCCAAAGGGCAG
>JAOXXN010000364.1:8460479-8484995 GCA_026770055.1 Myrmophylax atrothorax | reverse complement strand
GGACATGGGAGGGGACAGTGTGGGGATTCAGGGGGGGACATGGGACACAGGGGAACCTGGGGAGACATGGGGCACCCTGAGTTTGCATGGTCCTGGGTGCACCCACTGGCTTCCCCCCATTGCTGCTGTGGGGCTGAGAGGCCAAGCCTGGGCTGGGATGGCATCTGAAACACAACAGGTAGCTGTAGATCCCCAGAAATGCCTGAGGAGAAGCCCTGTAAGCGCACTGTCCAGAGGCTTGTTGGACACAGCTGTTTAATGGATGTATCTCAGTACAGATAGGGAGTTGCAACCCACGCACCCACAGCCACCTCCTCACCATGGCTCTGGCCACATCTCAGACCTGGCATCCGAAATATCCCCATTGACGCTCTGGCCACATCTCGGACCTGGCATCCAAAATATCCCCATTGGCCTGGCATGTCAGGGCGGCAGAGGAAGATGTTGTGGCACTGGTGCACCTCCTGGTCTTGCAGTGGGAGAGACCCTGAAGAGGAAAACTGTGCCCTGGCTGGGGAAAGGTGGCTGAGTGGGTCAGTGCCCCGATTTCATTGGAGATGGAGGTGAGGGAGTGACCAGGTTGCTGCAGGTGCACCCCTGGTCTGTATATGGGCACACCAGGCAGGGAGAGGCTGAGGACACTGTGGGGAAGGGATCAGAGGGGCAGGAAGCAGCTGCTGGGGCTGCCATGAGACCTGGGCATCCCAACCCCCGGTGTGTTTGGAGCAAGGCTTCCAGAGTCCCTGCTCCTTCACCTGTGGGCTGAGCACATCTATCCACCCACAGGGCTGCCAAGAACCAACCCTGCCCGGTGAGTGCCTCATTCCTGCAGCTGACACCTGGGGGGCTCTGGGCTCTGCCTCCTCCTCCTCACCACAAACACTAATGCCCCTGGCAAGGTAGGGTTGCCCACTCACTGTGCTGGGGAGAAGGCAGGAGTGAACAGGGCTGGGGACTGGAATGCTGCGTGGATTGAGAGCATCCCTTGGAGCCTGGGGTACAGAAGGCATTGAGGGATACAGGGGAGTGCTGAGGGCAAAGTGAGATGTGCAAGAGGGCTCCTCTACATCTGACCTTGTCCTCCTGTCCCTCTGATGCTTTCTGCTCCTGGAGCTCCTTCCCATATCACTGCTATTGGCATTAAATAATTGGTCCCCAGGAGGGCAGGGTTGAGCTGTCCCAGGGAACACTCTTCCAGACACAGCCACGAATCGTGCATGCAAGGATGGCCCTGCTGAGCTCCAGCCCCTGTTGGAGCAGGGCAGGGATGTGAAAGACCCAAGGTGGGTCAGCCACATCCTCCCCTCAAGGATCCACCATGCCAATGAGCTGGGATACTGCTTGCCGCAGGCCTGTGGGTGCTGCTGGCAGCACACAGAGGTTCAGCTGTGGCTGCCCCATGGCACTGTGGGAGGCGGGGGGCACACAGATGCTCTGGGCTCCATCATCACCCCACAACTACCCAAGGCCGACCAGACCCTGCTCCGTCTGCGGATCCCTAGGAACAAGTCCTCAGGGGCTCCGGGTGCCGGTAGGTGAGGGGCTGCTGTGGGAATGTGGATCACGGGGGAAGCAGATTCCCTGCCTGCTGTGTCCCACAGTGACCCTGGGCACAGGACCTGGCACCGCAGT
The DNA here is from genome assembly GCA_026770055.1 of Myrmophylax atrothorax. Lineage (NCBI taxonomy): Eukaryota > Metazoa > Chordata > Aves > Passeriformes > Thamnophilidae > Myrmophylax > Myrmophylax atrothorax. The sequence goes on along the minus strand of JAOXXN010000364.1, from coordinate 8,483,363 downwards.
CCCCGTGGGGCATGGGGGCAGCAGGCACACGCCCTGCCCCTCCCTGCCTCCCTCCACCAATCAGAGCCACTCCCACTTCCTCAGCCAATCAGAGCCCTGCATCCATCCTCTTCACAGCCAATCTAAGAGAGAGGTGGGGCAGAGCACAGCATGGCTGCCTCCCCGCCAGCCAATCAGCATCTGGGTCCACCCACAGGGGAGGGCGGGGCAGATCTCCATGGCGGGAGCGGCGTCATGCTCACGAGGCGCCGCTAGGGCTTAGGCGTGGGGCTGCAGGTGCAGGGCGGCGCTGTTGGGGCGTGCAGCCAGGATGTAGGCAACGTTCTCCCGTAGGAAGCTGGGCCAGTCGATGCTCCTGTGGGCAGATGTGGACTTACTTGCCACTCCAGCACCACCCCTCCCTTGGCATCTCCCCCAAAAAAGGGGTGTCCAGCATGGCCCCGTGACCACCCCTGCTTCACCTGGCCTCCTCCTGCTTTGTGGCTGGCAGGATCTTCTCCGGGCTCTTGCCATTCTTGCTGCTGGCAGGGCTGCCCTCTGATATGGGTCCCACGTGGCTGATGCTGTGAGAGGGAGGAAGGTGCCCTTTGTCCCCATTCCTTGCACCTCAGGTGGTGGTGGCAGGGAGAAGAGGGTGCCCAGGGCTGAGGGGCCACAGAGGGAAGGTGGTGAGAAGTGGGGGCACCCATTTGTGTGCTGAGCCTCTACGGTGGGTGCTGGGGCTGTGGCAGGAGGTCCCGCTGGGATTTCACCCCTGCGTCAGGGTGGGCATCTCCATACCTGACGTTGCAGGACAGCATTTCCTTTTGGTGCTTGCGGAACCAGGTGTGCCGGGCCTGGCGGCACTCGCCCTCTCCGATGAAGCCATCATTGTCCTGGTCCAGGGCCAGAAAGACTGCCCGTGCCCGCTCCCGCTCTTTGAGTGTCAGCAGCCGCAGCAGGGCATTCTGGGGGTGCAGAGAGAGGAAGGGAGAGTGCTCATCCCATGGGAAGCTCCCAGCTCCTATGCCCAAAGCTGTGGGGGTCTCCTACCCTGGGTGCTATAGCCTTGGGTGATGGCCATGGTAGTCAGCCCCAGGTGCCACAGCCATGGGTGCCAGCTGTAAGAACCAACTCTGAGTGCTGTCACCATAGGAGCTGGTCTTGGATGCTGTGGCCCTGGGTGATGGTTGTGGGAGCTGGTCCTGACTGCCATGCATGTGGGTGATGGATGGAGGCAAGCCCTGGATGCCACAACCATACCTGTGGACGTAGTTTCTGCAGCAGCTGGATGGACTCATGGGAGAGGAAGTCCTGCCACTCAATATGCCCCTTCTTGTCGGGGTCCAGGGCATTGAACTGCAGAGATGCCTGCTCCTCCTGCGTCTCAGCCATAGGTCGCTCAAACTGCTGCTTGTGCACCAGGTGTTTATAGTGCAGGAAGTCATCCAGGGTCAGGCAGGTCTCTGCAGGGGACGAACTGGCTGTGTGGTGCTTGGGAACAAGGGGGAACCCTCCTCCACACCTCCCCAGCTGCCCTCCCCAGCTTTCTGGGACCCACTGTGGGGAGGGTACACACCTGGAATGATCTTGCAGTTCTTCAGGGTCTCCATCAGGCTGTACATCTCTTCCTCCGTCAGCAGCAGATTGAGGTTGTCCTGGGGCGGGGCGCAGAGAGGAGCCATGGGGAAAAGGCATGGGGTTGGGGGATCACCCTGCTGTACAGCAGCACTGGAATCCCTTGACAGCATGTGGGTGTGGGTACACAGAGAGGGATGGTGTACTCTGTCACCCAAGGGTGCTGCAGTGGGATGGCCCCATGCCCCTGGCCTTTGGCCATTCCAGCTCTGCCACAGCATCTCACACACCCAGCAGCCCATCCCATGGTCAAGGTGGGCAGCAGGAGGTGGGGAGAAGCAGGTCCCCCACTGCCCCAGACCAGGCTGTGAGGTGGGACCCTGCTCCTGTCTGTGTGGGGCAGGGTTCCCCGGGGAGCACCTACCACCCAGCAGCAGCCCTGTGTCCCCTACTTCAGGCACTCACGCAGTAGTAGCAGCTCCAGCCCGTCTCAGTGTGCGCTGTCTCTGTCACCTCTACGGTGCTGTCCTTCTGCAGGTATCCCATGCGGCGCAGGCAGCCATCGTGGTACACCCGGGGACAGATGCGGCATGGGAAGAGGCTCTCGGCTGTCCACACCTCACAGATCTCACACATCTCGTCATTCACAATCTGGGGTGGGATGGGCAGATGCTCAGCAGAGCAGTGTGGGCAGGGGCCTGGCTTCTCCATGTAGGTGGTGCATTGCAGATAGAGGTGGATGTTGGAGGGCAGAGAAGATGGGAATGCATGGAGCTGGTATAGGGAATAGGTGGGTGTTCAGGTTGTAAGAGACATGGCTGGCTGAGTTAGAGGACAGTGAGTGGATTTCTGGGGGCGAGTGGTGGGCAGATGGGTCTGGCTGTTGATTTGTAGAGGCTGTGGGGTTGTAGGTGCTCTGGGGTGCAGCATAGTATGTGTGGGTGGCTGGACTGTAGGGCTGTAGATTGGCTGGTCTTTGGGGTTTTACGTGTGGATGGATAAGCTCTAAGGTTGTTCACATACTTTCATTTCCATTTCCAAAGAAATACTGATAGCACCCTGCGTGATTTAGCCTCAGAAAGTGGTTGGGATCTGTAGGGAAGTGATGACAGCATGAAGCCTGACAGAGTCCAAGAAGTGTTTGGACAACGCTCTCAGGCACATGGTGTGATTCTTGGGGTGTCCTCTGCAGGGAGCAGGAATTGGACTTGATGATTCTTCTGGGTTTCTTCCAACTCAGGATGTTCTGTGGCTCTGTGTAAGGCTGTTGGTGGGCTCGGGTGTAGGCTGGTTGGATGGGTGGGTGGATGAATGGTTAAGGTTGTGGGTGTGGATGGGTGGGCTGTAGGTTTTGCAGGTGTGGGTGGATAAGCTGTTGGGTTGTGGATGGGCTGGGCTGTCCAGGTTGCAGGTGTGGATGGATCGCTTGAGTTGCAGGCTGACTGGCTGTAGGCTGGCAAACACACAGATCAAATTGCCCTCTCTATCCCATAGCTGGAGCTGGACCTCTCCTTTCCAAAACACCCCAGGTTCCTTCCCAGACATACCTGAACAGTTGCACCCTCCTCCCTATGTGGCATCCCCACCTGCCCAGCCTGGACTCTGGCACCCTGTCCCTCTGAGCCACCTCCACAGGGCTTTGACATGCCCAGGAAGGGTGTCACTGCCTGGCAGGCACTCTCCAGCTCTGGTTCCCATGGCTTCATCTGCTCACCTGCTCCCTCTTCTCCAGGCTGATATCCAGGGGTTCATCATCATGCAGCTCCCTCTTGGGCCGGATGAAGGCAGGTGGCGTGAACCTGTTGGCCCGGTCAAACTCCTCTGGCTCCACGCCTCGGCCGTCTCGCAGCCGTTCCCAGGCCGCCTTGCTGGCACTGCTCTCCTCTGGCTGGGAAGGTCCTGCTGATGCCTCCTCCTCTCCCTCCTGCACCTCCTGTTCCAGGGTCCCCCGGCGTGAGGTCCCCGCCTCTGCCCGGCGCCGTGTCGATGGCTGCTCCCGCAGCCCGTCCTTGAAGGCTGACACAGCCAAGCTCACCTTCTGCACCCTCTCCACCGTCTGCCGCCTGGACATCAGCACCCCCATGGCTCTGCGCAGGAAAGAAGGTGCTCAGTGCTAGCACCTCAGGGCACAGTGCTGCTCCCCACCCTTGCACCATGTCCCTGACCCCAAAAAGTTGTCCCAGTGGCTTTCCTCCAGAGGCACAAGGAACAGGTCAGGGCAGGGAGAAACAGGGTCTTCTTGGCAAGCAGGCACCAGGGTTGTCTGTGGTGGCCATGGGGAGATGGACTCCTGGTCACGGAGGGTCTGAGTGTTGGTGCAGGAGTGGGACAGAAGGCAAGGAGCTTACCCTAGTTAGACTCCAGCTTAACAAGGAGCACATCCAGGCCTTTCTCACACCAGATCAGTAAATCCCAAAGGGACTGGGACCACCTGTAAGCCTGGCCCATCCATGCATCTCCTTTCTGCTTTGGAGAAAGCCTCTGTAGCCAGTCAAGGGTGAAAGCTGTCCTCCCTGCAGCTCTGCCCAGGACTGGAGTGTAGCAGAGCTAGAGCTGGCCCCTTACCTTCCCTAAATTCCTCTTCACCCCTGTATGTCTCTTGCACTCACATGCTTGTGTGTGTACTGCTGTTGTGATCACTGAGCATCCTGCATCCTGCAAGGAGCCATGTGGAGAGGCTGGACCAGCCATGGGAGGGCTGTGAGTGTGCAGGCGAGAAGGGAAACAGTGCATAGGACTGGTCCCAAGGACACTTGGTTTCCGTACCAAGGGAAGGTCATCTTAGGGTGAAATGGGGAGGCCAACAACAGCAGCAATAGCAAGTCAGTCTCTGTCTCACTGGGAGCGGGCTGAAGCTGGGGAGAAGCAGGATTTGGCCTCCAGTGTCTTAGGGCACAGCATCATCCCAGGTGGGTCCCAGTGCTGCCCTCGTGCCCTGCTAGGATTGCATTATGGAACATTCTGCCCAGGCCAGTAGTGGAATCATTGTCCCTGTAATTGTTCAAAAACTGTGCAGATATGGCACTTAAGGACATGTGTTAGTGGTGGCCTTGGCAATGCTGGGTTAACAGTTGGACTCGATTATCTTAAAGGTCTTTCCCAGCCTTAATTATTCTATGACTCTACACTGCAGCAAAGAGGCACTCCCAGCTGGTACCCAAGGACCAGGAGGCATAGCAGGGAGATCGGAGCAGCAGCCTCCCACCCTGCCAGCCTCGGGAGGGAAGTCCCCAGGTAGCGGGATAATTAGCAGCACGCGTGCACAGCCGGGATCTCAGGGCTGCGGGAGGACTCGGCGCCGCGGGCACTGCTGTGGCAGGAAGTCTGGGCAGGGTAATTACAGGTGCCCCATGCTGGTAGGGCTGAGCAGAGCAGAGTGGAGCGTGCTGGCAGGCAGCAAACACCACTGCGTGCACACGCATGTGATTTCCCAGCTTCTCCCCACCACCGCGGGACCATCTGCCTGCGGATTCCCACGCGCTGAGCCGGGTGTGCAACACGTGTGGGCCCCGTCCTGTGCGTGGTGGTCCCGGCAGCGTGCACACACTGGGCTATTTGCACCCACTGACTGCAGTGCCTGGCTCAGAGCTGGTGCCTGGCATTCTTCACTTACTGGGGCTTTGGAAAGGTGGGAGCAGGGCAGTGCTGGAGGCTCGTGTCCAAGCCACAGTGACAGCATCCCTGCGGCTGTGCCAGTGGAATGGAAAACACCTGGATGTCTCTACCTCCCTGCTGTGCCACCACTGCCTGCCTGCGTGGCTCAGGATCCTGTCTGCTGTGGGCAGGATCAGCTCTGCTGCTGGGTAGCAATGCAACTCTGCCTGCAAACCGAAGAGTCGGGGATACCACAGTGAGATCCCCCCAAAGTCTGCCTTTGCAGGTCCCCATGTGTTGGCCAGATCCAGGCCTCCTCATGCCCAAGTCTTGGGTAGAAGCAATGAGGAGAGGGTGCAGAGGGGCTGAGCTCATGGAGAAGACTGAAAACAGGGGTGTGAACCCCAGCACAGCAGTTCCCCTGGTAGCCACATTGGTTCTCCTGATCCCCAGTGTGCTGGCAACTTCTCCCCACAGTGCTGCTGGACACTGGGTGCCCCATCCGCAGCCACCCTGAGGTGCAGTGCGGCAACCTGGGCAGTAGGATGGTGGCTGATGTGTGAACCTGCTGTAATACCCCTCAGATGAGGTTCCCCCGTGTGTTCATGTCATTGTCATCCACCAGCACTGTGCTGCAGCTGGAAGTTCCCAGCCCACCTCCCTGTTTCCTGTCCTCTCCTAAAGCCACTCTGAGCCCCTGCTGCCACTGCTGTGTGCCTGGGTTCTGGGTAGTCTCATTCATGTCATGACTTGTGTCTGTTCTCAGCCTTGCTGGCCTCCCTGTCCCTGCTAGTGCTGCACAGCTGGACCCTGCCTGCTCATCCAGGGCTGAATGCCTTCAGCCTGATTCAGTCTCCAGATCCCACTGCCTTTCCACAGGCCCCATTTTTCCTCAGGTACCCCAAACTTGCTCTGCACTCTCCATGGCCCCCTTTCACCCATGCCCTGCCTGGCCCATTGGCTTTGTGAGCTGAGACATCACCTCCACACAGAATCAGTATTGACTTGGGGTTCTGCCAGATTTGGGGAGTCCCCCCTCTCCTGGAGACCCCTGCATGTGAGGAGGGAGGACTAGGGGCAGTCTTGCCTCATAGCAGCCCAGAAACCCAAGCAGCCCCTCTATCTCCCTGTGTCCCTGGGGGAAGGTGTCTCCGCTGCTATTTTTGTCCACCCCCCGAGGCACACAGTGCCACCACCTGTCTCATCATGACCTGAGGTGTGGGGGCCTCGACCTTGCTGCAAGGCTGCACCGCGGGGCTATTTTTAGGTCGCCCCCACAGAGGAGCTAAATCTGGGCACAGGCAGGAGCTGCCTGCAAACACCCGGCTCCACTGAGCCCTGCCAGCACCAAGAGCTGTCACAGCAGGCAGTGGGCACCTTCCCACCCCCTTGCCTTCCCTTGCCCCCAAGCCCACTGCACCCCTGTCCTGATCCTTGCACAACACCCATTCCCCACACTCTTCTGGTTCGTATTTTTTCCTTTGCTGCTTCATCTCTGCAGCAAAACACTGAGCCAGAAAGCACTTCATCCTCTTAGCACCCAAGGACGCATATTTCCCAGCCCCACGCACCTCTCTTCATGGGGAAGCTGAGGCATGGATGCAAGGCTGGTGCAGCTGGAGTGAGGATAAGCTTGTTGTAGGTGGGAATGGGGACATGGGTCAGACAGAGTGCTGGCCAGCACAGAGGCAGCCTGAGACAAGGAAGCAGGGCAGAGCATCCCAATGCTAACAGAGCCAATGGTCCCTGCATGGCTTCACAATCTCCTTTCTCCCATGGCAAAGCACTCGTGGCTAGTGCTGGGGTTACGGGGTGCCACGTTTGTGGTGGGTGCAGTGCAATGAGTGACACATAGGTGAGTGTATTCATGGCACAGCGGGGGCGTTGTGGTGGCTGCGAGCACAGGATGGATGTGGCACAGAGCAGCACAGGGTGGATGTGTTTGTTAGAGCTGAATGTGTGCACAGGGTGTATGATGTGTTAGGGGTGGATGTGTTTTGGGGTGGTTGTGCTATGGTGCGGCTGGCAGTGCAGGGTGGGTGTACAGCCCACGGCAGTGACTGTGGGCATGGGGTGGGTGGTGGCTTTGGGTGCAGGGATGTTGCAGAAGCTCTAGGTGTGGGATGGTGTCTGTGGCAGCTGGGGGTGTGGGATGGGTGTGTTTCAAGGGGCCATGGGTGCAGGGTGGGCTCTTGGGGTACCCAGTGGTGGCATGCAGAGATGGGTGTGTGGAGCCACAGGGGCCATAGGGCTGACTGTCACCTGTCCCACAGTGTGTCCTCAGTGAAAAGTCCCACCGGCAAATAAAGGGTCAGTGGTTGCTTGGGCTGGTGCACACATGAGCAGGGTCCCTGGCACCCACCTTCACAGGGATGTGTCATAGGTGCACCAGGAGCAGAACACCCTGGTGTGTGTCTCCCAGTTGTGGGGAAGGATGTGCCTGGTCCCCACAGACACCCTGCAGTCCAGGCCTCCTCCCTGCCTCGGGAGGCTTCTGATGTTTCTACCCCAGAGCACCTTCCTGGGAGCAGCATTAGGGACCCTGGAGGCAGAGGGGTGGGGTACCAATAGGGTACCACTGGGACATCAGACTCCGTGGCTGCCTGGTCCCAGGGCTTGGTCTGAAGGGCATGGAGCATGGCTGGGAGGAGCTGCCATGGGTCTGGCATGGCTCTGGCATAGCCCTGCACACCCTGCCAGCTGCTGCCTGCCTGGGGCAAGGGGGGGACAGCAGTGAAGGCAGAAGGCTCTGCTTAAGGGACATTGCATTCCACCTCTTGAGCTGGTTGCGGACGACCACAGGGGTCTGGCAGCACATCCCCTTGTCCCTTCTCCCGGGCAGATGGCACATGCTGGGACTGTGGCACTGCTGAGGCTGCTGCTGCAAGGTGATCCAGTTGCCATGGGGCAGGGTAGTCTGTGGCTGATGGTACCCTCCCCACCCTCTGCAGGGCTGTGGGAGTCCAGTGGGGCTGCCTAGGGGTTGGTCAGAGCCCCAGATGTGCCATGTCCCAGTCCAGGGGACACTTAGCCAGTGGCTGCTCTCCCTGCTGGATCAGGTTGCCCATCCTGCCGCACCAGGGCAGATTTTATAGGTGTGTCGCACGCTTCCATCTCCCAGAGGGAGATGATAATGCCGTGACAGCAGAGTCCCTTCCTCTGCAGCAGACACAGCTCCTGCCCAGCTCCCACTTTTCCTCATCTCCCTCCCCAGCCCATCTCCCCAGTACCCACATGAAGACCTCAATGCCTGGGCAGGACCGTCCCACCCCATTCTCATCCCCTCTCTCAGGCACCCCATCCCAGGAGCTCTAGTCACCCCTCCCTGGCACCAGGACCCAGGGGGCAGTGGGAGAACCCACCCAAGGATGTCACAAAGTGTGGACAGCCCATGCCATGCACCCAGCAAAGCACCAGTTGTGGCAAAAAATACCCACTTACCAGGGTCAGGGTCCGTCTGGGGAACACGAGCCCTAGACAGCAGTCCACACGGTGTCCATCGCAGCTGCCTCTGCTGATGAGCCCCTCTCCACCCGTGGGTGCTCACTGCATCCCGTGCCCCGCGTGCAAATCCCTGTCAGGGGATGGAGTGGTGAGGGTGGTACCCGAGGAGCCAGAGCCCTGCACTTGCTGCCGGAGGATGCAGGAGACGGCGAGATGCTGGGAGCGGATGCCTGTGTCTAGCGCGCGCACACACACGCGCGCACACACACACACACACACACACACACACGCACTCAGAGGAAGCAGGGAGCTTGTGACTGGGGCTGAGCAGATGCAGCCTGGTTTGCTGTCCCTGTACCAATTGCTGCCTGAGCTGTGTTAAACAGCTCTCTGAGATACGAAGCTTTTTTTTTTTTTTACCGGGCTGACGTGTGCTGGGAGATACCAATAAAAGCTTTCCCTGCATCTCCTCTGGCCCCCAGGGCCGAACCGCCTTTCTTAGAGAAAATCTCAAGGACTATGGGGATTGGGCTGCATCTGCGGAGGAGTGAAGGTCTCACCTGCCCACCCACAGGATCTTCCCCAGACCAGCGCCTCAGCCACAGGCTAACTGCATCTGCTTTAACCCGATGTGTGCTGGTCAGTGTTGCAGACAGACTGGCGTTCCTACACTGCGGTGCAGCACGGGCATGGTGACTGCTGGCTACGTGTGTGCAATGTGCACGGTGTGCCCGGTGCAATGCAGCACCACGGTTTTGTTTCTCCTAGTTCCTAGGACTGAATATTATCACCTGGGTGCATACCACAGGACTGTACTGGGGCTGGGGGCTCACAGAAGGTGTGAGGGAGGTGTTGGGGCAGGAGGGAGGATGCTGGTGGGGAGGGGAGGGCACAGCCCTAATGCAGCACCTCTGAAGGTGGGATATCTGGTCCACGTGCATCCCCAGCTGCCCCACATCAGCCTCGTGGAGATGGCCACTCAGCCCTCTGACACGTTCCAGAGAGGGTTACCACTGAGTGAGGGGGCTCTGCCTTCCCTTTCAGGAACTGCCAGCTCTACCTGCGGATGAGTTGGGGTGAAACAGACTCTGAGCCCTCCTAGAAGCAGCTTCCATACAGGCTTGGGATTAGTGCTGAAGGTCAAAGCAGAGGGGCCTGGGCAGTGGGGCTGCTGCAGGGCTGCCCTGCTTCTTGGCTAGGGTGGATACAGCAGGTCTTCTGCTGACTATGAGAGAGGGAAGCTTTGCTCAGCCCCACTGCACAGTTTCTGTTCTCAGGATGCTGCTGGGGGAAATCCCACATCTCAGCCTGACATCCCGGCCATGCCAGCCCTCATGCTCTCCACTGGGCAGGTCTACCTGGCTCCTTGCAGATCTGCCAGCCCCACAGAGCAGTGGACATGTGGAGAGCAGCGAGCAGCAGCAGGGAGGCAGGGATATCACCTTTTCCAAGTGTAGAGCATGGAGAGCATGGACTGGGAGCATAAGATGAAGGACGAAGTTTGATGACTGAAGCCTCCTGGCATCTGGAAGATGAGCAGCACCATCCCTGATGGTCTTCTATACCTCTGAAAAAACTGTGGTGGACCCAGCATCCGGCACCCCTGTAGTGCCCTGCCTCCCCAGGAGCAAGTGGCTGGGACACGGCAGCTCCGAGGGTGCTTCCAGCACCCTGTTTGGGGCATGGGTGCTCCAGCTCGTGTCACATGCTGGTGCCAGGCTGGTTCCTGACCCCTGACTGCTGCTTGTCACCCTGTGTCAACCCTCTGTAGAACAATGGGCACCAATACTGATCCCACAATACTCATACTTTCATTACAGACCCTCCCCAGTCCCACATATCTGAACTGGGAGTGAGCTGAGATGGTCTGAAGCTCATATCACCTGCAAGCATATCCAGAGGTTGGGAAAGGCAGCATCTGGGTGCTGTGCTGGGATCTGAGCCAGTCTGTGGCTCCCTTCTCCATGATTGGGGTTGCTCAAAGCCAGGCTGCAGACAGGATTTATCGGCTTCCTGCTTGTGGCTGTCAGGTCCTGTCTTGCTTCACTCCATCAGGCTTAACATAGCCTTTGATTGCCCTGCCTTGGCCCAGGATGCCTCTCTATGCTTCATCCTTCCCCAGGGATGCTTCCTTTTAGGGTGAATCACATTTTGCATTATTTAGCCTGGGGAGCATGCTGTAAAATTTTTGGGGTGGCTGTGGGGTGGAGAAAGTGAAGGCAGATGTTGAGGCCAGCAGGAAACATCTCCACAGATGAACCTTGTCCCCAGAGGACTGGGGAGGTTTATACCAGCAGGCTGTGAAAGCTTTTAGTGCTTCTGTGGGGAGAGCCCTGCCCTAGCAGTCCTGTGGCAGAGTGCAGCAATTCCTGGAAAAGCAAAGGCAAGGAGGAGCCCCAGCCCTACTCCTGCTCTGGCTGCCAAGGGCCTTGGGGATCCTGCTGCAGGCAGGTGCCATGTCCTACCATAGGAGACCTACTGCCCAAATCCGCTTCTTCAGGGAGCATTCAGCTGCCTTCACCCTGTGCAAGAGACAGGATGCTCTTGCACCCTTTGGGGGAGAAGGAAGACACGGTCCCTTGTCCTCTTTGAAAAGCTACAGTGTGGCTGGCTGCTCGCTGGAGCGGCCACAGCGGCAACAGGCTGGGGAAGCTCTTGACGGAGCCGGCAGAGCCGGTCTGCTGGAGGAGGGCTGCAGGGGCGGAGGTGAGAGCTGAGCTGCAGCGGGAATGTGCATTTTCGTCAGCTCCTCTCCTCGCTCCAAAATCTCGCATGACGCCCGCGTGTAGGTCACTGGCTGCGGCGGCGACGCGGCGTGTGGGCTCACCATCTGCGGCTGCTTGTGGAGCCCGCCTGGGAACGCCGCCGTGTGCTGCCCTGGCTCATCCCGGCTCCTGCCCAGCCCCCGGACCTGAAGCTGCCAGAACCCTGCGGGGACGCAGAGCGAAGGGCTTGCTCTTTCGTGCGGGAGGAGGGAGAGGCCCCCGAACTTTTGGCTTCTGCCAAGAAGCAGGAGCAGCAGCATCGGCGCGCCTGCGCGAGTCAGCGTTCCTGACTGTCAGCAGGGGGTGATGGAAAAGAGAACTTGTCAAAATAGCGAGGTATCTCTTTTCAGGAGATTAGAAGTTTGGCTGATGGAGATAATAGTGTTGATGCTCTGCAGGGAGGGTTCGGAGAGTCATCGGCTCACCTCACGGCAGCTGTTTCAGAAGGGAAGGGTGATACAAAAATCAGCATGAAATGGGATAAAAACTGGCTGCCTGATGGGCTGCTGTGTCAGACTGCAGGTAGGGAATGGCAGAGCATTGCCCACCGTGTGGAATAAGTGGTGCAGGAGCAGATCTGGAATAAGTGGTGAGTGAGGGAGACTATGCCTGGTCCCCTCCAGCTGTCTCAGGCCAAGCCCTCCACCTGTGTGGACTCCACAGAGAGCGAGGGGCTCAGAGTTTCACCCGTGGACCTGCAGACATGATCACACTTCCCACCAACACCCAAGTGAGGCAATTCTGGTGCTGGCAGCAGATAGCACCTCTCAAGGCCACCTGCCTGTGGCTGTCCTTCATGTCCACTGACAGTTGTCTGTCCTTGCCCCTGGACATTCACACCAGCTCATTGGTGGCTGTCCATCACATCCCTGGTTATTAGCCAGTTGCTGTGCATGATGCTGATAGCTATTCATCATGTTCCCACATCAAGGCCACATCATTGACACTGCCTTCCCCTCCTCACATTGATGAAGGTGTTCTGTGGTGATCCCACACCCTGACAGATCAGCCACCAGTCCACACAGTTTCCAGCTCCCTGCAGCTCCACCCTGATGGTGGAGTGGGGCTGTGGCATCCTGGACTGGTCTGATACCTTCCCTTTCCCACTCCTGTCCCCACCAACTCTCTCTCCTGGGTGCATGTGTGAGGCTGCAGAGCCTGTGGCTCCTGCTCTCTGCATTCATCTTGCCTTGGTCTTTGGGAAGAGGGATGGGGATGGCAGGTCCTGTTTTTTCCCCTGCCCTCAGAGCCAGTGCCCTGAGCAGGAGCTGCCAGATGGTGGCCAACATGGATGCAGTCCCTCCTTTGGCCCCCATGAGCAGCCGTGCAGTAGCAAACCCAAAGTAGGTTAAGACGCTGTGGATGCTGGCTCTGTGCCTCACAGCCGTGGCACCATGCTTTTGTGCTCCTAGTTTTTCCCTCCCATCCCAGGGCTGGAGTGCAGAGCTCTTGCTGGACAAAATTACTGAGCAGCACCTTGTGCACTGTCAGGATGCAAGGGGCCATTTTTGTCCCTTCTCTAACAGCTTTTGTGGTGCTCAGAAAATTGTCCCATACAAAAGCCTGGAGTAGAATTTGTGTAAGAAATCAGTCTTCAGCCCTGCAGCTCCACAGGACTGGGGAGTTTGCAATTGAAGTCTGTCTGGATTGACATGGTTTCCGAAATTCCAGCTGTGGCATGGCCAGACACCTCTTTGTGTAGATAGGAGGCACATCTCCTTTGCTCAGCTGCAAATCTGGTCTGAGGACCCACTCTAATCTGATACGACATCCCCTCCTGGAACATGAGCACATTGTGCTTCATAGGGTGGTTTTAGCTCCATCCAGGGCCCTGGCCTAGTATAGAACTGAAAGCTACTTTCTCCTCATCTGCATCTGTGTCCCTGCCTTATTGCCACATCCCCACATCTGCTGGGCTGAGCCATAGGAGCCCGAGATCTGCTGGACATGCATCCCTGAGAGGACAGTGCATCCCACCAGCTTCTCCAGCTGCTGGAAAGGAGGAGATCCAGCCTACATCCAGCCTGTCCATCCTCTCATTTGTCCATCTCCAGAGCTCTGTGCTGCTCTCTACTCCCTGTTACAGGCCTGCAATCCCAGCTTGGCTGTTCTCTTGTCCCCATACATGACCGACCTCTGGGGAGCCTTGCAGAGAGTGTGAGTTGCTCAGGACCTCACAGTGCAGTCATTTATCCACCCTGCTCCTCCATGAGCTGATTTCCTCCCGTGATAAGTGGGAAAAGCTCATGGGGACCAATATTTGGACCTGGGGAGACAGTACGGAGAAAGGATATTGTCTGATAGTGTGGATGAGTGCCAAAATGCCCCATGGGGAACTGGGGGGGAAGGTTCATGGGAGAGGGAAGCAGTAAAGGTGATGCAGGTGGGGGGAAGCAAACAACCCATTTTGCCCAGGGAACATACCCCAGAACTGGGATCTGCAGAAGGGTGTCCCCCAAGCGTGACTCCCTGTGCTTATCCTGGGATGTCCTTCTTAAGAGTGGCAGGGCGGACCAGCTGGGGCAGGAAGTCGTGGGCCTTTCGATCCTGTTCCTGCAGCTGGCAGCTCGCCAAGCCTGGCCCTGATGAGAGGAGGATGCTCCCTCTGGGCAGATAATAGCTGAGCAATTTAGAGCCCTCTAATCTAGGAGCACTCTTGCAGGCATCAGCTAAATGACCCTCTTCACAGGACAACTCCAGCCCGCTCCAAGAGAGTGGGCATCCTCCCCCAGTCTGTCCTCTCCAGTCCACCTGCAAGTCCCCCAGAAAAGTTTAATGCCAGACTCCACGACTTTGCAGGGACTTGTGCCTCCTTTTTCTAAGCAGGGACATGGGTGTACCCAAATTGTGGAGACTTATGTGAAGTCTTTTCCCCCAGGACACTGCAGGTCTCTGGAGAGCAGGATGAGCCCTGGGAATGGGGAGAAGGGTTGAGGCCAGATTGAGAGGGGTGAGTGCTGGGGTTGGACCATGGATGGGTGCAGACTGAGTCTGTAACCCTGCAGCACCTTGCAGGAGATGGACTCAGCCCCATAGGGATGCCAGCCCTCCCTGCTGCCCACCCTGCAGCGTCACCCATCCCCACGTCCTCCCTCCCTGCCGCAGGCCAGTGGAGCATCCTCACAGAGGAGCTTTTCAAGTGGAACGGAAACGCCTAATGAAGGCCGACTTCGTTAACTGAGGCTGTCACCGGGATGATTGCTGCCTTCCTGAGCCACTTCATGAACAGTGAAGCCGTTCGAGAGGAGAGGGAGAGGGAAAGGGAGAGAAGAGGGTGAGGGAGACGAAAAAGGAGAGAAAGGGACAGAAGAGGGTGAGTGGGACGAAAAATGAGAGGACGAGGGGGAGATGAAAAGGGAGAGAGGGAGGGGAGGAGACAGGCGAGAAGAGAGGAGGGAAGGGGAGGGGCAGGGAGGGGAGGGGAGAAGAAAGGAGGGTAGAAGAAGGAAGGGAAGGAGAGGGGAGAGGAAGGGAAGAGAGGGCAGAACTAAAACAAATACCTCTGCCCTCCTGACAAGGGCACTGCCATGGCCTATTTAGGGCACTGGGGACAAGCTGGCAGTCTCCAGGGCTGGAGTGAGAGTCTGTCTCCAGGGAAGAGTAGCTCAGCATTGCTGGGAGTGCTGGATCTGAACATCACATCCTCCCAGGCCACAGCTGGGTCCTGTCCCGACATGAAGAGGGGACATGGTGTGACTTGCAGTGTGACACCAGGTTGCTGGATGCTGCATTGTGGGGAGGGATATGGTGCCTGCAAGTAGTCCAGCAGCCTCCATGTTGCTGTTGGTGTCTTCACCAGCCGTGTTCCCATACTGCAGCATCCTACAGGCTGCTGCAAAACCTCATCTCCAGCCTCTCCAAGCCTGAAAAGCCTTTACCCACGTGAGGGGCTGTGCACGCTCCCTGTCAACCCTCGTGGGAACTTCTGAGCACCTCTGATGGGGTGAGTGGGAACAGCCCCACAGAGTGTCAGAGCCCCAGCACGCCAGTGCCTCTCCTAATCAGCTAATTGTGTGTTTGGGGTTTCAGGCAAGGGCCCCAGCCTGGTGTTGCCATACCAACCACATCAGCTTCACTTTCAAACATTTACCAAGCAGGCTTGAAATGCAGAGGGGGGGAGAAATTAAAAAAGGATAGGAGGCCAAACAGAAGGTTGATGGGAGGGGAGAGTAAAAGGGCTGTCTGTGCCTCTTTCACTACCCCACGCTGAGTCCCGCAGGGCAGAAAGCTCTGATTAAAACAGCTCTTGCTGGGTTTCAGAGGCTTTTTGGGGAAAAAGAAAATGCCCCTGCCTGCTGGAGACTGTCTGAGGCACTGTTGTGGGTAGGATTGTCTCGGTTTCTTCAGCAGGGTGAGGGGAGGGCTGTGAGATGAGGGTGCCCAGATCCCTGAGCAGGCAGTGTAGGGATGGGTTGTGGATGATGGCTCCAGGGACCCACCACCTCCAAAACTGGCTGGGCAGCCAGCTGGAATGGTGGCTTAATGGAGGAGGGAAAGAAGGTGACTGGCGGGTGATGTGGGGCAGATGTTGCAGCTCTCTTTGTCCCCAGCCTGCTGTCATTCCATGCTACAGAGTAGGACCCCCACTTCCAGAAGCACTAGCCCCTGCTGGCATGTGCCTGACCTGCTTTCTGGAGCTGGGTTGCCTGTCTCCCCTGCTCCTTAGCCATGCCCCTGTCACTCCTCTCTTCTCTTTCCAAATCCACCTCTTTGCCCTGCTTGGCCTTTCTGTGTGCTGGATCAGCCCTTCCAGCCTCTCCAGCACAGCCAAGCAGGCTCTGGGCTGCTTTTCTGTGCCCACACTGGCATGGCATGAGCCTTTCTTTGTCTGCAAGTACCCCCTTCATTTTCTCAGCAGTGGCCTGCATGATGCAGGCAAGGGAGCTGCCCCAGGAGGGGAAATGGAGGCGGATGTGTACTCCTTCTCCAGTTCATGCAACTTTCTCTGCAAACTCATTTAACCGATCAAAATTTTATATGCTGAGCCATGCTGGAGCCCAGAGCACAGCAGATTTTAGTTATTTGCAGATTTTAATCTAAGGAGGGCCACAGCATGGGCAGGAGGTGTCGGTTGCTGCAGGGGAGATGGTGAAAAGGAAGGTCAGGTCAGAAGAAGGATGACATACAAGGAAACCATGTTTTGAGGCTGACATGGCCCTTTTGACGTCCTTTCTTGTGGGATGGCCCTTGCTTTGGCATCTGAGTGCCTCTACCCAGTCTCTCTCCCTCCCACCATGCCCTGATCCCAATTGTAGTCAGTGAGGATCAGCCAGCACCACCATAGAGACTCTCTGCTCACCCTCATCACAAGGCTTGCACGTGCCTGTGTCATGCCCAATGGTTTGGGGGACCCTGCTCACATCACAGCTCCTTCCAGGGGGTCCTCCTGGGAGTCCCCTGTCCCATCTGTTATTTCTGTGGTTCCAAAAGCTTCTGGAATGGCCATGGGCTGTGGAGTGGCTACTCTGAACCTCAGGCTGGAAGCAGGCTGGTCAGCAGCATGAATGTAGCCCAGCCTTTACAGGGGAAGCTCTGTGGTCACCTGCACTGCCTCAGGCTTTGCAAGCATCCCTGAGACAGCTTGGCCGGCACAGTTAGCTTATCAGCCTTCCTGAGCACCTCTGAGTGGTCCAGATGGCTTTCTGCTGGCAGGGTGCAGCCCTGGCAGCTCACATCTGCTGGAGATGGTGTGTGGGCAGACCCCCTGCCTCCTCCCCTACACCCTCGGGGGTGGGTGTGCTCAGTGTTGGGTACTGGAGCTTAGCCAGACCTTGCCACAGTGCAAATCAAGGCATTATCAGGGCAGGAAGGCAAATCCTCCCTCTCAAGGCTCTGTGTGTGCTGCTAGCCCTTCTTTGATGAAGGAATTTGGCAGGTCTTAGTGGGATGCCCTGTGCCATGGGATGTCCCTACTGGTCAGGATACCCTGGAGTAACACCCCTGGATTCTGCCCCACCCCTGGGACTTTCCCACTATGGACCAAGCACCAGCAGGTGCCACAGGCACCAGACCAGTTTGAGTCCTCCTAGCTGTTGCCTGCTTTGCCACGAGCATTATACTTTGTTCTCCAGTCTCACCAGGTGTCCTTTTGACAGGGAGAAGCCTCCAAGTTGTTATCCCCAGGCTGTTGTTCCCTTCAGATTCAGAAGATGTCCAGTGTGGCCTCTGTGCAGGTGGTGGTGAGAAGGAGCCCCAGGAGGGCTTGAGCTCCTGTGTAAGCACCTTTGGGCATCTTAGTACTGGGCATAAGGCTCTTTCCTGGGCAGCTCTTTCTGTGAGTTTTACATCTGCCTGCAACATCTCCAAAGGCTTGATTTACTGTAATTCCTCTGGAAAGCAACTTTTGTGATTGCTAGCCTGGAGATCTCAAGCTGGACTTAAACAACAGGATCCTAAAGAGGCCATGAATAATTGAGTCTAATAAATATTAATAACTGTGGCAGGGCATGTAATTGCAAGGAGCGCTCTGGAAGCACAGCTCTGCAGGCAAGTGTGCACTCCCTGCAGGCCAGAGCAGAGCCCAGTTAACACTGGTACTGCCAGACCATGCAGAGCTGTACATGGCCACCAGCCCTGCCACCCTCCCCTGGGGTGGCCAGGGACAGGGGATGCTGGCCACTGTGTGAGTATTTAGCTGTTTGTATTTAGCAGAGAGTCTCTCTCCCATAAGGTGATGTCCTGTTGAACACAAGCACACTGGTAGTATCCACGGCATTATTTGGCATCCCTCAGGCATCCTGGAGGATCTGGGACATCCAGTTCAGAAAGTCCTGCCTGCCCTCATGTAAAAGCCATAGGAAGTCAGTCTATGGATGCTCCCTTCTCTTTTTTCCCCAAAGACCTGTTGCCTGTCTGTTCCCAGACTTCATACAGGACTGTCTGTGGCATTGTAAAATCCAATCCACTGCAAAATCTTGCTCTCAGGGGCAAGTGATATCAAGAAGGCACAGCCTAAACTTTGTATGACCTAACAAGCCCTCCAGAGTTTAGATGAGTGAAGACATGATCAAGGGATGGGATACGCATGAATTTTCTACTTGTGTCAGGACAGCAGTGGGGGAGTGCATGTGGCCACCTCTCCTGATTGAGGGACGTCCTACAGGGAAAGGCTGATCTTGTCACTTGAACCCTTGCTGAGCCATTGATCAGAGATTGAGCAGATGGATCATTCTGCCTGAAGTAGCTGAACTTTTTGGATGAAATGTAACAACAAATCTAAAGACAAAATCCAGCCCTTCTCCTCTTGGGGTGTTTTAGTCCGTCATTGAATCACGTGTCTGAAATGTGCCAATACTTGATCAAACTCAGCATTTCCTAGTCCTCTGCTTTTCAAGGCAGATGAGAAGAAGGAGTCTAGAAGGGGTCACAAGTGCTTGCATGGAAGGGCACAATCTGCAGTGTCTCAGCAGTGTTGTTAAGTGGTGTCAAAATGTGCACCTGCCAGAGCTTTCTGGGTGTTGCAATTCAGGGTGAGGGGCTTGTAGACCTGCCCCTTTGCAAGAAAGTATTGCCTTTGCTGCCTGATGCTGGTGGTGTGATGAAGGATACTACATGGCATACAGAGGAATAGGACAGAAAACCCCCTGAGCTTAGGGCAAGAGCTAGGGGCAGTTCATATAGGATGTTGCCCACAAATATCTGCTTGAAAAGTATGGTTCTTGGGCAGCTGAAGACCTGTGAATGCTTGGCAAGGGTATTGTGAGCCTATGTCCTCTGCAAGAGCTTCTCCTATACTGAGCAAGTGTTTCTTTTCCCCAAGCTGCCTGGCTGTTGAGACTGCATCTTGCAAATGCGGTTTCAGACAATAACAGCTTGCAATTATGCAGTGCTTTCAAAACCAAGATATCCTGAATTTCGTTAACGTCTTTGTATAAAACTAGCTGAGGCTGCTGTTGGGATGCAAAGCTCCAGCCTGTGCGGAAATGTCGCAGCTGGATCACCGAAATCTTTATTCTGTACTGGAGATGGATCATCCTGCAGGAGATTTTAGGACGTTGCTGTCTCTCTGGGACACATTGCCTGGGCTCAGCCAGAGAAAAGGGTGCACAGAGACATCTCATGGTCTCTGACCCCCCCACTTACTGTGATTTCTGTTTCAGTGTGGTTGCAGGAGGAGGGCTGGCTGGTGGTGGGGATTATTCCTGCAGGAGCCACAGGGCTCTGCATTCTCTGGGGAAAGGGGAGATGTGACTTAGTGGGAATCAGTAAGGGGAGCAGCAATTGCTGTAAGACCCATTATGGAGCACAGCATTATCAGAAGCCATTTCTGAGCATGTAAAGGGCAAGCAGGGATTTCCCAAGGGACAACTGTGCTGGACTCTGAGGGTCACCACTGGCAGCTCAACAGCTGGCAGGTGACCAATAAAGACTGAAGAACCTGAGGGCTGACAAAGGACTTGCCATCAGCAGCAGGGGCACCCACACAAGATGAACCTTTAGTAAAGTCTCAGGTGTTAACAGATGAGGTTGGCTGACACCTGACACAGCCTCAGTCCAGAGGGATTAGGTAAATGTGAGCATCAAGCCCCTGAAATTCATCAAAGGGGATGTGAAGTGCAGCACTGAGGTGCAATAAGCCCCAAGAAGGGGGGAAGCTGAGCACTGAGTGGCAGCAGTGATGGAAAGGACCTGTGTGTTATCGTGGACACCAGGCTGAACATGAGCCAAGAGAGCACTCTTGTGAGAAAGGGAAACCACATCCTGGACTACATTAGGAGGAGAGTGTCCAGCAGATTGAGGGAAGTTATTATCCCCGCTCCTTGGCATTGGTGGGGATGTGCAGATCGCAGAATTTATTATTGAATTGCTCCTAACAGTGGCTCTCCCCCAGCTTCCTCTCTTGCCAGTGAGACATGAAAATACAGACAATGATACAAGGGTTACTAAAGGAGCAGTAAAAGGAACCATAATGTTATCCCAAGCCACTTGGAGCACCTGCTTGGGAAATAGATGGTCTTTCCAGAGTCCCATATAGTTCAAGTGACACATTTGGGGAAACAAGGAGATTTACACTTGGATATTAACTTCTCTTTTGGATAAAAAATTAATGAAAAACTCATCTGTGATAAGTTTGGGTTTTTTCTGTGGTAACAGATATCCTGAACAATAAGAATATTGAAATGTTTCCAGTCACTCTGAGTTGCTGTGAAGTCACTTCTGAACTTAAAGGCGGTAATACTTCATCTGCTGGACTGTTTTCAGGCTAGAAAACTGCTTCAGCAGTAGTTGAAAATGTGAAAAAACGAGTGGTCAGCAGCTTGGCTGACCATTGCAGTGAGCAGCTGACAGTGCTGGGGTTCTATGAAGGACCATGGAGCAGAAATCAGTATTTGCCAGGGGCTGACTGCCCAGGGTCTATGTTACACAGAGTCTGCTTACATCACTGTTTGCTCAGTCCTTTTTTCTTTACAACTATGGCCAGAGTTTCAGGTGAGTCTTGTCTGTTGTGTATAGTTAGAACCACTGCAGCATGTTCCCCTCCACCAAAGATTAACTTGGTACCCTGTGGTTGACAGGAACTAAAGTAGTTTTGGAGACTATCACAGTTGTGTCTGCCCCAGTTATTGCATTTTGTGAGGTCTCACAGGCAGGTGACACCTGGGAGTGGTTACACTGCTGGGTGAAGCCATTACCACACATCAACACTTCTGAGGGATCCAGCATCACGTGGCAAGGCTGCCAAGGAGGCACACACAGGAGAGATGGTGGCATGGCCAGGATGGTGACAAGTGGCTGTGGAGAGCCTCATTCAACAGGGAATTGAGGGCAGGACTGCATGCCCTGGGACAGCTTTGCCCCCAGTTCCTGCCTTCATGGGTGATTGCAGAGCATCAATCCCCAAATCCGCTCCACTTCTCAAAGCTTTTAAGCTCCCTGGGCTTTACTATGCTCAAAGGCAGCTGCATGAAAGAATATTTTCCCTTTGTAAACAGACACAGTGACCTGCTTAGCATCGATCCTGTGAGGCAGGGCTTCAAATTCAATTTGTTTCTGTCATATCTGTGAATATTTTTGTAAATTGATTTTTGGGAATAAAAATGTATTGACAGTGATTATAGCTGATAAACACAATTTTAAATAATAAAATGAGGCTTATGATCACTGAATTGTTCACTTAAGGGATATAAAAATGTACAGTAAACAGAATTTTTCTAAGACATCAGTTAAAGCACTGACCTTTATTTTTCATGAGATGACTCCAATTTCCATCTCTTTTTCAAGGGAGAAAGCCCTGAAAAAGTCATGGAGTGCAGCTGATGATCCCTAAACCTGCAATTTATGCGACTGCTGTAATCTGCGCACAACCGTAACTGATGAATATGCATCACATCATTTCTATGCATGGCAGAAAGTAACCTACTTCTGTCCCCTAGAAAGCTGCGGTAGGTCTGGCTGCATGAGCCTGAAACTCTGTGCCCACAGTGGGGCTGTGGGATTCTGGGGCACTACAGGAAAACCCTGAGTCCAGACCTGTGCTGGGGGTTAAGACTTTATCTATCCATCCCATGGTTGCTGGTGTGTTGCTCTGTGCTTGCCTCCTCTCAAGAGCCACTTAAAGCAGGGCCTGGTGGACAGTGAAGCAGCAGCCTTCTGAGGGTGGCTGGGAGGATGTTGGCCATTGCAGAAATAGCCCTTAGTATCTTGAAGCTGAAGAAGCAGAGATGTGATAAACACAGAAGAATGGCCAAGTGACACTCTAATGAGTGTTAATGGGAGGTAGGAATTAAAACCTGCCGCCTCATTAGCAAGGGAAGAACTGCCATCTGCTATGGCTGGCAAGTTCCCTGCCACTATTTGTGGCGGAGGGCTGTGGCTTCTGTGGGGATATGGGAAGGCAAGACCAGTGTCTTGGAGAGTCCATGCTGCTTTGCCTGTGACAGTCAGGACCCAGTGGAAGGCAGTATTGTGTGCAAGAGCTTCCTTTGTCCGGGTGGGTGACTGCCTCAGCATTAGGAAGAGCACCTCTGCCACTCTATTTTTGTCCAGGGACACTCCTGACCTTTCCAGCCCAGCCAACTGGGCAGCAGGACTGGCAGCAGAACTGGCAAGGGAACGAGCTTAGATCCTGCCAAAGGAAGCTGATGGCCTCTCTGTGAGCAACCACTGCCTTGACTCTTCCCTCTCAGCTTGCTGGCAACAACACAGGGACATTGACTGGGCTTTCCAGGCACAGCCAGTGCCTGCAGGTCTTGATTGCCCCTGAACCCCTCAGGATTGAGAAATTTGGGGCAACCCAGGCAGTGGAGCTTGAAGAGCTGCCACTATCACTGGGGAACATTGTGTGTGAGATACTCCTGGATTGAGGAGGAGTTTCTTAGGGTCTCTTGGTTTGCCTGTGTTGTCCCCAGCCCTTCCTAATGCAGCCTGCAAGGCAGTAGGACCTGCTGCAGGACCAACTTTGATCCTGCAAAGGAAGATGACCATCAGACCCATTCTACCATCCCATGCTCATGCCTGGTTGAGAACAGGACCCAGCCTCATGCTGCAGTGCCTGTTGTCTTCTCAAATCTGAACTTGAGGCAGG
>JAOXXN010000364.1:8445050-8460379 GCA_026770055.1 Myrmophylax atrothorax | reverse complement strand
GCTCTAGTTGCACACTGAAAGAAAAAGGCTGGAGATAAAACTGTGAACCTTCCTGGGGCGGTGCAACGATCCATGGAAAGGCTGCACTGGCTGCTGCCTGTATTCTTGCAGGTGGTGACTGGCCCACTGTGTCCATGTTGTGCCTTTGTCCCCTTGCTGAAGCCAAAGTGCTTTGCTAAGCCAGAGGATATCACATATCAGCATCCCTGCAGTGCTGATACATACCCTGCCCTTCACTGCATCCCTTGCCCAGCCAGTGCCCATTGACTATTATGACAGAGCTTACTCCAGCTGCAGTGAGGCTGCTGCCTCAGCCCAGGGCATCCGACACGTCTGCCCCTACTGCCCCACACTTTGTTCCCTTGCTTCCCCCAGCCTGGCCACCCTGTGAAGCAGAACTGAGCCTCAGTCCCTGGAGAGCCTGAGCAACATGTACCTGACCCAGGGAGAGAAGACCTGGGGTCTTCCTGCTCCCTTGGGTCTCTGCAAGGTTGCAAAACTCCTCGAGCCTGGACAATGTGGGTGGCACTGGACTGGAGGGACTGGGATTGTGGCTGGGGGCCATGCCTGTGCTGGTGCACAGTCTCAGTAGTGACTGCTTCTGTGAAAAGGCTGCCCCATGCTGCCAAAACTCACCCACGCAGGGAAGACCCGGTCCTGGGCATGGTGCTGTCTCTGCCCATTTTTCCATCCACCATGGTCTTTTTGGCCCTCATCCATGGAATCCTTGCTAGGAATCTGAGGCTGGAGCCATATCAAGGAGCTCATGTGATGGGTGGACCATGAAGGCTTTGGAAGACCAACCCCATAAACAGAGGCTTGCAAGAGAGGTGGGCACATGATAGCCTACCACAGGGAACGCCACATCAGACAGCCGTGCCACCTCCCACATTAACATCCTCCAGCTGGAAGAGACCCCATCCAGTACAGCTCACCTTTGCAGGTGCAATGCAGGCAAACTGTAGGAGCAAACTGCAGAAGCAAACTGCAGTGCCCCTGTCACCAGGAACATGTGCTCTTCCTACCCGTACCAAGGTAACAACCCAAGGGTACTGCAGCAGTGATGGCATGATATCTGCTTGGTCTTGGAAAAGCAACGGATAAGGAATCAGCTGGATGGCTGCATCCAAAGAGCTACAGTGAGTAACTCAATGTCCAAATGGAAACCAGTAATAGGTGGTGTTCCTCAGGGGTCCGTACTGGGACTAGTACTATTCAATGACTTCATTAATGAAATAGACAGTGGGATTGAGTGTATTCTGAGCAGGTTTTGCAACAAGCAAAAAAGTGGAGGCTGAAAAAAATGCATTAGAGAAGCATTATTAGAGATTGAAGCCTGAACTGTGCAATGGGGAAGGGGGATTTCATTGGTGGGCTTAGCAGAAAACTGGGAGCAGCTTTCTAAAATGAGCTGGTCAGCATGAGCAGATGCAAATGGGAAGTTGGGAAGTGTCTGGAACTATGAGCTCTCCTAGGAGATACGCATGGCTGACCATAGCAGTGATGATGAGGAGGAGGTACTACCAAAACGCATCCCGATCTTTTAAGTCTGTATCCCAAAAGAATGAAAATGCTGTTATGCAAGATGCAGAAAGGAAGGCAATGTCCGTATTTAGTGTTTGGGAAGAAGCAAGCAAGGCTGTGAAATATCTTCCAGTTTGTCAGGCACTAGAGGGTGTACACCAAAGGCAAATATTTCAAAAGTAGCTGCCCAGATACACGGTACCCAAGAGCCCGGTAAAAATGAGCTGAGGCACCTTAGCTGTAATGGTCTTTATTTCTTATACAACTGAAATTTCCCTGGCATTCACAGAAGGTGCTGGGGCTGGCAGACCTCTGCTGGGTATCTCTCTGCCCAGGCATCCGTGTTTCCCAGAGCACAGAGCATCCTTCATGTGAGTCAGTCACACAGGGATGACACAGCTCCTACTACAAACATCCTGAAAGAAGATGCTTTCTTTTTCTGATAAAGGCCTGGGAAAAGGAAAGCAGAGCCAGCTACTCCCACACGAGGTTTTAAAGGGAAATGGGAGCATACCCTGGGGGAAGGGGCCCCTTCCCCTTACACCCAGCTCTCCACCTCTGCCTCCTCCATCCCTGTGATAGGAAGCTTGTGGAGAGAGATCACTTCTCCTTGGACACTGGGACACCCGGTGACTTGCTGCTGGGAGACAGCATGTCTTTGTGATATGCATGGACTTGATGTTAACAGTGCTTCTCTTTTCTGTAGTCCTTCAAAGGTTGGATTACCAATCTGCAGAATTGTCCCCCACAAAGAAAACATCCTAATGTTTCTTAGTCACTACTCTTGCCAACCTGTCCTAGAAAACAGTTTCCAGAATAAATTCCAACTTGCTTTGTTCTTCTGCAGCTTTCTGCAGGTTCTGTGACATTTACTTAATCATCTTGGAGATCTCCTGTAACTGTGTTTCCAAGCTATGCTGCCATTTATGGTCATTTTCTGTGCTGTGAAGGGTATTCCAGGTACCCTAGGAAGCCTAGTGGAGGTGGAAGTCCCTGACAGTTTGGAGACTCCAGACTGCCTTGAGTTGAGGAGACAGGTTATTCAGAACAGCAAACACCAGTAGCTGCCTGGAGGAAGTGACACCTGCCAGCTAATTCCTCCAGGACCGGTTCTGGACCTGATGACATTCAGCATGATGGGAAATGAATATTAAAAGTCTGTAGATGAAATCTGCAGGTATAAGGAGCCAAAACATTGCAAGGACTGGGCAGCTACACAGCCACTAGTGAGACCTGGGGCCGTGAGAAGCTGATCTGATGGCTCCCTCTGTCTGTAATCTTTCTGAGACTGTGGAAAATGCATCCTGCAGCTGCTGCATTCTCGTAAAAGTCCAAATAGATGGAAAACCCATTTGTTTTCTGCATCTCTCCTCAGCAAAACACCTCCTCCACTTCCTTGCCCTGTGAGGCTTTTCACAACATAGAAAGATGGGGCTGGTGCTGTGCTGGGCATCATCACAGGTTCTGTGGGCACACTGGAGCTAATCCTCATTGGAAGGCAGCCAGAACAATAGTTTTGCTAATACTGTGGAGGTGCTAAAAGGCAGAAGGGCTCAACTCTTTCCTGCTGATCTCAGAAAATGATTGCCCTCCTTTGTTGAGCACTCATTACACCTCATCTGGGCCATGTGTCCAGGTTTCAGTCCCCTCATTATGGCAGACATTGAGGGAACAGGAGTGAGTTCAGCAGAAGCCACTAAAGCAACACAGGCACTACAAAAAGAGGCTGGGAAGTTGGGCTTGTATATCTGTGAGAAGGGATGGCTTTGGGGAGACCCAAAAGCAGCCTCCCAACATTTATGAGGAGATTACTGAGAAGATGGAGCTAAGCTTTTAATGGACATGCATAACTGGGGGGCAGGGAGGGGAAGAGAAAGAGTGATTTAGGTTGTAGCATAGAAAAATTAGCCCCATGGGGACAGTCATGTGTTTAAACAGGGGCCTGAAGAGCTGCTAGAAGCTCCAGCCTTGGAGGATTTCAAGATTGGAGTAGTCCTGTGGAACCTGGTCCAGCCTAAGTGATTCTCTGATCCCATACTCCCCTTCCTTTGTAAGGAAGGTTGAGACCTTTTTTGGTCTGAGAAGGATTTCTTAGTTTGTGAAGGTGAGGGAAGAGACTGGGGAGATCAGCTGAGGGTGGTCTTGGGCAGAGGGAACCTGAAGGAGAGATAGGAGGAGGCTGGACACTTGGTGGGAGGACAGTCTATTCTACCCCAGGGTGTCCCTGGTGCTTGGTCTGAGTCTGAAGGGAATTGGTCCTGGCAAGGACCTGCTTGGAGCGCAATATTCTTGGAACTGACAGAGAAAACCAGAACCAAACAGCATAAAGATTAGGACAAGCTTGTATAAGAAATCACGCCAATTTCTGTCATTTTCTTCTGGATTCGGATTCATCCCAACATGATCTTGTGCTAGCTCCAAAGGAGATAGGAGAGGGGAAATTAATGGAGCTGCTTGGAAAGTGTTTGTAAATGCTTTGGCCTCATGCAGAGGGCTGTGGGGCAAAGGTCCGTGGGTCATGTGGGGAAGGGGGCTCCCATGAAGGGCATGCCCTAGGGCTGGGGACTGAGCTGCTCAGATGACAGGGGCCAGAGCTGCCTTCTATGGAAAAAGCAATGGAATGCTGATGACTACATCAGGAATGGAGCAGGGCTTGAGGTTACGCCTGCATTTCAGAGGAAGGAGGATGTAAATCTGGCAATGGTGGGGTGCACTGGGCAAGGAAGCTGTCTGAGCTAAGCCTCTGGTGGGACCCATGTCCATCGATGATTAATGAAGGAACTGCCAGCTCTGGATGAGATGATTAAGTGTGCACAGCAAGGCCACCAGGCACCCTAGCCAGCTGGCAGGGAGAGCCTGGGGCAGAACTCTCTCATCCCTGGAGGAAGTGGCTGCATTCCCCCATCTCTTGAGGATGGTCCCTGACCCTGCTCACCCCCATACAGTTAGCTTGGTTTTAGCTGGCCTAGCTCAAAAGCCTGTGAGGGAGCATGCAGGCAACTTATCAGCACACTTGGGGATGTCAGAGTGGTGCTGTTGTAGCCTACGCATTGCTTCAGGACAGCACCATCACTCTGCAGTAATAAATCAGGAGAAACCAAAGCAAGAGACTTTTCTGAAGCTATAAGTGATCCCTTATCACTTATAAAGGGACAAATGGAATAGCCACCACAATTTCTGTCCAAGAACTGCTGCCACTAGGCCACAAAGTTGAGAAGTTGAGTCTGTGTTCTCTCCTGGCTCTGTTTATGCTCCCTTGCTTCTCATCCATGAACAGTTAGTAAGCTAAAAAGCTACTCTATCTGATTATGTCTTTGTGATTCTCTGAGATGCTTTTGTCCTCATGACTAATGAGAAACTGTTGCCTCTCTGCCCACGGTTTAAGGAGAGAGCATTCATCAGTGCTGTGGGTTCGCATTGTGCCCTGGTCAGCATGGGGTTCTCAGTTCTCCTCTGGCAGCTTCCCTGACTGGAAAATCCATGCCTCTCAACTTTCACCCACATGGCTTTCAGGAACATGCTTATTTAAAAACAAACAAACAAGAAAAAGGAAAAAAAAAAAGAATTGAAAGTACTTTTCCTGTTTGTTCCTCTGATTGTACTCCTCAGTTTAATTACTTAAGCTGTTTGTCTCAAAAATCTCCCTTCTAAATCTGAGCTATGTTCTGGTTGAACTTACCAGTTTTTGGGTCCAAGTTGTTCTGTTTGTATTACCGGCAAAAGTTTTGGGCTCTTATGCCTGGAAGACATCACACTGGGAGCATCCGGATGTGTTGAGAAGGGGATGGGATGTTCTGTAGCTGAGACACCATAGATGAGGAACTCGTTAGGCTCCCTTCACTAGGGTCATCCAGGTCCCTGGCCACCTTGTGCCCTTTCAAAATCTTAAGCTATGCTTTTAACCTGAGCTTTGTGCTTGATAGCAGTGCGAGCACTGCCTGCTGCCAGCCTTCTTCACTCGTGGTCAGGCAGAGAAGGTCCTGGTGTCGCTGCCAGCAAGGCCAAATGCCAAATGTAAATCCCTCAGGCCTTGTGTCATACTGGCTCTGGGGATGGTAAGGGGAGCTGGTGGCAGGGAGGGGAAAAACAGGACAGAGATCTCCCTGTTTGACACGGCTGGAGGTGGGCAGGCTTGTTTCAGTCATTGACAGGAAATGGGTTATTTGCTCTGCTCCTGTCCTGGTGTCATCACATCAGCTGCTCTCTGTCCCCAAAAGCATGTGGACATTTTATCCCACTATCATGCCCTCACAGGTGAACTGCTCAAGGAAATATCTTCCTCACCTCAAAAGCAGAAATACCGGGGGACCTTCTCCACCATAGTAGGGGAAACCATTTTAACCACAAGCCCCTTTTCTGGGAGCATCTATATTCTTTTTCCAGCTCACTCTCTCTGCTATCTTTCAGGATTCAGTGCTGAACAACTGCAAAAGCCCTATTTGTCAACTGTTAATTATATACTGCAGTCCATCAGGATGCCCAGATGTCTGCAACCCCTTCTTTCCCTGTGCAAGCACAGCAAGGCCAGCTGCAAACTGCTTCCTTCATGCAGTGGCAAACATGGAGGTACAGATGGGATGGGGATCCAAAGTGATCCCTCAAGCTTGTTAGTAGAGAAAACAACCTGTATGACAGGGACAGCAACTTACTCAGCGGGAGACTATAGAAATGTCAGCACACATCTGGACAGATGCAGGATGGCTTTGCTGTCCTGTTGTTTTAGAGACTCTGGGTCACCAGGGTGTGAAGACTTCAAAATCTGGAGTCAATTGAGTAATGAACAGCTCCAGGCAGCAGCTACTGCCTGCAGGCATGGGGCAGCACAGGATGGGGGAATCTGACTGGGAGGACTGGGATGGAGGCTTCACTCTGCCCTGAGCTACCTGCTGAGCTCCACTGTGCTGCCAGAATGGTGGGCTGCTTCCTTCCTAAGGGGTGAGCTTGTTGGTGTGCTTGGGAGGATGGAGGGGACAGCTGGGCAGAGCTCCTGCAAGGACACAGTACACTAGGGCCCAGGCTTTCTGGTGAAATGTTATGGACATAACTCCTTTCTGACAGCTCTGGGCACCTTTCCTTCATCCTCTCTGTCTCCCTTTGCTTCCCCTTTCACGGACGTGTGCCTGGAGACCCTGGAGTAGTTTGCAATGTCCCTGAATTGGTGGCTGGCTAATCTGCCTGGGTTAGCGCCGAGCCCTTCTTGGGAGTTCCCTTAACAGATGCTATGGGGTTTATTAGCCCATGTGCTTTTGTGCCAGAGTGTGACTGCAAAAGCTGCTTGCAGAAACAGGCTGGAGTTGTTTGCAAACCTTCCAGGCTGGGTCTTTGCCTTAATCTCTGTGATTAGCTCAAATGGAAAGGAACAGCTGGGCAGCTGGCGAGCTAGGGAAGTGGGACAAACATATGCGAGATCCAAAGCTTCCCAGAAACTGCAGTGTTGAATTTAGTGCTGAGGGTCTGTAAGGACAGCTCTTTATGGGGGCATCCTTGGAGTGGGAGAAGGGAGTGCATAGTGTGTTTGCCTGACAGATGCTTTGGCAGCCATGGATGGGTAGGAGAGCCCTGGCTGCACAGTGAGGGCCGAAGAAGGTGCAGGTGCCACATCTCCCTGTGTTGCTTGTTTGTCTGGGCTTCTGCTTAAATGGATTGGTGTTGAAGGCTGGAGGAGACAGCGGTCTTGCCCAGTCTTAGCTTTGTAGAGTACAGACCATAACCTGTGTGATTACTCTACAGTAGGAGGCACTGCTGCCTGCATGGAGACCCACAAAAGATGCTCCTGATTCTCCAGTGGACCTGGTGTGGGCCTGTGCTACAGGTCTGCCACCATTTGTGTCCTTCTTCACCCATCGCTTTTAGTGCAGCCTGGGGCCAGCACACTGGAGTGTCTTGAGGTCCAGGGGCTGTGGTGAGGGAGATGAACCCAGCACACTGTTTTAGGGAGGTCCTCAAAGGGAGATTTGGGGGTACAATGTCAGATGGGCTGCACCCACCCCAGAAATCTCTTCTAATGTCCTGCATCACTCATTTTAGCATATATAAAATGCCTATTCCAGCAACCCATGATGAGCACAGGCACCAGCCAAGTCTCAAGACAGTGGGGATTTCCAGAAGATTTGGAATATAATGTTATGCCAGTATTTGACAAGGGTACAGAGGTGACCAGAAAGATGGCGCACATGTCTGTGGAGGCACTTAGTCCCTAGCACCTCCCCAGGCTGGAGAACGTCTCTGGAAATCAAAAGTTTTTAAAGAAAATGGAATTCTTTTCTGGATGCCTGTGTGTGACCCAGAGATCCCAAGGCAGATAACATCAAGTGGGGAGGGAGAATGGCTTGACCTCCAAGAGCTGCTTGGATGTTTGGAGCGTTACTCTTATCTTTGAAGTGCTCTAGCCAAAGTGGCTGTGTGTGCTCTCGGCTGAACACTATGCTTGGGCTCATTGGCCCAGAGAGATGCGTAATCTTGTAATTCCTTGTGATACATAAGCAATTGCAAATTTCAACAGGTTCCAAGGAGATCTATTATCCCAGGCAGAGGCCAACATCTTAAGGGTAGGAGGTGAAAAGGCACTTAAGAGGCTGGGAGGACATGGGCTCAGTGTGATGAGGCTGATGGCAGGACATGGGGAACATGGAAATTTATTTGCATAGGAAGCTGGTGACGTGCAGAGGTGCAATGTTGGCCATCCCTCTGTTCCAGCCTCCCTTTGTGGAGAGCAAAGTGTTTTATGGGCTTTCAGCTGTAACCATGTGACCTGGCCTTTGCATTTGTGCTCCAAACCCACTCCCCAAAACTACTTAGACCAATCTTTATGTATGCTGGTGGTGCCCTGGCACAGGGTGAGCCAGCTGATGGGGACTTGCAACCTCCCTGCATCAGCATGGCCGTTGCAGATGGGGGTCTTGCATCCCAGCTCAGTTCAGGGTATCCTGGCAGATTCCAGAGGGCCTCTGCTGAGGCTTGTGCCCTCATTCCCTACCCCTGAGTACTGTTATCCCTCTGGGAAGGGAATATGAGGGGCTAGCAGAGTCCTACTACTTGGAAGAGAAAACACAGATGATGCTCCAAAGGAAATCCTGCTTTGTCAAAAAAGCATGTAGTGCCCCTTCCATGATACTGGAGGCATGAGACGAAGAGAGTAGGTGACTGTGTGGGGTTTGAAGCCCCTTATCTGCAACTCTGAACTTCACAGCACTGCCAGCATCATGGATAACCATGTGCTATATCCATGCACACCCAGAAAGCAGCAGGAAATGCTCTGAACTCTGCTCCCCACCTCCCCTTCTCTGGATTTTAGCTCCAGCACTGAATTTCCATCCCTGGCTACAAAGCTTTGGCTGTTGGATCATAAAGGGATGCTACACTGTGTGGCAAGGAGGGAAGACACTTGGTTTTCCAGGATTAGTGCAAAGGTCCTTTCCCTGGGCATCTGGCATGCAGCTCAGGTGGGAGCTAAGCTCTGGACTTGAAGACCCCTGGCAGTCCTGCCCCCAGAGGTGGGAGCATAAGGTGAGTTCAGAGAGGGTGCAGGAACATCCACAGAGCTTTTGGCATTGAAATGGCACACAGTACTCTGTGGATACTTTGTACATCTTCCCATTCTCCCTACAGCAAGACTGTTGTTTTGCAATGCTGGCAACTCTCATACAGACCTTCGGCACTGGAGCAGAGCCCTGCACAGATGGGAATTAGGGCCATGTCCCTTGTGATCTTCCTTGGGAGCGCAAAACTCCCTGATTACAACCACAGCCTTGAGCTCCCCCAGACTTTTGCAACATGTAGGATATCCTTTGCAGCAAAGGCATCAGGACAGGACCCATTGTAGTAGTCAGAAGTGGGCCCCATTGGACCTTTGGAGTGCACACAGTGCTGGGCCCCATGGGTGTGTGCAGAGACACCCATCAGCTGGGCTCCAAAGGTAGATCTGCTTGGAATGCACAGAGATGTCCCTCTGTCCAGTGGGGCATGCTACAACTGCTCTGGCTGTCTCCATCTCCCTCTGCAAAGGGAAAAGGGGCCCGTGTGTCATATAGAGCTGATTTCTGAGAGTCAGAGAGGAGAGGCACCCACCAGCATAGAGGAAGAACATTGTCTGAAGCAGGGACTCTGCTTGAGATGCTGTAGCTGACCAGCCAACATTTGAGCTCTGGGATTTGGTGGGTGGCTGCAGACAGTGTGTGATGGTCCAGAAGAAGTGCAAGTGGCTGGAAATTCCCTCTGGGGATGGGGATCAAGCAAGCAGCTGTTTACAGCAAGAGAAGAACTGCAGGGACAGAAGCTGAGAGACCTCCTGACAGTGTCTTCCTGCCAAGGCTCTGGAGACACATCACAAGAATGGAGGCAGGACATAGCAGTCCATCAGAACAGAGCAACTCTGGGCTGTAGGAATAGGCCAAGACAGATTTCTTAGTTTGGAAAGGAAAGATTTGGGGTGTTTTCCAGAAGAAATGCCAGCTTTCTCACTATTTTCCAGCTAAGACCCTTTTTCCAGGGTAATTTTGTCTTGTGGAATGAGAAATAGCTCATGATTCGGGACCATGGACATTTGGGTCAGGTTAATCCTGAGCTCTGGCCTGATGGCACTCTCTGAGGAGCTGAGGCTGTCTGGGGTTCTGGAAATGCTCTGCAGTCCCAACAAATGCTACCAGTTCTCCATGCCTGGGAAGGTCCAGGGTCTGTCCTGCTCATTGTAGGATTTCCTTGTTATATTTTGGGTGGAGATGCTACCTGATGTTTCTTCCTCTGTGAGAGTTTCCCATGGAAATTGGGTGTTGTACCCTTGAGAGAAGTCATCATTACTGTTACCTTGGGGAACAAACTGTTTGCCATGGCCAATGAAAGTGATGGAGAACTGCTTACTGCCCTCTGGCCAGGCCCTGCAGCTTGGAGTTGGTAAACGTGCCCAATTGCTATTGTCAGGGAACAAATTTGGTGGGACATTATGTGTTTGGGTACCTGTTGAAGGCTGCACAACAGCCTCCTACCCCATTAGAGACATCTGTTGGAAGTTTCCCAGTGCCATAAAGAGAAATTCTTGCTAGGACATCAGTTATATCATAGAATCATAGCATGGTTTGGGTTGGAATGGACCTTAAAGATCAGTTCTTTCCAATCCCCCTGCCATGGGCACGGACACCTTCCACTAGATGCTCAGAGCTCCATCAGACCTGGCCTTGGGCACTTCCAGGGATGGGGCATCCACAATTTCTCTGGGCAGTTCTGTTCCAGTGCCTCTTCTAATATCTAATCTAAACCTACTCTCTTTCAGTTTGAAGCTATTTCCCCTTGTTCTGTCACTACATGTTCTTGTAAATAGTCATTCTCCATCTTCCTTATAGGCTCCCTCCAGGTACTGAAAGGCCTCAATTCCTTGGAGACTTCTCTTTTTCAGGCTGAACAATCCCAATTCTCTCAGCCTCTCCTCATAATAGAAGTGCTCCATTCCTCTGATCATCTTGGTGACCTCCTCTGGACTCACTCCAACAGGTCAATGTCCTTCTTGTGCCAGGGACCCCAGAGCTGGATGCAGTGCTCCAAGTGGGGTGTCACCAGAGCAGTGCAGAAGGACAGAATCCCCTCCCTTGACATGCTGCCCACTCTGCTTTGGTTGCAGCACAGGATACAATTGGCTTTCTGGGCTGCAATTGCACATGGCCAGGTCACATCCAGCCTCTCACCCACCAGCACCCTCAAGTCCTCCTCAGCAGAGCTGCTCTAGGTCTGTTCATCCCCCAGCCAATACTGGAGGTTGCCCCAGCTCGGGTGCAGTACCTTGCACTTAGTCTTGTTAAGCCTCATGAGATTCACATGGGCCCATTTCTCGAGCTTGTCCAGGTCCCTCTGGATGGCATCCCATCCTTCAGTTGTGTCCCCTCCTCATCATTTTTTTAAATCCTTTCTTTTCCTGAAAGGCTGACGCAAAAACTGGAGGATGTCAGCAGTGGCCCACTGATGCACATGTGCACAATGGTATATCAACTCCAATGCCCTATTTGTGATTCCCTGCCATTTGTTGCAGACACATATTTTGAAAGTACAGGTTATTTTGGATCATGAAATTATTGATACTGAACATACTGATGGACAGCAAGGCTCTCTAAGTTGTGCTTGCAGAAAAGGAGTGGACCTGATCAATCATCTTGATTACAGCTCCTGGCCTGCAGTTGGACAAGTTGAACACAATCATTGTTCCCATCCTTCATGTCTATCAAATTAAATCTCCCTGATTATTGTATTTTGGCATCAGTGGCAGGACGTTGGGTCTTGCAGTTTGTGCTTACCCTGATCCCACCTGTGGCTTTTATAGCATCATGGGCAGAGCTGGAGTGAGCTGCTGAAACACTAACCAGGGAATAGAAAGGTGTTCATGTGTGATATGGCAGATGTACTGGTTTTGGCTGGGCAAGAGTCCTTTTTGGCAGCCAGTGTGGTTCTCAAAGGGTTTGAGATAATGACAGATTTGATTGGAGTGGGCTGCACTGAATTTATATCTGTTACTGCTGTTCAGCTCCAATGGACAGACTCCTGTGCTTGCCATGGGGCTCAGTTGCCTGACTGTATATCAGTCTATTGCTTATTAGTGCCTGCCTTTTTCTTTCTTTGCTTGCTGCAGTGCAGTGCTGCTTATCACCCTTCCTCTGCTCTGCCAGGGAACATTCTGATAACATCCATGGTGATAGGCCTGGGCTGGCAGATGGCCAGGGCATTGCTGCTGTTCCTGTGCTGCTGTACTGGGCAGGCTGGACCTCCACTGTGAATTCCAGTCAGGGAGACTGTGAATTGTGGATGAGTTGCTGGAGTGTGGATGTGGTGCATCCCAAGGTGTATGTCCATGCCACAGCAGGTACTCAGTGAAACATCTGTGGCCATGGATAAGGTCATGTTGGAACAACTCAAAGTGTCTGGGGCCATGAATAAGTGCACACCACAACAAGCTCTCCCTGAAGGGATTGTGGCCTATGGATAAGTCTACAGCAGAGAAGGGTCAAGTGGAGGAGTTCATTGCAGTGTTAAACCCTGAGAGACCACAGTTGAAAATTATTATGTATAAAGCTTTACATTTTGGTAACTTGAGATTTGAGTTGCATGTTATAGGAATTAATAAAGCAGGAACCACCTGACCTAGTGGAGGATGAGCATCACAAGAAGCAGTGCAAGTGCAATAGTGACCTGACCTGACGTGGCTTTGGTGACCAGCAACTCCACCCAACACACCACCTATTCTGTCCCAGTGACCCCAAAGTCATGGACTAAATGAACTCAATGGACATTTCATGGACATTTTACAGATATGGCTGATAGACTAAGGGACTGATACCTGTTTATGAATCAAAGAATGGAAAGAGGGGGAATGTGATAGTTAATGAGGAGGTATTGGGTGGTGTGGGACCTGAGCATGACATAAATGGTATTAAATAAAGTTTTTGTCTGCTAAAGAGTGAATTTTCTTCATTGTAGCTCATATGGTGCTACATTTTACATTTGTGACCAAAACAGTGTTGAATAAAATAGGGATTTTTTTTAATTGCTGAACAGTGTTTGCACAGTCTCAATGCCTTTAGGGTAAGCTGGGGGTGCATGAGAAGCTGGGAGGGGACACAGCTGGGACAGCTAACCCCAACAGACCAAAGGGACATCTCTTACCAATGGTGTTGGGCTCAGCAATAAAGGCTGGGGGAAAGGAGGAAGGGGGGACATTTAGACTTAAAGAGTTTGTCTCCCCAAGTAGCCATTAGAGGTGGTGGAGATATTTACTTCATCAGCTTGATGAAAGCTTTCCTGGAAGTAGTAAACACTTGCCTCCTGATAGGAAGTAGTGAATTAATTTGTTGTCGCTTTTTTTGTGCATGCAGCTTTTGCTTTATCTATTAAGTTGCCTTTTATCTCAAGCCATGAGTTTTCTGACTTATCTTTCTGATTTTCTCTCCCATTCCATTTGATGGGTATTGAGCGAGTCGTAGGCTTAGCTGTTTAGTGGGGCTAACCTACAACTGAACATCAGCCTATTTTTAAGTTAAGGCGGGCTGTGTTACCCCAGGACTGTGATGAGAGGGCGAGGCCACTGCTGTGAGTTCAAAGAATCATATAATGGTTTGGTTTGGAAGGGGACCTTGAAGATCATGTAGTTCCAACCTCCCTGCCATGGGCAGGGACACTTTCCACTAGATTAGGTTGTTCAAAGCCCTGTCCAGCCTGGCCTTAAACACTTCCAGGGGTGGGGCATCCACAGCTTCTCTAGGCAACCTGTCCTGAGGATTCTCTCTCTGCCCAGTGAGTAATGCCAACCATACCACCTGATCTCACAAACCTCTTTCTTGCCTCTGTAACCTTGTCTTAGGATGCTGTGTGGGGTTTGCAATGTGGGCAACTGTCACAGGGACCTTCAGTTTTGGGGCAGAGTCCTGCACAGATGTAAATTTGGGCTTCAGCCCTGGTGGTGTTCTTGGTAGGGAATTTCTCCTTTGTGACTGTGACCAGAGTCAGCCACTTCTGGAGGACACAGAACAGAGTCTGCACTTAGTCTCATTCTGGCAGCCCTGAGCTCCTCCAGATCTCTGCAGTGTGCATGGTCTGCTCTGCAGCCAAGGCACTGGGATGCAAATCATCAGTGGGTATGAAGGGCTGTCTCCCCTTCCTCCTGATGCCTGACCCAGGCATCCTCAAACAGAGTCCTTCAAACTGTCCAGGTGACTTTTCTGAAGCTGCCATTGCAGGGTCTGTGGGGCTTTGGTAGGTGGACACTGTGGGGAGGTGTCCCAGCTTCTGGTCTTTCAGCTGTTCCCTTGCTGTAAACAGTCTGATCCCCATGCCCAAAGGGAATTTCCAGTGCCTTGCACTACTCCCAGCCCATTGCCCATTGCCTGCAGCCATCTGCTGAACCGCAGAACTCAGAGGCTGGCCAGCTGGCTGGGGAGTCTTGAGCAGTGTCCTGGCTCAAAACAATGTTCTTCCACATGTTAAGGGATGTGCTTCTTGCAACCTCTTGGACACACTCATTTGGTGACAGCCAGATCAAATGTCCAGTCTAGAACGCCCCAGGTCCTTGGTGTGCCTAGATCAGTCTCTGCTCAGTGTGTGCCTGGGAGGAGGTTGCTCTGCAATGTGCAGGTCTCCTTGGAGGTGCACGATGTCCCCTCTGCATTAATCCTGTTTGCCTGGTGCCAAAATGAGCCTCAGGTCACTCCTCATGCCTTCAAGCTCTGGCCTCATGGTGGAGACTGCTGTGGCGTTTTGACAACTCCGTTGCTCTGCCCTGCTGCTCTGATTCACTGTTCATGGCCAGTTGTAACTAGGTTTGGAGTATGTAGCTTTTTTTTATCTTTTAACTATAAGCAGGCAGGATGAGAACTGTCCACCACATAGCTGAGGTCCCAGAGACCCTCATGTCTGCTTCTCTCTCTTCCAGTAGCTGTTTCCTTTCCATGCAGGGTGCTGGGAGCAGCTTGGCCAACTGCAATTCAGGTGTCCTGCCAGTGCTCCCTGATGCCAAGTCTAGATGCTCATGGCCCATGTAGCTAGCAACGTAACACAGTGGGTCTCTGCCTGGCATCACTGCCCAGCACCTCCTACCCCATGTGACTTCATCTCCTTTCTCTTTGCTTTCTCTCTGGCTTTTGCCTTTTCTGCAGCTGCCTGGGCACTTGGTGGCTGCTTCCCTGGCTGGGGAAGCTGGCTGAGCTACCACAAGGAGCAGAGCCCTTCTCTGGTGTTTTCCAGTCTTGGCTGAAGCATATCCAGTTTCTAAATTACGTCTTGCTGTAATGTCTTCTGCAAATTCTACAGAGTCTTCTTGATGTTTTGCTTCATTT
>JAOXXN010000364.1:8416569-8445022 GCA_026770055.1 Myrmophylax atrothorax | reverse complement strand
TCCCTGCCCAAATAAACTCTCTGAATGTGTCAGCTGCTGTTTGCTCTGGAGACTGGATCGGGCTCTCCATCCCATGGAGCTGAGCTTGTGTCAGAAAAGTGGGGCAGAGTGAGCTGCTGGGCATCTGCAGAGGGGCTCTGCCTGGTGTCAAATACAGTGTCACATCCCAAGATAGACAAGGAGCAGTTTCCTCTCCAAAAGCACTCAGCCAGCTTTTCCCCAGCAGCTTCTCAAGTCTCTCTGAATTCACACACCAGAACAATGCCTTCACACAAAGTGCACACATGTGTGCATCCCGTCGTAGATAATGCCTGGCCAACCCACCCACCTCCCACCGCCCAGAGCTCCAGCTTGGATGGCACACATGCCATGCTGTGCCTTGGGGGCTGCTGATTGCTTTGCTGTAAAAGGATTTATGACTTGTTACAGCTCCACTTTCCGTGAAGGCTGAGTTGGTGCCAGCAGTTTCTACTTGCTGTGTGAGAACCCATGAGATTTCTGCTTGGAGTATTGATGTGCTTCTCAGTGGAAGAGTCAGGGTTGGGCCTGTGGCAGAAGGGCTGAG
Source organism: Myrmophylax atrothorax (assembly GCA_026770055.1). NCBI lineage: Eukaryota > Metazoa > Chordata > Aves > Passeriformes > Thamnophilidae > Myrmophylax > Myrmophylax atrothorax. The sequence goes on along the minus strand of JAOXXN010000364.1, from coordinate 8,444,457 downwards.
GTCTAGACGAGAGGGGCACAGCATTTGGAGGGCTGTGCAAACAACAGTTGAACTGCTCTCCCTTCCTCGCAGGGTTTTTCTGCTGTCTGCTAAGAGCAGGAGCATCTTGCCATGTCCCCTTTCCACCATGATCCTTAGCCATGCCAAGGAGTTCTCCACAGAGGGACAGGCTCTGAGCCATTACCCCTGTATTTTCTGGTGACACAGTGACAAATGTGCACACTCACAGCAACCTGAGTCCAAAGGATCCTATGTGTTGGGTAATGCCTGGATCAGGAGGGCTGAGAGTTGAACGATGCTGACCATGAACTTGCCATGAGGGGACAAAACAAAAATCCTGGCCAGTCCCTTGACTTTGAGTCTGAGGAAGCACTATGGGCAGCACTGCACATCATGCAGAGGATGCTGCAGGAAGATGGCATCATTCCAGGATGCAGGACCTGCTCAGGTCCCCTTCAGCCAGCTCGCTAAACCCCTGAACAGTTTCCAGCAGGGTCCTGCCCCAAACCTGAGCCAATCTGCAGGCATGCTAGCAACCAAACTGTTAACTCCTTCCAGTCACATCCAGCTAGGAAACCAAATTTCCATATGGGGCAACGAAGTGGGTGTGGGGCAAACTCCTCCTGTCTGAAGACCTGCTCCAAGCCCATGTGGCTTCAGCACCTATGCACTCCTGGTGAGCTGCTTTCTTGCCCTTCCCAGCACATTGTGCTCATCTCGCTCTTCCTATCGGCCTTGTCAGCGGCCGGGGACAGCGCAGGAGCCAGCAGGCAGCCTGCCTGGCTCGTGTGCCGCTGGCTTCCAGCAATTGTTTCCCGAGTCCCAAGGACTGTGTCGCTATACGACATTTCTATATAGTGTGCCTGGCAGGCAGCCTGCTCCCCTTCCCAGCTTGCTCCCCTTCCCAGCCACGGGGGTTTTCCATGCTGGGCTTTGCGAACTACCTCTGTGCTGGGTCCTGGGAATCGGGGCCTCTGCAGGAAGGAATTTGCTGGTCAGCGGGTTGAGCTGAGCTGTGCGACCCTGTTCCTGTTAGCACTGACTTGGAGGCAGCATCCAGAAGAATTTGGGAATTCCCAGCCCCCCTGGCTGGCTCCCCTTGATGCCTTGAGTTCAAGGAACCTCTGCTCCCAGCCCCTTGGCGAGCAGACCCTGCCATCTGGTTAAATGGGACAGAGCTGGGGGCTTCTGCAGGTCTGATGGGCAGCCCAGATCTGGATGAGTAGAAGGCTGAGCACTCAGGGGAGAGGATCTCCAGGCATTACAGGGTGGGATGCTAGGAAACTGTGATGCTAGAAACCAGGGAAGTTTCATTGATGAGCTCGAGGCTCTGGAGCTCTGGTGCTCAGTTGCAGGGTGCAAACATGGGAAACATTTGGGATGGAGGCTTGAGCAAGCCCCTGTAAGCTGTTGAAGTGGTTTCACTGCCTGAGAAAGGATCACAAGCAATGCAGTCCAGTTACCTTTGTCATGATCCCACTCTTTATGTGCACTCTGTGTGTAGGGACACCATAGTGTCCACCTAGGATACCCTCCCCTATTCATGCAGTGCCAGAGTCCCTCCACCACAGGGATGCAAAGAGGTGGAGCTGGGCTGCCTGAGGATGGGGAGATCTGGAGGCATCATTGTACAAAGCCCTATTGCAATGTTCTCTACAGTGTCCAACACGGACCCTGTGGTCAGAAAGAGGTTCTCTGTATCTAAGACAATTCATAGGGGAATCATGTCTTTTTATGTGTCTGTGTGTCCCTGTTAACACCCCTCCCTGTGTCTGTCTCCATCCTGCACCTCTAAGCTGCAGGAGGAGGCTGGTGGCTGCAGGAGCTCAAGCTGGTGAGAAATAGGTTTATGTGAGTGTGTGCAAGAAATTGTGCCTGGCCACAGTGGCTGCTGGAGGTTGTTGGTGTTTGAGAAGCCTAAAAAAGCCTTGCCTCCACCCCCACCCTGGCAGCTTCTCTGTATCCCAAAAGTTCAGTCTGTCTTGTAACCCCTCTGCAAACAGGGATGATCACTGCTCTCTCATTGCCAGAAGCTCCCTGTTTTCTTCTGGGGCTAATGGGACAGGTGACAGAGCAAGGCACACAGAGAGGATGGAGTGAAAGGGGATGCTCTGGGGGAAGGGTAGCAGGAGGGCAGAGGCAGCATGGACCCCCAGGCTGATTTTCATGGGGCCCTGCTGCTCAGACATGCTGATGTGACTGCAGTGGCCAAGTACCCCTTCGCCTCTTGGAACCTCTCCAACCACCTTCAATGAAAGGACTGGAATGAGGGTCCTCTCATCCAGATGCTTTCCTGGAGGTGCAAGTCACAGCAACCAGGGAATTGCCAAAGACTGATGCCTGTGAAGGGAAACGTGTGCCCTGACCCTACTTAACAGCTCAGGCTAGGCCTGGCCTCTGGCTGGAGGGTGCTGCTGCTGCTGCTGCTGTGGTTTCTTGAAAACACTCACAGAGCCAGGGACTTTCCAAGAGCCTGCTGCTGTGGCTAGGACATGGACTGGGTAAGGAAGGGATCTAAGTTCTGTTCTGGGATCTAAGTTCTGTTCTGTTCTGAGAGCTCTACTGGGATCCTTTGGTAACAGAGGTAGTCCTGGAGCAGACTGGTCTGTGTTGGGGACAACCTGTGACATGTCATTCCTCCCTCTGCCCACATTATTTGTCTTGGTACCACATAGGCTCTGGGAGAGACTTGACTAGGGTGGACAGCTAGTGATCAAAGCTCCCCCAGCTTGCCAGCAAAGGGACAGTGCTCCAGCTTTGCCAAGTGTGATGACTCATCCAGGTGCTTAGCACCTGAGCAGTGCTCTCTGGAGAGTTTGCACAAGTAAAAGCTGGAAAAGCACTAAGTACCAGCTTGGCTCTCCTTTTCCTGCCCTATCCTGATGCTGCCAAATGCTTTGGGGTTGGGGCGATGGGTAACAACACACAGAATAGTTCCAGGGACCAATTCCCTGTGCTGCCGGACACCCTGGGGAGATGCACCAACAGGCAACCTGCTGTTGCCCATGTCCCATGCCAGCTACATGCTTCAGGGTCTGCTGCTTGAGTCCAAACCAATTGTCTTAGTTTGAGGGAAAAAACAAAATGTTTACCAAAAAGCAGAGGAGAGGATTCCTGCACAATAATCACGTCACTCTTTATTAAACTTAAGAAAAGGAACTTTAATTAGAAAATGGATATAAGAAGGATAACTGTTCTTAACTACTATGTATATCTACATATATATATGAAGATATAGATATAACTGTAAACAGACCAGAGCAAACTACTCCCCCAGCACCAAAGGTAAAAAACCAAAAGAGAGCAACCCCCAGAACGGTAGATTCCTCCTGGAGCAGTTATATTTATGGACAGTGTCAGTGTCCCACCTTGGCTGGCTGCAAGATGAATTCTCAGTCTTTTTCCCAGCGAGGCAGAGATGAGCAGGGAGCACTCACATGAACTCTCTCTCTCTCTCTTTGTCCTTTGTCCCAAACGAAGAAGGAAAAAAGCTGGGAGTGGGGGAAATGGTGATAGTTCCCAGGAATCTCCTTGCAGTCCAAATAGATCCCCAGGAAGAGGGAAAAAAGGTCTGCAGTGTCCTGAAGCAGCTGTGTCTCTCCTCTCTTCTCTCTCTCTCCGAAGCTCAGGGTTCCCAGAGATGGAGGGGGAAAAGCAAAGAGCAGAGCCAGAAAAAAGAGAGCTCACCAGCAAGCCGTGGCTCCTTTTCTGCCGCTGCCCCAAAAAACCTCCCCAAAAGTCAAACCAGCACACATGGAACAAAGAAAGAAAAACCTCTGCCCACCCCCAGGTGCTGGGGTTCTGTTTTCTCACCTCCACCCCCCATTAAGCTTGAATTTGAAAGCCATCGGGTGTCTTTTGTCCTCACTCCTGGGACTCGAAGCCTAAACCTTTTGTGTTGGTATGGTGAGAAAAATTCTCTGAGGGGACTTCTCCCAACACCACCTTCCTGTGTTTGAACCTTTAACACCAACCTTAGTGTTGCACAAGTGTATGGAGAGCTGCCTGCCCATGTCTGGGTGCTGGGCAGAATAGGAACTCTCTTTCTTTTCTGCATGAGTGATGGAGGAAGTCCCAAGAGTGCAGCCCTGGATCCCACTCTGCTCCAGGCACCCAGTTTGTTCTAGAGACAGGCAGCTTGCAGGTCTCCTTGTCCAAGAGAGGGCTGCAGGACACTTGCTGGTGGGCCCCCCCACCATGACTCCAGCATTGCCCCCTCCCTGCTGAGGGGGCAAGAGTGTGGGCACCTTATCACATCTCTGCTTTCTACAGCATCCAGACTCCGGTGTTGTCCTGTGTTATATATTGCCTTTGATGACTCTTTCTGGGGGTCATTACCAGGAACGGGTGGAAAGTTCTGGGCTTGCAACCCAGGTCACAGGCAGTGGGGCCTGGGAAGGGACTTGGCTCCCACCATCTACCACTGGGTACATGCACATCCTGTTGGGGCTCCCAGGACACAGCTGACATGAGCAATGGGACCTGAGTTGCCGAGGACCTGGAGGACAGGACAGGCAAGGAGGGACTGTTGGCAGTGAGAGGTGAAGTTGGGGAGGGGATAGCAAAGGGGACTTCTTGCTGGCAGAGGCTGCCCAGAGGGCAGTGATGTTTGGTCCTACCTCTTCTCAGAGGGGCTCTGGAGCAGGGTGAGAGATGGTGACACCTGATGCATCAAAGGAAATTCCATTTAAACAGCAGGGAAGATGTTTTCAGCTTGAGAACATTTCAAGCACTGGAACAGGTTTCCCAAAGCAGTTGTGAAGCCTCCATTGTGAAAATGTGGAGGTGTTTGTCAATCTGTTCCCTGGGATTGGTGTCACACTGGGTTGCTCAGGACTTGCTCAAGTCACATGGCAGCCTCTTTGGGTAGCCTTTGCCACCACAGGTTTTCCCTGCAGTGTCCTGTTCAGCTCTCTGTGTCTGCTTGTACATAGCTCTCATCTGTCCAGCTATGCCCAAACTGTTCAGCCATTCTGCCCATGGGACTGGGCAGAATGACATCTTGTCTGTGTTACACCTCAGAAAGTTCTCATCAACTCGTTTATCAAGCTGATCAAGGTCTCCACTCGTCCTCAGCTCTCCACAATTTGGAAACAGCACCAAAGGTGGGCTGTGCTATTTCCCACAGCCCCGTTGCAGTCTGGTCCTTGAACATCCCAGTCCTACAGCTGTGTTCAGCTGTTTGGGGAGGTCCCCGAGGCAGCCGGAGAAGGATGGGGGATCAGGAGGTTGGGGTGTGTGGTTAGCCACTTCTCACCTATTTGTGTGAGTGATTTGGCTTGGGAGCAAAACACGAAGTTGAGAAGCAAAACAGGTTGACTCCTTGGTTTCTTTAATGGCTTGGCTGACTGCCAGGGTCCCTCTCCTGGGAATAAACAGGCAAGAAGCAACACCCGACCCTCTGAGAGCAGGTAGTGGCAGGTTGAGAGACTGGGTGGGAAACTGGAACCCACAGGCTCATCTATCTGTGATGGGAGCTGCATCTCCAGTATGTCCCCCACCTGGCACCCCATGCTTTGATAGGCAGCTGGGAACAAGACAGGACGTGCCTGTGAAGGGGGGCTTGCAGCTTACAGGAATCCCCCACCCCCTACTTCTCCATCATCCAGCCCTCGGCCAGCTAGTGGGCTGCCTGCCAGGCTGGCCGAAAATGAAAGCAAAGCTCCAGAGATAAATAGGAGCAGCCTCGGCATGAGGCAGCAGTGTGTGTCCTGCTCTCCACCCTTGCCTCGCTTAGCACCCGTAGCATCACCATGGCTCTCCGTCTCCTCCTGCCGCTGCTGATGCTGGCTGCCACCCTCTTCATTGCCCAGGCTCAAGGTGAGGGGCACGGAGCCTGCTTGCCTGCTTCTGGTGGGATGGGGCAGGGGTGCTCATTGGGGTCTGCACAGGGTGCTGGGTTGTGCAGGGGGGTATTTGCAGTGTGTTTGGGTGTCCTGTGTAGGGTGTGTGGGTGTGTGGCTTTGGCTTGCAGTGCTTACTTGGCTTGGGAGTGTGTGTGTGTGCTCACGTGGATGGTGGGGCCGCAGCACCCCAAGCTGAAAAGTGCAGGCAGGAGAGTGAGATTTTGTCCTTTATCGAGGAGCTAATCTCTGCCTCAGTTTCCCCTCTGTCACCCTCTCATATTCCTGGGGCAGGGTTTAACCTGCAACTAAGCACTGGGGTTGAGACCTCCCAGCCTCATTTGCTGCCCAGCATCCCTCCCATAAGTGACACCAAGCAAGCCCTGGGCTGGCAGCCAGCCATGCTGTGCTGAAGGTACCCTGACCCATTGATAGTCCAAAATCCCACATTCCCTCCTTGCTCACAGGCATTGGAAGCTCAGCATCAGACTGCTGCTTGGGGCACAGCCAGAAAACCATTCGCAGGGACATGGTGACATCCTACAGACTCCAAGGACCCGAGTCAGGATGTTTGCTGCGCGCTGTTGTGTAAGTACCCTGTAGTGCTCAGGACCACCCGCAGCACTTTGCCTCCAGACAAACCCTCCCCCTCCATGTCCTCCCGCTTCTCACCCCCAAGCAACCCTTTCGGCTGCACCCCAGGTTCACCACCAAAAAGGGCAGGAAAATCTGTGCCTCTCCCACCAAGCCTGATGTCCTGAGAGTGATGAGGTACGTGGACAAGGTCAAGAATGACAGGAACAAGAAGAAAGTACAGCCACAGCGTTCTGGGGGCAAACCCAAGCAGCAGAGTCGGCAGCGGGTCTAAGTCAGGCCTGAAGAGGTAAGTGAAGCGGTGACAGAAAGGTAATGGAGTGAGAACACTGCACCCCATCCCAGATCCTGCATGGGGGGGTGGGTGTTCAGTTCCTGGTGCCAAGACTGAGACTTGCCAAACCATGGCTGGAGTGTGGAGGCACTTAGGGCATGGCTCTCTCCTGGTCTATACTTGCCTTGAAATCAGATTTATTTCTGGTGCAGCTGGGACAAGGCAATGCTTGGGGATGGGCAAAGTGTGTCCCACAAGGCAATAACTCCCAGCTGGGATGGGGTCTCTCCTTGTGACCCTCTCCATCTCACCACCTCCTCCTTGCCCTCCTTAGGATGGATGCCTTCCCACTGATGACTGACCCACGGCCCGGCAATGGACATGCACACACCACCCACCCACCCGCCAGTCCTGGAATGAGGACAGGGCTGGCTGAGGGGGCTGCCCTCTGCCCCACAGCCTCCTTGGCGCTGCTGAGCCTGACACAGAGATCCCCCAGCTGGGACCTTCTGCACCAGCTGGGTGCTCTCAGGAAAGGGGGCCCGTCCCACAGCCACACAGGCGGGGACCTGGACTCCTGTGAGAGCTGAGCCATGGCCTCGAGGGGGAAGTGGACAGTCTTCCCACTGAAGGGGATTTCTTTAGCCTGGCAGGATGGCAGCTTTTCCTATGACTTTTTGGGGGATTTTATACATTTGTATTTATATTTGAAAACTGTGCTTTCATTGAGTCTTCCTGGAAGGCTTTCCTTCTGGCTCTTTGTGCTTCACAGAGTATCCTTTATGCTTCAGGCTGGCTTTTCTGGAAGAATGCTCTTATTTTTCTACCAAAGAAATTACAGCTGAATTTTCCTTCCCTCTCACTTGTTCACTCCTTTTTGGCTTGCAGGGCTGTGGGGTGCCAGGCAGGTCCCAAGTCCCATGGTCCTGCTTGAGCTGCTTCCTGGGTGCTTTCTTGCAGGGCAATTAATAGTGGTTGGGCCTGAAAGTTTGGGGATGACAGTGTGACTCTTTGTTTGGGCTGTTCTCTTTCCCTTCAGCTTTTATGATAGGTGGGCTGTTGCAGTATAGTTTGGATAAAGATAGCCACAATTTGTCCCTTTGGGTTTTTATTTTCTTTTTGATGTAATTTCCATGAAATCAGAACAAATTGTTCGTTTTACTGGAATTATAGCCTTTTAGCTCCCCTGGTTACAAAATTGCAATGGAATCAGAACAAACTGTTCATTTTAGTGGAATGTTACCCTTTTATCTCCCTTGCCTTTGCACGGGTCAGGGATTCAGACACTGTTAAGCCAAATGCTTAGTTTTCTGGGGGAAAAAACCCGGACACTCTCGTTTACTTTCTTACCAAATCTGAAAAGCCCACAAGGTGAAAACTGCACATGAGGCTGTGAAGATGGGGGAATAGAAGACTGCGAAATTTATTGTAGACATCCCTCAGCCGATTGAGAGCAGCTCCAGCCCAAACCTTTAGTGAGAGAAGTCACTTCCTGGAGGACTCTATTAGGTGAGACTGAAAGTAGCAGGACAGACCCCCTGGGACAGTGCTGGAGGGGAAATGGCATCTCTCTGTGCTTGCAACCCCGCCCCCCAGCGTGCTGAGAAGGAGCGAGTGCTATCTGCTTGCAGAAACTTCAGACATGGACTTTGGTCAGTAAAGGTCTATTAAGTCATATAAATGCAATAATAGGATTTGCAGAGCTTAACAGTATCAGCAAGGGGTGTGTGTCGGCTGGAGTAAAGCTTGTAGCTGAGTGTTTCTATCAAGCATGTTTATCTGGCTTGATTGCTTTATTAAGTGGGCATTTAGGTCTATTATTTTAAGGCTGTGTAAAGTAACTGTGAAGTGCAAGATACTGGCCCTGAGTGTGGGACGGGCGCTGAGCTGTCTCCACGCTGCCCTCTTCTCCGTGTGGGAGCATGCGGCTGTCTGCCAGACCGGATTTTGGACAGGATGCGCGGCAATAAAATATATTCTTTATAACAAAACTTACTCATTCTAGCTGTTGTCATGGGCTTTGGTGGGGTGGGAAGGGCTGCATGGTGGAGTGCTCTCCTGCCCCACACACCCTCATCCCCCAGGTCCTGGCTTTTGCAGCCCCGCTGTGCAATACATCCGTGGGGTGCACAGGCTGGGAGCTGCTGGCACAGGGGAGAGGAGCCTTGCAAGTCCCCTCTTTTGCAGCTGTGTTGCCCAGCAAGGTGAGGACACCCTGGTTGCTCATCTGTCCACACAGAGGGGTTCTGAAGTGCCAGCAAACATGGTCTGCCCCTCCTGGTCTGACCCATGCCAGACATGCACTGCATGTTCAAAGCGGGAGGTCTGTGCTCCGTTCTGCTTCGGGAAAACAGCAATTAACCAAGTAATTAATGAGGCTGTGCTCTGGCCAGGGCTTTGCTGGGAGTCTGAGAATTGACACCTCTACATGAGGAGTCAGCCGGGGATGCTGTGGGAGTGCTTGAGGCAGACCTGTGTTCCAGGGACATGTTGCATCCAGCCCTGCCTTCTGACAGATTCCTTGTGCCAGTCGTGGTGTCAGTAAAATGATTGCAAAAAAAACCCCTAGAAATGTATTCCATCTGAACATGTCTGCAAACAAAAACATCAGATAAGCATGAGCAGATGGCAGGAATGAGCCAGTGTGAAATGTGCCCTAGTGTCTCTGTGGCTGTGCATATGTACACTGCATGGGTGGGTTTTTTCCCTTTAAATGCTAGGTGGGCATTAGACCAAAACATGTTAAAAAGACATGCCAATGGTAGTGCTTTAAATTATCCTAAAATTTATGCTAAAAGCAGGGTTTTTGGAGGAGTTTGTCCCATGCTCAGGCACAAATACCTGCTCAGGAAGGAGAACATGAGCATGGACAGAGATGAACAAACACAACCCCATGTGTTGCCTGTGTTGTACAGGCACAAGTGTTTGCACATCCCTTCCAGCTTTGCTGCTAAATGCTGCTTTCAAGGAAAATACGGTGGCAAGGTTATAGGGAGCCTCTTGCTCCTGAGGCTCCTGAGGTTGCAGTGCTGCCACAGGAAGATGGCACCAGGGAAACAACTCCAAGAAGACTCCCTATGAGAGGCAATAAGCTGGGATCTGGATCTCTCAACAGGGGACAAAATCCCTTCTCCATGAAGAAGCTGGATCCATGGACCCCATCTGGGACAAAAGATGTGAAGATGGTCTAAGATGGTGTTGCAGTGAAGCAGCAGAAAAGGATTGACATAGTCATTCCCTGCAGAAGGCAAACTTGCTGCTTTGCCCCATGTGCAAAGACAATGCAATGTTGATGCAGCATTTCTGGGGGTAGTGGGTGGGCAAGGGCTGTAGAAACCCACTTAGACAAAAAACAGTCTGCAGAGAAGAAAACAAAGTTGCAGCAATGCCAAATAGAGCAAAAAGTTAGGAAAGCTCGGCCACCCTGGAGCAGAAAGGTTTCAGTGACAGCAGAGAAGCCAGACAAGACAGAAAACCGATTGTAGCCAAGAAGGTCTTGAGCCCAGGCCAAATGATTAAGTGAAGTCATTAGCTGGCGCAGACAATGCTCCAGGGTTGTGCCAGCAGTGAAGTGTGCTGGGCTGGGATGCTGGGCTGAGCTCCAGCAAGGCTCACCTGAAGACAGGCACGCTGGCTCTATCCCTCCATCTCATGCTCTTTCCTAGAAGTAGGAGCAGGCTATGCTGCAGCAGCCCTGTGGGGATCAAGGGCTCGTTTGGGGGCTGCATGGGTGCTAGAGGGGCTGTAGTTTCCAAGAGATGTTCCCTCCACCCACACTGCCCTTCTAGCATCTGCCATAGTCTTGAGAGATGAGAGGAGGTGGGAAGGTGACTGGTGGGTGATAGGGACTCTAATCCTTCCTGCTCCAAGGTATTTCCTAGTACTGGCCACCCCTTGGCACATATTCTATCCTAGACGGCACAGCCCAGAGCTTTCTCTCAACCCTTTCATAGCCTACATGTATCTCCCAAGTGCCCTCCTGCCCCCATCCTCCATTTTGCTGTCTAAAGGGCTTTGGCTTTCAGAAGTCTTGTGCTGCCAGTCCTCCTTCCACCTCCCCAGACCCCAAGATCCCTCTGCTTCCCTCCCATCCTGATGGGCATTGCAGACCTGCTCCTGGGCTGCAGCTCTCCAAGGTACTGTGGAAGAGCATGTGCTCTCCTCTGAGGACGTCCTGTGGTGGGATCAACGAGAGCCACACCCCACAGCTGCAACCAACCAAGAAGCCCACAGCCTTCCCTGCCCGGTGTCAGTCTAAGAGCCAACAGAGCAGTGAGAGCAGCCCCCAAGGTTTTGTTCTATCCCATATACTTGATGATCTTCCCACAAGTGAGTATGCTGTGCAGCCCTACTGGGCGTCCTTCCTGCCAAGCCACACAGGAGATGGCAAGGAAATTGTTGATGGGCTGCTTTTTGTATAGGTCTTCAAGCTGTTCAGCAGCCATCCCCTTCTGAAACCCCTGGAGAGGTTGCAGATCAGGCAGCATAATGGCAGGGAGTCAGGGTTGGGGCATTCCACCTGGCCACTGCCATCTCAAGTGTGTTCACAGCATCCCTGAGAATATTTGCAGGAAGCATCTGGCTGGGAAACTGTGCAGCCCAAAGGTGATGCTAAGGAACATATATGTTGCAGGGATCCTGGGAGAAGGCTGCTCACCTGGGAGTGTCAAGAAAGATCCATTTGAAGGATATTGGATCTGCTCATCACTCATGGTGACCTCAGCATCAATGACACTGAAGATACTGTTAGGTACAGAGCAGGAAGTGGCAGCATAAGCATACTTCAGAGTCAGATCCTCAGGTTCACCTTTGTTCCCTCTGGGAAAAGGTGTGACTTGCTCTTTTCCCCTCTTTTTAAGTCAGATTGGCTGGGTTTGCTGAGCTAGAGGAGATCCAGTGGGTCCTGAAGCTCCATAGACTGGCTGTGGCCCCAGTCCCTGTGCTGTACCAGGACTGGGAATGCAATGGGAGCCATGTGTGAGGCTGCCTTGTGTCGGGTGTTGCAAGTGGAAGCAGCTGCAATGTCTGCCCAGTATTTCCCAATGAGGTGAATCTAGCCAGGCCAGATCCTGCCCCAGGGACTGGCTGGAATTTGCTGAAATTCCCCCTTTGCTCTTTCCAGCTCTGTAGCTCGGAGGTGAAAAGCAGACCACCACTAGACACGCTGGGGAGCAGCTGTCAGGTCTCCAGGAGGTTAACAATGTTGCAGGTGCTCCCCAAGGAAAGCCTAGGGATGAAGGTGATAACTCACATGCTCTGTTTACATTTTGATAGGTTGGGTTTCCCACAGGGTCATTTATTCCTTCTGATTTCCACTGTAATTAACAGCTGTATTATCGAGGTTTTTGCAGGGTTAGTACTCATGGATGCTTCACGTTGCCTGTTGTGTCCTCAGGCCTGGAGCTCCAGTGCTCCCTGATTGCTCTGGAAGAGGCTTAAATGGGTCAGTGCACACAATGCTCTTCCCCCATCCCAAATCCCTGCCTGTGTGTGCCTCTGGGGACCCTGGACCCTGAAACATCCCCTCTTCCCCATCCGCACCATCTCTTCTGGTCCCTAAGGCTCAGCACTGCAAGGGAGAGGGGATGACCTCCCTGCATGCCACAGGGATGCACTTCAGAGATGACCACTCTTTTCTTAGAAATCTCACTGACCCCAGTAGAGGGGGAAAACCCGTCACATTCTCCTTTCACAATGCGAGTGGAAAGCCCCTTTCCTCACTCTCTCGTGCTCCTCCTGTGGAGCAGAGGCGTGTGAAGCAGATGTGCTTTTACTCATTTGGTTCCCAGGCAGCTGTCAGAAGAAGGCAAAGGCCCCCTTTCCTGTCTGTGTGTTGGTAGGGGCTGGGGGCAGCTCAAGAGGCAAGGGGTTCCTTGCAGCCAAAGGGGTTTACTTCCAGAAGGATATATTCCCAACACAGCATGATCCTTTTGGTGTACAGCCAGTTGAGGCCCAGCAGCCAGTGGGAACCCCTTGTGCCAGGAAAGTGGCTGCAGACCTCCCTGTTTGCCATGGGGACCAGGACCCAGCAGTGCCTGGAGGGGAGTCCCATAGCACGGGATCCCCAGCACTCTTTGCCAGCCCTTGGTTGTGCTCTGTGATCTGCCAAACCCACCAAACACACAAGTAAGTGAGGGTTTGCTGATGGGTAGCACCCCCTGCACCCCTTGCCAGTGGGTCAGGGCTTCCCACTTTGGCACCTGCATACACTGTCTTGCACCTTGCTCCATTTGACTCATCATTTGCAAATTAGCTGAACTTGATTGAACCAGATTAGACTGCAGCCCTCACACCAAGGCAAAGAGAAATTAGTTACTGTACTCCCTCCTCTGCAAACTCATGCTTCTAAGAGCATGGCTTTGTGCATCTGAATTGAGCAGAGGCTACATATCTGTTGATGCCTCTATCAGAGTTTAAGGATAAAAAAATTCACAAAGCTGAAAGGCTGAGAGCAGTTCAGATCCATTTATTGTGTTGAGCCTTGCCCTGTGTTAGGCATCACCTTAATAAAAGCATTATTGACTGGCAAGGCAGGGGTGCAGTTCATATCGGTATTCAGTTGCCAGAGGAAAACCAAACTAATGCATTAGTGTGGGTTGTGCGCAGTGGGTCGGGGCCAGTGGGTCAGGGCTCAGCTCTTGGGATTTGCTCTTTGCAGGGGGCTCTATGCTGTCAGATCAACCTCAGGGAGGAGCCAGCTCTGGGTTAGGAGCAGGTCCTCCTGGAAGTCTGGCCATCAGCAATCAGGAGCTGTCATCCTCCCTGCTATGGCATCTCTTTAGCAGCCTCGAGGAGCCTGGGGCGGATGACTTATGCTAATCCTCCACCCCCTAAATTTGCCTTCTGATGACTTGTGAGTGTTAGAAGAAGGCAGCTGCTGACTGAAGTTAAGCTGGCACATCCTGTTTGTGCTACTCATCCTGCCTACCAGCCCCTGCCTAATCCCTTGACCACCTGCCTTTCCAGGGCACAGTAGCAGCCAGAGCCTATGCTCTCCTGATGGAGGAGATCACCTGGTAAGTGAAGCTGGTGCCAGTGCAGGAATGCAGCACCTCGTCTGGTGACATAGCTAGAGTTTCCTCTTGCTTCTTACCATGGAGTGAGGAAGGGGTAGAGCCAGATAACTCCTACTGTTGAGAGGAGCAGAGGGACCTATTGAGGTCCTTGTGCCCCAGCTCTGTGTCTTGTACCCAGGTTAGGTATTTGTCCAACTAGAAAGGGGCTGTACAGCACTCTCCATTGAGATGCAAGGACAGGACAAAACTTGAGCAAGGGAGGTGGTGGTGGTATGGAAACATTGCTCCAGGATTTGTTCACTGCTATTGGGAAATACCTTTTCTATTGTCTGTGAGAATTTATCTGGGTGTAACTTGTTCCTTTATGTTTTGTCCTGTCCCTGAGCTCCTCAAAGAAGACCCTGGGTCTGACATCTCTCCAAACCCCTATGAGGCAGCTGCTGGTAGCAGTGAGACCCCTTCATCGTTCCTTCCTTGGGCTGCACAAACCCATGTTCTCAGCTTCCCACATGGTTAGTACCATGCCTCAGTACCAGGCTGAGGCAGCCTGGTTTAAGGGACGTCACTGCAGGTGGCACTGGCACTGGCACTGTGGTGAGTCACCATCCCAAGGAGGAACAGCCCCCGTCCCTGTGTTCCTGTCAAGATTTGAAGCGGGAGTGCTGGTCTGTGCTCTCAACAGTGCCCACGCAGCGGGTGAGCTGCTGGCACCCTGTGCCATGCACAAAACCTCCATGGGGGGATTTCTGCTCTTGCAGGAAAAAAACCTGTTTACAGGAAGCTCTGTAGCTGCCTTTGGGCATGAGCCCATTTTCTGAGACACCTGGTTGTCTTTTGGCATGTGAGATCTTGGCCCTGGAGTGGAGCATGCTGATTGGGCTCTCCTCTATCTGCCAGCTTTGGATATGCTCCACACACAGGAATTGGGGAGGGCAGGGGGAAACAGCCACCTTCCTGCAACCAGGTGAGGAGGTTCAGGGCAGACAGATGTCACCCCATTACTGATACACACCTGAAAAATGGGGTTGAGTCAAGTTCTACCCACATAGCATCAAAGGGTTGAGTCTCTGAAATATCTAATGTGAATATCCCAGAGAAAGAGAAGAGACTGGGAAGTGTATGGGGTGAGACCTTCCATGTGACATCCCAGGGCGCTGGTGTGCTTTCACAGGGTAAAGGGACCCTGGAGCTGCCTGGTCCTGACCAGCAACCCCTGTAGCTCTGGTGCTGCCAGAGCAGACAGCAAGAGAATGGCTCTGGGACCACTGAGCAGCTGGCTGCAGGGAAGGCAGTGGAATATCTGGGAACTGCTCAAAGATTAAAATCCAGCCTGTGGCAAGACTTGTTGCAACTTCCCAACCCTCTTCTCCAAAAGAAAGTGAAAGCCACAGGCTGGAAGGATATATAGGCAGTGGGGAGTAGCTGTCACAGTGCAGGGAAGCTGTGCACAGCTCACCACTCCTGCCTGGAGCTCCATCACCTCCAGTCCATCCTCTGCCAGACTCAGCAGCAAAATGCAGCAGCTGCATCTTCTCTGCATCAGTCTCCTGGTTCTTGGACATATCCTGGATGGTAAGAAGAAACCTCTCATGCTGCTTTTCCTGTAGAAGGGAGAGAATTCAGTTTCTTCCTCTCTTTTGCATTTCCATCAGAGTTTCAGAGGGAACTACGGCTGGGGCTCTGTCACAGCCTTTCTGTGTACTCTGATTGTAACCTGTGCCAGAGGGACTTTGTCCTGCCCAAAGGGCAGGGGCCTGCAGGGCTCTGGGGCTGGAATGACCTTGTTCCCATTCTCCCTGGTGTACTGTGGGAGCATCCCTGTCACCCTGTGGCGTGGGCCAACCTCAGGGCAAGTGACAGGGCCTATATTTGAGGGGGTGCTGATGTTGGACATGGGGTTTGACCAGGTCACAGCTGTTTGGGTGGGTGACACCAGAACCTCTGCTCTGTAGTGGGGAGCTGGAGGGTCCAGATACCTTGTGGTGTTGTGCCACATCTCACTGCAGATATCCACTACAGATATCCCTGGGCACTACAGATATCCCTGGGCACTGCCAGCCTTGCTGGGCATTAGCAGTGAGTACAGCATTTGCTGGGAGGGTGACTGAGGTCCCCTTCCTGCAGAAAAGTGCAGAGAATTGTGTCCCTCAGCATCCCCAGCCCCTCAGGAATGGGTGTCTGTATTGCAGCATCCTGACATGGAGTAAAGACTCCCCATCCTGCCTTGCTTGCTGGGGTGCAGCAAGGGGGTGCAGGATGTACCCAGTCATGCAAATGGTTTGCCTTCTGCCTGTCTGCTGTCCCTCATCTCCTTTGCTTTCTGTTGGAAGGAGGCAAAGGGCTTCTGGCACTGGGGTGTGAGAGCAATAAAACTGGGGCCTGTGTGCCCAGCTGGGGTGGTGTGCGAGGGCATTCCTGGTGGGCACCATCCTATCTGGCTCCACTGCAGCCCCATCATCCTCCAGGAAGGCTGGGAGCGGTGCAGCTGACCTCAGCCTTGTGGTGTGCTCCTCCTCCAGTGCACGGTGGGAACAACGTCCTCGACTGCTGCCTGCGGACAAGGGAGACGCCCATCCCACCACGGATAGTGCAGGATTACCGGCTCCAGCTGGTGCAGGATGGCTGTAATATCCCTGCTACCATGTAAGAGCCCAAGAGGTGATGGCTGATGGACGAGAGCATGTGATGGCTAAGGGATGGACCTTGCAGGGAGGAAGGGATTGGGGTGAAGCAGGGTGGAAGAGGGATGTTGAGCTGGGTTTGAGAGTGAAGGAATAAGGAGGGTTGTGGAAGAGATCCTGGACATCAAGAGGTACAGTCAGATGAGGACCAGCTGAGAAGGGAAACTATGGGACAAAAGTCAGGGAAGAAAGTCATCTAAAGGTACAGATGGAGGAGGGCAGTGAGGGAGGCAATGGGTGAGAGTTTCAGTTGTTCTTGAACACCCCCGGGGTGTCTTGCTCACTACATCTTGTTTTTTCCCTCATGGGCCTGGCAGATTCATCACCACAAAGGGCAAGCGCCTCTGTGCCCCACTACAATCCCCATGGGTCATTCGTCTACAGGAGAAGCTGGATGCCAGCTTTGCCAGGAAGGTGAGAAGCATCCCAGTTCTCAGACAGGCATGGGAGCAGCCTGGGCATTGATTTATCCACTGCCAAAGAGGCTTTTCCCAGTGTGACTGGGCTACTGGGAAGAGCAGCCCCGGGACACGATCTACTGAGGCATGGACACTTTGTCTTGGTTTCCATCCCTCCTCCCTCCAGCTTGGGCCTGTCTTGTCTCCTAGTAGTCCCTCTGCCACCCCAAACAAATGCAGCCCTGAGGCTGTTGTCCACCCAGTGCCACTCCTGGCTGAGTCTGACTGGTGCCGTGGCAAATGGCAATGGAAGAAAACCCCTCCCCACTTCTGCTCTGCAAGCTTGGAGTCTGCTGTTTGTGCACCTTCCTGGGCAGGGCTTAGGATGAGTTTGGTGGGCGCTTTGAAATCCCTGCCATGACTGGCACTGCTGTGGGTTGGCCACTGGAGGAAGGGACTCTAGGGAGGCTCCTGTGCTGAGGAGCACACTAATAACAGTTGGGTTTTTCACTTCCACAGGCCAAACCCCAGGGCAAGTAGTCTCCAAAGAAGCCATGGCTTGTCCCAATACCTGGAGTGCGACCAGCTCCCAGCTGTTAATGTGATGCTAATGGAGCCAACCTGTTTCCACTTCCAGCCTCAGGGCTTACCCTTCTTGGGTACCCTTCCAGCATATGGGGCTGGACAAAGCCCTGTCTGCTCTTTTATTTCCCTTCTGTTTCCCGCGTCAACTAAATACCTGTTCCAGGCTGAGCCAAGGGCTGCTGGACTCTGGTGGCTTTGCAGCCTGGAAGCCGGTTGATGGATTGATCTGAGAGACTCAGGCTTCCCTTCAGCACAGCAGCTGTGACCTCCAGCTCTAGTTTGATCCCTTTGGTTTCCTGTGTCAGACCCAAGTCTGAGTCCTTCCGCATCCCTGAGAAGGGCTGCCAGGATGGGACAGTGTCAGGGTAGGGCAGTGCTGGAGATGTTCCTCAATGGCCATGAACTGTGCTGATCTTGATGAGCAAAACTTAGAAGCCCTTGGACAATCTGTTGCCAGGGTGGTTCCTCTCTCACTCCTGACTTCCCTGCACCATTTCCTGCTCTTCCTTGAAAGGGTAGATACAGAGCCAGTAACATAGCTGCAGGGCAGGCAGTGATGTGGCTCCTAGCTGCTGCTCTCCTCAGGGACGTTGACCCCCTTCTCAGTCCCCCAGCCTGACACCACCATCAAACCCTGCCCCATCCCCATGTCTGGAGCTCACACTGCTCTCAGGTTCTTTGCTGCTAAGTCTGTTCATTACAACAATTCTGTGTGTATGCTGCTTCTTTTCTCTTTCATTGTGCTGTGATTTTGTTAAATAAAAAGAAAAGCCAAGAGGCAGTTGATGTGACTCGTGTTTGAGTCTGAAACCCAGCGTGGAGTGTGGGGTGTACAGTCAGCAGTGCCTGCCATGCTGCAGTGGCAAGGAGGTTGTGCCGGGGAGATGGGGTTGTGGGAAAGGGGCTTCATAGGGGTAAAGAACATGTTCTACAGCAGCTGGGCTGCAAGTCTCTTCTGGGAGTCTCTCAGCATCATGGTGAAGCAGGTGCCCTGTTTTTCACTGCTCAGCCAGGCTGCTGGAGCACATCCTGGGGGGTATGTGTGCAGAGACAGGCGGTGGAAGGGAGCATGCCAGTATTGCACCATCCAGCCCAAAACACTTCAGTCCTACCAGTGCCACTGCTGGGCTGGAGTTCCCCAGCTGTCAGATCCCAAGGGAGCATGGAACATGGAAGAAGAGCTGCAGGAGCAGGAGCTTTGTCCTTGCAGTAAAGGGAAGCTGAGGCACAGTGGGGTTGATTCCCCTGCCAGGTTGATGCTTGGTAGCAGCAGAGGTGCAGGTGAGGAGGAAGAGATTTCAGGGAAATGGAAGCTGGTGAAGACATCTGTTCCTGGCCACATCCATGGATAAGGCACAGACAGAAGCCCATCAGCTCCTGCCCCTCATCAACAGTGGAGTGAGAGTCCATGGCCAGTTTCCTCCTTAGCTTTGGATCACCTGTGCACTGTGACTATGGCCTTGCTGTATCAAAGTGTCCTTAATGCCCTTTTGCCAAGGCCATGTGATGTTTGAACAAAGCTGTTCCATCCAGCTGAAGCACACAAGTGGGATTTGCATGATCAACAGCCAGGCACCATCCTCTCCTCCCACGCACCTGTGCCAAATGTGACTGTCCTCACCATTAAATTAGTTGGGTTTCATGCCAGGCAGCATGCCCGGGTGAAGGCTGTGATTAAGATAGCCCAGGGACTGTTTTTGAAGGCAGGGGGAACATGGCACCAGGCCTCCTGGGTATGACATCCACAGTGGTACAGTGACTGGGCTATTCAAGCCAAGGAGTGTCCAGGCACATCATGGCTTTTGCTGAGACCTCTTGAATGCAAGCTTAGCCCTTATCCCTTCTCCTCCACTCACCACCTGGCTCACCTGATTGGTGGCTTGTTTCTTTTTGGTGTGTTATCCCCTCTGGGGCCCTCCTGGTATCTGTGCACATGCAATGCCCTGAGGCAGAATGTCTCTTAGCATGACTTTCCCAGAGCACCAGTTCTGTTCCAGCTCATTAACTATAGTGACAGCTCCAGCAACTCAATCCTGGGGAGAAGAAGGTAGGAAGACTGGTATGGGAAGAGAGGCCAAGACAAACAGTGTGAGTGGGAAATGAGGATAACTGGTGCTGCTTGGACAGAAGCCTTCCTGCTGCTCTCTCAGTGACCCATGAGGGGACTGTGGCTGGGGAGGGGGAGGATGCTTGGCATGGATCTGCACTGAGATTGAGCTGCTGCAGCTGGAGCAGGTCCCTGTGAAGGGCAGGGACTGCTACAGGGGCTTAGCCTAGGGCAGATCAGATTAATCTTTGGCTGCAGGCTACCCTGACAAGGAGAACAGTGTCCTGGACCAGGGAAGCTGAGGGAGAAGGGGCTTGTATTGACTTCTTAGATGTTGGAACTAGATTTATCTACTTCCATCAGAGTTTGAGGGATGGCTTGGCCAACCTGCCTGTAAGAGCATGGCTACAAAGTCCATGGCTCCCATCTTTCCTGGGAGCAGGAAATGTGCCCTCCTCAAAGCAATGCAGCTGTTCATCACAGATCCCTGACAGGTTCTTTTCTGCCATGACTCTCAAGTGGGTGTTGATCCCAGTCCCAGCTCTGGCAGCAAACTGCTTTTAGCCCCCAGGGAAGGACAAGAGTTGATGCTATCCTGGACCAGGTGCATTGTCTTGGCTCCCATTCCTTCTCCAGCCCTGCAGCAGCTGTCCCCACTTCAGAGCCTGACTCCTGGAAATCTGTCAAGAATGAGCCAGGCTCGGTGCTTGGTAAACTAGGGAGTTTTTCTGATGCAAAATGTCAATGATCTCTTTAGAGGGAAGCAGCCACTTTCCTTAGGGAAAGCAGCTAGTCACTATCTTGTCAAACCCCTTGATTCCCAGATGAAAATTAGTTTCAGTTGTAAAGTCTTCCTTTTTCTCTCTTCCAAGATATGGTTTTCCTGCTTTTTTCCTACCCTTACTGCATCCTCAGGGATCAGTGGGGCATGACCCAAATCCACTGCAGTATGATGCAGACATACCCTCAGTAGCTCTGGGGCTATATGCAAGGATCACTTTGGTGTGAAGTGTTCTGGAGCATAGGCTGAACCACCTGTAGTCCTTTATCCAAACCTGGGACCTGTATTTCACATGTTGTGGAATAACAACATAATTGAAAAGCTTTCATATGGAGTTGACAAAAGAGCCGCTCTCTTGGTGATTGTGCACAAAGCCAGGAGAGAAAGAGAAGGCTGCATCTATGCAAGCAAATTGAGCAGGCTTTGGGTTGGTCCCTGGCTGCCAGGACTCACAGCTGGGATCAAGAGAGCACTCCTGTCTCTTGCTGGCATGCTGAAAGCAGCCTTGAATGCTTCCCAAGCTGCATTCAGACTCAGCAAGCACAATCTGCTGCTGTCTCAAGGTCTGACCTGGCATGGGCATACCCAGACAAAGGGTGGGATTGAAGGTCCATAGCAAAAACACCTGCCTGCTTCTCAGCAGCAAGAGCAAGGCACCAGAGGGAACTGTTATGCTGATCGCACTTGATGCCATGATACCCCTTACAGGGGCTTTACTGGAATTGGTTTTGTGCCTTGCCTCCAAAGAGACAGTGTACAGGAGCTTTTTCTGTCACCAGCACCCCTCCTGAGTTGCATATGCTGCTCCTGGAGTGACTGGTGAGGAACCAGCTGCATCCTCCTCACATGCACCTGAAGGCAAGGTGAGCAGTACCACAGGGTCTAAAAGCTGTTTGACCTCTCACAGCCTTCACACACCTTATTCACATCATTCCC
Source organism: Myrmophylax atrothorax (assembly GCA_026770055.1). Lineage (NCBI taxonomy): Eukaryota > Metazoa > Chordata > Aves > Passeriformes > Thamnophilidae > Myrmophylax > Myrmophylax atrothorax. The sequence continues at coordinate 8,423,302 of JAOXXN010000364.1, read as the reverse complement.
TGGTGCAGAAGAGTTGACAGGAGCTTTGAACTTGCCCTGGGCACATTTGTTAGTGTAAAGGCCGCTTGTTCCCCATGCTGGTGGTCTCCTCTCCTTCATGCCAAGGCAAGTGGCTGCTCTCCATGGGCACAGATTCCTGGGCACCAGTGCAGATCCAGCTGGCATGGGCTCAGGGACCTGTCTGGGGTTTTGTGAGGTGATGGGACATGTGGATGGTTGGGAAGGATGGGAATCCAGGTGAGGAAAAGCCCTGTTAGTCTTGTTCCCTTTTGCTGTTTGCTTTTGCCTAAACAACGTATGTGGGTGATGGAGAGGATCCAGACTTGGCATCTCTCATCCTCAGGCCTCTGCTTGCTTCCCCCTCATTCCCAGCATATAAACACTGATGCTGCTTGTCTGGACACTTTCTACTGAGATTTGTCCTGTGGGAAGGTGCCAGAACTCTTAGCCAGGTGGTGGGGTTCTGAGAAGCAGCTTGTGCCGTCCCTGCCATGCTCCTCCTGCAGCTGAACTGTCTCTGGTGGTATTGCCCAGCCTGCACCTCCATGGTCTGATCCCCAGGACTGGAGCATAGGACCAGCATGCTTTTCATTGCTGTAGCCCCTGGAGTCGAATTGAGCCCAGAAGTTGTCTGATATGGAGACCCTTGTGCCTAGGCAGGGCTCAGCTTCATGTTTTCAGAAGTGGAAGATACTACAGCTCATTGGAGCATGGGCTCAGTCATGAGCCAGGCACACCTTTGCCCAGGTCCCAGGTCCCACCCTTTGGAAAGGGAGGAGGGATCTATTCTCTCTGCCCTCAGATGCACCCATGTTCTCTTTATGCACAGTAGCAGTAAAAACTGGAGATAAAGACAAAATCAGGAGGACAAGCAAACAGAAAACTTATCCTGCTGACGGAAGACTGGAAAGTACCTGCTACCTGTCCATCCTGATGAAGCAGTAGCCAGTGATGGGAGGCTTAGTGCCATTTCTGTGGCCTTCCCCACCTCTCCCTCCTGTTTCCCTGCTTAACTGTGCCTCTAGACAAGGTTTTTTCTGCTCCCCAGCATGTGCCCTCTGTGCAATTAAATGCCACCCTGACACCTGATCCCGTCAGATCTCAGAAGCTAAGCAAGGTCAGGCCCAGTTAGTATTTGGATGGGAGACCTCCTGGGAATGCTGGGTGCGGTAGGTTCTAATCCTGAGGATTTCACTGTCACCGTCCAAGCTCGCTCGGCCGTGGCAGATGAGTCTCAGGAGTTAAATGGTGCGGTCAATTCCGCACACGCTGTGCCTCACCTAAAACATCCACTGCGAAGGCTGGAAGGGCACACCCACGTGGGGAGAGCCCTTCCCAAAGCTTCATTTGCGATAATGAATGTGTCCCCTGGACAGAAGGCTGGAGGGTACTTATCCTCCCTTCTTTTCTCAATTACTTTGTAACCACAGCAAAATTGCCTGCCTACATGTTAAAACAGAGCTGGTTCTGTAGGAGAATGAGGTGAGGGGTCGCTACCAGCTCAGGCTGCAGGGATGGGGCTTTGAGGGGGCTAGTGAAGATCGGGTTCTCTCTGCTTGGGAGTGGATGGGAGAGACAATTATGAGCCAAGAACCAGGCAAGCAAAGAAGAGAATATTTTGGAGCTTCTCATGACATTGGGAAATTGGTGTGCAGCCTAAGGCATTATGCCCATAAGCATGAGAAACATTTCCTTGTCTGCAGTGGAAAGGGAGAACCAGAAGATTGCTGGTAGTAAGACAGACTCAGAGGACCTTTCTGCAGTTTCCATTTAGATCTAAGAGGCGCAAAACTCTAATCCTGGTTTCTCACTTTTTCTGCTTGTCCCTGTGCTGCCCAGTTTCTGCCCAGTTTCCTTGGATCCTTCTGCCCTAGATTCTACTGGCATGGTGGCTATTCTGTGCCTGTCCAGAAGTTTTGGCAGCTGTGTTGTGTCACTGCAAGATTTGCCAGGTGTGGTACATCTTCTTGGTTTGGGATGTTTGCCACTGCAGCCTTAGGTCGGTCCCTTCTCCAAACACATTCTTCTCCACTTTCCCACAGAAAGCAACAGTTTCTTTCTTGCTGATGTTTTGCCTGGGAAAGCCCCTCCTCTGCTGGGATGTGCAGTGACTGTCCTCTCACTGCAAGCACACAACTGTTTACAGGCATGCTCCTTAATCCTGTTTAAATTATCAAGCCATGACTTTCTGCTGTCCGTGGGAGGGATGATGCTCCAGAAATGTGAACTGTGGAAGTGGTCTTTGGTGAATAAATAACTGCTTTCCTTGAAAATACCTGCAACCTGTGGTTTCCCACCTTTTATTTAGCTGACACAGCTTTTAGAAGGGCACCAGTCAGCATTTATGGTGATGGATGACAGCTACTGTACTGGAAAGAACAAAAGCAGAAGTGCCCCAGATATGCTGCAGCTACAGATTCAGCCTCTTCTCACAGCACTTGGTTTCATTTCCTGGCTACTGCGCAATGCTCCAGCATTGTCCTCTGACCCAGCCAAGGCCACCTACTCCAGGGAATTCCCAATGTCAGAACTAATAGGACTGTGGGTTACACTGCCTGCCTGGGGTGGAGGCAGGGCCAAAGCCTGCTGTGTTGATCCCAGCTGTTTCTGAAGGCTTTGTCTGTGCTCTTTGCAGAGCCTGTGGGGTTCAGTTGGCTTCAGGTGGGCAGCAGGTCCTAGAAATGCTGTCACTCAGCTCAGCACTTCTCACTTTGGGTAGCGAGGGAGACACAGACCTGTTTGCACTATTCTGCCCCACATCCCTTTACAGACACTTGGAGTAGCAGTTACTTGTAGCTTGACAGGGTATGGTAGGAGGGATGCTCTCTCTACCTTGGCCTGGTTTCAAACTGAACTGCTCACTAGCCCTGCTGCTACCAAATCTAACACAGGTGGCTTGTTGCAAAAAATAGCATCTCCTGGCATGCCCGTGTGCTGTAGAACTAGTGGTAAAAACTGTGTTGCTGCAGATTGAAGCAAAAAATCATCACAAAGAGTCATTTGTGAGTCAGCCTCATATCAAGAAGTCCTCAGGTCTCCAGCCCAAGCTGGCAGCTGGTGCAGTGGTAATGAAAGAAATGGGGCTTCTGTTTCAGCTATTGGGATGAGGACAAGGGGTTACACGGTCTGCAACTTGCTGTCATTGCATCCAGAAACTGATTCCTTCCCTCACACCAGACAGCTGTTTAATTTATCTCTGAGATTGTTTTAGTGAGGATTTTGGACTTCACTCATGAGTTGTCCTATAGTGTGCAAATTTTATACTTCAGTCTTGTTGGGAAAGGTGGACCCGGATGGGACAGCTGGATGCTGGAAAGGTGTGCACCCACTTGGGAGGGCTGGGGAGGCCAGCAGTGAGTTTGGTTAGACTTCTGGACAATCTGGCCTCCAAGAACAAGCTGAAGGAATTTGGGTTAATCTTGCTTCCAGGAATGGATTACAAGTGCACAGAGGGACTTAGCAAAGAGAAAGTGAAAAGAAGTACTCTCTGAGTTTACTTCTGATAGGTCAAGAAACCACAGGGGGCCTTGGGGTCAGATTTTAGGTGTAAATTCCATTTAGCAGGAAGAGACAGCTGAAGAAATGCTGCATCTCCACTGCTGGAAACTTTAGAGCAGGGTTTGTCAGAAAGCTGGAAGTAGTGCTGGCTCTGGCTCAGCACAGAATGGGTTAGATGGCCTTGGCCAGTCCTTCCTAATCCTTTGGGGTTTTGCCTGTAATACTGGCCTATGGGTTCCTGGTGGTAAGGTGGACTTTCCCTGCTTTATGCTATCCTTCTAAGGGCTACATGAAATCCTTCACTTCCCATGACCTTGGGAATCTCTCCAGAAGGTGGAGATGGGAGGATGGAGTCACACTCAGAAACCCCCACTTATTTGTTGGGTGCTTGATGTGAGGCTGCCTGTGGTCAGGTCACAAGAAATTCTTGTTCTTTGGTGCAAACGCAGGATCTGACCCAGTGTCCATGTGATGAAAGTGCCTTGGGAGCATGTGGAGAGCTTGCCAAGCCAGACTGAAAGAAGAAGATCTTGCATGCCATCCATGATCTCCCTTTGAAGTGGAGCAGGCTGTGCAGTGCTAATAGTGGAGTGTGAACCATCAGCAGTGAAAATCAATGTTCTCGCTGTCATCATCTGGGCTACATGCTAGGGTGCTCCTGGCAAGGGCGTTGGCAGCCTTGGCTCTGTTTCACCAGCATAACTTGATTTTGGGCTGGAGGGAAAGAAGAAAGCAACCCAAAGAGATAAAAGAAAAGAGCTCTTGAGGGCAAGCATTAAGCTGAGGAGTTTAGCATCAAATGCCTTTTGAAAGCAGCTGTAGAGCCTTACTCTGGGATAAATAAAGGCTGGTTTGAAGCTGGAGAGCTGGCTGGCAGGACACACTGTTCTTATCTTGCCAAATGATTCCTGGACACCTGTCCTTGCAGGGCTGGGCTCCCCTCAGAGCTATCACAGTGCTGCACACTCCAATGCAGTGGATGGGTGTATTGCCAGCACCCTGTGCTCGGCCTGTGCTTGGAGCAAGGGCAGGGCTCAGCGTGTGATGGGGAGAGGGAAGCCCTTGAGGGGTCTTTTCTCTCTCTGAGAGCTCAGAGAGATGGACACCAGTCCACTTGGTGGTGTATCCACACCCATGTGAAATTTTGAAGACTTTTGAGTGGGAAGCAGCTGCAAGAATTTGGCTGGCAGGAGATGTGCACTGTCTGGCCCCCTGGGCAGTGCCAAACAGAGGCTGTGGTTTTGGGTTGTTGCAAGGTCTGAAGCATTGGAGTCAAGGGAGTTCTAACCAAAGCAGGCCCTTCAGTGTCTGTGCTCAGTGCTCTAACAGAATGAGGAAGGGCTCAAGCAGAAAACATCTGGAACAAGATCAGAAGCCAGACACTCTCCTAAACAAGGGAGATACATGGCCTGAGAGGAGAAAACAGACATGTAAATGGAGACAGAGGGGGCCAACAAAAGGTTGGGTTTCTCTGGATCTCACTTATCTTCCTTGTACTGCAACTGTCTAAAGTAAATGCTGGGGGGCTGTGGTGTGCTATAACATGCTGGGGCCATTCATCACAGGCTGTCCTGGCAGCTGGGACAAGTCCATTTCTAGCTGTCTATGCCTCACTTGCACCACCAGTTTTGAGGCTGCAGCTTTTCCTTTGCTTTGTGCAGGCAAAGGTAGGGAGAGAAAATTGTTTCAGCAGAGCATTAACCTCTGCAAACATGACCCTGAGGTGCTTTTCTACAAGAGCTCTGGCTGGGTTTCAGGAGGATCCCTGCCCTCTCTGTTTCCAGAACCCTCTTCAGTGCACTCTGGTCTGGATCTTGCCCCTGACTGGCTGTCTGGTTACAGTCACACAAGAACTTTCTGGGTCAGTACTTTTCATTCTGAACAGCCCCTACCTTCTTCACTTCTCAAAGCTGCTCTCCCCTTCTGGACAGTGTGTGTGAACATGGAGGGCATGCAGGGATTTGACATGGATCTGCTGCAATGGGCTTTTTTTGACAGTCTGGAGATGGAGTTTGGTACAGCCCTGGTGTGAAGAGTCTGCAGCTCCCTGTCACACTTGCATGGCCCATTGGGGACAGCACGGGCAAAGAGTTGAACATTGAAATTCCAAAGTGAGCCTTTTTCTCAGCTGCTTGCAAAGGGAGCTGGAGGAGGCCACAATGGCTGGGTTTTTGAGGGCTTTCCCTGTGGAGCTCAGGGGCTGCACTGCCTCAGAGCAGCATCATCCTTCCTAGTTTTCCTGTGGGATACCCCTGTCCAAAGATTTCCAGGCAGAGAATTATCAGAGCCAGGAAAAAGCGATCAAAGAGGGTCAAGCTGAAGTCTCGTGGGGCGGAGCTGCCAAAAGTGCACAAGGGAAGCTGGGGAAGTCTCTGAAGCATGTAAGATGTCCCAGGATGGTATTCCCAACAGGGCACATCAGCAAGGAGTGGAAAGTCCCTGGCTGGCTCTTCTAAGCTGATAAGGCATGCTGGCTTCATGCCCTGCCAAGGAAGGACTTGCTTGTGCATCCTTTCTTACTGGAAACAAAGAGGAGAGTCAACAGGATAGCAATCAGAAGGACGGGAACAGAAAAAGTATCCAACTCTACGCACAGTCCTAGTGTAGGCCAGACCCCTAAAATGTTGGGAAAGAACTCTCAGAAACAGGGCAGCCCTGAAGCCAGCTAAACTCCCGAGCTTCCATCTCTTCTTGTAATGCTACCACAGTCCCCTTAGAAGTGTACTGATCCCCTGGAATCTCTTTTAAAGCCTCCTCCTTCTTCAAGGAGGCTGATCCAGACCCTCCCATCAAATTTGGTTAGAAACATCCTCCACAAAGTCCACTGCAGCACTCCTGGGGCCAACCCAGAGGTTCCTGTTCCATGTCCATCCCTGAAATCCTCAGGTTGAAGTTTAATGCCAACAGCAGTGCTCTTTTCACACTCACTGTAGATAATCCATTGAACTCTCAGCACAGGGTGCTGGTGAGGCACAGCTAGGGTCTAGAAAAACACAACACAGGTGCGTTCATGTGGTTCCCACACAAGTCCCACCTGGAGAAGCTCCTGCGCTGGTGACTCCTGGGTGCTGGGAGGGAGTGGCAGGGGAGGATGACTCTGGTTTCTGCCATGTCTCTGCTTTCTCTTTGTCCTGGGTTGAGCTGGCAAAATGCCAACTGCCCAAGAACAGAGAAAATGTGCTCCTCTCCCCCCCCAACCAGCCAAGAGAAAAGGAAGGAGAGAGGAGGAAAAAAA
>JAOXXN010000364.1:8397299-8411413 GCA_026770055.1 Myrmophylax atrothorax | reverse complement strand
CCTGATTTGGTAAATCTCAACTTCAGGAGTGAAGTAGCCATGTCTGTGCTTAACTTCTGCTGTGCTGCCTTCAGAGGTTCTGAGTTTGGCAAAGGGCTGGGGAAGCCTCAAGCCACAGGGATGCACCAGAGCCTACACTATCCTTGTTGTCACTGCTTCTGTCCTGATCGCATGTTCCCAGGCATCAGCACATACTAATACAGGGGCTGGCAGGGAGCCCAGCTGGAAAGGACCAGAAGAGCTTTCTACCTGCTTGGTTTGTGGATTAGTGGCTGTCATGATGGGTCGCTGGCTTGCTGCCCTGAACCACAAGCTGCAGATTGGCTCCCAACAGCTCCTTCAGTTTCTGTTCCTCAGTTGCTCTCTTGCTTTAATTTTCTAGATTTTTTTCTTTGACTATAAACAGCCCTGTGAGGGACTTCCCAACCCTCATGGAAGAAGAGGCAATAATCCCTACCTGAAGGAAGTGGCCAGGACACTAGAAGGACCTTCCTCACTGAAGTCCAACTGATACCAAACAATGTGACTGGGCAGGAAACTGAGGCAGTGAGAGCAGAGGAAACTGCCAAAAGCAGGGCTCTGGAGTGATTTGTGAAGGGAATATAGCTGCTGCCATTAGGTAATTAATGTTTGGTGGGAGGCTGCCATTGGTAACCCCACTGATGGGGTTCCCTGGTGCTCCTGAGCTCTGCTGAGCTCTGGGGCCACAGGCTTGCCACATAAGCAGGCAGCACGCTGTGAACAGACAAGAGTCCCGTTGGAGGTCTCCAAGGACTGTTTGAGTGGGGTGATCTACTTCTTATTCTGCAGCTCTGCACTGGAGACAGCTGCCATCCCCTCTAGCCACCCAGCTGTCTTAATTTCAGAAAAAAAATCCTCTCTTAAGAAGTTATGTTTGTCCCCCAGGTGAGGGTACCTACATGGTGGACTGGGGCATCTGCAGGAAGATCTGCATCCAGTGTCTTTACCCTTGGCTGGTGTTAGGAGCTGCTGATCCTGCAGTGGCTGGGGTTTTTCCCTCCCACAGATCCTCTCCTCTGCACAGGACAGACACAGCTGAGATGGCACACTTTTCTCTTGACATTGTCTAATTGGCTTGATTTGTCCATATTAAACATTTACCATCCACAGTTGGCTCCTTCATTAGCTATGACACATCATGTTTAACTGCACAGAATATTGCAGCATTGCCAGGGCCAGCAACACACAGTCAGGAAACTTCTGCATGAGGTTAATACAGAGACCATGGGAAAATCTGGGTCTGAATTCAAACAAACATAAACAAGCCTGGAAATACATCTGAGATGGCAGAAGATCTTAGACAAGTGTACACATCCACATGCCCAGTGTTCAGCCCTGCCTCCTTTATTTACACCCAGCATAATGATTTGCCTGTGGACCTGAGGGCTTGCAAGGAGGAATGAACACACATTTGGTTTGCAAACCACAGCATAATTAATTCCCAGCAAAGCTTCTGGGCTTCACTCTGTGGCTGTGGAAGTTCAAGGTGCAACCTGGGGTTAACCAGATGTCTCTCCTGCATGCCCAGGTTGCTTTGTCCCATCATCAAAGGGCACGTGAATGGTCTTCCAGGACAGATGAGAAACTAGGCAGGCAGGAAAGGAAAACAATCTAAGAAATGACAGAAAAAGCACGATGAAGACCATGCCGGGGTCCTTACCACCCCCTGCCCCGGCCCAAAGTGGCCTCAGACCCTTCACTCCCAGGGCTTTGCTCTGAGGGCTTTCTCAGCCTCCTCTCACAGGGATGGACATAATTTCTCCGAAGGCTGTTCTGAAGGCAATGTTTGCCATCTAGTGGGAAAATAGGGTCTGTGTATCTCACTTGCCTGCAGAAGGATGGGGTTTTGGGTCGTTTTGACAGTAGTTCGGGGCCACACCTTCCCCTTGCCCATAGCTGGGCAGTGGCTTCCCGCCCCAGTGGGGAGTTCTGGGGAGGAGGGAAATTGTGAGAAGTGGTGCTGGCTCAGCTTCCTGCAGGCAGCTTGCCAGGCTCTTTGCCACCAGCCATGGATGCCTGTTTGGGTGTGGAACCCTAAGCCAAGCCCTTGGCGTGGTCCCTGGCTGAGCTGGTGCCCAGCATAAGTTGGAAGCTGAAAGAAGTGCTCTGGAGTAGGGGAAAAAGCATCATGTGCTGGATAAATGGTGCCTTTCAGGTTAGCAAACCCCTGGAGATTGGTGCCTTCCAGGCTGGCATCCTCTCATGAATCACCTTCTTCTCAGTTAGCATTCTAATGGGAATCAGTGCCTTTCAAGTCAGCATTCTCTCTGTCATCAGTGCCTTCCAGATCAGCATCTCCGTGAGCACTGATGCCTTCTAGGTCAGCATACTTCTGCAAATCAGTGCCTTCAAGCTCTGTAGATCCTCCTGGGGATCTGTCACCATCCCAGAAAGGGATTTGAAGTGTAGGCACCACCTCCAGATCCATCAGCACAGAGGTAGTTGTGCCAGTGCCAGTGCCCAGCATGCATGTGGAGCTCAGCTGCTGCCACGTCTGGTGGATCTTCCAGTGTGGAACAAAGGCTGGGAGTTTCTTGTATGCTGGGAAGGTCTGTGTGTTTTAACCCCACAAGGCCACATAAGAATTCCAGAGGCACATTTAACTCTGGCCCGTCATTTTCAGGATGCAGAGAAACACCCAGCTGCACAGTGCTCTGTCCGACCAGTGCCTGCTCCATGCAATCCTGGAACCCTGGGGAACAACTGAGTGTCCCAGTTGGTAGAGAGACTCCTGTGTAGGACTGGGCCATGCTGTCCATAACCTTTATTTGCTTGTGCCCCCGCAGGCAAAGCAGCTGATGTGACAGTGGATGAAGGGGCCCTCGAACTGCAGCTGATGGGAGAAGAGAAGGTAGAAAGGTTCCCTGTTTCTCCCCAGAGAAGCTCCTAAAGCCAATGTCCTGCTCTGTTTTAGACCCTGCAGCTCTGGAGGCAGCTGGAGGACATGGAGTTTCTGCTGTGGGGAAGGAAGATCATCATCTCCTCAGAGCAAATGTCATGGAAGAAGCAGCAGGAAGTACAGTCTTCATGTTGCACAGCAGAAATGTGTGCACAAGGAACATGTGTCCCCTAGTGTCACCTCAATTCATGGCAGGCACACAAAACACTGAGAACTTGCTTGGACAACAGAACTGTTTCCCATGCAAAGGGGGAAAAAAAACCAAACAACAAACCAAGCTGGCAGGAAAGTCATGGACTCAGTGAGCTCATCCAAAAAACTGCTGTTTGTGTCTTGCGAAGGGAGCAGCCGTTTCCTGAGAGCATCATGAGCAGCAGTGCTTGGGAAGAGCTGGCTTTAGCCTCCCAGCATCTCTGTGGCCACGTGCTTGGCATTTCCCATTCGTGAAAGACCAAGAGCATCCTGGAGGCAAGGAAGGGGGCCAGCCTTAGCAAGCAAACAAATAACCTACTCCTGGAGAGAGAGGCCAACACAGCGGCAGAAAATGTTTCAGGCCTCTCCCCTCTCCACATGTGTTTGGATTCCAGAACATCTGGCCCAGCAGGTGATGTCTCCCCCTTCTTTCAGGAAAGAGTTGATAATGAGAAAGACATTTTCAGGCCTGTGACAGCTAGATAGTGAGGCAGATGAAGAAAAGGGAGAATGGGGGATCTCAGGGATCTCTGAAGTGCTTGGGCCCTCTAGCAGGTTTCCAGGCAGAGGTATTCCACATGCAGGTGACACAAAAACCATTGTCAGTGTGAATGCTCAGAACTGCCTTTTTAAAGCATTTCTGTTTGGATTCACTGGGCAGGGTCTCTGCTATTTCTGCTCTCCCAGTGTCTGGGCAGTGTAAGATGGAAGTGGCTCCTGAGAGGGAGGCAATCCCTCTGGAGATGCCCTGAGCCCTCCAGAATACTCTCAGGACCCACACTGGTTAGAATTCAGGCTCTGTCTCCTCATGTCAGCTCTGATGCCACTCCCATGGGGACTAGGTGCATGGGTCACATCCAAGGCTTGATCCCAAACACTGTCCCTGCTCTGCCCATTGGCCTGTCACCCATCTTCACAAATCAGCCCCTGCATAGTGATCATCTTTGATACTTAGGATGGTAATTGGGTGTCCAAACTGCCTATCCATGCATCCATCTATAGTCTCCTTCCCTCAGTACATGCATCCTTCCCTCTCTGCTGAACCACTGTGTATGTCCTGTTCCTTTCTACATCACCTCATGACATATATATATATATATATCTACACACATATACATACACATACACACACATATGTGTTTCATGGCCCTATGTCTTCTACAATCTGCCGAATCTGCTTTTATTTCTTTTCTTGGCTCAGCATTTGGCAGAGAAGGAAGCAGAAGCAGCCATGAGAGGTAAGTTGACACTGTTTTGCTTCACAGTCCTGTGCAACTTGCCTCCTCCCCTGCAAAATGCAGGCTGATCCTGGCAGCAAAGCAAGGAGAGGAGGCAGCTAGTCCTGAGGGCTAGCTCAGAAATTTGGCAGTATTGGTGGCAGTCAAACAGCCCAGGCACAGCTGCACAACTGCCCACAACTAGTGCCCTGCTGCAAAGCCTTTTGCCAAGGTTATAGCTTTCCAAATGAGCCCCTGCCTCAGACATGATCTGGATGGGGCCACCCTGTGCTGGATGGAAACACAGACACCGACCTGTGTGTATCTCGGTGCTGGAGACATTTCCATGTGGCAGTGCCCCATGGAATTTTTTACACCCAGCAGTTCCCAGGCCACATTCTCCTGCAATGTGCTCCTGCTGGTCTTGGGCTGGTCCCTGTTCCATGCCAGGGAGCTGGACCCATCCCTGCTTCCCATGGATGTAGCCCACAGGCCGCTTTGACCTAGCAAAGCCTCAGCATCCACAGGCCTGGCTTGTGCCAGCTCCCTGAGAGCTCTTGGCACAGCATCCACCCTGGGGAGGGTGAGATACAGCAGCAAGTTTGGATGTACTCTGCCTACTTGGGGCAGGGTGCATCCAGGCAGAGCTCCAGCCTGCAGCAGGAAGCCTCCTGCTCACTCAGTGGCTGTGCAAGCCATAGGAGAGCCCAAGCCTTGGAGGAAGTGTCCTGGCCCACAGTGGGACGGGGAGGTGCCAGCCCTGGGACTGCTCTCATGGTCCCTTCCTGTTTTTCTTCTCCACAGCTTGAAGGCAAAGTTGATTTTGGCAACAGGATCCCTCTCCTTTATTCCATGTTGCTGTTCACTCCAGCCCTGCCCTTGCATCTTCCCTGCTCCAGTGGAAAGCCCTGTTTGCCCATGTCCAGTGCTAGTGCACCCTCCCCTTGAGCAACTGGGAGTGCAGCACCCAGCACCAAGAATCTTTATTCCCTTAAGCACAGAATTTGCCACTTCCTTCAGATCCCAAGGCTCATGTGCCACATTTACAGGCTGCTGGGGCAGGGAGCTGAGCCATGAGGCATCCCAGACGACAGTCACAGTGCAGGCAGGCAGGAGTCTGCAGTGGCATACACACCTTTTGCCTGCTCTTAGTATCTCCAGCTGTCAAATGGCTGGTAGGTTCTGACTCTAAGACTTCCATCAAGAGGAAAGGAGTCACCCTCCAGGATCATGGGCAGCAGGATGCAGTGTTGAGGACCAGATGTGCACCTCCTGCCGTCAAGCTGCCCCGGTAACCAGAAGTGAGCGTCCCCACCACCTGGCCAGGCAAACCCCAGCTAAGGAAGTGGACACAGGGCTTGGCACATGGGGAAAGCAGATCTATGAGTCTCCTCTGCCTGTCATTTCTCATCTACCCATGTGAGCTGGCCTGCACGATGTGGGTACATGTTTTCTTGCAGACTTGCGAGGCTATGGTGGTCTCTGCTTCCCCTAGCCAGCAGCAATCCGCTTCTATTTGGAGCATGCCTGGATTTCTGGAGTTTTTAAGTAGGCGGGATACAGGGACCAGAGCTGCCATCTCACACCCTCTCCCATTTTCCATTTTCTGGCTGTCACACTGATACATCTTAAGCAGGCGTCAGTGTCTAAACCAGCACCAGATGCTGGGAAACTACAGAGTTATTTGCAAACACTGGAGTCCTTCTGGACAACTACTGCCCTCCGTAGTGGTGGGGTAGTGGGATCTGCTGGTGCTAAGAGGATTTCAAGTGGTAAAGGCTTCCATGCCACCCAGGGGACTGAGAACAGATGAGCCTGAGTGTGCCCATGACGAGACAAGGGTGTTGTCAGAATGTGTGCTGGCTGGGTTGGATGCTAGGGACCAGAGTCCAGCAGGTGATGGCAGTGTGACACAGCTGGAGCTGTCAAGTCCTGGGATGCACTTGGGAGAGGGGATGTGGCTACCGAGCCAGGAATCCAGGCGGGTTCACCTCCCCAGCTTGGTGAACTGCCATAGTTTGGGAAGAGTCCTGCTCTGATCCAAGGATAGTGCCACTTTGAGTAGCACACTGTAGGTAGAGGGCTGTTCCCCATCTCTACCAACCACAAGGGATGCTCACAAGTGACAGTGAGGGGCTGGGTCCCCACAAAACCAAGTATGGACAGCCCTCATGAACTCACACGCCAGGCACCCAGTGTGTGCACACTGCCTTGCAAAAGGCACAGGTTGCCCCAGTCCACTCCAACCCAGTCCCCACAAGGACCATTCCGGGGGGTCCCCCCACTCCAGCCTCCCTCTGCATCCCAGGTTTGTGACCAACCCCAGCACCCAGCTGGGAGTGACCCACACTGCACTCACTGGCTTTGCTCCCCATGTTCCATGTGTTGCTGCTGTCTTAATGTCCACCCAGATCCATCTGGATCTTGTTGAGCTGTTGGCACTGAGCATGGGGTCAGGAGGTGCCAACACATGGAAGCCATTAGAAGGGCCGGTTGATGGGCAGCAAGGGGGCCACATGCAGAGTGAGGGGGGCTGTGTAGAGGGTCCTGTCCCTGCTGCTGGGATGGCAAGGGCAGGGGAGATGTCCCACACAGCTGCCTGCATCCTCTTCTGGCACTTAGCAAGTGCTCACCTGGGCAAAAGTCTCTCAGTCCCTCCAGGTACCTCGGGAGGGCACTGACCAGTTTTGGGACCGACTCGCTGGCTGTGCACCTCCTGCAAGGACCGTCCCCAAGCTGGCATCTCACCCAGTGCCACTCTCCTCTCCTCTCACCCAGCATCATCTGCAAGGGGGTTTCACCTCGGCAGTGCCAATGGCATATCCCCTTTATTGGGGACATTGGCATATCTTCTTTATTGGCATCACTGCTCCATCCAGCCACAGCATGGGGGAGAGGGGCAGAGGGAAGGGGTTGGGTGGGTGTTCTCTTCTGCCTGCTGGCAGCTGGTGGGGGGTGATGGGCAAGGCTCAGCACCCCTTGCTCACTGATGCCTGGCACCCCCGGGAGCCTACACCCATGGTCCCCCTCAACACTAGACAGTGAAGTGGGGCTGGCTCAGTGTCTTATCCCCATTTGTTTAGCAGCGCTCAGAGGTGGAGCTGGCCTGTCACCCTGAGCCTGAAGTGACTCCAGCCAGCTCCTGGTGGGCTTGGGCAGTCCAAACGCTCCTGCGAGCAGAGCCTCTTTCCTTAGGATCCATCCTGCAACCCAAGGGTTGTGGGCTCCAGCAATGTCCACAGCTGTGGGGTGACCCAAGAGGTGTGGGATCCTCGGTGGCCAGAAGCGGCATCAAGTCCCACATGCAGGTGCAGGGATTGGCCAGGGATCACTACAGGATCTGGGCTTCTGCCAAGAGAGAAGACAAGGAGATGAAGGAGGGCACTGACCTGCTCCCAGGTTCCCACTCTCTGCCCCACACCCTCCCATTACCCATGCTGCACCCTGACTCACTCGGTAGTGCCTTCAAGTGCGTGGCAGCAACCAAGAAGTTGGGTTTGGTCTTGTCCTTGCCATGTTTCTTCACCCGGAGCCTGGGAATAAGAGCAATGGTGGCTGAAGACTCCTGTGAACCCACCTGAGTATTGGGATTGTCTAGATCCCTAGTGATCCTGCTCTGTGTTCCCATCCAGCTGTGCCCAACTGTGCCCAGCTCAGCTTAAACTTTCCATTGGGTCATCTCTAGGGCTACAGCAGGAGCTGGTCATGAGATAGAGAAGAACTGAGAGGGGAACAGGGACTCATACCAGAGCCACAGCATGGCAAGGAGAGTGGGCAGTGCCCAAGAGCAGGACTCCCAGGAAGCAAAGACATATGAAGGGGTGTCTGCGCTGACTCTAGAACATGAGAATCCCAAGACAGGCAGGAGCCTTTGCAGGGGTGTTAGTAGCAGCAGCATCTTTGGGGAACACAGAGAAAGGTCCCGTGGATCTGGGCTCACTGGAAAGACTCCAGGCAGGCTGGGTAGTACCAGGTATTCTGGGCAGTACTGAGTGTGCTGGGAAGAGGCATTGATGTGGCAGGAGGGCAAGAGGAGCATAAATCACCCTATTATAGGGCATCCAGTCTGTTTTGGCAGGCACTGCAGAACAGGGTTTGGGGGACACAGGGCACTCCATGCTGAGATTTTAGGGGCCAGAATGGGATGGGGACAGCAATCACACAGACCCCTCCCTCTCAAAACCCAACCTACCAGATGAGGAGGATGATGACAAGAACAGCAGCCAGGACAAAGAAGGCAAAGATCCCAAGGGACACCAGGACAGCCATCTTCTCCATGGGGTCACTGCGGTCTGGGGGAGAGAGACTGTCATGGTGGAGAGATGCCACAGTCCCCAGCCCCTGGGGGACCCTATTGCAAGCTCCTGGACACCCCAGCAGCCCAGCCACACACAGGCATAGGACGAGAGACCCTCCCCATTGCACTCAGCCACACATGTGCCCACCCTGGCACTCCTGACTGCCACCCTCTACTCACTGATGGGCTCAGGGTTGGGAGCCTGGGAGGGCTCCTCAGCCAGGCTGTCCAGTCTGGCATCTGTAGTGGTTTCTTCACTCACTGTGGTGGCCAGGTCTAGAAGGACAGAAGGGATGGAAACACTCACCCAAAAGCATGCACAGCACCCCAGGGACCCACAGAGGAGAACAAAGAAGGTATTCTTGTGCTCCAGAGGTCTCACGAGCCCAAGGGTGCCCCAATGGTGCTAGCGGTGTTCTAGGAGCCCCACTCTGCCCCACGTCTGTGGGGGAAAATCCCCAAATGGCAGCAACACAGCTTTAGACTGCTATGGGCTAGGAGATGTTTTGCCCTGTTTTTTCTGCAGCTCTGCCTCCCAACTTGAAGTGGTCCAGGAGCTGAGATTTGGTCTGGTTGGTATTTGGGGGAATGGGTGCCATTGGGAAGGGATTCAAGAGGGGCAGCTCAGGGTGCTGGAGGGACCTGGGGGAGGGATGATGCAGTAGGGCTGCTGGGGGCTGCAGCCTGTCCCCCTCTCACCTCTGACTGGTGTTGCCCGGGCTTCGGCACTCCACTCACTCCAATTCCCTGCATCCAGGAAATCCTTGGCACTGACTTGGACCACGTGCTCCAGCCCAGTAAAGGCATCTGTGATAACCTCGGACAGGTTCACTGTCTCTACCTGTGACAGTCAGAGGGGAGCTGTGGGGCAGGCAGGGGCATCCCTCACAGCCCTCTCTAGCCCCAGGCACACCCCACTCCTATACTGGCTTTGCCTTTTTTTCCACACCACTTACCACTGACCAGGAATGGTGGATGACAGGCCGGTACTGGAGCCGAAACCTTAGCTGGAAGTGGGGTTCCTTGGGCCAGGAGGAGGGGTACTTCCAGCTCACGTGGAGCCGCCGTGGAGCCAGGGGGATAGGCTCCACCACTAAGCCCTCTGGAGGGTCTGGCTTAACTGTGTGGGAGAGGACAGGAAGCCCCTGTCAGACTGCATGGCCATGCAGAGAAGTGTTGGGCTCCCCTCTGTCACCCAGACATAACTGCCCAGGGGATGGATGAACACTGGTACAGACAGATGGATGGATGGGAACTCACTGATGGCCTGCATTGTGACATCAAGGAGGCGGTAGCTGAAGCCCAGGGGGTTCACCTCAGTGATGTTCAGGCGGTAGGAGCTCCAGAACTCTGACCTGTGGACGGTGCAGGTGCCGGGGCGGGATGGATCCTGCAGGCACAGTCCCACATGCCCATTCTTGTTCCTGCAGGTGGAGAGGCAGGGTGGTGATATGTCCTACCTGCCCACCAATGCAGTTTCCCAATACTGTCAAAAAGGAGCATGGGAGACCTCGATGCCAAGACCCTGCTGGAGGAGGCACCCCCTCTGGCTCAGCTGCACTCATCCTTCAAGAGTTCACAACAAAGCACAACAGAAAGGACCCCCATCCCAGCTCCAGGCCCCCTAGGAAGGTCCCTCCATGGGGCAAGCCCTTCTCCCACATCCCCAGGCTTAGGTAGCTGGCTCCCCAATGGGGTCCCCCAGCCCTTGCTTTGGGGTCCCTGCTGAAGTTTACAGCAGAGCCTTTGAGGTGGGGATTAGTCCCCAAGGAGCAGGAACAGGGTGGGAGTCAGTCCTACCTCCGCTTCTCTTCACCTGTCAGTGATTTCTTCCTGCCATGGAGAGAGATTAAAAAGCAGATGTTGAGGATAAGGGGACAGCAAACAGCCAACCAGAGGAGAGACAGGGGTCTCCACACTGCAGAGCAGCCCCCCAGTCCCACACTGACATACACATGTGGGGGCAGAGGTAAAACCATGTCCAGCTCTGCTAGTGAGCAGCCTGACAGCATGTGGAGGTCCCAGGGAAAAGAGATGGTGTCCAAGAGCATCTTCCCCAGAGAAGCCTTTTCCCTGCCTGCGGTTTCATCACACAGCAGCAAAGACACAGAGATAGCGCTAAAAGCAGCTCCCTGGTGGCTGGCTTCACCCTCCCCAAAGGCCTCCAAATCCCTTGCTCCTCACTACCCACTCCTTGCAGAGCCCCTGATGGTCCACACAGCCCCCTCCTCACCAAGCCCCTGGCTCCTGCAGCTTTCAGCAGGGCTGTGCTTTATGAGCTCTGCCTGACTTCAAAGCCCCTTGCTAATTTGGCTTGCAGGGATAATTAGAAGCAGCGATGCTGTCAGGGCTCCTTTCATCCCAAAGCATGCCAGTGCATGGCAGCTTGCAGATGACCTGCCTCTCCTTTATAGCCCCTCTGGTGCTGGCAGAGATGTCAGCAGGGAGTGAGTCTGCTCTTGCCAGCCCCACAACGCTGCTAAGGTTCCCCCTTGTAGCAAGTAAATGCTTAGCTCACCCCAAAACATGACCTGCTCAGGGGGGAAGCATGGTCTTTGAGGCAGGACACGAACCCAGGGCGTGGTGGGATGGCCAGATGGATTTGGTGGTTAACCTTGCCCGGGACCCAGAGCTTACCCCATAACCCCCCAGTCCATGGCCTGTGGGCATACATTACCTGTATGTGGTGATGTATCTGGTGGGAAGAAAGGTCTCCACACTGGAGGTCCAGGAGCAAGAGAAATTCTCGTAGTCAGATGCTCTGCAGGACACAAAGGGTACTCCCGGCAGGTCTGGAGTCCAGGGGGAAATGACAAGTCAGTCAGAGGTGCCCTATCCCACAGTCCATCCAGCACACAGGGATGCCTGCAACATCACCAAGTCCCCTTCTGGCAAGCCCTTAGTAGGGGTGCAGACACTACGGACCCATCCCTTTGGGGTGACACCCCCACAATAGCCCAGCCCACAGACATGTTACTCACACCCCAGACGCAGGGACACAGTGTGCAGGAGGCCACCGTCCTCGCCATGGCAGCTGTATGTTCCCATGGAGGCCAAGCTGGCACTTGGCAGCACCAGGGCTCCCTGCTGGATGGCTGAACCCTCTGGCAGTGCTGCAGCACCTGCCCGTCTCCATTGCACTGGAGAGCTGGAAAGGAGAGATCAAGTAGGCAAGCATTAGAGGACAGGGATGGCAGGTCAGCCCAGGCCCACCCTGTAAAACCATCCCATTGGATAAATTCCTCGGTGTACATGCAAAAGACCTACCCAGGAAGGGCACCAGCGCACGACAGGGTCACATCTGTCCCCAGCTGTCCATACTGCACACCTGGAGGGACAGAGATCCCCAGGTGAGTGTTAGCATTCCATGACACCCCATTCCAGGGCGCAGGGTGGAGATGGGGGCTGTATTCTGCAGTGGCCACTGGCTGTGGGGTATTGCTTCACAGAGGCACCACCATGGGGGACTAGTAAGGACTGGTACCAGTTGGGGTTGGGCAATGAGACGATGCAGGGGGGCACTGGCTAAAGGAAGCCCATCACTGTAGAGCTGCGTTTCATGTGTGCCCTGGTTCTGGTAGGTCTGTTCCTGTCTGGAGGGAATGGGGTGCCCTCAGGGTCCTCATGCGAGGGACACTGCAGGGGGACTATTGTCTGGGGCTCAGTGGGGGCTCACCTTCCTCTTCCCAGCCCTCAGGGACAGCGAGGGAGGCGGACACCAGGGCTGCTGCGAGGAACACCATCACCCTGCCCAGGCCTGGAATGGAACTATGCATCTGGGAGAGGCAGAGGAGGAAGAGAGATGGGGTTATCCCCTGCAAGGGGGCAGCTGGCAGGGTCCACAGCTCAGAGCATTCTTGCAGGAGCATGGACTCTGCATTTTCTTCTCATCTCATCCCATCCTGCCAGGGACAGCACAAGGACCAAATTCCACGACCTCAGCTGGGACATCTGGCAGGGTTTGTGCCACAGTCACAGCTGGTTCCTGGCTACTGAGCAGTGCCATGCCTGGAAGGGGGACGCAAAGAGCAAACACTGACCAGGAGCTCAGGTCTCTGTGAGTTGGCAGGATTAAGGGTTCTTTTCCGTTGCAACCCTGTGCTGAGAGCCTTGGCTGGCTCCCAGCCTCAGGGTGGTCCAGAGACCTGTACATGTGGAGCTGGAGTGGGAAGAGACCAAAATGAATTCTGGCCTGTATTTACATGGAAAGAGAGAGCAGTCAGATCTAAACAGGCTCACAAAGCCAGGGAGAGCAGGACTCTGAAAACTCAGGCTGTACCAAGTCCCACATCACTGCCCATAGCTTCACCTACAATGAGGCTGGTCTTTGTAGGTCTCTATTCCCCACTGGGCCATTTGTGGGAGAATGGCCCTGAAATCCCTTCCTCACACTCAGGGATCACCAGTGTTTGGTGTGCGAAGTGTAGGGGATGCTGAGTCAGGGAACTGTACCCAGCTCATGGGTCAACTCCTGCCACAGACTGAACTCTCCCTACAAGCATCACCCTTTCCATCCCAACCTACATATCAATGTACATATTCCAACCTGCACGTATCAGTCAGTGTCCCCCAGCCAACACAGCCAGCATTGCCCTGTCCTACCATACCCTGTCCACTGCAGCCAGCATTGTTGTAAGGCATCCACCCCAGCCAGCATCACCCTGTCTGTGCAAGCCAGCACTGCCCTGCATCTGGTCCCACCTGTATAGTACTGCACATGCCAGCCAGTGTCACCCTGTCCATCCCAGACAGCATTACCCTGTCCAGCCCACACCAGCTACATCACTGTCTGTTCCAGCCAGCACTATGCCAGGGCATCCATTCTGGCCAGATCACACTATCCATATCAGCACCACCACACTGTCTCTATCAATCAGAAATGAATCATTTCCCCCTAGAAGACACCCTGCCCACCACTCATGAATGGACAGGCCTGTTTATTTACACTCACACTGCTGGCTTCGGCTCCCAAGTGCAAGCTGGCAAGGGGCTGAGGGCACAGGAGGCAGTACTCCCTGTCAGCTCCAAGTGCAGGTGCAAATCTGTGTCCCCCTGGTTTGAACAGCTGAGAGACTGGAGGGAGGCATGCTCCAGCCCAGCAAGGAGCAGCACTTGGTTCCCTTCCTGTGGTTGGGTGCCCATGGCCACAGACCAAACTGCTTGGTAAAGGAAATGAGAGCTACAAGGCAATCTGCTGCAGGGGGGAAGGCATGTGGCACCCCACATCAACCCCATCCTAAGCATGCCAGGCAGCCTCAAACATAAGCTCCAAATGTAAAAAACTGCATGGACTGTCATAAGCTTTTCCTACCAAACCACTAGTAGAAATGTTCCCAAGAAACATCAGTTAAAAGGTCTCTGCCAAAACGATGCTGGTAAGTAGCTGGGAACATTTGGCCTAAAAGTAAAATATTTTGGTGATGGAAAAAAGAAAAGACAAAAAAGAGTGTATTTTGACTTAAAAGCAGCAACCAAAAATAACTCCACA
>JAOXXN010000364.1:8288574-8393377 GCA_026770055.1 Myrmophylax atrothorax | reverse complement strand
GATCTAGACCAACCCCGTCCAACACGCCCTCAGGATGCCCAGCTGACCACAGCCCCGCTGGTGTCCAAAGCCAAGCCTAAACCCCCACCATAACCCAAGGGTCACCTCTCTCCTCTGTGGAGCCTGCAGCTGCTATCGGGTCCCAGGGCTGGAGGCCGGGGGGCCACCACACACCTCAGCGTGCCAGCAGCATCGTGGAGGTCAGGCTCTGCTCCTACCCCAGCCGGGAAACTCCCACCCAACGCCCTGATTTCCGCCCTCCTCTGCTCCATCCTGCGGGAAAAAGTCTCTGGCTCCTGGTTGTAACCGGAGGCATTGGCAAAGGCCAAAACAGCAAAGGCTCTGTTAGCAGCCAGCAGCCCTGACACCGTGCCAGCTGGCAGTGTTGCATTCCAAGGGGGGAGAGAAGGGGCACCCCCCTCTCCATCCCCGTCCCCACACTCTCCTCTCCAAAGCCACGTGCCAGAGAAATTCCTAAAAATAATTTCTCAGCTGTAAAGAAACCTACCAGTGCTGTAGCTGTAGTGCTGCTGAGTTTCTTTACAGCTTGGAGATTATTTTTAGGGTGGAGGCATGGAAGTTGGTGGGGGGGTTGCTGCATCCCCGCTGTCCTTGGCACATGGTTGTGGGACAGGGATGGGCATAGTGCTGGATCTGGGGACATGGGTGAGACCTGCCAACAGAGAGCTGGGCCACCCTATGATTAAAGCAGGGCGGGAAAGGCTTTTCCTGTCCCAGGAACATTTTAAGATTTGGGATATTTTTCTGCTCCTGGGCTCAGCCCAGACTGGCAGAGAAGTTAGTGAATCTGCAGCTCCCAGCACAGTGAAGCAGCTGGGTACCAGCCTGTACCCCAGCACTTTGTCCCCCCAGTATCATCTGCATCTCCCAGAACAAAGCTCCCCACAACCTGGCCCTAGAGCCAATACAAGAACATACACATCCATAAATGTAGGGGACAGACATGTATGTACACACATGTGAATGCTCAGGCACATCCAGCTTCTTCTGATGCTCCTGGTGAACTCCAGCCTGGAGCTGGGAACCCTGATCTGGAGAGGGGCCCCACAGCATCCCCATGCCTGGTGCTCCCTCATCCCTCCCCCTGCTCCAAAGCTGGCCAGAGCCCAGGAGCCATCGGGCTCAGCTCCATCCCCGAGGCACGAAGGCGCACGGGTCAGCCAAAACGCTGCAGGGCCAAAATAAACAGCTCACCTTACACAAATGCTCCCCCAGCTAGCAATTTGCTGTCACTCCTTTTACAAAACAAAATCCCTTTTGGGCCAGAGAGGGATTTCAGAAGTCATTAAGGACCACCTGGGCAGCCAAATAAAGGCATAACCAAAGGGTGGCCTGTTAACCCGTTGTACACAATCAGCAGTGTCCCTGTGGGTAGAGAGGAAGGATGGAAGTTGTAGACCCCTGACAATGTAATGCGGGGATGCCAGTGCCAGTCTCTGGCACCTAGTCAGATAACCATGTCCTGTCTCAAGCTTGTTGCCAGCCCTACCTGCTTTCATAGAATCATTGAATAATTAAGGTTGTAAAAGACCTCTGAGATGAAGTTCGAGCACAGGCAGCTCAGAGAAGGCAGCAGGGTGTGAGGCACAGCACGACAGGGACAGAAGCTGGCGAAACTCCTTACTGAGGCAGCATCCATGTCCCGAAACCTATTGCCAAGTCAATCAGATGGCAGCTCCCAAGCCAAAAGGAGAGGTGGAAAAGTGGCAAGAAGTGGGGAAAAGCTGGGGGCTGCAGCACAGAGCCAGGAGAAGGGGGCTGAGCCCTGCCTAAGTTGAGAAGGTTGGAAAAACACTGTCCAGCTCATTTTCTGCTAGGGGAAAAAACCCCAGCCAAGTTCTCTTGAAAGATTAAGTGCGATCCTATCCGAGTGGGGGAAAGCAGGGCACTGCAGTGAGTGTGCTGACACATCTCCTTCTCCAGTGCTGGAGAGATGCCTTGGCCCCACTCAGGGCCAGCTCTGTTTACACGATCCTATTGTCTTTTTTTTTCCTTCGGATCCTCCCCCCTCCAGTGTTATAGTTCAGAGCAAACAAAAACAAGCAGTCTTTCACTCCAAACATTTCAGCCATCCCAAACTTTCTCTGGAGGGGGGCTGCCCGTGGAATTTTCCTCATCCAAAAGAATTTCGAAATGTTCCCATTGCAGCCTGCTCTGAGTGGAGGCCAAGCTAGCTCCAAAATCCTTCATGAAATGCTTGAGCTGCCCTCTACACAGCCCCAGCTCCGGCTTGCCCCAAAGCCCCACCACGCACAGGGACACCCTCTGGCCTGGTACACTTGCCCGAGGGGGACAGAAGCATGTCCCAGCCTGCATAACCCTGCCAGCCTAGCCCACCAACTGAAGCGAGACAGCAGGTCCTGGTGAGGCTAGTTCCTACCTTTTATATTATAAGCTGCCACTTCAATTCTTATTGTTCCAAGTCAGTGATGGCGGTGCAAAGTGCTATAGTGCAACAGGACAGCAGAGCACCCAAAACCCCATAGTATTTCCCTTTGCAGGCAGCACCTCCATAAGACCAGTCAGAGGGAAGAGAGTGGAGAGAGTGCCAGAGTTCCTCCTTGGACCAGTCAGTGGCACCTTGAGCACCAGGAGGGCAGTTTGCAGAGGTGATGCCTGCTTTTTGCTGCCGGATCACCTTATGGGCAGACGGACAAGGAGGGGATGTTGTGTCACATACATCCCTGAGGACGGAGTGGGGGCACAGCACATCCTTAGGAGATGGCACATGGAAGGGGGGATGAAATGTACCCAGGACAAGCCAACTGCTGGGTGCCACTCAAGGATGCTAATCCATCCTGGCCCGTATCATGATGACAAGGCATGCACCCCAGTCCCAGAAGAGGTGAGGCCCCAAGACGGTAAAGCAGAGACCCCTAAGAGTTCTCTTGGCTCTGGCTAAGCACAGATGTGGTGTGAAACCCATGAGACCCTGGCACGGGCGTGGCAGCACTGCTCAATCTGCTGGTAAGGGGAGCACCAGAGGTAGACCCTGAAACAACTGGAGGGAGAAGAGCCCAGCAAAACAAGCCCACAAAAAAAGCCAGCAGCTGCAGGAAGAAGCACCTGAAACTCAGTCCAGTGTGGATTTGGCTGTCAATGCAAGCCATTGTAGTGCTGAGGTCCCTTGCTTACTTTCCCAAACCCTTCCTTGACGAGTTTCACCAGGTAGGTGGTCCTGCAGCCCAAAACACACCAGAACATGCTGGGGAGCCCCACATCCTCCCTCCACAGGCACATGCAGATTTAGGGGGCTGCAACCCCTTGATGCACATGCTGTCACCCCAGGAAGGCAAAACATTGCTGGTACCCACTGCATCTCCCACCCACAGCATCACACCCTGGTGGGCACAGAGCCCTGTGCCACCACAGCAGCACTGGCAGGGAAGATACCTCAGCTCCACGCCGGACTGGAATCTTGTTGAGGGATGGGGCTCTGCTGGGTGCCCCCACTGCCTCTGCACCATCGCCCTGTGACGCCTCGCTGGGCTCTCCTCCTCCTCCACAGAGGCTGTTCAGTGGTTAGGCGTGGGAGTGGTCCTACCCCCCCGACCTCCAGCAGCCCCCTCCCCTATAAAGGGGCCAGGCAGCGACTGTGCAGGGAGCAGAGCCCCCGACACAGCAGATGGGGTCTGTAAAGTGAGGCTCCCCCAGGTGTGTTTGCCTTGGCTGGTGCTCAAGCCTGTCCAATTAGAGCTATACAAAATATATCTTACAAAAAACGAGGGGAGAAAAATAATCCTCTCCCCTGAGCTGGGGCCCAAGGTTTGGCCAGGGTTTCTGGCAGGCCAGGCATAGGCAATACAGGCTCTGCTGGCAGCAGCCCGGAGAGGGAGGGATGTTTGTGGATATTAAAATGCAGTCGTAAAGTAGAATAAAAGGGCAGCCTTGTTTCAGAATGAGTCTCCAAGGCTTTCCCCTCTCCCGTCATGCTCGGCACCTGGCCGGCAGCACGAGCAGCTCCCCTTTCCTGCAGCCTCTCCAGCCACCTCCAGCTCGCCCAAGGACTGAGCTGCTGTCAGAGAGACCAGAACCCTCAGGGGAAGCAGGAGGGAGCAGATTTGGGAGGCAACCCCTCTACAGCTACCCATACTGGGCCAAAATTACAGCTGCACTTCTGTAAAACCCACCCCTTCCTCATTACCCCTACAGTGCCCTGCCTTCCCCTATCTACTGGCTGCCTGTATGGGGCCAAGGCTGCCTGACCCCAGTTGCTTGGCGGAAGCACCAGTAATTACACTGCTTGGCCTCTGCCTGCATCCCTGCTGAAGTAAAGCAAGCTGCATCGTGTTTTGGTTAAAGCTTAAAATTAGCCCTGGACACTGAACACCTCTCTGCCCACACAGAATGAGGACATGGCAAGGTCCCATGGGGGCTCCCCCCATCTCCAAGGACCCACAAACCTCTGCAGAAGCCTCCTCCTTGGGACATCTCCCCCAAACACACCCCTGAAGCAGGTTGCGGCCTCTCAACAGCATTGCCTCTTCCTACATGCTGCCATGTCCGGCTCTGGAAAGTCACACCAGGAGGCTGGGAAACAACAGCAGGCATCAGCCTAGCAAAGGTGGTCCCATCCTGGCCCACCTGCTTGGCTGGAGATGCCCAGTGCACATCTGGCTTCACCACTGCCTTCTGGCCCCCTCCCCAGGTCAGCAAGGAGGGGACGGTGGGCTTTGAGCCTAGAAGCAATCCCCATCCATCCCCGCCCCCATCCTTCCCTCTTTCCTCTCACAGCATTCCAAAAGTGCAGGCTCTCCACGTCCCCCATTCCCTGCCTCATGGGGACCACAGCCACATCCCATCCCCAGCCACGGCCCAAATGACTAATGCCCCGGCAAGAGAACCGGGTGCCGTCGGGGCGAGCAGGGCCTGTCCCTTGGCCGCGATCCCTCCCCACAGCGGTGAAATCACGTCTGGAGAAAGCCCGGGGAGTGAGACGCCGGGCCCCCCCGCTGCTTCCCAGCGAGGATGCTCAATGCCTGCCTGCTGGCCGTCCGCCCCCACTCTGCAAACCCCAAGTCCTTATAGAGGGGTGTTCCAGGCATGCAGCCTGCAACAGAACCCTGTATCTCATCGCCTCTTCCTCGCTCTGGATTCCACAGCAACATCCCAGCCCTGGAAATGACTGCAGGAAGCGGGAACGAAGCAGCAAGCCCCAGGTGCTCATGAAGTGCTCCCGGGGAGCAGGCAGGAACCTCTAATCTCCTTTTAGCCTCTGTAAACCCACTCAGACGCTGGGGAGCGACTGAGGGTGGATGGGGTACCCACCCTGCTGACACCCACCATGGCAGAACAAACTGGGCTCATGGAACGAGGTGTTGATTTGGGCTGCCTGGAAACAGACCTGGGCAGCACCAGAGAGGACGGTGAGGGACAGGCCACCAGCCCTCGACTCGGACCTGGCACGCAGCACGCGCCGGCTACCACGGGGGTGACTAATGCGGCTCTTTAAACGTCTCCGCCGGCACGGGAGCGTGGCTCTGGGTTAGGGTTTAATTATCTGCCTTCCTCGGCAGCCCGTGCTCTCCTCTCGCTGAACCGCCACGAGGACCCCGGGAATGTCGTCCATCCCCCCTCGGCCGGGGCTGCTGGCACGGAGCAAGCAGGGCTGCGGCGGGGAGCTGGCTGGGAGCACGCCGAGGCTGCAGCTGGGGGCTATAAAAAGCACGGCTGTGGTATGCAGCGAGGCACTGAGAGGGGAATAAAATAAAATCAGGTGGTGGATGAGTCGGGCGCTTGCTTCTGCACCGGGTCTGGCCCCAGTGCTGCTTCCCATCGTCCTTTCCCTGCTCCCTGCCCAGCTCACAGCCTGATGAGGCTGAGGCAAAGCGGAGAGCTGGGATTTGGCAAAGAATGGAGGATGTAGGCAGGGGTGGTTCAGCAGGCGATGGAGGGGATCAAGGCTGGGGGAACAATGGCTGGCTCTGGTACATTGGCTCCTGCCAGGGATGGAAGCATTGCAGCCACCCCTTGCCCAACGCAGAGATGCCAGATCTGGGCACTGTGTCTTCTGGCAGCTTGTACCGGAGGATTAACCGTAAACTGGCTAGAGGAGACTTTGCCAGGAGGAAGCTGGTCCCACTAACAGTGACAGTGGGTGCCCCACCATCCCACAGCACCCCAGTACCTAGATTCTGTTGGAGGACAGGATCCAAGGAGGACAGTGCTGACACAAGCTGGGGACAGACAGGGCTCCCCTCAGGCCAGCAGGAGCTCCATGCTCAGAGACATGCCATGTTTGCACAAGTCTGAGCAGGGGAAGGTCAGATTAATTTTAAACCTGAAAAAACAAGGAGAGAAGGCAATGCCGAAGCTCGCCCTTCCCTGCAGGGATGCCCAACAGCAGAGCACAGCGCCTGCAGCGCAGCTCTGCCCTGCCCAGGGGTTCACATCCCCCTAGGAGAGCCAGAACAGACCCACACCCGGGGGCCTCCCTTTTCCACAAGGAGCTCCCAGCTGAGTCAGTGCTGGCAGTGGGGAGAGCGGTTTCTGCTTGCCTTTGCAAGATTCCTTTGGTCTCCATGGGGAAGCACCTACCATGGGACCCCCGTCCCACTGGGAACACCACCAGGGCTTGCCTGTCCCCTGGCCACAGTGCACAATGTGGTCTTGGGAATGAACCAAAAGGAGGAAAAAAAGAACCCAGTAAAATTGTTTGTAGGTCAAGAGGAAAATGGAAAAAAAAAGTTTGTGTTTTTCATGCCAAAAGGAAAATGAAAACCAAAACATTTTGTTCTAAATGATAGGCCTTGTTTAGTTTTCAGTGGTTTTACTTTTTTAAAATGGTTTGAGTTAAATTGAGCTAAATTTGTCTTCCAAACATTACCTTGGGGCAGGGAATAAAATAAATTTTTTTAAAAAAAGAGAAGAATAAATCAAAACATCTCGTTTGGAAAATGTCAAGAGTGAAACGCCACAGCTTTTCCAGCCTGGGAGAGCCGCAGCCGGGCGCTGAACCCAGCCTCAGCTCACAACTTGTGACGGCCTCCCCGAAGCAACATTTATTCCCGGAAAATAAAGCAACTGCTGTGCCGATTGACGGCTGGGATGGTTCATGCCCCGGTGTCAGGCTCCCATAAAGGATGTCCCCTCCACCCATGCCAGTCCCCAGGAACTGCTGGAGCACAGAGAGACACCACTACAATCAGCAGCTGTGCGCGTGAGCCAAATTCAAGCTGAGCTGCACTCCAAAGCTCCTTTTTAAATGTCTTTTCTATTAGGTCAGCATTCCTGTGTCGCCCAGGGAAGGTGGTTATGGTCGGCAGCCCAGCACACAGGCTCCTCGGTGCTGGCTACTGGCTCCCCATCAGCAAGCAGCCTGCCCACGCTATTAAATTACTGAGAAAAATGGATCGTTTCACCAAAAATTAGGTGCAGGAACCTCTCATGCAGTGGCAAGGCAAGCTGGTAATTGGAAATTCATAGAGCTGGCCACAAATGCTGCCTCTGGCTCTGCTCCATCCTGCTCTGGTTGTGGTGAGGGATAGTGGGGAGGCATTCGCTGCCGTCCCTGAAATGCCATTGCTGATGAAGATGCAGCAGCCATGCTGCCGGCAGCACTGTGAGGTCCCCTGCATACTCCAGGAGGGTTAAATGGCACTGCAGGGTGCCTCTGCCCTTGGTAGATTGGGAAAATTAGTGGGAAAAAAGCTCTCAGGAGGGACCTTTCCATGCACTGGAGGAAGAAAATTCTCCATGCATGGCTGGACTTGCTCACCATTAAGCACAAGCACCCCACTGGAGACATGTCTCATGGGGACATCACCTGGATACAGGAGGACACGCTGCCCCAGCACCACTAATTCTTTCAGCTGTGTCCCAGGGGTGAAAACCAAGATGACCTTCCCCACAGACCTTGCTTGGCTTAAGTCCCTCATTCATCCACCCATGCATCCTAGGCACAGTGTGAGCACCACTGCTGCTCCAGCTGAGCTCAGATACCTCATTATCCTCCTCTCAGACGCTCCAAGTCCAAACCTTGCTGAGCACAGGCCTCTGAGGCATCTCCAGGGCTAACAGCTCAGCTGTTGGAGCTGCCAGAGAGAGCTCAGTGCGTATCTGCAGCCTCCAGTTGGTAAGGATGGATGAGGAAGTGCAGCAGACCAAGAGCTGCATTTTCAAGATACTCTGGGAGACTGGCCGCTCGCATAGGCTGCTCCCTGTGCTGGCATAGGCACTGGGAGACCTCATCTTCCTCACTGTGTGCAGCCCCTGCCCTGGCACTGTGAGGAGTGGGAATACAGCGGCCAGGGAACGAGAGGCACCCAGCTGTTTTTTGGATGCTGGGGTGCATGGACCATGGGCACAGTCCCAGCTGGAGAGGAAAAATAGAGCCAGGCACAGGATCAGAGAGGCCAGTGAAAAGGCACTTTTCCCCTGGCACAACCATGCTCCAGCCATGAAGCTGCAGAACTCAAAGCCAGGATGGGGTGGAGCAGCCTCAAGGGAGCTACAAAACAGCCCCCATGAGCCTTGCAGGAGCTGAAAAAATCAAAAGCAGCCAAAGCACTGAGGAACCTCCTGGGGTTGCATGTTGGTCCTTGCAAGACAAGGATGGAGCAATAGCTAGTCGGGTCCACCAGCTCCTCCTAAGCCTTGAGGCCTCAGGCAAAACTCATGGAAAGCAAAGGAAAGACTCCTGCAGACCTCCCCAGGAGCTAGGAGCTGGCCCTGTCCTTGCAAGAAATCTGGGGAGATGCCAGCTGGCCTGGGCACCCTGCGTGACAGAGGCTTTCGCAAAACCAGGCAGGGCCACTCCAGCTGGGCCATCCCTGGAGACCTTTGTGGGGCTGTTGCAGCACATCTGCTGGAGCTCTGTCGCAACACCAGCACGGCACTGGGCCGGACCACGATGGAGATCCAGCAGGACAGCACCTTCTGGTTCTCCGTATCTATTTCTGCAGGGAGGCAAGGGCTGAACTGTGCCTTTCATGTTACTGAATTCAAAAGGCACTGATGCCCATGCCAACCTTCATCAAAGTGGAGCTGGTGAGGTCCCTGGCTCCAGCTGAGACTATTGGTCTGGCCAGGATGAAAGCTTTCTGTCCCAAAGGAAGGGGATGGTGAAAGCACAGGAAGGCAGAGGAAATAGCTGGACAAGCATAGCCACGCCAGCCTGGGGGGATGTGCTCCGGGGATGTGCTCCAGAGATCCTATGCCAGCCCCACTGCATCTCACATACTCTTCTGTGGGGACATCCACAACTCTTAGGCCACCAGCAGAATAGCAGGCAGCTGCCCTGACCCCTGTCTGGGGCTCCCCAAGGTGGGATGAGATTTAATGACAACTGACTACAAGACCCACCAAAATCACTGGGTCAGAACACTCTCCCCAAGCTGCTGCAGAGATGACAGTTCCCCAAAGCTGGAAGTTTGTCCCATCCCTTTTCCTTCTCAGTGTATCTTCAGCACTGGCTTCTCAACAAGGCTTGGCATCGCTTGTTTTCACTTTAGGAGGTGGAGTAAATAAGAAGGTGCCCAAATGACCTTTCCACAATCAGGTTTTCATTAGATGAAGGAGCCCTAAACATTTCTATCTATCCCTATATGGCATTCTCTGCAGGTCTGTAACAGTTTTCATTAGGCAGTTTCTACTTCAACCATCTCCATATTGAGACCAGAGCTAAGCAGCTGATTACCAAAATGCTTTCAGCATCCTCCCCTCTCCTGGTGGATGCAGAGTCTTATCTGCATGCAGGCCACTACCATCTGCATGTGCCAGCCTGACCATGTCAGGTCTCCTGAGGCCCCTTACAGCCTGCTTGTCCTTTCCAAAAGCATCTTTAGGAAACATGTACAAGCAGGGTACTGTAGATGTGACCTTCCCCTGACCAGACACTTCCAGAATTCCCCATAAGCTTTTCCAGAAAAGATCAATCCCTCTTGGAGCAAGCCCAAGCTCTGATCAGTGTGACCACAGTGCACAGTCTGGTAGTACGGAGGCAAATCAGGTCTTGACAGACTTCTTGTCCCTCTTCTCCTGAACGTCCCCCACCCCAAACACCCCAAAACACCAGAAAAAGATATATTTGTCAGCTATTTTTACCATGTCCCAGACTTGTACCACTAGAGAGAAGGAAGAATTGCATCTTTCATCCCAGCTGTCTACCTGTACTTGAGAGTTTAGCACATGCTCTAGGGGCTGCAGGTGCTGTGACCTTTCAAAAGAGATGAAGGTTCACCCCATCCTGTTCCCATGCCAGGGTGACTGAGAGACCTGGGAATCAGCTAGACCTGAAAGATAATTCCCATTAACATGCTGATCCCTGACATTGCAAAGCTGCCTCTAATCTCCAGAGGAATTTTCCTTTTTTTCATTGAAATGGTCCATGGGAATCTGGCTGTTGGAGAAGACTCAGTGACAACTGCAAGGCAACTGTGCCCTTCACTGCCTGGATGGTAGAAGAAAAACATCACTGGGAGTAGAGAGAGATTTGCTGGTAGGAACTTGGGTTGTAAGGTCATGACATCCCCAGCCAGAGAGATCCGGTGATTTTCACACATGCAATGCTGTTGTAACCACAGGAACACAGAAAAACCAAAAATTCTCTAAACATTCCAGCAAGTCACCTCAGACATCCCAGGCCTAATTCCTGATGTATCAGCATTCCAAATGCTGGTGAAGCCCCAGTGTACTGCCTATAGAGAAGAGCTCCCATACCATCCAAGCTCTGTCCTTGGCTGTATCTTGGGCAGAGGCAGCGTCACCCTCTCCCATGCCTGAACAAGGAGAGGGGGGCAAAACTGTGAGAGATGCTGAAAACTTTCAAAGGGAGAAGAGCAGAGACACAAGCCAGCACCGGCCCCTCCTGCAGGAAACATCTCTCGAAGGGTTTTCCTCCAGAGCCAAACCAGCAGGAGAAGAGGAGGCAAGAATCCTTTGGCTTGTTTAACCTAACAAGGAAGCTATAAATACAGCAGGGTAAACACGGGAGAGGCAGAAGAGGTCTTGAACTAAAAGCACAATGTTGGCACAAACCCACAGGGGAGTAAGCTCTCCAGGAACACATTTGGCAGGAAACTGGAGGGGGGCTGAGGCCTGTGTGAGCAGGAAGAGTCTGGAGTTGCCTGTGAACAAGAGTAGCGTGGAAAGAGAGGGTTTGAACTGAGTGCTCAGCTAGTTCATGGCAGGTGAGGATGCCATGCACTGTCACCATCTGTGGGGGCTCTCCCACTCAGGATAGTCCAGGTGAGCCATGTGAGAAGGGCATGATACCTCCATGTGTAGGATGTGGGCTGTCTGGGTGCCCACTCAGCATGACAGCATCTGATAAACCCAGCAGCTGCAAAGGGGAACTGCTGCTGCTGCCACATGAAAACGGCGGGGAGACTCGCTGTGCTGTGAGTCATTCATTCATCCCTCATAAACAGGGCTTGAACTTGGCCAAGCATCCTCCTCCCCCCACTGCTGGGATAGGGAAAAAATGGCTTATTAGATATAATCAAGTCAAGTTTTCCCCTCCCTGCAAGGTTTCTCTTCCTGGAGTAGGGAGGGCAAAACCAGAGCTGCTTTTCTTCCATGTTCCTGCAGGGAGCCTCTGCCTTTAGCTCCCCTCTGGGGAGTCCTCCCTACCACCCTACTGAAACTGACATTCCCTGTTCACCCAATGCTAGTGACATCCAGCTCTATGCACAACCCTGGTGTCAACAGTTACACCCCTGCTGTCAACAGTTACACCCTTTCCCCCACCTCCAGTCTCACTCTGGCTGCCAAGGTCAGTGCGCAGCTCTCTGGAGAGGACATATTGCTCTTTTCACTTCTCTTAAGAAGAGTCAAGTTGGCGGAGCAGAGGGCACATGTGTGTTGAGGGAACGTTGTGGCCATATCTCGTCCTTGTCCCTGCCACAGGAGGACCTCCACCAGCTCAAACCTCCCTCTGAAGCTCCTCTGCCCTGTGCTTAGCTTGGATGCTGTGTGCTCTGTGTAGCCCCATGTGTAACCTTGCTGCGATCTGCCCTCCAACAAACAGGCAGAGTGCAAACACCCCACCTTCTCCTGTAAACGCCACGGCCAGACATGGAGCAGTCACCACCTGGCACCTAAAGCACTAGGCCAGCCCTGGACGTCTCAGCTCTGGCTATGCCACCAATGCTGGTCAGTCCAACACCATTTTGGGCACAGCAACACATCTGTAAATTGCTGTAGCTCTGTGTTTCTCCCCATCCATGGGGACCAGGCACACAGCACTCCAAGACTCTGTCACAGTGGGGTCTCGGTTTCCTGACAGTGATGTCTGGGGCAAGCACAGACCCCTGGGCCCCCCCTTTGACACATTTCACCAGCCTGGAAGCAGAGCTTGGAGGGGACCTGACAAGTAACACAGCCAGGCTGTGAAGGTGGCAGTGGGCACAGCTCAGGACTGGGCACTCGTTGGGGCCGGCAGAGGACAGAGAAGTTGGGATTGAGATGCATCCTGGGGCAAAGAGGGACAAGAAAAGCAGAGAGCACTGCCAGCACCCGCGCATGGGAAAGCGCCACTCTTCAGCGCCTCTCCTAATTGGGAGCAGCTTTTCCCTCCTTGGACCCCCCAGGAGATGAGGGGGCCCTGCCAGGGGGACGCTTTGCCTGGCATTCCAGCTTTTCTCCAGAAACTCCCTTTGGAGTTAGTGGTGATGTCAAAATTGGGAAACGGGGGGTCTGTGAACGTTGGGGAAGGAGCCTAAAGATCCCACCCTGGGAACGCCGTCTGTCCTCCGAGCATCTCCGGGCAAGGCGCGGAGCCGCGGGGGATGGAGAAGGGGGAGCAGCACCGGGTCCCCACATGCAGCCCGGGAGCGTCCGGGACGGCAAATCCCTGCCAACTACTTTGCGAGGGAACACAGACATACAGTCCCACACACCCCCAACTTTCTTCGCCCGGGCAGCAAACAGCCCCGGGGAGCCGCCTGCCCGCACCAACGCGCCCCTCACCGCGGCGTCGTGGCGGCGGCGACTAATTCCCCTCCCGGGCTGGGGATGGGGGGGACTGTGTCCTACCTTTCTGTGTGGCGCCGCGGCTATGTGTCCATGGCGCTAGACGGACCGGCAGCGGGACCGGGAGCGGGACACCCGCACCGGGCTGGCTGCGGCCGGTAGCGCAGGCGGTGCGAAGCCGCCGGAGCTGCCGCCGCCGCTCCATTGGAGCAGGGCTCTGCCAATCTGCCGCCGCCGCCCCGGGACGCTTCCTGCCTGTGAGCCGCCCCCCGGGACCGGGAGGGCTCCGAGGCTGGCGCCCGTCGTCTCCCCGGATTGCGCTGGCCCCCGGGGGCTCCCCGTCCCACTCCGGCCCGGGCGCTGGGATAGGTATCCCATCGCGGCGCACTGATGTGCGATGCTCAGCGGAGCGTAGGGGTCCCCATAAGGCGCGGGGACCCTCCGAGGGTGCACAGCCCTCCGCGGTGCTCTCGAGGGGAAGCACCTCCCGCATTCAACAACTGTGCCGGCCCCCACCCAGCATCCCAGAGGAGCGGAGTCAGGCAGGTACTGCCTGTGACTCAGTTTCCCTTGCCCCTGGGCGGGACATTTCTTGGGGTTTATTTTTGCCGTGGTTTATTGGACGCAGAACGTGCAGGGTGAAATCTGGCTGCGGGGTTTGTGTCCCTGAGATGAAGAAAAGGCTCGTTTCTCGTCATGGCTTGTGGTGAGTGTTTGTGTCTCTGTTTTGCAGGACCCATCCACCACCCTACTTGCTTTCCCTTGGAAGTGGGTTTCATGTGCCATTTTATATCATGGTGAAAATTTTCAGGAGAAAAAATACTTGTTGAAAGTCTGCAACAGGAAATCAACTGATGAAGACCCATGGTGGAGCTTTCCCCTCCCATTACACATGAGGCCAAATCTGGTTTTGGGTTCCCCTGGGTGATGCCATCAGTGCTGGCGCTGCTGGAGCCCTGAGAGAGACCCAGCGATTCCCTCTCCACTGGCCATGGTGCCTTACAGAGATAAAGGCCACATGTCCCAGGTGTGTGTAGCACCTACACAGGTCTACTTCTGCAACAACAGAAGGCTGTGTAGCCTGGCAGGAATGAAGAGGGTCACAGACTCTCTCTGCAACCCTACAGTAACAAACTCATCCTTGCCCATGTCCTGGCACATTTCTGAAACCCACAATAACAAACAGCGACCTGCTGCTGTCCTTTCACATCTCTATACCCCTACAGAAACACGCCCATGAGTTATCCTACCTTCTGCTTATCACTGCGGTAATAAATCAGTGTTTTCCTTCATCCCATCTGTCCCACCCAACCCTACCATAATAGAATTCAGGAGAGGTGGAGGCCATGTGTGGGGTGAGCATGCCCATCTCAGCACCTGCACCAGCTCAGGGCTGCACTGTAGGTGTTGTGCTCAGCTGTGGTTGAGGTTTCGTGCCCACATCACCCAAGAAACAGCCCAGTGCAGCACATCCGCTCATGGCCTGGGCTAATGGCTTGCCAGCCACATGTGGCAGGATCCATCCCACCTGCACTAGAAGAGCTGGGGTTGTGCCAGGGCTGAGGATGTCCCTCCCTGAGTCAGCTCATGGGGGCTCTCGGGTGCTTTGCAGAAGGGATCTGGTCTCACCAACCTCCTCACATCTGCCCTCAGCTAGTGGCTCATGTGGATTTTGGGAGCCTGGAGAGAGGCTGGTCCTGAGCAGAGAGAGGTTTCCTCCATCCAGCTTCTCACTTTCCCCTTCTTGCCTCCCGACGCTGCTCTGCACTCTGCAGTCCATGTGAGCTGAGGGACACAGAACATACCGCAGGACCAGCCAGCTCCTCTTGGAAGGAGCGGCGTTGGACGGGCTCCAGTGTGTGTTTGGCCCTGGGTCCTCCCCTGGGAGCAGACCCTGAGCTTTTCTCAACGCTTCGTGGTGCTCACAGGGCGCCGGGAGCTGGGCTGCTTGGCGCCAGTCCTGGCAGGGAGCCACTCACTGCTTTCTCCACTGCTGCAGTGCTGGAGAGCTGAGCCGAGCTGAGGATCTGGGGAATCCCCCAGCTCTGCAGGCTGGGGCCACCTTTGGGGGTGGGAAATTGAGACCAGAGCTTGGTTTGAAGGGGTCTCTGCACTGGGGGTTGGAGCTGGCCAGTGGTGTACTGGGAGGAGTGGTGTAGTGAGAATCTGGAGCATATTGGGACACCATCTCAGAGCACACCTAGAGAGCTGTAATGTTGGGTGGAGGAGGAGGTTTGGCATTGATGTGGGATCTGCTGGGTGAGCAGTGTGCTTTGTAGGGCTGCATGGTCCCTGGAGTCCTTGGGACAGGACTCCAGTGCACTTCCCTGGCACAGGGAAGCTCTGACATTGCAGCTGTTTCCCTGTCCCATCCTCAGGCTCAGATAAGAATTGTGAGCTTCACATACCTTTGAGTTCCTCCTTTCTGCCATGGCACAAGAACTTGCAAAAGGACTTGTCCCAGGCTGTCTGCAGCATCCCATCCAGCAGTTGGTCCCCCTTTCAGCATCTCATAAGGACTGAATTTGGGGACCATGGCATCTCTCTTCTCACTCCCTCTCCTGAGTGAAAATGCCAGAGAGTAAGCTGCAGCACTTGTCCAGACAGATCAAGACTTGGACACACAAGCAAATGACTGGGGGTTATATTACACTACCACAAACCCATGCAGGACCAGCTGAACTGGAGCCTTATGAGCTGTCTGCTGCCCTCTCTCACAGTCAACAGCTTTTCCTGACTCGCTGTTGGTAGGTGCTCAAAGACATTCTGAGCTCTTTTACCAGGAAGAAACAGGCACATCCATGAACTGGGTTCCCGCATGCTGGATTGGGTGAAGACATTGGGTGGTTTGGACTCATAGGCTTCTGAGCTGGATTTGGGCCAAGCTTGAAGTGAGATATGTCATGCTGATGTGCAGGTGCCACCTCATCATGTGCTGAGGGATGGGGAACCTGGTCCTCAACTGTGCTGGATGAGTTAGCAGTTGCTGGATTGCTGCCTGGATAATGTGAGGGGAGCAGATGGATGGAGGGAAGAGGACTGTGGGGTCTGGAGATGAGCGCATCTGAAATTTGTGGTGTCCCCCTCACAGTTTCTTGAAGAGGGAACTGCCACAGGGTATGTCTGGTCCTGGCTGATGGTGTGAAGTGTCTCCTGCTTCAGTGCCCATTTCAGTGCTGCCTGTCTGAAGGTGCTCCATGACCATGCAGCCTGGGCATAGATGGGGCACACATATGCACAGGAAGCCAGCCCCAGTGACTGTCCCTGACATCCTAGAGATTTGAGTGACTGTTCCAGAGGTGCAGGGGCCTGCTGAGTGCAGGGCACTGTGGGGCAATAGGGCTGTGCTGTTCAGCACCAACCTATTTGCCTTGTGTGGGACTTGTCCCATGAAGCTTCCTGCTCAGTGGCTTTGCTCCAGCTGGCTTGGCACGTGTCTGGGCTCTGGCTGGCATGCTGTGGGCATCACCCTGTCTGAAGTGCAGGCTTGTTGTGTGTTTACCCTGGCCAGCTTGAGGTGTACAGGAAACCAGAGAGCTCTGCTCCCTGGCTGTCACTTTATTTATTATGGTCACAGCTCAGGCTGCCCACACTGTGAAATGAAGGTAGCAAAAACCTCAAGTGCTGCAACACAGTTCCTGCCCTGCCAGCCCTGCTCTGCTCTGATTCATTATGCTATCCTGGAGCTGGGAGCAATCCTGTCCTGGAGTGAGATGGCAGGATACTCAGTGCCATGCAGTGACCATAGTGTCTGAGAGCAGGGTGGCTTGTCCCAGAGGTGTCCAGCAGCACCATGCCAGAAGAAATTGCTTATGGATGCCCAGCCCAATGCCACACCGCAGTCACTACCTGCACTAACACCTGGATGTCTCAGGTTGGTTACATCTTCCCTGACTCCTCACTTCTGTTCTACCGAACAGTAGTGAGCATTGCCTTAGGTGTCCATAGCTGCACCCCTGCTCCAGGATTTAATCTATCTCTGTCACCCCCAAAGGTTCCACTGAGGAACACTGCCCAGCTGCCACTGTAATGTGCAGAGACTGGGTTCACTCATTCTTTGGTCTTGCAGGACCACAGATGTTTGTTGCCCATGGCAAGGAGTTTCACACAACCTGCTCCTTCCCTGCCATCATGGCAGGTCCTCCTCCTAGAGAAGACACCACGGTGGCAGCTGTGGTTGCTTTAAGGATGTAGTTTAAGGTTTGGAGGCTTCTGAGGACTGGGAATCCCTCTGTGTGGTGCTGGGGACAGGTGCCTGGGTGGGGACTTAAGCCATCCCAGCTGCTCCCCGCACTCTGCACTGCAAGCACCCAGGGGACAACATGCAAAGCCACTGCATGCTGCAAGTCATCGGCAAACTGTCAGCTGAAGGGTGCAGCAGAGAGAGGCAACATTATACACATGGCTATTTATAGGGACTGCCTTTCTGCCAGGACTTGAATGGCAGCAGCAAGGGCTGGGCTGGTGTTTAGGGACCTCAGTCCAAAATCACCAGCCAGCATCCTGGGGACATGAAACAAAACCTCCCAGCACTCAGAGGGCTCCTGGTCCCCAGAGTCACATGGCTTGCTGAGTTGCAATGCTATTAAAGGGAGAAAATGTTAGTGAGCTGATAAACAGTGGAAGGTGAGCCAGCTCCTGAAACCCTGGGCAATTTGGCAGCCCTCCTCCCAGAACAGACAGCCAGATGCTGGAGCCTGCTGAGTGGGACTGAGCACTTGGTCTGAAATGGGTGGCCTGAGTCACAGCGAGTTAAATCTGTGAAGGCGAGAGACAGCTGCTTGCTAAGGAGGATTTTAGGAGCTTGATATTAGTTTTGTTGTATTTAGGCATCTTAAGTTTGCGCGTTTTTCACCTAAAGAAATCCAGACAGAGATTCACTGAAGGATCATGGCAATATTTGAGTCTCACTTTCTGAAGACATTAAATTTATAGGGTGAGATAGCAAGTGAAAACCAACCAACCTACCAAAACCAACTCGGAGATGTGGAACATGAGAATTTGTTTACAAGGGAAAAACAGGAATGTTCCAGAGGGTGGATTTCTCTTCTGGCTCTGGACAACATCTCCTTGGTGCCAGCCCTCAGCATCTGGATGCTGCCCGTGGAGCCACCTCCTGGGCACTGCTCAAGGGACCCTGCCCATGGACAAGGCTTGGCTGTTTCCTGAAGCCATTGGCTGTTCAGACCCAGGGATATACCACTCACATCCCAGCTTCTCAGTCTCATGGCAGAATAACTCTTCATCTCCCCAATAAATCTCAGCAGAGCTGAGATGCTGCTATTCCTGGGACACCTGACTTCTCTGAATGGAGATATTTCTGCTGTGCCTATTGGACCAGCTCCACTAATTGCCCCACTTCTGGCTGCTGGCAGGTTGATGCCCTGTAGGCTGGTGTTAAATTAGAGGAGAGCCATCCTTGGGACCTGCTACTGGATGTGAATCAGGGCATGGGGTCTTTTCTTAAGCACCTCCTCCTGGAAGCTGCTCCTAGTTTGTGGCCCACAAGGGATAGGAAATCTTTATGCTGATGTGAAAAGTCACATTGCTCCGGTCCCCATAATCCCAGATCCATGCCTTTGGGCTCTGGGTCATGTTGCAGCATAGAGCAAAGCCGGGAAATAGGAGCAAGATGGGGAGACTCAGAGCCGAGTGCTCAAACCCCTCCATCTGATTGGGACCTCTGCTCCATCACGTAGTATTTTTGCAGAAGGAGAGGGTTTACCTTGGGGACGGGGGTGGGACCGGTGTGTGCACATCCCGACGGGAGCAGCAGCCCCCAGGCTGGACCAGGGCGTGCTCAGCTAGGGCTGGGCGGCTGTGGAGAAAGCGGGAGCAGTCCCCGCCGAGCACCGAGATGCAGGCAGCCTTCCCGACTCCGCTGCTCGGGCTGCGGCTGCCCTCTCCCGGCTGCCGACAGGGGTTGAGTTTCGCTTCCCGGCCGGCATCTGCCTCCTTCGGGCTCACGGACTGCTGCAGACCTGTGGCTCGCACCCCTCTGCCCCCTTTCCCTACTCCAGAGGATCAGTAGCACTCAGCAACTCCGATCCCATGAAACTGGAACTTCCTTGTCCCCACTTTTAGTGCTGAGATAATCAAGGCAGGTGGGAGGACGGCATCAGGCTTCAGATTGTCAAACACTGCACCTTCCCCCTGGACGGCAAAGAGCACTGGGATACCTAATGCAGGGAAGTCACAGAGTCACAAAATGGTTTGCATTGAAAGAAACTCTAAAGATCACCTTATTCCAACTCCCTTGTCCTGGGCAGGTACACTTTCCACTACACCAGGGGATCAAAACACGTTCAGGGATGGGACATCCACATCTTCTCTGGGCCACCTGTTCCAATGCCTCACCATGCTCACAGGAAAAAATTTCTTTGTAACATCTAATATAAATCTCTTCTCTTTAAAATCATTGCTCCTTGTCCTATCACTATCTGACTGTGTGAAAAGTCCCTCTTTTTATAAGCCAAGAACCCTTTAATTAGAGGTATCATGGTGGCTTGTTCTACATCAGGTGACAGGTACATCTTTCCTCAGTGCTCCATATCTCCTGGTTCTCTTGTGCTCAGGGAGGGAGCCTTTACCCATTGCAGTGGGACTTTGAAACAATCAGGGCTGTGGGGATATCTGTTAGAAGTTTTTTCCTCTGAGGGGAAAAAAAAGCTCTGAAAAGCCAAGGCTTTGGAAAGAAAAAAGGCAGGAAACCTGTGATGGGAGGGTGGGAAGGGCAGCAATGTTGTGTCAGCTGTTAGGTGTCAGCCCTTGTCCCAGGCAGAACAGAAACTTGATTGGTTCAGGGACAGGCAGACACCAAAGCAGATGTCTGTGAGACAGGGATTTCCTGCGCGGGGCCAAGCCATACCCCATCCCCATTCAAAACTCCAGTGGAGTTTTGAACTTTGCAGGTATATCCTCCAAGGATGATCCTCCAAGGATGATCCTCCAAGGATAATCCTTCAGGCAACAGCTTTCTAATCTGGAAAAAGGCAAAAGCATCCACTTTGACCTTTTTTTCCAAAGCTGCTGCTGCTTTCTGTGGCTCCAAGCAGAGTGGGACACCCATGAGAGAAGACACGGCACAATTCAGGGCATGTGCTTCTGTGGCACAGGGTCAAGAGAAGATGGACCTTGAGGTTAGAGGCACCATGAAAAATGAGGCCCTTAAAATTTAATAGCAAGCATCTCTTGAGCAAGGACAGGTATAGATGAAGAACAGCCCACCCATACAGAAAGGGAGGGAGCAACAGCCACTCCTGCACCAGAAGGAAATGCTGTGGGCTGGAGATTTATGTGAGACATTAGGGAAATCTGATGTTTGCTTGTGCATCTCTGGATTCATACCTGCTCTCTGTGAGAAATTACACCTGTGGAGCAGAAGGTGCACTTTGCAGTGGCAGGAGCAGCATGGCAGGAGCAGCATGACAGGGATTTACACTGGGACAAGGGGAGCAGTAGAGAAGATGGAGTGGTCTCTGACCACGAAAGAGGGATTTATACTTTGTGTAATAAACCCACTATCTCAATTAAGTCCATGGAATTTGCTGTCTGGATGGGTTATGTAGGTTCATTGACTCTTTCTTGGAATTATGACAGGGTGGTGTGGGAGGGGGGAAAACATTCCTCCTTAGGTGATGCCTCTATCCCTCACTGAGGGGCTGTGTGAGCCACCCCGATGCAGAGCACCTTTTGCAGCTCCCAGGCAGTGTCTCCGAGGTGGGGTTCCCCACAGATATTTCTCTCACTAGCGGGACAGCATATGTTAGTAAATCCACGTCTGCTTGTCCGGTAGGCTTTGTGGTACCCAAACAGCGCAGCCTGGATCTACGAGTGCATTAGGTCCGTTTGGAGGACCCCTGCAGCACTCCCAGGACAGCCGTGCGAGGGCAGCACAGACCGCTGACATGCAGCAGCAGCAGCAGCAGCCCAAAGCCTGCACACCTGCTTGCTGACAATTCACTTCACAGGTCCCTCTGGGGACCCTTGCCCCGTGCTCCCGCTCCAGCAGGTCACTGCTTGCTCACATTGAGTGGAGCTGCTGCAATTCCCGCTGCTGGCTCAGGAAACATATTACCTCCTTTTCCTGTAGTGGATGAGGTGTAGTGACCATCCTTGTTGGGCACACATGGCTCCAGCTGTATGTCACCTGCCTCAGGTTATGTGAATCATGCTCATTCACTGAGAAAGACATGTTGAAAATGGGCAAAAGACAAGAGAAAGGTTGAAAAGAAAGTCTGTTTCTTGGGAGCTTTGTGGGGAGCCCTGTTAACCCAAAACTTGCCCTCTGCCCCAACAGGCCATGTCTCTGGATGTCTCTGTTCCCATGTCACTGGGAACAGGGACTGGAAGTGTGTCCATGTTAAAATCATTTTCATGCTGACAAAAACCTTTTGGGTGTTGGGAAGGGGCACCTGTCCAGCCCAGTGCCCCAGTAGAGCCCCTTGAATAAGAAGAGAGGATTCCCAGAATGACAGGAGCCTCTCCAATGTGACAAGAGACCAACATTGCTCAGACAAGGGAGTGGAAAGAGGCTGGAGAATGTGTCAGAGCAGAAAGTGTGTGGGCTTTTTGCTGCCAGAGAGAGCAGCATGCTTTTGGGACCAGGAAGCGGTCAGGAGAGGCAGCAGGTAGGGGTTTATGCAGGATCCTGCTGCTAATCTGACACGTATTTCTCATTGTGGACACTGTTCATTAGAGACAGGAAGACATAGGGGATTTTCCAATGTTTCCCAGCTCCAGACAGTGTCTGAAGGACTTTCCTCACAGGAAAATATCCCTAGTGGACACTGGAACTAGACTAACTGTGTTTCTGGGAAGAGATCCAGGATTGTGTGAGGATACCTCTCAGGGCTATCCCCCTGCTCAGCCCAGCCTGCTCAGCTCCCAGCAGGTTTTTACAGGACTGACTATGATCTCTACATTTGCCAAGGAACAGCAAACTAGGGCACTAAATCTGGGTAACTAAATTGGACAACTTTATTCTTGACTCAATCACCTGGAAACACTTGAGAAAGTCCCATCCTTCCCACTATAACAGCAGGCAATGGCACCCAGAGGGTTATCCTAGTCAAGAGCTCAGAGAAGTTGTGGGTGCTCCATCCCTGGAAGTGTCCAGGGCCCAAGTGGACATGGCCACTTGTAATCTGAGTAATCTGGTCCAGTGGAAGGTGTTCCTGCCCTTGGCAGTGGGATTGGAATGAGAAGATCTTTAAGGCCTCCTCCAACTCAAACCATTCCATGATTCCATGATTCTATGCCAAGTACAGAGAAGGTTGTTCCATTTTTGGAGGAGCTAGCATACCAGGAGATCATCTACACATCATCCGCAGCTAACCTTGATACCTGCTTGGGGTATAAAGTTGTGTAGAATTGCAGCATCTCCTCCCTGAATTTGACCTTGCTTCCTTTATGGCTTCTGGAAACATTCCCTCTCTTCAGAAAAAGTGCTCTTGGGAATATGAAGTGCCTGAGGATATGGGCCTGCGTGAATCTAAACACAGCTGCAAAGCAAATGCCAGCCCATGGAGTGCAGAGTGCAGATGGCGAATCACCAGCCTCCCTGCTGGGATGTGCCATGGTAATTATACAGTGGGTCCCGCCCCAGCTGTTGCACCAAACCCAAGTACCTCCTGCCTGGGATCAGGGATGAGGCTTAGGGACAGGGTAGAGAGTGCACCTGAGAGCTGGCAGTTCCAAAAACCATCAGGGCTTCCAGAAAGCCAGGTCTGGTGCTATAGATGGCCTTTGGATGGGTGAGCTGGGCCCAACAATGAGCCCAAGTTTCTACTGGGATTTGGGGTCCCATGCCTTGATCCCCTTCTGCTCCTCTGCTCTTCTCAACACTCTGCTCCACTGAAGCACAAAGCAGTGCTCCATCCTGCAAACTCCATCCTGCAAACTCCTTCCCTGAGGGAGCCAAAGGCACTGGAGAAACAGACATTTGCCAATGCCCATGTTGTTAAGCCACAGCCTTGTCCATACTAAAAGCTCCAAGGTGGTATACATGCGGGTTTCCCGGCATGAACAAGTAGCTGGACACCCCAATAACCCCATTAAAGCTAAGGCCACCACTTTTCTCCAAGGCATCTTGCTGCCTGGCACAGCCTGATAACATGGCTCATCCATAAGGCTTGCTAGGCACCTTTCAAAGGACCTCAGCCTGGGGCAAACAGCTCCTGCTGGGCAGGTACTCTCACAACTCTGACATATCTGAGGCTAGGGAATTCCTGGGTTCCCCTAAATTCCCTTTCCAGGTGATTTGCAGGTCGTGATGACACCCAGGATAGTTTATTCTCAGCCATCTGATGCTTTCTCACCTGAACACGCTCCCACGATGAAGGAGTGCTCAGCAAAACACACTTCTGGAGGAGAGTCCCCCAAGACTGAAAGAGTCCATGGGATTTATCTCTGCAACTTATAAAAGTTTTACTACAAATCTTCTGGCCTAAGCGAGCCAAGAGCTTGCTCCATAAATTACTACCAAGCTAGGGATTAGGAGCACTAAAACAGACATACTTTGCAGCTAAAAATAAGGCACGGCACAAGCTTGAAGATTTGTTCTGCCTGGAAGTTTTATTGCACCCAAACTGTATGAGATAATGTGCAAGAAAGAACCGCTTAGCGGATCCATCTGCTTTTGGACACATTTGCCTGCACAATCACTCTGGAACGAAGCAATGAATCCGTGAAAGAAAGTGGAGTTAGACTGTGTTACCCACTG
Source organism: Myrmophylax atrothorax (assembly GCA_026770055.1). Classification (NCBI taxonomy): domain Eukaryota; kingdom Metazoa; phylum Chordata; class Aves; order Passeriformes; family Thamnophilidae; genus Myrmophylax; species Myrmophylax atrothorax. The sequence continues at coordinate 8,369,721 of JAOXXN010000364.1, read as the reverse complement.
CAGTAAAACTTTCTCCAGACAAAAGAGAATGGCTGCCCTATCCTCTCCCAGCTCTGCTCTTACCATGGCCCTGGGGATGCTGTCCCTGGTGCTCCGAGGCCCCCAAGCTTAGGCAGAGTTTGGGGATGCTCAACTGAGCCCCACCACTGCTGGAGCTTGGTGTTGTTCTTGCAGGATTCCTGCCATCCCAGGGAGGCCGTTATGAACAGTCCTATTCTGAGTTTGCCCAGCCAAGGGCACATGGACGGAAAGTCCCTTCCCCTTATTGCGGATGGGTGCATTAGCTGTTGAGTCCAGCCAGGCACGGCTAGGTCTGGACTTGGATTGCTCCCTTCTGTCCACGGGCGTATCTCCACCATGCTTAGGTTGGGCTTTTTTGGCGCATGGATGTGAACAGGCTTTTGAGAAAGTATTTTCCTCCTGCTAAGGCTGGGCTGTGTGTCTGAAGGTGCCCAACTTCCTTCTAGCTGGGTGACTGAGTTTCCATCCTGCAGGCACATAAAAGAATGGTTCAAAAATTGTAATGCATGTAAAATTTTTAATGTAATGCAAAAATGGTAATATATGCAAAATTATTCACATTCACTCACAGTGGCTGAGGTTCACAGGAACCTCTGGAGCTCCTCTGTGCTCAAGCAGGGCCACCTAGAGCTGGTTGGCCAGGACCACATTTCGGAGGCTTTTGAATAACTCTAGAGATGGTGAATATACAATCTCCTTGGCCAGCCTGCTCCTGTTGTTGGTCACATGCACAATGAAGGAGTGTTTTCCATATTGCAGTTGGTGTCCATTCCTTCTTGTCCTATCACTGAACACTGCTGAAAAAAGCCTGGTTCTGTGCTCTTTGCACCTTTTGCTTAGGTATTTTTAAATAAATAAATACAATAAATACATTGATGAAATCTCCTCTGAGCCTTCTCTTCTCCAGGCTGAACAGTCCTAGCTCTCCCTGCCTCTCCTCATAAGAAAAATGATCCAATCCCTTCATCATCCTCATGGCCTTTTCTTGGACTCTTTCCAGTAAATATATGTTTGTCTTGTGCTGGGATTCCAGAACTGAACACAGGATTCCAGGTGTGTCCTCACCAGTGTCAAGCAGAGGACAAGGACCTTCTCCCTTCACCTGCTGGCAGCACATTCTGTAATGCAACTTAGGATAACTCCTTTGAAACCAGGTCAAATTCCTGGATCATATTCAGCTTGGTGTCCACCAGGATCTCCAGGTCTTTGCCTGCCAAAATGCTTTCCATCTGAGTGGCCCTCAGCATTTATTTGTACATGAGATTGTTCTTCCCAGTGTGAAGCACTTTGCATTTCTCCTTGTTGAACATCATAAAGTCCCTGTTGGCCCTTATCTCCAGCCTGTAAAGGTCTCTCAGAATTGCAACTTGATCCTCTGGCACTTCAGCAACTCCTGCATCTGGAGCAGAGGAGGCAGTGTGTGTAGGGTATAGGTTTGCATGAACAGTGAATCCCTCAGAAAAGGAGCCATGCAGGCTGGATGTATATTAAAGAGCTGTATTTCTGTCAGAGAGTCTCTGGTGACATTGAGAATTCTGGGAGCAAAACTCCCACCTTTTGTTAGTCTCAGTGGAGTCCCCTTGGCAGGGGTAGGCTCCACAGTGTATACCTTGGGTCAGAGTGCCACAATTTCACGAGAAGAAGCAGTGAACCGAGTGACTTCAATGTCACTGGGGCTGAGCTGCTCCAGCAACAACCTCAGAGGGGACAGCAGGACCCAGGGACATGGCTGAGACCACAACTCAGGTGTGAGGACCAGCCCAGGCTGGCTAATATCTGAGGTCATGATTGCAGCAGCTTTTGAGGAGCCCTGAACTCACCCTGATAGGAGTTATCTGTATCAGAATACATTTCTCTGGGATGTGAACCAGAGCACGGTGGGAGGTGAACACTGAAACAGGCAGGGGAAATGCAGCTTAACTGACTGGGAATCACAGCTGCTCTGCTAACCTGTCCCTTGTCTGGAACAGAGATGCCTCTGTCCTGTCACTCTGCAGAATGTGACAAGTGTGCTGCCAGCTTTGATGGAACTAGAGCTCGAGAAATGTGACACTGTTGGACTAGAGGTGGAGCTGTGCTGACCCTCCGTATGAAGGGGCCCAAGTACTGATCTGTAGTGACCCTGTTGGTCACATCATGAAGATACAAGCATGCACCTACTGCATAACTCCACGTGCATCCTCATCATACATCTGAGTGCCTCATTCCATAGGACAGAGGAGTGGGATGTGCCACACTGCTCTGGAAACTATCTGTGTATGTGTGCAGGGATGGAGAAAGGCAGAAAAAGTTTTGTCGGGAGAAGTTCAGCAGCAAATGAAACCACAGCCTCATTTTCTCAAGAAAGCTGCCAAGTGTCCTGCTCCTGGATGCTGTGAGTTCCTCTTGCATGAAAACCCAGTGAGCAGCAGAAGGAAGACAGGTCTTCTACAGTGATCCACAGACTGCCACTGTAGCCTTCAGCCACAGAGCTGCATCCAACCAGCTGCCCAGATCCCTGTGCTAGCTGTAGCATTTGCTGCTGCTCTGGGGATCTGCAGCCTCAGGTGTGCCCAGGTGGTCTTCAGGGCCACCATGAAAGAGCCAGCCATGGGAACATACCCTGCACTAAGACCAAGCTGTGGTGCACAGTGAAGCCATCTGTTTCCATCCTGCAGCTGCTGTCCTTCCCATTGCAATTTACTCAGCCTCCGATAATTTATTCATCCCTGGATGCAGCTTGTACATCTGCAGTATCATTACTGGAGACACCATTAGCTTTAAAATTTTATAAACTTCTGTGCAGGTGATAAGTTGAAAAGTTAAAGAGGGTAATTGTGGCAGGAAAAAGTGGGTATTTGCTCAGTGTTCATCTCACACCAGAGATCCAGGCTCTGGGGGGGCTTTGGAGGGAGATAAGCAAACTGGTGTGAGTGAGTGAACGGCTGCCAGCTCCCAGCCAGCTCATACAGCTGCAAACTCTTCACTGGATCCATACCCTGGGCAAGGGTCCTACAGGCATTTCCATGCATTTCTCCCTCTTGCTTCCCCAGCTGCACCATTTCCTCAGGCCAACGACAAGAGGGACTGCACATCTAGATGTTGCCTATGTTTCTGTGATGAACTTGACATGGGACCAGCAAGGGTTAGGACAATCCTGAATCATCTGCCTGATATCTGTTGGTTTGGGTGCTTCAGAACTATTCAGGGAGCTGAGAGAGTTTCCACCTTGTAGATAACTAGCACTCAGAGCATGATTGGGTCTCCCATGCTGCTTCTCCTGCCTGCAGTTCCCTCCTGCCTCTCTGCTTCCTGGCAGAGCACTAAGGTTCATGTGTTCACCTTAAGGACCACAGCAATTTAAGTGATGCTGGAGAATTTTCCTAGACAGTTTCCATGGCCTGGGTGCAGGCATGCACCAAAGGTTTGGCAGGAAATCAGGCATGATGGGAGTTTTCGTCAGAGGCCTTGCACCCTTTGCAATGAATTAAGAGCATGCTGATCACTCCTGGCAGCTGGAGGTCTATCTGACAGCTGAGTCGGGGGATAAATTCCCTTTCCCCAAGGCCAAGGGAGATACATGTACAAGGATGATTTACAGGCTGCTCACAAGGAGTGATGAGCTGGAAGGCTGCAGGAGGCAGGGTCAGTGCCAAGCAGGTTCAGGCACAAAAGACTGAGGGGTGGTAGCAGGCAGTTAGCAGTAGCTGAGACCAGGGAGGGGAGCAGAAGAGACAAGGTCCAAAGAAGTCTTGCAGTCTGCTGACAGCTTTCTCTCTCCATGTTCCAGGTGACAGCAGCCCAAATCCCCACTCCATCCATGGTGTACCTGCAACCTTGCTCAGCTTCCTGCAGCCTGAAAGCTTGGACACTGTTGCCTGTCCCTAGGATATGGTCATGGCTCAGGCAGCAGTGAGTGCTGTGAACAGGCTGCTGTGGGTCTTGCTGGCATGAGTCTATCTCATCTTGTACTTATTATTTTTTATGTTGGCTAATGAAAGCAGGCTGTGGCTGGGCAATCTGACTTCCACTTGTCCCTTCTATGCACCTAGTCATTCCCTTATACACAGCATCACTCTGCCTCTTGTGGGTCACTGGCTGTGAGGTGGGTTCATCCTGCACTGCATATGCATTATCCAAGCTCTGAGCCCTCACATGAGCTCTGCCAGCAGTCAGTGACAATCCAGGTTCAAGCTTCAGGAAGCATTGCTCTCTCCACCTTGCAAGCATCTTGTGCCTCCTTCCAGAGCCACATTTCCCAGGATGGTCCAGCACCTAGTCTGGAAGGATACAGGATCTGAATGCTCAGCTGAAGGGAATTCACAAACTCTTGAGCAACAGAAGGGAAAGGAAGCATAGGGAACTTTAGTAAGTTGCAGAGATAAAGCCCATGGACTCTTGGCTATACTATCCTCCTGACATAGCTAGATTGTCCTTTCCTTTCCTTTCCCAAAGCACACCTACACACACATAATTTTGCTTCTCCCCATCCATCTTCACTGTGATTTTCTGTCTCTGTTTTGGTGTGGAAAATTAGCTTGAGAAAGGACTGAGAAGCCTAAAATGGCCTTAAGTAGGATGACAGGCTCATTCTGCTGCCAGCCTCAGGTAGCCATAAGCTGCTGGGGTGATTTTGCCCCAAGGCAGAGTTCCCACTGGCTTTTTGGGGTGTCACACCATGGACTGTAAGCATCACCATCCCTACATTCACAGACCCTACACTGTTGATGCCAAAACAGCTCAGCCTTCCCATCAGGTCTCACTTCTGCTGCCTGAGTCACACCAAGGACCTTCTGGTTTTCCCCACTAAGCTCCAAGCAAGGTCTTTTTGACTTCTGCAGAGCACAGTCCTCTTAAGGACTTCACAACCCTCAGCAGCCTTAATGGTCCTGGACTTGGTTCCATGTGTCCAAGTGTGCTAGGACAGAAAAGGCAGCCCTGCCCAACAATTTTTTTCTGGAGTGTGAAGGCAAAGCAAGACTGCACTCAATGGCCAGTTTTGGCAGTCAAAGCTAGCTCCTTGCTCTTTTGCTGCACTGGCTTTCTTCCCTCCATGCTGCACAACTTCCAGGCACTGATATGTCAGGATGAAGTCTTCTTCAGCTGTTCCTGACTTCAGCATGCTGCCAGGTAAACAGTGTGGAAATTAGTGGAGACAAGTAAATAATTTGTAAACAATCATTTATTCATTACTTTCCCCTCCTTTCCCTGTGCAAGCAAATTGCAAGGTGCCTCAGAAGCACTTGCAGCTTAGAGTGAGTTCTCTTGTAAGGCATTTCCCACTCCCCATGAATAACTTATGAACAGATCAGAGCGCATATTAAGGGCCTGAAAATCCAAAGACTTTGGCTGCTGAGCTCAGTAAGTACTGCTCCAGCTCCTTGAATAGATATCTAACAAAACAGCACTAAGTGGATTCACCATGCTGTAATTAAAGGATGTACACATTCGTTAGTCAATGGGCTGCCTGTCAGGTAGAAGAAGGTAGCCATGCAGCAAGGGATGGCTGCCTGACAGGTGTGGTCTATGACTGAGACGCCAAGTGTTAGCATTTGCTTTTGGGGGTGACTCATGTTGTACAGTGCTTCTACTGAGCTGTTCATGGGAGGCAAGCACAACCCAGCCAGCTGGACTGGGTTGATGTAGGAGGTTCACAGAAGAGCTTTCTGGATATCCTCACATGTCTATAAATTACCCAGGCATTGGTAGAAAGCACTCACTGAAGGTTTGAGACCCAAAACCATGGAGAGCATGAAGATGGGCTGACTTCAAAGAGTCCAAAGCCAGGTTTACACTTGGCTTCAGTCAGGTGCTCTGTGACAGGCATTCATCCACCTTCAAGCTAAGCCACCTGCTTTGTGTAATTTTTTTTTCAAAAGATGATTATAATTCAATCAGAGAAAGGTTCCCAGCCCCCTGCTTGACTCCTAAGAGAAGCATTCAGATCAGTTCTACATGAAATGCTGGAACTGGGCTATGGGCTGAAATCCCTGTCACTCTTGCAAAGCTCCCTGCCAGCCCTGAATATGGTGTTTGTTCCCCACGTGCCAACCCCAGTAGGACCCACTGCTCAGTGTGGTGTTTGTAGGACTGGGGGCTATGTCAATCCTAGGTATCTTTCCCAGTGTGAGTCTCAAGCATCTCCCAGTGTTGGAGGAAAGGCAGAAGCTTCTGTGGCTGGGGACATTATCAGAACCCTTCCTTTAGGCATTTGGCACAGCATCTTTCCTGCCACCTGGCTGACACACCAGGAGCAATAGGGACTAGGTGATCTTCTGTTTCTTTCATTACAGTGGCTTGGAGATCCTTGCTAGGACTTAAACCTGGGGTGAATGTGAGTCACAGAGTTATGCATCCAGGTACTTGGGGTACCTGTGAGATGCTATGGGTACCCCTACAATGCTGTGAGTCTCCTCTGGGCATCCTGCAGCACATCTATGAGCATGGTGCAGGTCTTCCTCCACCCCTGAGCAAACCCATGGTAGGCCATGTGCAGGCAACCCTGCCAAGAGCACCCACAGGGCAATGCAGCAGGGTCTGGAGCAAACAGGGATTTATTCCCATTGCTGAGATGGACCTAAAGTAGCACACAGCTTGAAGGCAGCCCCAGCTCCCCCTTGCTGGATCCCCCATGCATCTGTAGTCCCTTCCCCTCTCCAGCAGCCCCGTGCACCTGCACTCCGAGGCAGAGTGGGATTTATCCTGCCCCAGGCGCTCAGTGTGAGGGGTCAGCCCTCATAAACCTCACCAGCACCGGAGCCTGGGCCAGCTGCCTTGCTGCGCCCACAGGGAGAGCCCCCACACCCTGGCTGTGTTTTCCTGTCAGTGCCTAGGGTTGTTCCCCAGATCGGCACCCATCCTGTTGGGTCCAGAGCGTGGCATGGTGGCATGGTGGGATGGGGCTCTGTGCCCCCAGCTCCCGGCTCCCTTCCCCACACCAAGCACTTTGGGTAACCCCCTGGAACGTGGGAGGCGGCAATGAAGTCATTCTGGTCTTCCAGCTGTCTGGAGCCAGTGCAGATTGTGGGACGTGTCTGGTGACTGACGGGGCCTCAAATCCACGTTTATGTGAGATGATATCGAGAGTTTTAATTTTTTTATGAGTGAGGGGTCAGGCGGAGGGGGGGATTCCCAGGGCAGCTTAGAGGGGAGGCGGCAGTGCATGCATGTGCGTGTGTGAGACACGTTTTGTCCCACTGACCCCCAGCTGCAGGAGTCCTGCACAGATAAAACCAGCATCCCATCATCTCTGAGTGGCAGGGACCAGCTGGGGAGGAGATTGGACAATGGCAGCTAGCAGCCTCCCTGGGACAGGGCTGTGGTGGCAAGACTCAGAGTTGGCTTTCTGATCATACCCTCTGCTCAGCCTCTCCTACATATCACCAAAGTCCCCTCTGGTCCCTGCCCTCAGGGTTACTCCAGCCTCAGATCTTCCTCAGTAGATGAGTCCCTGGAAAGCTTTGTTGAGCTGTTGTCCTCCTTCACCAAAGGAGAGGCCACTTGTTGGAGGACCTCAGCGTGACTTCTCCAATATCCAGAGTCTGGTGAAATGCTGTGGCCGCTTTCAGATTCTATTGATGCTCCTGAAGAAGCTGCTCTCCTGCCCTGCAACCTCATGGGCAGCATTTAGTGCGTGCTGCTGGTTTCCACAAGGATACCCTGTTCGCAGGTTGCTCTGCCCTGGTTTAATCACAGCAAAACTTAGCGCTGAGCCCTGCATGAAACCTCACCATTAACGAGCAGGTCAGTCACCAATGCTTTTCAGGTGGCCAGAAAATTACCTTGTCTGTTGTCAGGCAAGAGCAAGGAAAAAAGTGAACCAAGGTGAAGCCATGATGCCTGCAATCAGGAAACCTTGGAAGAAGAAGGCACCTGACTGCTGCATATCTGAGGTCAGTGGCTGAGCCTGTTCCAGAACTACCTCAGGTGACTTCCAAAGGTGGGGATCTGAGAGCTGTACGCCAACAATGTCCCATTGCCAAGAATGCAAGGTGACAACCAAGGTCACACACTGCCATCCTTGACTGCAGGATGGGACTTCCAGGTGATGCCTGGCTCTTTCAGCGGGAAGATCATGTGCCTGCTTCACACGGCCAGTGAGGATGAAGGAACCTCTCCTTGAACTGGCCAGAGTGCCTGTGTGCAGTGACTCCTACCCGGAAAGGAGGAGGGGGGCTGAGGCCTCTTTGTAACCCAATCTCGTCAGCATGGGCCCCTTTGTTGTTATTACATTTATTTATTGATCCCCCTTGGGAAAACCTTAGCGGTGCTGGACTTGCTGGGGCTTTATTAAGGGAGGTAGGGAGTGAGTGGAGGGAAGGGGGGCTGAACAGAACACTCGGACCATCTGTTCCCACCAAAGGGATGGAGCAACAATAGCCATGTTTATAAAACTTCTCTGCAACTCATTGTGTTTGTGAAAGGAGAGCTTCCACATCAAAGGCTGTTTCCGCTCCCACTACTCAGGGGCCCCTCCATCTTCCAACATCCTGCAAGGATTGCCCTGTCCTGGTCCTTTCTCCATGCAGCCCTGGGCACATGGTGAGGTGATAGTGGCATCACCCATGGAAGGACCACCATGGCTGGGAACATCCCAGCGAAAGGGACTGTGCATACAACCTGCTCCTGTCTGGGGGTCCAGGTGGACTTTCTGAGGGGAAGAGCCTTCTCCTGGAAACAATAAAACTCTGTCATAAAGCATTGGATAATGTTTACCAAGCACTGGTGGTGGGAACACCCATATGCCCAGTGCTGGGAGCCTGTCCCCAGGCTGTTTTCATTCCGTCCACTGGAACAGCAGTGTTCATGAAGCTGTTTTGATTTTGCTCAAATTTCACATGTGGAAAAAAAAATAAAGGAAGCAAAACAAAAAAAGAAAGAAGTGGGGTTTGGCCGTGTCAGAGCTGGATGATGGGGTCCTTCATAAGGAAACAACTGTGCTTGGCTTTGCTTGAGGCTTGTATTAGATTATCTGATACAATCAGACACAAAAAAGACTATTAAACAGCAATGAAATATTTTGACTGAACCAATATGTTGGTCTTTTTCTTCCCAAACTGATCTTTATGGGCAAGATGAGGGTTTATTTCTGGCTCAGATCAAAGCTGAATGCCTTCTTGGGGACTTGGAGTTGCCAGCCATCTCCTGACCATGACCCAGTCCTGCAGCTTTGGGATGGGCTGTTCTGGGGCGAGTCCTCAGGCTGGAGGTTTGGACATATCCAGGCTGTTGCACATCCCCAACATGATGCTAAATAATGGCATCTCCATAGGATTGCATCTCCTTCCCCATTTGCTGGTGCTTTATGGCAGCGATTGTCTCCATGGGGTGATTCACACATGGTTGGTGACTCTGCTGGGGTTTGTGCCCACTGGGTGTGAGGAATAGAAAAACTTTCCCTAGGGTCTAGAAATATCTCAGTCCACCTTTGGACAAAACTGAGACCTCTGGAAGATCCTGCCAGCCTGCTGGGGGGAACTTTTTAACACATAGGAAAGGCTTCTCTCCGCACCATCTGTTTGTGCAAGGACCTGATTTCCAGCCGTCAGGACAGGTGTCCAGACAGAAGGCTGGTGACTGGGCTGGGACAGGCTGTCTCACACCTTTCAACCACTCCTTCCATTCTGGAAGGGGGTGGCCTTCCCAGAGACTATAAGAGGTCTTCTTGGGAAGCAGTCCAAATCCCTGTTGGCTGTGTCCCCTTGGCCTGTCCTCCTCCAGGCTGCTGGAGGAGACTTGAGTACGGTCCCTGATCGCTTTTTGGCAGGGGGTAGGGAGCATGCACTTAGCAGCATCCCCAGGAACCAAGCAGGAAAGAAGGAGAGGAGCCCAGACTTGCGGGAGACACTTTCATTTCATACCTAAGCCACTACTCCACTACTACTCAGCCACATGGCTCCATTAAGTCCCCTTCTGGCTGTCTTCTTTCCATCAATCACCCCGTCTTTGCAAGCAGCCCAGACACCGGATCTGAGTTATAAATAAGACAATCAATCAGCGATGCTATTAGATAAACAGAGTGGCAGAAGCCAAATTAATGCTTGGCTTTTTCTTGAAAGGGAGGAAAAAAAAGAGTCAATTGCTTATTAGAAGACCCTGGTGTGGTCTGGTCTCCCTGATGCAGCTGAGCCAGGTGGGCTGTGTTTAGCTGTTGTGTCTGTGTGCAGGGAGGTTTGGGATGCTGTGAGCAGACAATCCATGTGATTGCCCTGGCCAGAGTAGGCAGGGGACTGGGGCAGACTGAAGGTGAGCAGGAAGGTTGCAGCACTGGAACAATAATGGGGATCTGAGAAGACAACGGTGGGAGCTGTCCATCTGGAGCATGAGGAGGTTTTAGAATTGATCTGGTGGGGAGGGAGGCTGCAGGCAGAGGTGTCTGGGGATCAGGGACAGTGCCAGGACAGATGCTGAACCAGTCAGGGTGGACGTGAGGAAGAGGAGAGTCACTTCTTGGAGGCTTTTCAAATAATAGACAGCCTCTTCGCAGATGCATCATGTTCTTCTCTGGAGGCACCAAGGAATATGATGGTCCAAGACTTTTTCATTTGTGGTCTGCTGTAACCATCTGTCACCTCCTGCTGCTACAAACCTCTGCCTTACAGCATGGTGGGGATGTCCAAAGGTGTTTCTACCCTCAGGGTCCCCACCTGCAGGTCTATCTGCTTCTCTTTGTGGTGGCAGCTGAATCACTCAGAGCCAGAGAGAGACAGGAGTGTTTCCTCATGGGGAGGACCTTGGTGCCTGAGCCACCCCTCCTGCAACTGGGGAAGAAAGCCCTGTAAGGAAGGCTATAACCTGCCAAGGGCATCCAGTGTTACCATCTCTGTACAGGAGACACAGGCTTTTTCTGAATCAATACCCTGTAGTTTGAGGTGGGCTTTTGTATTTTGCTGGACATGACACCATTACAGGTTGAGGGCTGGGGGAGCCTGGGCTCCTTCAAGTCAAGCTGACTCTCTTTACTTCCTCATCCCTCTCGGATGCTGCTCTTCACACTTTTCACCCTAGGGATCAGCTTTCTGCTAGCTCCTGCTGCTTTCACCTCATCTCCCACCTCTCCTTTTTGTTGTGATGAAGGAGGACATTTGCTCCTTAAGGACCTATTTGCACAGGTCTACCCCTGTGCAAAGAAGCAGCAGGTCTCCTCCGCCAACTGGTTTGACAGATCCCACCTGGCATTTCCACCTGGCTCAGCAAGCTCTCATTCTTGGGTTTGGCTGTGCAGCTCTTCATTCTCTGCTCTCACCTATTGACTGTAATGCTCTGCCAGAGATAAAACACACAGCACAGTGCCCACTACTTCTCCTTTACCTATCGAAGCATGTTGCTTTATCAAAGACTACATGACTCATCCCTGTCATCCTGATTTGTGATAACTAAGCTGCTTTTTATGCCCTGGGGGCTCCAGGCTCCCGGGGGGTCTGGTGTGGGAGTAGGTAGATTCTCTGACTATTGGGTCAGGGATGATGAGGCCTCTAACGGTATCCACCTTGGGGAAGGATGCAGAAGGTGCAGTGATGCAATCCCATTCCCCTTGCTCAAGCAAGGGGGCTTTCTGCTTCCTGCAAAGCCTCACATCCAGGAAATAGCTCCTGCTTTCCACTCGGACTCCTGATCCCTCTTGAACAGCTTGGGGAACTCTGTGCAAGGCTGCTCTCCCATCAGCAACAGCCGAAAACAACACCTAAGGTGGGATTTACTGCCACATATGTGCTGGAAGATGCAGGGACCCACTGCGCCTGGGTGATGTATTGGATTTCAGGTTATGTGATGCACAGGTCTCTCTGAGCACTGTAATTCCCTCTTTCTTCCTGTATGGATTTATACTGCTAAGTGGATGGATTTTCTGCTTGGCAGGGATGCTCCCCTGGGACCTTCCCCAATTTGAAACATCTCTGCACATCTGTATGCAATATTCCTGGGGCACTTAATGAGTGAGCTTTTATGACACCCCTTGCTTTATGGACTGCCGCTTAACATGACCAGGCACCACCGAGGGGCTGACAAACCTCATCCCAGAGCCAGCAGCAAGTTCTGCGCCCACTCCAGGTGCTGGGGAGTGCCCGGGGCTGTGTGTGAAAGCCATTGCTCTCTGATGGCTTCTCATCCAGCTGCCCTGGGCTGTGGCAGCACTGTTCCCTTGGTTCCTGAAACAGCTTGAGGGGGACAGGTTTCCTCTGCTTAATAACCCGAGACAGCACGCCTCCGGACCAGGCATGGAGATCCTGCGTTGAGATGAGGGCAATCTGTCTGTCTGGGATGCTTCCCCCAGGCAAGGGCTGGGCCTGACATTTTCATCTCTGCTAAGAGCTGTCCCTTCCCCCTGCCCCACAGAGCCATCTGCTATGGTAGATTACCCCAGCTTTTAGCACTGTGAATCCATAATTAGTGCATAATTAATTACCAGATGTTTTTAACACTAATGAAACATTAATAAATGACGGAGGCATGTTGTCTGGTAATGGAACATTAACCAGGGAACCAAGCCAGCATGTGGGGCAGTGCTGCCGCCAGCATGGCCAAGCCAGAGACAGGACTGAGCTCTCCCCTAATAAACTCCCAGCACTGTTACAATCACAGCAAGTGCCTGGTTAGATCTAGTGACCAGCTTGGTACTGCCTTCAGGCTTTGTAGGGCCAAGATTGTGGCTCCTTTCCTTTCATCCTTCCTTCCTCTTTCCACACATTCACCTGTCCATCCACCCCATGCATGCATCCGTCCATCCACCCCATGCATGCGTCCATCCATCCATCCATCCACGCACCTGTCTCCCTGCTGGAGACACTGGACAGGTAATCTGCTAAAAAATGGAGCTTTTTTGCCCTGGGTTGAACTGCAGCTTGATCGCATCTCTGCTCCAGGAGGTGCTCACAAGCAAGGCACAATATGCTTTGCTGCATGCATTGCCCCCACGCTGGGTCCCTGTGAGCTCTGCCCTGATGGAAGTTTAATTCAGAGCATCTGGGACAGTGACATTTTCCTAGCATGAAATTATTAATCAGACAAGGAAAGTGCATTAATTGTGACTATGTGCCACCTCTAAGTCCAGGCTGCAGACTGGGGCACAGACAGGCCTCCATTCTCCTGCCTGCCCAAGAGATGTCAGAATGCAAGTCAGAGTTTGGGAACACATGGGATCCTCAAGGGCCCATGAACAAGGAGATGTGGCACATCCTCATCACAGCATGGGTGTCACACAGGGTTGTGACAACCATCCCCTTTCCAGCACCAGGGGTTTCCAGGGTGAGCATCCCCCTTGCACCTTCTCAGGGTGTCCTGAAGGCCATCTTTTGGGTTTCCCACTCTGCTGGGAAGATGATGCTATGGTCTTACGCCCCAGGGCAGGCTCCAGGGTGTCTGTGTCCCCCTCACTGCTGTCCCCAACATCCTCCCCATCTCAGCTAGCACCACACACAGCAACAGGCAGCCAAAACCACCCACTCCAGACAGAGGGGAAATAACACTCAGAGTCTCCAGACATCATGAAATGAACATTTAATGAAGACAGTCTCTCCTGGTGCGTGCGTGTGTGTGTGTGTATGTGTGTGTGTGCGCGCGTTGTCTCTGTGTGAGCTTAGTTTTATCCCCTCTATTACTTTTTTTTGATTTTTTGTTTTTATATATACATCTATAAAAAATTCAAATACAGCATGTCAACAGTGGGAATACTAGGACGTAAGGTATTAAATACTGCACTTGGGTCCAGGCAGGGGCAAGAGAAGGTGTCTTTACAAAACAGGACTTGGGGCAGGATGGGGAGGAGAGCAGAGCAGGCATGGGGACATCCAGGAACAGCAGGGGGAGAGCAGGGGACAGGTCTGCAGGGCTCCAGCTCTAAAGGCAACAGCAGAGCTATTCTGCTTTTGTTGGAGAATGAGACTAAGACATCAATGGGGGTGATTCCCTGTATCCAACATGGTTAAAAGTTTGGGGGTGATGTTGGGGTGGGGTTGGAAGTGGCAAGGGTTCCACCAGGGTGCTGCAGAGGGGGAGGTGGAGGGACAGCTCTCCCAGGTGCTCAGCAAGGGGCAGGAGGGTTTTATCGGTGTTTCATTTCCTTTTTTTTCCATTAAAACCCTACCAGCCCACTGCTCTCCATCACACTTGTGAAAGCCACCAGTTCTCCTCTCTGTCAATTCCTTGGAGGGGACCAAGACCCCCCAGTCTGTGCACCACTCCAACTTTGCCACACAGTCGAGAGCTCAGGGGAGCGAGTCCAGTCCCTGGGGGACTCCCTTTTGCCATAAGGGAGTACACACAGCTTGGAGCATCGTTCCCCTCACCACCCCCCCATTTTCATATCCCCTTTTCTTGGTGCTCCACCATGCAGGGCGGTGGGCACGTCTTTGGCGTGGGGGGGTTAGCTGTATGAGTGGAGCCCTCAGCTGCGGTGCGGGGCCCAGGCTCGCTTCACTTTGCTGGGCAAAGGGTGATGGGGATGTGTCTCCTTGCTCTGGGCTGGGAGAGGATTTTGCGGCTCCCCAGGGGACGGCAGCAGCTCTGTCCTCCTCCGAAGCAATGGCGAGAAGCGTGATACGTCCTCAATGTGTGCAAAATCAAAGAGATAAGAGACTCAACCCGGGAGCAGGGTGGCAGGGTGGCAGGGTGGGGGCAGTGGTGATGGTGGGCGATGTGGAGGCGTCTGCACGGGGCTGCGATGGATGCACAGATGGAGATCTGCAAGCCAGGAGAAGAAGGGTCACGGTCCTGCTCTGAGTTTGCCTGTGCCCAGTCACCAATGGGACACGCCGAGAAGAATTTGATCTTTTTCCATGGGAGAAATTCATCCCTTCCCAGAACCCAGGTGCCCAAACATATCACTTCCACCTCCTCCTCCCATGACTTAACCCTGCCCATCCTTCCCTGGCTGCATGCCACCACCTCTGCTGATGCCACCACCTCTGCTGATGCCATCACTAATGTCACATGTGAGATGACACAGTCAGAAGGGAGCAAAGGACCCCATGCCCACTAAGCACTCCTCCTTGGGCACCAAAGGATGGGTGGCACGTTCTTTATCTCCCAGAAGGATACAGGTGGCTGTGACAGGATGCATTCCCCAGTCTTTGGGTAGCTTGGGTGCAGTGAAAGGACATTTGAATGGGACGGCCATAATACTGCAGCACTGGTCTGTACAGGAATAGGGAATTTTGTGGCTTTTCAGGCTGCCAGCTCCACTCTAAGCCAAACCAAGGACATTTTTGAGATGCATCTGTGAATGTTCTGATCTTGGACAATTTTTCTTCCATCATTACGCAAAGGCCTTAGATTTTCATGTGGTTTCTTTGCTTCTTAATAAATCAGCAGTACGAAGGGAAAAGGACTGCTGAGAACAAGACATCAAAGACTGACCCCTTTGCCAGCTTTGTTTGAAAAGACATTTTTGAGATCTCCACCAGAACATCCACTTGGAAAAGCAATCAGACTTGGTGCATTTACAAAAAACTGCAACAAAACCCCAAATTACTTGGTCTCAATGCCCTTCATCCACAGCCTGCCTGGGACAACAGCTTCCCAACCACCCTAGAGCCCATAGGATCCCCATATCCCTGCACCCATATCCCACATCTTTCACCTCTAATTTGGGAGATACTTACTAAATAAAGAGGACACTATAGGCAGCCATGACCAGTCCAGCTGTCCAACACACTGCCACAGCTCCGCTGCCCACCATGGCTCCCTTGTCACAGATCTTGGTGGTTGGTGGTGCCATGAAAGAGGAGGTGCTAGCACTTGTTGTCTCTGCAGGGAGAGAGAGTGGATGGCAAACGGAGGTAGGATGTCCTGGGATGCACCCCATAGGGACAGCCCTGCTCTTCTGCAGGTAGGGGCAGCACACCATCCCATCCCCAAATTGCCCTTCTCACTGTTATAGCACACTAAGGCTGAGCTGGACGGTTGGGATAATCCAAGGGATGGTGTCATGCATAAGACTTTCCCAGCTGTGACAGTGGACGTACTGCTTGGAGACACTTATGCAATCAGGCAGAGCTGGGCCTCCCTGTAATCTACATCCTGCCTAAACCAGTTACTCTGCTCATTAGCTCTGTGGGAATTTTATCTAAGAAGTTATGATGAGTGCTCAGGAGAGAGTATCTCTCCACAGAACATCCCAGATGAGGCTGCGTCTGCTGGGCTGACTCACAGGGCTTCTCCTTCTTCGTGCTGTACCACATGGGTTATCTGTCCACACAGAGGACTGCAGGATTGCAGGGAGGGCTTAGATGGGTAGTCAGACTGGGGCAGCTTCAGCCCACATCTGGAGGGTCCCAGAGTGCCCTGGCCAGACAATCTGGGCTGATTGCTGAGGGCCACAAGGGTCTGTCTCAACATCTTTCAGATACCATTGAGGTGTCACTGTGGGACTCAGCCCCAGAGTTGGGGTGTCCCACATCAGCCCTGCAGGGCTGCACCAAGCTGCATGCACAGGGACATGTGTGCAAAGGACACACGTGTGCACAGGGAGCAGGCAGGTGTCTTCGGAAGTTGCATTTGCATTTAACGCAGTGGATATAGAAGCAAAACCAAATCCCCAGCACCAGCAC
Source organism: Myrmophylax atrothorax (assembly GCA_026770055.1). Lineage (NCBI taxonomy): Eukaryota > Metazoa > Chordata > Aves > Passeriformes > Thamnophilidae > Myrmophylax > Myrmophylax atrothorax. Next base: position 8,353,177 of record JAOXXN010000364.1, on the reverse strand, counting down.
TGCTTCAAGGTGTGCCTGCACTCCCTGAGGGGGTTCATCTCCCTGGGAATGGAGAACTGCAAATCTCTGCTACTGCTGAACTTCAGGTGCTCTGCTGAGTGCTGTTTCTAAAAGCGGGGGTATCTCTGCATAGGAGTCAGAGGAACCAGTGTGGGGGTCTGTTCCATCCCTTCTGGGAAACAGAGGGCTGATAACACCCATTTGGACACAGTCCCAGATCTTTCCTAGAAACAGAGACTTGTTAACTTTGTGGCTGTAATTTTGAATTGGCATCACTCCAAGCCACTGTGAGGGGTCGGAGGTGTGTAGGGGGTAGGACCGGAGAGGGGAGGGAGGACTGGAGGGGGACAGCACTAAAAGGGAATAACAATACTACTACTACTAATAATTAAACAATGCCCAGCTTTTTTGTCCCACACCAAGCATCCTGGGAAGGAGGATGCTGGACCCAGGTGAGCTAAGTCAGCATTCCTCAGGCAATGGTTGCACCTGCTGACTGGAAAAGTCTAGGGTGAGGGGCTGCAGCTCCCTGGGGTTTTGGGGGATATCCTTGTCTGGGGATGAACCTTGCACAGAGCCAGAGAGGAGGTCCCTCAGCCAGGACTCCTGGGTTCCTCCTGGCTGCCTGTTTGTACTAGGAGGGGGCTCTCACCTGTGATCTGGGCCTCTGTGGTGAGATGCTTGGGCTCCTCCGTCCAGGGGGTGGCATGAACAGCCACGCTCCAGTCACTCCACGTGCCAATGTCATTATCTTTGGCTGCCACCTGGATGATGTACTCCTTGCCAGCGTAGGCATCTGTGATGGTGTGCGATGTCCCATCTGACAGCTCAACCTGAGGGCAACAGTGGGAATGGGAGGGTGGTCAGAGGAACCCCCAGCACTGGGAGGTGTAAGATTATCAAGACATTTAGGTCGGCTAAAGGATGACAACAAGACTTTTAGAGCACTTCGGGAAATAGTGGGGCATTGTGGACAGAGACATGAGCACAGGACAGGGATACAAGGGGAGATGCTCCAAGTCCAGCTAAACAAAAGGTCTAGAGATCTGGTCCTGCTCCCAAACTCGCACTGCCAGAGTGGAGCAGCTTCCTCTAGAGGTCACCAGAAACTAGCAGATGTGTGTGCACACTCCCTCGGTCATGTTACGGCATCTTGGATATTGCAGGCAGTGTATGGCGTGTGCAACATACTTTCTAGGCAATATACTGCCATGCTAGGAGAAGGCTTTCCCACCAGCAACAACTCTGGCCACCCTGCTCCTGTGCTTGGTGGCATCCCACTGTCTTGGTTTGCATCCCTCTAGCTGGGCCCTTGGACAAGGATCAAGTTATGTCCAGTTGTCTTTCCTAGCAAACATTCCCTCTGTTCTGTTGTCACTGCTGTCTGGGCCACAGGAGGTCCTGCTCAGCCTGTCCTTCCTCCTGCAGAAAAGCACCTCCGTGGCACAAACACCAGTGAGCAAGCACACCTGGCTGACAGATGGGGAGGGCTCAACATCCAAGTGACTTTCCAGGGATGAAGCCACACTTGGTCTTGAAGTCCTGAGGGTATGGAGGGGACCAGGGCAGGGCCAAACTGCAGAGGCTACATGGGACATTGCTCTCCACCCCATCTCTGAGACTGAGGACCAACGTGCTGCCAGCTTCATTATCTCACTGTGCTGCCTGGGCATGGCATGAGGGGACACAGGGCATCCCTTGTCTGCCCTGTACTCTGCCCAGACACATTGATAAAAATGCGGGAGGGATGAGGGGCTGGTGGAGCTTCGATGCAGCCCATCTGTGAGCATCAGTGACCAGCCAGGGGCACAAGCTCAAGCAGAAAAAGCAGAACTTCATGGGTAGGGGTAACTGGATTGTGCAAGCCACATGGAGCCCTCCGCACCTCCCAAGCCACTCAGGAGAAGGTGAGGTACAGGATACCACTGCCCTGGAAAACACCAGCAGCTGAGTTTTATTAAGAGCTCAGTTCAATTACAGGAGCAAGATGAAAACTTCTGCCTGGTCCTTGAAACCCAATGAAAGAAAAGCTGCACTGTTGGGGTGCCCAGGAGGTACCTGGGCCAATGCACTTGTGGGATGAGGCTGCCCTAGCATTGTGGCTTTACACACACAGGGATGGTGTATGTGCACACCAGTGGCTAGTGTGGTCAATGTCATTACACCACTGCTTGCAGGGGTACTTGAAAAGGAGGAACCCACCCTGTAAAGAACCAGCCCTTTGCCAGTCTGCATAGTGCAGCACATGCAACAACTTGGCACAGATTTAATCCCTTCGGCACATGAACCATAGCCCTTCTCCTCCACACCCTGGGCTTTTATAATTGCTCTGGGGGATCCCTTACCAGGCAGAGAGGTATTCTTCATTTCTTGCACCAGGTAAGAGCCTTTCCTTTGCTATTCTCACTTCCAGAGCTGCATCCAGTGTTCCGCCCAGCACATCAGGGCCATTGGACTCTGCACTCCCAGCTGGTCTTGCCACCCAGCCCAGGCCCGCAGGAGTCCCACATCTGGAGCACATCTGGAGGAAGACCCAACTGGTCTCCCCCACTGCCGCTGGGGAGCAAAGGGCCTCCTGCTGCTGGCAAGGCATGAAGTGCTACCAAACCTCAGGAGAATGGAGCGAGCCATGTGTCCATCTCACTGCTGCAGATTTTGGGACTGGATGGGGTTCATGCCTCTCTTCAGACACCTGACTCAGGGCTGACATCCACAGCTGACACTCACAGTGTTGGTGGGATGCAAACAGAATGCTGCTGGTTTCACTGAAGGCTTGTGCTAAGCTGAGATGTGCCTAAGCACTAAAACACTGTTAGATAAAGCCCCAGTCCATCCTTATGATCCAGGGGACACCTTCCCACCATGACATGGGTCTCACCATCAGGTCTGATCTGTTGGCATGGGGGCAGTTACTCAGCATGCCTGACAAGGGAATCTGAAATCACAGCCTGGCTGGAGAGAGCCTGACACAAAGGGCAGATGAACACAGTGCCTCTGGTGTGCCTCCATGAAGGGTCTTCCTGAGTCTCCAGAAAGCTGAAAAGGCCAAGAGCTGACCCTGGGATCGCAGGTGCTGCCTCTTAACCAGAAAACACAGTCAGCTCACAGGTCCCCAGCAGTCTATGCTGGGGAGTGGCTGCTCCCATCCTGGGGCTAGGCACAATCCATCCTGCAGGAAAATGATCTGGGACCATTTCACTTATGGGATAGATGAAAACTGAAATCCTCCAAGGTCTGAGCAGAAGGGAGGATGGGAAAAAGATAAGGAGGATGCCAGTTCCTCCTGTGGCACAAGGCTGTGCATCCTCCAACACGCAGAGTGTCTTCGCTAAAACACATCACACCAGCCCCACCAAGCTCCAGCCCTTCTCAGTCCAGGACCACGGCCCAAGCTGGATCAGGATCCTCAGATGGGCTCCTGACACCCAACACTGCACCCAGCAGAGCTGAGGAGGCAACTTGTGTACACTCTTCTCTTAGGGACACACCTTCATGGCCCAGGCACCTAGGAATGGGTAGGCAGGACAGGAGATCCACCAGGTTGTGAATCACCTGGGCTGGTTGGCAGGGCACCTCCCTGCAGTCTTGTGGCATGGTGAGGCTGTGTCTACTACCCAGACCTTGGGATTTGTGCTTTTGCCACCAGCATCAGTCACTGCTCACAGGTGTGCTGCTTACAGACACAGTGGGACAGGGTGCCCATGCAGCACCATGCATGCCACACAGTGGGGACACACCTGGATGGGGTCAGCCCAGGGATGTTTGGTGGCATCCACCAATGTGGATGGCAAGGCTAAGGTGGTCAAGTTAAATTAATTCCTAATGACAATTCAATGAAGTGAAACCTCACTGTGTGAGCTGCCAGCTCCCTGCAGATCTGGCTTGCTCTGTGCTAGGCTGGGAGTGGCTTGGAATAAGAGAATGAAGACAGAGCTCTGAAAGATGATGGTCTTACCCAGCCGGTGTGTGGCTCTCTCCAGGACTTTCAGCACCCTCCAAGCCCCCTGGCTCCTTCCTGAGGCCTGCAGCATGCAGGCTGCAGGCAGGCCAGCCCCACTGGCATCCTGCTGACCTGGCCAGGCTGCTTTTCCATCAGGAGCATTTTGTCCATTTCAAATAGCCCTGCCAGTTGAGTTCTCCCCCTTGGGAGTAATTCCTGCCTCTCCCCATCCAGAACCAACCTGCAGCTGAGTGTTTGCAGATGGGATGTCACAGGCACAATGGGGTCAATCTGTGCCTTGCCTGGGGAGGGGGAATGTACTCCCAGGAGCCAGGCTGGAGAAGCTGGAGGACCTTCCTTGTAGGACCTGGAAGGATCCTGCTCTAAGCTCTGCTTTACACAGCAGATAAAAAGAGAAGGCATAGATGACATCATCCATCTCTCCCCACACATATGACCTTTGGATGCAGAACAGCGGAGCTGGGCAGCCAGGGACAGACCCAAGGTTTGCCAGAGTGGGTGAAAAAGTCCATGGCTCAACACAGAAGTGCCACAGCAGATGGGAAAGCACATGGGGACTGGGTCTGACTGGATACAGACAGGAAGAGATGGCAGGGAAGACACACCGGGGAGGCTGTGTGGGGACGGATGGACACACAGCATCAAAGGCAGAGGGAGAAATTCCTTAATCCACATCCCAGCCACAAAGAGACAAAAGTTGGAGGAAGGCTGTGCATGGTAATTTTTTTGGCTGGGGTGGGGGGTTTTGCGTGTCGCTGACTGCCTTTGTGCACCTGCCAAAAGTCACTCTGACTGGCTGTGAAGTGCTGCCCAGATTAATGAGGGATCAGTAGCCAGTGCAATGCAGAGCTATTAGCATTGCAAAAAAAATGAAAAAAAAAAAAGAAAAAAGAAAGAGAGCGAGAGGAGATAGAGGAGAGAGAAATGAAGGGAAAAAAAGCCCTTGAACACAGTAATTCAGACAACAGCTTGCTGAGGACAACGTGGGCTGGGATCCCATTCTGTGACATGGTCACATACCCCAGTCAGCCTGTTTGGAAAGATTATGGAGCTGCTAGAGTGCCCACCCACAGTCTCAAGCACAGAGATGAACCCAGGGGCTGGTGCCACATTGACAGGATGGGGACAGTCATCCAGGGCAGGTGGAGTGGAAGATTGTCCCACGTTCATCTTTCCTCCTGTCCATGCTGGTCTCCCCTCCATATATGTGCTGGAGGCCTGGGGACATCCAGACAAGCCATTCACACTCCAACAGAGAACATACACGTGTGCCCTCATTCCAGTCCTTGCCTGCAGACTGGTGACACTGCCTTTCACTGCTTGGCACAGCAGCAGTTAAAGGAAGCCACTCCCCCTCCAAGATCCCTCCATCCTGTTCCATGGGCCCTAGCCCACCCTGTCACAGTGTCCTGGCAGTAAAAAAGGTCACTGGGCTCTGTTCCCACCCTAGCTCTGCTCGTGGTCCAGTGTGACCAGGCAGAAGGTACTTGTGAGCAGGGGGATGCAGTCTATATGGCCTTTGGAAGTGGATGGGTCAGGGCGGGAAGAAAACCCCAACCCTCCCTGCCCTGGCAGCTGGGTTGGGTACTGGTGCATGTTGAAAGGAGGTGGAGGGGGAGAAGGAGGGATCAGATGCCTCCTTCTCTGTATCCCACATGAAAATATGTTTGCTGGCTCCCCTGTGGCAGCAGTGGCTCTGCTTTCCATTCCTTGATACCTCCTGCTTTCCAGCACAGGTCCTAGTGCAGGAAAGGGGTGCTCTGCTGGGAATATGGAGATGGGGCTGGCACCCCTCAGTCCCATGGCAGGGATGCACCACCTCTGTGCATGCCAGGACAGAGACCATGCACCCATTCCAGGTGTGATATCAAGCCTGGATAAGTCTGCCTTCCCCAAAATAAAAGGAGCTAGGTATTGTAGGATGAAGCTGATATGCTCACACAGCCTGCGGTACCCACACATGGAAATATGGAAGGAAACCCCTCGTTAGAGCACAGCTGGGTGTTCCATGCATCTGGCATCCTTCCAGCCTCCTCCTTTGGGTGCTCCTCAAGTTGTCCTGGATGTTGGGGGAAATGGGAATGGGAGAGGGACAGGACACAACTGTAGGCTGGATTTCACAGCTGCTTTTACCCACAACAAGCAGCCAGAACGTGGTACTGGGCTGCAACGAGCTTTGCAGGGACTTGGCTACACATGCAACTGCTGTTTCAGGTGTCTTCAGCCCCTGTGAGTGCAGGGAGATCCCAGAAGGCTCCCATCTGCCCTGGGGAACAAGCTAAACCAAAACCAGGAGTAATCTCCAAGCAAGCTGTTCCACCACTGGAAAGTGCAGGAAGGTCACTGCAAACGGCCACAGCCGCCTGCAAAAAGATGTTGCCATGTGGAAAAGAAATGTTCTGCTTTTTCCCTTTCAAAGGCATGTCTGGAAAGCAAACAGGTCTGACATTCATTATTAACAAAGGAGCCCCCAAATACCTCCTCCTTCCACAATGCAGCAGGAATCAATTGGGCAACCACACAAAAAACTTTCTACCTGGACTCTGGAATAATAAGAAGGTTGGGAAAAGTGAATGATCCCCCCTGATTATCTGCCAGCCAGGCAGTGCAGGAGCCGAGCAGGGTCCGAGATGTGCTCCCTGCTCTCACCCCCTCTCGAAAAGGCTGCTGTAGTGCTGCTGCACCTAGCTCAGCCTGCTGCGGGTCTGCGAGAGCTATCATAGGGCTCCTCTGCAGCAGACCTGTGTCAACAGATGCAGCTGAACAGACCCCTTCGAGCTCAAAATAAAGAGTATCTTTGAGGGGGCTCAGCACCAGCCCTAACCCTGCCCAGTATTGCCATATACTGCCTGCAGATGCATTTACCATGCTGGCAAAGTGGGCTGGGGGTAAAAGTGGCTTGTGTGTGGGCATGACAGGGCACCGGCACCTGTCTGGCATGGTCTGCATGTAAGCAGGGAAAACTAGGCTTGCTAGCACTTTCCTACCTGCCTGCAGCTGTGTGAGCATGCAGGTGAGCACAGGCACACAGCGCATGGATGAGTGCTCTGCTGCTCAGTGGCACCTTTACAGCTGCCAGGCGCCCACAACTTCTAGGTCACTAGCAGTTTCCAAGGGGCCTAAAAGCATCCACACAATAGCAACCAAGGGTCCTGAGCCTGCCTGTGTCCCTGAGGCTGGAGGGGGTGGATAGAAAAGGTAATTCCTAGGTGTTTCCCACCCTCTGTGCTCCTCTGAGACACCCTCTGCTCCAGCCCTGCCTGCCCCACACTGAGCTATAAGAGACACTATTACAACCTCAACATTTTGCTCCCACCTATTAATGTGTGCCTTTTTTTTTTAATTCTCTTCTTTTTTAATCACTGACTTTGCAGCCAGGAGAAGAAGGGAGAGAAATGCTGCAATAAAAACTGCCAGGCGTGAAGCTGTAACCCAGCTCACTCAGGGTGACCTCCCTCCCAAGGTTGCTTTGTTAAGAGAGGCAAAGGCAGGGGAGCAGAGGCAAAGCAGCAGAGGCACAAGGGTTGAAAACAGGCACAAAAAAGCACACTCGCCGCAGTGACATTGCCACCGTGCCAGGGGGGATGCTGATGCAGCAGGCAGTGGCACTAATTGTCTCCCCTCCCAGCTCTCTCCATCCCTCTCCCTTGCCCGTCACAGGCAGGATATGCATTAGCACACACTTTCAGGTTATTTCAGGCCGCTCCAAGGCAGGAACTTGCAGACACAGCCTGTGAGATTCACCTGTTTGACCAAAAAGTGTTGTGTTGCCTTGGGAGATGAGCCAGAGCCCACCCTGGTGGCCACGTCCGACACTGGGTGAGGGAGGCCAGTCCAGGGGACAATGCCATCCTCAGAACAACAAGCCAAGACTAAAAATTTGAGAGTATCCACAAACTTCCCATTGCTGTCCCCAAGTCCCCATCATTTGCCCAGATCAGAACAGGCATGTATGTCTGCATGGGGTTTTTTTACCCCCAGCTCTTAAAATCCTGTGATGGTGGGAGCACCTCCGCTTGCTTTTCCAAAGAAGGACGTTTCCAGCCTTTGCAAATGCTCACAAATGTGGCTCTAATGCTTCAAAAACAGAAGAGGAAGGAGAGAACCCAACCACATTATTAGCTTTAAATATCTCATGACCTTTTACTGCAAATCTCAAGATCTGAGGCGCAGCCCGCCTCACGGTTCGTTAACATTTCATGTTGTCAGCACGGCCAGTGGGTTCAATTAGACTTCACGACGGCATCTGCAAATTGCTGGCAACCCACGGGAGGAAATCCTCCCTCAGTCTGGCCACCAGCTCTGACGCTGCATAAGAAATACCTTCTTGAGCCTTGCCACATTCCCAGGATGCGCATCGAGCTAGTCAGTGCTCAGCCTATGTGATCTCCCTGCGAAAGCTGTGAAAAGTGGAGATCTTGCTCCAGAAAAATCCTATGGGATAGGAGCAAATTGGGTGCAAGACCTGCCTTGAGCTCCCCAAGATGCTCAGAATGGTGTCTGGCCACCCGCCTGCATCTAGGGGTGAACTTGCAGATGTGCTTGCGGGGAGATCAGAAGTGTGAGTGCAGCGATTGCTGCTGTTGTGAGTTAACTGAAAGAGCCTGTAAAACCAGAAACAGGCTATTAGCAATCCATTAGGAAAGAGTATCCAGTTCCAGCCTAGGTAAGCCATTAGAGGAACATCTGAGAGCATTAGGAGAGCTCGCTTGGGGCCAGGATGGGGCTATAAAACAGAAGAGGAAACCACGCTAATCTGGCTTGAATTACAAACTTAAAAGCGGGAGAAAAATAAAGGATACCCTAAACATTTAATGTTTTATATTTAGGAGACAGAATGGGAGATTCTGCCAAAAGGAGAGAAAAAAACCCTGTTTAGGCTACAAATATCCATCTCTCTTCTGGCAGCAGAGAAACCACCAGCCCCTCTTCCAGAAAGGGAGGAGCGTGACTTTAAAGTTGCTTGACTTTCAGAGTGAGCTTGGGGCTGGTGGTGTTGAGGAGAGTCTTTGACAACATGATGTGGCATGGTATGACACGGCTGCATCTCCAATAGCTACAAAATGCCTGTGCCCAGGTTCGAGGGAGCTGCTGTGAGGTAGCACGACTGGGCACATGCTTCACTTTACATCCATGTGAAAACTCATGATCATCATCTCTCCATGGTAATAATTCCCAGAACACATCACCATAATTCCTAGAGCAAACTGCAACACGAGAGCTGCTAAGCGGCCTGAGTGGAAAGGCACTGCTGAGCACGGGAAAGGGAGTGCAAATGGCACACTGAGACTCAAACCCAATTTGCAAAGCACTGGGAAGGGGACAAGGGTATCCCCCCACCTCTGGGTCAGCCCCAGAGATTGCCCGATGGGGTGGGATGCTTGGGCCAAGCATCATCTGACTTTCTATGGTGGGGGAAATTGTATTTATGGCTTGCTTACACAGTGGCAGTCTAGATAAGATCCGCTACTCCTGCCATGGACGGCTTCATCTTCTGGTGCCAAGCCCTACCATTATTAAAATCCTGAAAGGAAGAGCCTGGAAGAAAGCAGACGCTGATTGAATCAGGCCCTACGGTATTCGACAGCTCGACATCCATCTGATCCTATTAGTGCTCATTCGGTCCTGCCTGCTGAGGTGCTGTGCATAAATCAGACCCTGCAAAGATAACAGGAGGTGGAGAGGTGAAAGGGGAGCTGCTTCTTCTGCTAAGAAATACCACGTGTGAGCGGGGTCTGCATGGATATTCCTGTCTCTGGGCATCCTCTGGTGCTTCTTTGTGGGTTTGCTCTTGCAGGGATGCTGGGCTTCCCACAGGGCTGCCAAGGAGATGCTTAAAACACACGGCTGGTGCAGAGGTGGGTTGTCATCAGGAGGCAGGAACAGAGTTCAGCCTGGGGACCATGGGCACACAGGGATGTGCCAGAACAAGAAGTTACCCAGCTCCTCCTGACTGCTGGTAGGAACTTCTCTCTATTCTGAGCTCCCAAGCTGCCCTGTTGTAAGCATTCAGATTGTGTGGGCATAAAAAGCAAGGGCCAAAAGCCAGTGAGGACAGCAAGACCCAAGATGTGGCAGCTTGTGGCAGGAGACCTACACTTCCACTAGAACTAAGATATCTCCATGCATTTGTGGCATGTGTGACCAGTTCATCCTTTCTCAGGGCACTTGTCCATTTGAGGTGAGACCAAACACCACCACTGTAGGACAAGCTGGATGGCTGAGCTAGTCTGGCCCTATCAAAACATGTCCTTCCCTTTTCCACCTGGATTTGGGGGAACAGGGACACCTTGTAAGATGACAATAAGAAAGAAGTCAAGCAAAGAATGCAGCATGGCTTGGGCATGCTCCCAGCATGCTGACATTGGTGGCGTTCATTTTTGGTTGCAAATGCCTGCTTTTGCAAGACACCTGGGTGGGCTACGCAGGCTGAATGTGCCAAGGGGGTATGGGGTCAGCACAGCTCCAGCTGCTGCAGTGCTGCCATTCCCTGGTGTTTGGAAACTGATTGAATTAGGCTTCGCAAATAATTCATCTGATGAATAGTGGCAGTTTTCCTCAAATCATCCACAAATCAGATTTTTCATTACACAGTCAGCAGGGCAGGGAATCAGAAAACAAGGCTGGTACCTCACTCATTGAATGCTTGCACTTGTTCACCGAGCAAATTATTCCTCAAACCCTCTTCTCCATCACTCAGTGATAAGGAACATGTCTCTTCCAAGACGATTATGATTAAAAGGAGTACCCAGGACTGCTGCATCTTCCTGTAGTGCTGGGAGATCAATCCTTCCCATCCATCCTTACACCCATGAGAGCTGGTACTTGGAGCTCTCTCTGCACCTCAGAATATCTTTACATATGAGAAATCAAGTTTTTACTGCCCAAGAATTGCCTTGTCCAACTAGGGTGGCCCTGCCACCAAGTGTCGCCAACACCTCTACATACCTCCCACCATTGCTGCCTGACTGAGAGCACTGATGGACTGACACACCAATCCCTCAAGGGGGTGGCACAGCTTGACCCCACTGATATGGTACCCAGTACCCCATGGTGGCGGGAACTGGCCACACTGAGGGTCTTGAGGTGGTATGATATCTCACTGTCTAACCCAACATTTGTGGATGCAAACCAGTATACTTGGCTGGATCAGGCTGTGGTAAGGTAAGAACGTCAGCTTTTTCCACAATAATTTCACACCTTGAAAAAATTGAGGTTGTGTTTGGCAATTCCCAATAATCTTCCACTTTTTGCACAGCTCCAACAGTTTAAGCATTTCTCCCCCAAGTGAAAAAAAAGTATCTAGAGAAAACTGATACCCAAACTCCACTGCTGCTTTCTTACTCTGCAATGCTCCACAGTCTTCCACTCCCAGGAGGGGAGCAAAGGGCAAAGAGACAATCAGGGAAACACTCTGATTTTCTTCCCTGATTTTCAAAGCCATCAGCAAAAGCTGCAATCTGAAACACGAGCTGCTGCACTGCTTCCTCAAAAAACCCAACCAACACAAAAAGAAGTCACTGAGACAACAACACCTTGCAGAGATATGAGCAAAACCTCCCATCCCCTCTCCAACATTCCTCTCCCTAGGAAGAGCTGGCTGGAAGAAAATCTCACTTGGCTCCTTGACACAGGTGAGGTGGCCAGGGACCAGGTACTGCCTCCTATTTGTCTTTTGACTTTTTTGCAAAATACTTTACCAAGCAAAGCACCTACTTGGCTTTCAACTGGCCCAGCACAGCACAGAGGGGATGCTGGATAAGCCATGCCAGCATAGCAGTACTTCTCCTTCAGCAGCAGATTGCTTTCCTACATAAGTCGAGCATACAAGCAGCACACAGAGGTAAAAAAAAAAAGCCTGTTCATTATCTTCCTGCAGTAACAAATGAAATCTGTGCTCCAGGCTGCCAAGGATTTCACTGACTATTTTTTTTAAAGAAACAAGAAATAAAAGTAAAAAATACGATAACATCGCAGCAATCACTCTGTGACTGTGCTCTGAGTTACGGTGAGCGGTATTTTATCTCCAGTTCAAAATCTAAATGTGGCAGAGGCGCATTTAAATGTGGTGACATTTATACTTTAAATGCCTTTTACATCTCGTTGGCAAGTTTTATATAGAACATATGTATGGAAAGTAGATAGGGGCTGTGGATGAAAATGTGGAGCAGGGACAGCCTGCAGAGCCATTTGTAGGCAGAGTGTGAGTTAAAAGAAAGATGGAGAGGAAGAGAAAAGGGAGGAGAGAGGTTGCCTGGGCACTATATATCCTCTTTTTCTGTCTCTGAACTGTTGTTCCCAGTGCAATTTGTTCCCAGTCAGCAGCTCCCCCCACTCCCTCCCATCCCAGGCAGTGCAGCATCACTTACATGTTGCCACTGGTCCAGAATGAGAGGCCGATACCGCAGGAAGAACTTGAGTGGAAAAGACTCAGGGTCAGGCCAGGAAGAGGGGTTTTGCCATGACACCTCCAATCTCCGAGGGTTATTGGGCACGGGTTTGGCCACCACACTCTCTGGAGGGTCTGGCTTTACTGGAAGAGAGGAAAAGAGGGTAGTTGGTAAAGCTTTGGATATCGTTCTTTGTAAAGCTTTGGATATCTTTCCTTTATACCCCTTGGCACAGCTGGCTGGATGTTGCACCATGTGCTTTCCGAGGAGAGCAGCCAACATGCAGAACATCCTTTTCCCAAACTAATTAGATGCAAATCACCTTTTCTTGTCTGGGTCAGTGATATGACTGTTCTGGCTCGAAACACCACCATTAAGAAGGTGCCAGTGCTGGCAAAACCAACCTGTCCAGGGCAGAGAGCATCCCTCGTAGACAGGGCTAATTGAGTCAGGGTGAGGAGCCCCCCAAGCCCAAATCCTGCACTTTCCTCACACCTGCTGATTTCTGGGAGTCTGACCCACATTCAAATCCCCTTATGGTGCAGTAATGTGGCACAGTTTAGCCCATGAGTTTACGGCTGGGGTTTTGGGGATTCAAAGCATTGGAAGATCCTATTTGCTAAGGTGAAAAGCTTGCCCTGGTCACCTTCCACCCCAGGTGTCTCTCTCTCTGCTCTGCTCTGCTTTTGGGACACAGGGATATTTTCTTGATACCTGACATGTATTCCAAGTGAATATTAATTGGCTGTGAGCTATGCAACATGCTTTGATGTTGCAGTTACTTTCAGAGTGCCAGAAGCATATCACAGACAGGCTGTGATGAACGTCGCTGCCTGTTGCAGAGCAACCCTTGCTGCTTGCCAAGGGTTTGATCAATTCCTGACAGCTTGAATTCCCAATTGCAATAGCAAAGCTGAAACAATTTGTGTACACCCGTGCTTCTCCTTTGCTCATAGCCAGGGAGGACCTGGACACAGGGATCTGGGCATGCAGCTGTGCCAAAGGTGGAGGATGACTTTCTGTGCACGTGAGTCCTCATATCCTGGGAAGGCTCTTAGTGCTGCTTTGAAGTCCACATACAGGTGAATGGATTCCTCTTGACCTGAAAATCTCTGGATTGAGGAATGGTCCTGTAGCTCTGATTACCTTGAGAAGTGGTCTGAGAATAACAGCATCAAACTCCACTGTCAAGCAAGAAGGAGGAATGTTGGGGCTGCAGGGAGCCCCTCTGCCTGGCAGAGCTCCTGGTCTGCTCTCAGAAGTTTTCTGCATGCTGACCCCAGGGCTCACCTGCTGTGGGTGGGAAGTGATGTACAGAGGGGCTTTTCCTGCCCTGAGAGAGGAAGGAGGCAGTGAGTGAGCCACTCCCCCACTAGACTCTGCCTGCTGACTGCAGCCCTGCCCTGTGCATGAAGGGCATCTCTTTCTACTCCAGTGGGACCACATACTGGTGTGGGGCCAGTCTGCTGCATGTAGAGTCATGTGTGTGCTGCTCACTGCCATCCTGCTCCAGAATGATGGTGGCATTGCAGCAACAGTCCCCAGGAAGAGACACCTTCCCTGCACCACCACTGCTTGCTCCTCTTATGAGAAACCAGCCTGCGATGCTTTCATACTTTCTGGGTCATGGGTGAGGCAGAGGGGGGCTGCTGAAATAAAGCCACAGCCCAACTATCTTGGTGGGACCAGTTTCCCCTGAGACATGGCACAACACTCTTTTCCTCTTTCCATCCCTTTTGCTCAGCACCCTGGTACACACCCTTCTGCAGTTCTTTTTACCGTTATCTTCACCACCACCCTGACAGCCTCTCCTGCCTCGCATCACCTTCCCTCTGTCACAGTGGGTGCAAGGAAGGCTGGACATTCCTCCATCCCCATGGCACCCAGTGCTCAGAGAATGCTTCCAGAGGCTTGGGGAGTGGCTGGTGAGCAAGTACCCATGGGCCTGACCACAGGTGCCTTGCGCCACCTCTGAGCTCCCACTGACTTCTCTCTGCGGCAGGACAGGACACAATTTTCCATTTACAGCTTTATTCTCAGCAGGAGGACTTGCTGGGGCTGTGCTATGCTGAGCTGCTCCAGATGGCTCTGCAATTCCTCGGCTCACTTTGAATCCCAGGACTTGGGCTGGACATCAGCTTCCATCGACAGGGACTTGGAGTCCAAATGCATATGGAAAAGTATAAATCCAGCACTGGCTCAGCAGGCTTGGTTTGCAAACAAAAGTCTGTTTGGTTGAATGAATGCAGATGACTGTGAACCGCAGCTCTGCAGTGAGGAAGTGCAAAGGAAAGTGCAGGCCTAGGGATGGATGTAATGGATAGTACCTGGAGTAGTGCAGGGAGCTTGGCCTTGGTTTTTAGTATGCCAGGCTGGAGGGGTGCTTAAATTCAGTTGTGTTGGGCAAGGCAAATGTGCTTGGGCAGCAATGAGAAATGCTACCGTGATGGCTTAAGGGTCACAACAAGAGTGCCCTGATGCTGAGGTGGGAGTTTCCTGCCCATTTTGCAGGAATATGACCTGTAGCCTGGCTCCTGTGGGTTGGAGACTGTCCCTGGTGCACAGAGGAAGGCTGCCCTGGCTCCAAGAGAGTGTTCTACTGCAACAAGCCTTCATACAGCACTGTGGGTAAATGTGAAAACCAGCAGTCACTGCTACCTCTCCATGTGTTCTTCCATCTGTGGGATGCCTCCTGTCTAGGCTAGAGAGAACAGCAACACCAGCCCCTCCAAAAGCACAAAGCCAAATCTGTTTCTGTCACATCTCTCCAAGGCGATGGGGACACAACAGCCAGGAGAGGCAACCGAAGCTCTGGCAGCCTGTCCAGAATGGACAGACCTTTGTCTCTTAGGACAGACCGTGTTATATTGTGTTCATCACAGGAAACAGCTGGGCTGCTCCCACAGAGGCCAGCTGAGGAGCAAGGGGAGACAGGCTGTGTCCAGCTCCCCAATTTCTACATGACCTTGAAGGCATCCTTTATCACCTGCAGCCTCCTCGGTCCCTTCTTTGCAGATAGGGACATGTGCTCCTCCTTCCCCAGCCTTTGTCTGCCTTCATTCAGCCTGCACATGGTGAGGCAGGGGCTGTCTGGCTGTACATCAGCCAGCATAATAGAGCTCTGTCCTCACTGAGGGCCTGCAGGCAGTAACATAATAAAAGCAGTAATAGTAATAATAATAATGGATGATGGGCATTAGGCTGAGTACTGGTTAAGCGGCTATAAAACCAGATGTAATATTATCCTGCAGAGCTGAGGGAGCATCATCAGACATTCCTGGGAAGGGGACTTGGCCAGGAGGCTACTCACAGCTCTTCCCACTTGGTTTTTGGCTGCTCTGTCCAAGTGAGGGCTTGGAGTGCAAGAAGAGCATCCGAAAGCAGCTTCTCCTTAAGGCACTGCACACTCATCCTTAACTGCAAGTCTTTAGCTAACCATTGCCCCTGGCTGTTGTCAGACATGTCTCAAAATGAAGCTGGCAGTTCAGAAAGGCAGCTGAGACCCTGTGGCAGAGAGTGGCCCGTCGCCCATCCTGTTTCTCCAATGAGCACTAAAATGGATCCCTCGTGGCCATTAAATATCCCCTGGCATTTTCCATGAGCAGAGGGATATTAAACTCCATGTCTTAGCCAAATGTCAGTCTAGGTAATTTAATTCTGCCTCCCTAAGTAGTATGAATTGAACTGACCTTCTGCTTAGGCAACTGTATGCCCGTGTTCAAAGACTCCAAATTTCATACAGACATGGGCACGTTTGTTCTCATGCAGTATCTCTGAGATGATCTGCACCTTCATTGCCTCAGAGCTGGAGCTGGGATGATCAAATGACCTACACAAGGTCACAGAAGGGATGGGCAGCAGATTTGGGGAAGGCACCCATGCCTGCAAGGTCCTGTCCAAGGTTGCCCTCCTCCTTTTAATGCTGTGCATCTTCTGATATTTTCCCCCAGGATCACATAAGAAAGATGCTGAGGTGGGATGCTGGTGTTGCTGCGTGGTGATGGTGTTCTGGCTTTCCTGGGGCATGCAAAAACCAGCTACCCAGTTCTCAGGCTGAAGCACGAGTGAGGAAGGTTGGCTTGTGTCCTGGAGGGTCACAAATGTCCTCATGCTATCCCAGAATGCACAGAGGAGTTGGCCATTCCTGACACACTATCCCACTCCTTCCTGGCATCCACCTCTGCCTCCAGGCCCTTGCCCCTCGCCCCTCCAGCCCCTTTCCCACCTCCTCTTGCCTGAGGCTGGAGCCCTGATGTCTACAGGGTTTTGCAGAAGCTCCTTACACTCACTTTTATTACTATCAATACTTTTGCAGAAGACATAATTATGAAAACGATTTCCAGGAGCAAGATGACAAGGTAAGCAGTCTGGATCTCCTACCAAAAGATGGGGACCAGAGGACCAGAAAAGCTTTTCCAATCATTGAAAATGACAATGCAGAGTGACCCTTCCCAGCTGGCTGCTAATAACCAGCACAGCACGACTGCCAGCAAGGCATGGGCTCAGGACAGCAAAAGAAAGTACCAGTCATTTTCCACTCAATTAGAGACCATCTTCCAAGCGGCTGGGAAAGGGATTTTCTGCTGGGGGCTCCAGGAGGGAGCAAGGAGAGAGGAATAAAAACCAAAGGAGGTCACTCCTTCCCAAGGGCCTTTTTGTGCTTGCCGAGGCTGGGTGGGTGGTCCAACCCAGCAGTGGGTCTGCTCCTGGCTCAGATGGTGCTGGGAGGGAGCTGCTTCAGCTCCAAATTGCTCTGTCCCCAGCAGGGCATGAGATCAGGACTTCATGACTGGAGTTCAACCTCCATGCAGAAGGTATGAAGGCTTTCTCTAAGCTAAGGGGAAAACAGAAGGCAGGTCATGGATTTCAGGAGAAGCATCACACAGATGACACGGGTGACACAGTTGACACTGTCTCTTCATTTTAGCAGGATGTGTGCAGACATTGCCATGTTCCCACTCAGCATTTCTCCAATGAGCTGGAGCAGTGGCTTTGCCCTGAGCTGAAGTTTTACACCTTCTTCATCTAGTAAAGGGAAACTCAGGAAAACTTTCCAAGATGAGATCTCATCAGCCCAGCTGATGCTGGCAGAGATCCACAGAGAACCTACCAGGTGCTACATCCACACCTCCAGCACCCATTGCCCTGGAATATTATCCTGTATTGCAGCTGCAGAATGGAGCTGGAAGAGGCACAGGAACCTCTGTGAAGACAGCAGGCAACCTGGGGCAAAACTGCACAGCCAAATGCACTAACACAGTGCTCTTGTTTTAGCTGAAAAGACCAGGATGGCGAAGTTCCACTTGGGATAGGTGGCTGCTATTCGGAAGCAGCTGAGTTCATCCTGTAAAGACTCTGCTAAGCCTGCTGACTGCCTTCTTCAGCTTGCCATCACCACCCTATCTGTGCTGCTTATGAATGGTGCCTGTACCAAATCCTGAGGAGATTTTAAGGCCACTAGACTGAGCAGGTTATGGGAGAGGGCTGGTGGCAGGGTGCAGGACACAGCCCTTCCTACCAGCATCAGCCCATCACCCCTTCCCCAAGTGCCACCCTGGAGCATCTGCCAGGTAATGCTGGGTGGTCTCACCTCCCACTGCAAATGTTGGGATGTGTCAAGGCACCCTGCACCCCTCCAGACACTTTGGCAAGAGGCAGCAATAGTACACCCATGCTAAGGGCTGACCTGGGGCAGCACTGGCCTCTCTCACCACTCCTCCAACCTGGGCTGAGCTCAAACTGCTGGGTTGGGTCCGGCTTGTGCTGGTTCTGGGATGCCCGAGGCTTGCAGCTGGGTGTGCTTCCCAGGGGAGTTGCCCTTGTGTGTTGGATGAAGGACCAGATGTTTGAGAAGCCAGGCAGGGCATGGGTGGGATGCAGATGTTACAAGAGGATGCCCTGAACTTCTGCAGGAGGGAATGCAAGGAACTTGGAAAATGCAGCTTAATTGCTGTCCTGGGCCCTGCAGGCTGGAGGTGACCTTCATTTTTAAGGAGTGTATCTTCCACAAACACAACAATTTCCATATAAAGGGACCCAAGTGACTGAAATTCCACCATTTCCCTGCTAAGCTCCCTGCTTTGTTACCAACGTTCTCAGTGTACCCTGCTCTGTTCAGAGCTGGCACTTTGCTTCTTGTTTGATATTTTCCAAGATTTGGGGCAGAAAGGGAAAATCTGGGATACCAGTGGAGCTTCTCTTCTTGTACTCCTGTATTTCCAGCTTCTCTGACTGGGATGTGTAGCATATTGAAGGCGAAGACCAACTGCTGGCTGCACTTCAGTGATTCATTTATTTGTTTTTCTGGTCCAGTAATTGCCACATGTAACCAGCAAATTGCTTTTCAACGTATTCCTGAACTCTACTCTCTCCTATTTTTTCTGTTCTGTGAGGGTGTCACAGCACCAGCTGTAATCCGGCTTTGGCTGGTGGCGAAAGCTGCCTGTTTTGCTGTATTTGGCACTGAGTTGCTCAGTTCATGCCCGCCCTTCATGGTCAGAGCATCATCTCCACCATGGGTCTGGACATGGTTGGGAAGAATCCCTAAAGCACAGCCCAAGACATGGACACCCCGGTCCCCACGGCTTCCTCCTCCCCATCCCACACTGCATATCATCCAGTGCATTAGGGGATGGGGCAGTGAAGGGATGCAAAAAGGGGATTAGGGTTTTTAGAAGCATATTAGGCAAGTGCTAGGGGAGGTTGACTGTGGGAGATCTTTATCCTGACTAAGGGTGGGGGGAAGAGCACGGGACACTTTAATTTCCCTTCCAAACCTAGTTCCCATGACTGCTTCCAGCACAAACACCAAACCTCTCTTTTAGGGACACTTGGAGGGGTTAAGATGGGCAACACCATTTGGACCACACAATTTTCACAGCTATCTGCCCTGGTAGAAGGCAGCCACTTCCCCAGTCTCCCAAGCAGCGAACAGCTACGGGCAATCTGGATCACTGGGGATAGGACCATGCAGGGCACCAGGCCACCAATGTGACCAGGATGGAGGCTGCCTGTAAGCATCCTGCCTGGCCCACTCCAGGATGTTCAGGTTCCAGCATCAATTACAGCAGGGTAATGAGAATGAGAGGGGCACAGGGAGGATGCTGGTGTGGCTCGGAGCCCATCACCATCTAATGCATGGATAAACAGAGGCTCCAGCTGGAGAGCCAGTTCCTTCCCCATCCCCTTTCTCCAATGGGCGATACTGAGCAAGCCAACCCTAACACCATCTTGGAGAGGCCAGTTGTTGCTGTGGAAGTTACCTATGGCGAATTCGTCAAAGGTGAGAGTGGTGAAGTTTTTGCCCAGAGCATTCGTGACTGTCAGAGTCACCTTGTACTTCACCGTCGAGAAGAGCTGCAGGTATCTGATGTGACACCTGTTTTTGGGAATGGCATCCTTCTCACAGACCATCTCTTTTGTGCCATGTCTGGAAAGCAGAGGTGAGAAGAGGTGTTACCTATGGAGGCATCCAAGCTGCTGAAAGGAGGAGGCAGAGTGAGCATCTCTGCCCCCACTATGCCCACAGTCCCCATGCACCAGCCCTTGCTGCAGCCAAAGGGCTGCTTTCCTCCCATCAGGGAACTGTGTAGGCTCCTATGTGTGATGGTTTACCCTAAGCCTACACAGAGACTGCAGTGCATGTCCTCACACTGGCTTCAAGGAAAGGATAGGACCATGCTGGGGTTGGGTCTGCAGCTTCCATAAAGGAAGATAAGAAGATAATGCATGGCACCAGTTTGTATAAGGGCCGTGACAGAACTCAGGCACAGAGAGGGTAATGATACCATGGCATGGCCTTTTTCTAGATGAGACACACTACTGCTGCATGACCACAGTCAGCTTACAGCAGGGAAGAGAGTGGATGTGCCAAATGTCCCAAAAAAATAGTAGGCATAACCTCCACTGCAGACAACTGACGAAGAGAAGGTGGTTTTGAGGGCCAGTAAAAGGGGACCTGGGAGATCAGGAATTTCCAGATTCCCTCTAGAGAAATCAAAACTTTCTTGGCACAATGCCCCAGTCCCAAGCATCAGGTTTGTATGTCCCTGAAACATCCTTCCCCAGGCCCATTTTTGGGACACCGATCCCATATGCTCAGCGCAGGTCAGGCCCACTGCCCCAAGACTTCCTGGCACTACTTGAGACCTGCAGCAGGTGGTGGGGACTAAAACTCACCCCTTTGCACCCTTCCTTCACAGCCACTTACATGACGGAGACGTTGAATGAGTTGGGGATGTAGGTGGGAGTAGGCAGGTGCCAGCTGCAGTAGAAACCTTTTGGGTAGTTGTTGGACCGACACATCAGCACTGGTTCCTTCGGCGGGGCTGCCAGGGAAAAAGAAAGGTTAATTACTTGCTGAGGCAGAGTTATTACCAGGTTCCAAGCAAGGGGATGACCCTACATTCCCAACTGCTGCCACCTTGGGAGGGGAGAGTTTGCAACAGCAGGCTGGTCTGTGTTTATCAGCTGCTGGAAGTATCTGTGAGTCTTTGTCCAGTATGTGCTGCTCAGGTCCCTCATGAGACCTTGCTTTGGACTGGGCTGAACACAGCAGCTCACCTACTCCCTGGGCAGCTCACTACCTGTAATAAGAGACAGAGTGACAGAGGGGGTTGGCAGGTACCAGGGGAAATTATCTTCAAGGCTGCAACAGAGATGTAGCTGATGAGGAGGAGGTGCTGCTCTCCTGACCCCATTAAGCTACACTGCTTTCAGCTTTCTCTGACGCATCCCTGGGGAGTGATAAACTTGTTGAGGGATGATCTTCCAAAAGACCAGAGATCCTCAAAAGGAGGAAGAAGGACCACTGACAAGAGGAGGAAGAACAATGTGAAACCAGTACAGAAAATTCAGCTCTGGAGGAGGATTAGCAATGTTAATGGTTTTGGCATGGCGCAGAGCATCCCATGCCAGGGCCCTGCCTCCCAAGAGTCAACTGGAGACAGGATGAGAGCACCCAGTGAGAGCATCCTTCCTCTGAACTCATCAACTGGGCCTAGATATTAGAGGCAGAAGATTTTAAAACCAGCAAAGGGTTCACACTACACTCAGCTTTCCTGGACATCCATGCACTCTGCTCTTTGACGGAGCACAGCCAGAGCTGCAGGAAGACTCTACAAAATGCTGAGGGCCAGCGCATGCAGAAGATGAGATGTGATACCTTTCAGCTGATAAATTTTGCCCTTGTTAAAAATCTTAACAGACCTGCTGCTGAGGTCAACCCCTTTCAGTACCTGGGCACTTGCATTGCTCAGAGCAGAGTCTGGCTCCAACTGCAGCACCTTGGCACAGTGCCATGCCAAAAAAATACACTCGGTGGGCTGGATGCACACCAGGATTCCCCTTGGAAAGCCTGTCTGAACCTGTGGCAGTCCCTCCTTCCCTTCCTTCATTAGCTCTCATCCCCATGCAATACACCATGAATGTCCCAGGACATGTTTCTCTCTCCCAGGAGGGGTTTTGAAACAAATCTATCAGATCTGGCAGCCTCAGCGTAGAGACCACTGTGCACCACAGTCCCAGCAGTGCTCCCCACCACAGGCTGACCAGTCTCCTCCCACCGAGGACACTTCACTGAGGCAGACATCTCACCCATGGCCATTACTGAAAATAAGATGCTAACCAGGATGCAGCGATGGAAGAGTTCAGAGACCACACCCAGACCAGGAAACTCCTTCCCCTGAGGGCTGCAAGGGCACATCAGAAGTCCCATAGCACTGTGTCTTTCTATGGAGCAGCCCATACTGGTGTGAAGGTGTTCAAGGTCAGGCTGGGTGGGGCTTTGAACAATCTGATTTAGTGGAAGGTATCTCTGCCCATGGCAGAGGTGCTGGAATGAGAGGGTCTTCAAGGTCCCTTCCAACCCAATCCATTCTGTGATTCCATGATGTTGGTGCAGGGATGCTGTGCACCAACCTAACACTCCTCTGCCTGCTGCACCAGAGGAATAGCGGATGTGGGAGTCAGTGCCCTGGCTGCACCACACGGAGGCCAAAGCCTGAAGAATCAACACAAAATAAGACATTGCCACAGCCATGTTTGTGCAATTCCCCAATGTGTGTGCAGCTCTGGCAGAGCTGTAGGTCTCTCAGAGGTCTCTTTCATCCCATTTAGGCACAGCCCAGATCTCACCAGCATACCACGCTTGGGGACACATCCAGGAGCAGAGCAGCCTGACCATGCCATCTGGAGTTGGCCAACCTAGCTGGTTTGCCATGAGCATGGACTGCCAGGGCAGGCTGCTGGGATCTCAGCTCAGCATAGCACAGAAGAGCCCAGGCTCAGGAAACAATGATGGCTTTCACTAGAAAACATTCCTGTGGGGTATGCAAGGAGCTCCAGCTGCAGCTGGAGTCTATGGAGTCTGTGACAATCTCCTGAGGGGAAACTGAGGCACAGGGCTTGCATGCTCACCAGTGTCCCTTGGGGAAGGTCTGAGGGCAACCAAGCAGATGATAAGAGAGCCAGATGCAGCAGAGTCAGGGAGCAGGGAGACAGAGAGGGAGAGGTGGGGGCCAGCAGGAGGGAAGGCTGTACTGCTCCGCTCCACGTGTTCCTCCTAATGGCTATTTCAGCCTTCAGCTGCCAGACGAAGGCCAGAGTCTGGTTAATGAGCCTCCCAGTTAAATTATTCAAGCAGACCCACCACAGCAAAACAGAGTGGCTAATCTCAAGGCCAGAGATAAGGGTCTGATCCCTTCTACAGCTCTGTCCTCTTCTTCTTCCTTCTTGCAGGCTTCTTAACCCCTTTTCTGCCCCTCGGGGAAGGCTGGAGCAAACGTAGCATTGCCCTTGGCAGGGAGCAATGGAGGGTCGAGAGGTGTTCTGGGGCACCTGACGGGGTGCAGGCAGTTTAGGGAAGCCTTTGGGGCTCGGGTGACCGCGTGGTGGCACTGTGCGCTAACAGCACCTGCCTGGCGCGCGGCACACGGGGCTGGGGCTGGGAATGCTGCTCGGGCATGCTGGAGAAGCTGGGAACACTGGGGATGCCACCGTGAGCGTGTGGCCCACTTGCGGCTTGTGCTACACTGTCCCGCTTGCAAGCGAGAGCCACCGGGAAGTCAGGCAGAAGCAGACGAGGCTTTGTCGAGCATAACTGAAGTCCTGCAGGGTCCGGCCTTACCTGCTCGGCCCCAAATGCTGCACTGCTACTGCGCCACAATTAGTCCATCTAAGGATAATTTATCTCCATTGTCTCCAGTATTACGCCGGACATGGCTCTTTGTGATCTGCTAATTCCTCCACTGAGGAGGCTGGGGCGGGTTTATGCCTCCAGGTTTGCTCTGCTGGGAGAAAGTGGGGGCTGCCCAAACTGCCTCCCACTTCCAGCCCTGCTCTGCAGTAGCCTTTGAAAATGCCTATTTCACAGCCTTGAATGCCTTGAAAATCCTGTCCCCTGCTTCAGTACTGGGGCCCCAAATGTAGCCCTAAACCTCTGTGTCCACAACACACCACCTTTCATTCTCTGGTGCCTTTTAGCAAACCAGAGGTGGAAGGAAAGACTGGGCAAGTGGAACAAAATGAGCCTCATATCTCTGCCCTCCTGATGCAGAGTTCAAAGATAGATGAAGATTATGGGATGCTGCTGTAGGAAGCCTGTCTTGCATCAGCTATCACCCTCTCTTTCTGGGCAGACACAAGCTGTCTCACAGGGACACTCTGCAACCTCCATCTCTGCAAAGAACCGTCAGTCCCAGAACTACAGGTGTGTTGGGAGGGGGTTGTCATGCAACTACTCCATTTTCCACCTTGATAGGGAGAAAGGGCACCCCACAGGAGAGGGCAGGGCCAGTGCAGTGTATCACTTGGGTCTGCAACCATGACACCAATATGGGCGACCATGACCAGCACTGCCAGGCACCACAAAAGAGAGGGCTACAAACCCCTTCTCAGGTGCTTGGTGCATTGGGAGTGTTCTCTTTGCCCACTTTGTCTTCTCCAAGCTGATGGCAGGGTCCTCATCTCCCTATGGGCAAGGGTCACTTGCAAACTCGTTCGTCTCCCCTCCTCTCCAAGGAAAGGCACTCGCTGGCACAGCTCCTGCTGCCCATCAAAGGCTCTTAGAGACAGCAAATAAAATTGCAGGCTCCAATCGATCCAGCACTCTGTAATGCTGTCTTTGGAGGTGGGCCAGCCCATCAGGCCGACAGAGAGAGCAAGAAAGGCAGTGGAGCAAAACAAAGCCATCAAGGGAGCAGCACTAAAGGCTTTTTATGCCTTGAGGCTTTGGGCAGTCCTTCTGGGCGTGGTATGTCCTGCTCCAATCTCCTCCATTCTGCCCCAGATGATGTCCAGCTCTCAGCACCTGCTCCATGCCAAAATCAGTTCGAGCAACACACTGAGCCACTTGGGCACTTCTCCGCAGGCTCCTGCACACAGCCTCTTTAATCCTGGCAAATATTTACTTCCCTGTCGCTTCATGGAGCTGCTGAACTCTGTAAAGGCAGAGCTCCTCTCCTTTTGCCACAAACAGTGCCTGCCCTCTGTAATCTGTCTATTAACCTCTGGCATGGCAAGAAGCCACTTCTCTCACGTGCTCTGCTGATGTCCTCTCTGAAAACCTGGCATGTTTAATGCCTGGCTGTGGCAACTTCAGGAGCTTGGGCTGCAACCAGCCTTGTTGCAAAATCTCAGAGTTAGGGGATGAAAGGCTGCACCGCACCCCAGTGCACCCCATCTGGGCATGCTGCTCTCAAGCACCTCCAGCAAAATTTGGGTCTGCAACAGGAAGCAAAAGCTGGGGCCAGGGTCATCATCTCTGTAGACCCCACAAAAGACTGATGGCAGGGATGGAGTTGGCTTTCCAACCACACAGTGCCCCATGCTTTGCATGCCTTTAACCTCTGTCTCTCTGTCTTCTTCCAAATAGCTGTTGCTTGACCAGCTCCAGCACCTCTGCTCAGCTAGAGACAACACAACAAGTGGTCCTTGAGGATCAAACTGCTCTTGGTGCATCAGCAGACACAGATTTTTGTCTCTCTCCTCATCTGTAAAGCCTTGTACCCCAAGTCCCACTGTGCAGAGGAAAAGTGTGACCAATCCATTTTAAAAAACACTAAAAATGATCTACAAGAGCTTTTCCTAACTCTGCTAGGTCATGAGATAATGGACATTAAAATCATGACATTTTTATATATAGAAAAGTTATTTTAGGTCACTTTTAGAGGTTTCTGAAATGGATCAGTTATAATTTTCCTCTCCTGCTGAGGGCTGAACGTACTAAAGATGCCTTGCTCCACAGGTGGAGGGATACAAAAAATAGTGCCAATAAAAGTTTTAAGAGACCTCTCAAACACTTCTGGAGGAGGTATTTTTTCTGATGCACTCGGGGCACATTCAGGCACTGGGCTGATGGGGGATAATGAGCCTGTAGTGTGCTTTTGGGGTCACCTGCATAACTCATCATCTCCATCTTCGGCCAACAAAGACTCCAGGGTCCATGGCAGCAGCATGTGCTTGTGCTGGAGGTACAGCTGTGACACAGCCTGCTTGCACATGGGCAGGACCTCTGTGCTGCCTCACATTCTGCGGGACAACCACAGAACTAAAGTTGTTCTGCTGTCAGACTCCTGGTGTTTGCATCCTGGCCTCTCCCCAGGGCCCATGGCAGGACTGCTGCCCCACCTCTTGTCTGTGCCTAACATACCCTCCATATCACCACCCACCAACTCTTTTGGCACCACACCCATGACCCTGCAAGCACTGGGTATGTACTCATGAATACAAAGGCACCCAAAGCAAAGTTGCAGAGGCTGAAAGGCACAACAGAGATCCACCTGCGAGTGAGATGCCAGCATTGGGCACGTGGGAACACGTGCACAAGACCAGCAGACCCCTCACATCTACACACACCTACACAGATGCTTTTGTTATGCGCATGCTGCAAGCATGTTGTATTATTTATCTAACACTGCTTTTCTAAAATTGTTTGTGTACAGCAGACTGGTAGAAAACAACAAAGAAAACAATGATGAATAAATGATATTTCTACTGCCAGGTGGATCAGGGGAGCATCCGTCTGCCATGCACCACCTGTGCTGGAGTGCAGCACAGCTGTGGCTGGGGACAGTCCCTTCTATCAATCCAAATTTTTGGATATGGCTCTTTTGTTGATGGAGAAAGGGAGGGAGGTGAAGCTTTGATTTAGCTCTCATTCCCCTTGTCCAGCTATCTTGGGTAAGTGTGAGGATGAGAAGGGGTGCAGAGGACAGCAGAGTGGTGGTACGTAGGCAGGTGATGCTCCTGATGTTCTGGAGACATCATGTTCATAGCCACTGCTTCTTCAAGAAGGGTAAAGCAAGAGTTTGGTTTCGGTTTCAAGTAATGGAGACAGGGTTTAGGTCTCACTAAGCCATCCCAGCCTTAGCAAGTGGACATTTTAAGGAGGATATTCCTCCCCCTTGAAGTAAGACATAGAAGATGTATCCCTCTGGAGTGTAAGCCATCCCAGCTGAACACCAGAGTTGTCCACACTCAGCCAGCACTTGGCCCAGCCCTGACAGCCATATGCTGCAGTACCTCCCTGGTAGCTCCCCGTAAGGGCCAGTGACAGCTGCAGCTGTAGTCAAAGTCCCCTGACCCTTTCCACCATCTAGAAGACAGCTCTCCAGCCTCAAAGAGCACGAATTTATTCCCCAGAAGGTGCTGGAGAAAAAGGTGGACTCAGCAAAAGATAAATTTCTAAAAGGCCCTGTTTTACACTGATTGGGGCTCGTAAACCAAGCTATGGATTTTCTCATTTCCCTTGCAGAAAATTCAGTGAACGTGGCAAGAGACAACGCTGTAAATTTTTGGGCAGAGCATCACTCATAGAGAAGAACGTCCCACTTTTAAGCTCAAGTAGCAGGGCAAGCCTAGTGTGATAAGGGGCTCACTGGAGCTTCCTTCATGCCATATTGCATGAGGCTGTGCTGCTTGCAGCACAGCAGAGGTGCTCTTCAAACCTGAGCACTCCCCAGCCTTCAGAAATTTAGTGAACAAGCCTGACAGCCTCAGCCTGTGTGAGGAAGAGCAAGCGGAGAGGTGCTTTGACAACTCTGGCACAGGATGGGCTGGCTGACTGGCACAGCAGCCTTCTCTGGAGATATTCTTCCAGCTGTGGGATGCTGCAGGAAGGTCATTTAGGCAGAAGAAGCTATCTGGTACACTGTACCCATAACAGACCCTCTTGTTCCCACTCCCTCCAGCGGCGCTGGTACTGGGCAGCATTGCTGTACCAGGGAAATGCCCACATGGGTCCTTGGTTGGAGATCCTGCCCAGCACACTGGCACCCCAAAACCAACTCTGCTCCTGCAGGTGAATCTGTCCCTATGGGGCAGGAGTCCGGGCTGGATGCCTCAGGCATCAATGCACAGCAGGGTTGCTGGGCACCTCCATCCTTCGCTTGGGACCACACAAGGGAAACACAAGGGAAAGTCCCTACTAACCTTCCTGTCCTCCATCAGCAATCAAAGAGCAGCTTTGCTCTGAAACAATATTAAATATTGAACAAAAGAAAGCAAATCTGTTATCTGGGATAATTGTGAGTAAATAAAACATTTAACCAAACCAAATGCAGCTGTTTCTACTTGGAGCCGGCACAACAGCAGGGAAGCCAGCTCAGCTACTCTGCATCCTCGTTACGGCAGCTGATTATTGTTTTGTGTATAACAGTAGCACCACCAGTCCTCGAGCGAGGCCGGAGCCCGCAGTGCTCGGTGCGGTACCCTCAGGATGGGTACGCCGGCAAGGCAGGATGCAGCAACACAGCAGCGCACCGGGCACGGCAAGTTCTTTGCAGCGCTGGGGTTTGCTCTCCAGCCCGGGGAGTTCACGGCGAGGCCGGCTTTCCTCCCCCCAACACCTCTGCGATGGGATTTGCATGTAACATAAACCATTTCAGAGCCAGGTCACTGGTTCGCACATAGCCCCGGGCAGTAATGACCAAACATCGTTACCGGCTGCTCTAGGATTGACTGTGCCGGGCCCCCGCCCAGCTCCCGGAGACCCGAGGAGCAGTGTGGGGTGAGGGACTATGCAGCACCCGAGGGGAAGGTGCCGGCAAACGGAGTCTTGGAAGGCGCCAGCGATAGAGAGCGCATCCCTGCCCCCATCCTCAGAGCTGGAGCATCCCAGGATGGCAATCTGCCATGCTCACACAGCAGGGAAGGGGCTGCAGCCCCCACATGGATAGGAGGGGACCGACATGCTCTTGGCCTTTGCACATTCGTGGGCCTTTCCTCCGCTGGGATTTGGAAAGGAGAGCTTGAGGTCACTGCATCTCCCATCCAAATGCTGTGCCTGTCCCTTATAAAATGGCTGGGAAGCATGAAGGGCATGAATTACATGGGATTTCCCTGCCAAAATAATTTCTCCTTCCAGAAATCATTTTCTTCGACATGGGGCTGAATGCACTGTGCCAAGGCAATGCAGGGGGAAACACTTCATAGCAACGCATGGGTTCCCCAGCAGCTGCTCCTCACCCCAAGGAGCTTGTGGTCAGTGCACATGAGAGCACATCACAGCCCTGATCTCCAGGGAGAAGGAGCTGCCTCCTTCGGTACTCAATAAATGGCAGAGCAGTCTGGCACTGCGCTGTTTTCTGCTGTGTCCCACCTCAGTCCACACCAGCTGTGAGCAACATGTAGTTCTGGAGTCCGAATTTGTGCAGATCCCTGGCAATCTCCTCCAGGAGCTCAGCTGGAAAAGCTGCCAGCCAGAGAGAGTGAACACCCCTGTCTAGTCTGAGGAAGGGCAGTGCCTTCCGCAGCTCGGCTGTACAGGGGGAATGCCCTGGAGGGTTCTTTGGCAGGGACCCTGAGGGTCCGTGCTATGTCAGCTCCCTGCCCCCTGCCTGCAGTGTGTGCAGAAGAGAACTTTGCATACACTTCTCCCTCTTTTTCCAGTTTCAGGCACAAATTCTCTGCACAATCTACACCATGCCCACTCCATCACCTTATTCAAAGGCAGCAAGAAAGCAATCAATCCTCCCTCCAGATGGAGAAGAGGGGGAAAATACCAGGTGTGATCAGACACAACTGGGACCATCAGCAGCCGTGTATCCTCGGCAAAGCTGTCCCATCAGAACTCCTGGAAGTTGTATATTTATCCATGAGGAGCCTCTGGAGGGAGGCTATAAGCACTTTGTCATACACTGAGTAACAAGCTAGCCACGAATATTACCAGCTATCACTCCCAGCGGGGAAGTGTGGGCTGCCTCTAACAGCCAGCTCTCCAAAAATGCCTCCTCTCCCTTCATCCCTCTTGACTTGCAGTCTGGATATGTCCCCTTCTTTGCTCTGCTCTTCTCCAGACTGTTCTCCACAATACCCCAGTAAGGGAGGTACCTCCTGGCAGACATGTTTCTCACCCCATGGCGAATGTAGGAGAAGAAGTAAGAGATTTCTGACACTCTGGAGTAGAGAAAAGGGTATTTTTGAGCTTCTCTTCTCCTGTCTGGTCAGGAGGACAAGCTGATGGGAACAGTTAGTAACAGACATACTCCCTTATCCACTTTCTTCTTAAACTTGCACTGGCTTTTGCACGAAAAACTTCCTTCCTTCAGCATTTACTGAAAACCACACTCTTCCCTCATGTTTTGCTAGAGGAAATGATGCAGGCTGTTCTCCCCATCCCCTTACAAGGCAGACCTCTTGGTGCCCTCCAGCCTGTACCAACTGCTCAATCTTGGATTCGGTGAGGACAAGGAACCTGAAAATGGACATCTGTGTGCAGGTACCCTACTGTGCACCAGGTGTCTGCACAGGCAGTGGAACCATTTGCTCATCCTGTGTTTGGCCATCCTGATTGCATTTAGGTTTGCTCATGCAGACTCAGCATGCCCTGGTCACCAACTCACATCCTCGGGGCTGCCCTTCTGCCCCCCATGGTCTCCTGGTGAGATGCTATGCTGCTCCTGGGCCTGATCTGCAGCCTGTGCCTGTCCCTCAGCCCCAGGGACTAAGCTGAGAGTGCCCAAGAGTCCTGGCCTTCATAACACTGGTGGCTTTGCCCAGCTTAATGTCATTGTCACAGTCCTGCTGGGAAACCAACTGCAGGCACCTTGCAAAAACAGCTGGGCTGGAGCCAGAGGTCCCCCAAGACAGGCCTGAGTTGGCTGTAAAGAGATGACAAAGGACCACAAAGTGCTTCTTCCCATGCTATTTCCAGCCTGAATACATGCAAGTCCTCTCAGCAGCAGCCAGACTCCTTAAGCATGTCCAGTGAAACCACTTGGCCAATCTCACATATGTTTCTACATGATACATCCTGGAAAATCACAGCACTGGATGATGGCGGGGTGGAACTGAGATGGACACCTCGTGGTGTCACTCTGGTTTGTGGTGCCATTCTGGCTGCTCACGGGTGATACTAGCCCATTAATGACAGGCATCCGTGAAGATGCTTAATTTATCATAGGAAATGAGGTCTCCACAGCAGGCCTTAACTGCCCCCTTTCTGCCTTTGAGAAAACACAATTCAGGCATGTCACTAACAGTAGGACTGTGCCCAGCTCAAGCCTAAGTCCTCCTCTATGCTGTTGGTACCTTGGGTTGAAGCAGAAAGAGCATCAGTTTCTGCAGGTCACCCAAAGTGTGTCCTTCAAGCGGATGAAACCCAGAGGAGTGTGACATTTCTGGATGCAGTGGGCTGGGATACCAGCTCAGCTAACACCATAGCTCAAGACTACTGCTCTCTTTATGAATGTCTGGTTTTAAATCCTCAGGCCTGACTCAGGCCCTGGCCTCATTCTTTTTTTAAGGCAATGGGGTCCTTGGGACAATGTAAGTCACACAGCTCCAGACTTCGCTGCATTTGGAAGTAATAGCTGCATCCTTAACTCAGGCAGCTTCAAGGGAGGTCCCATTATTCAGCCCATCGGTAAAGAAATGGAGCTAAAGAAAGGCCCTTTGCTTTATGAAAATGATGCTCATTTTCCTCAAATCCTGGCTTGATGCTTAAATCCCCACAAGCAGCAGTGGGCAAACTCCAGGGGACGCTCATGGCATGCGTGGCCAGGGCACCTCCAACAGCTCGAGGGGCTTGGGGAGGCCCTTCCCACCCACGCAGAGAGCCTGAAATTTGCAAAACAAAGTGTGAAGCACAAACCAATTCAGTTACCCACAGCGACTGTTTTCACCTGCTCTAATCACTACCTTTGCAAGGTTGTTTTCATTTTCTTCCTTCCCAACTCCCCCCAGCTCTGCTCCACAGCAAGCACCTTCCTAAATTCCCTTAATCTTCCCTTTAGGTCATACGCTATCTTTTAATCCTTTAATCAATTTTCCTCTGGACTCCCTGTAATTTATCGATGGTCTTTTAACAATGAAACCCCAGAAGCAAACAAACCTTCCCTGAGTGCATCAGCACAGGATCAGTGGCAAGAGCAGCATCGTTGCCAAGTCTACCCTGAGAGCGATAACCTGGATACTCAGCACAGCCTCTCCGTTCTGATAGAGGAGAGTAGCTTGTCATGCATCCGCTGATTTGTTTACAACACAGAAGTAAAAAGCACTTTGTCCTACAAAATATTATTATCAATATTTTAATTATTTCCTGAGGAATGGTGGGAATCCCTAGCACAGAGCTCCCACAGGGTGGGCAAACTCCCTGCACACACTGACCACCACAGCTGGGAATGAGTTGTCACCTGGAGACCCCAAAATCTCTTGTGGCAGGATGAGGGGGCCAGGATGCCAGAATGGACACCACACACAGGTGATTGGGATACTGCTGCTTTTTAAGGGAACACAACACACCGTGCATGCAGCAGCACTGCCCAGCACAGCGGGAGACCCTCCAGAGACCTGGAACAGAGGGGAGGGCACTGCACCCAGATACCCCACTGATGGGCTTGGACTTTCTGTCTGGCTTGTGGTCTCTGCAAGAGGCTCAGCACAGGATCAAGCAGTTTGGCAGGGAAGCCCAGGGCTCCTCTTTCTTTCTCTCCCTTTCTCACCCCCTCCAAGGTCAAACAGTCCTGGACTCAAAAAACTGTTGCAGGGGCTCCAGGGGATTTTAGGAGGTATTTGCTAGGATTTCAGCAGACCTGAGGCGTGACTTCACAGGGATGGGGGGGAGAAAGACCCTAGAGCTTTGAAGGGAACTGTTATTAGAATCATTGACGGATTTTGCTGTGCTCTCTGAAGCACTACACAGAAAATTACAGGTGAAGAGCAAGCCCTGTGGTCTGGACCTTGCCAGCAGTATCAGGATGCTGTGGTGTCCTGGGTCGCATGAGCCCCACTTCTTCATCATGGACCAGAAGCACACTGCAAATGCCTTCTGCAATAACGACTCTCATCTTGAGGGACAGACATGGCTCAGAATCCTTCAGAGATGAGATGAGCAGCTGGGACAGGTCTGAGAGGCAAGGCTTGGCTGCAGATGAGAGCTGCAAGGATGAGCTGGCAAAAAAAAAAAGGGAGAAGAGCAGTATGGGCCTACCCAAATGGTTTGACAGCCTCTCCTGGAGCAGAAAAAGCAGGTCTGGCTGGGTTAATACCATGACAGCTAGATCTGTCCTATGGTGGAGAAGTCACAAGCACCATGGGAAGGAAGACAAAATGCCTGGGTAAATGGGGAAATGCTGTGATGCTGCCAAAGTTTTGGACCTTTCCAGTGGTGACATGAGGTTGAACCTGGCCAGGATCCAGTATGGCAACATCTGGGGTTTGTCTTGTCACAGGGAGATGGTGGAGACATATCACTGGTACTTGCCCTGTGCCCAGAAAGTGGTTCACAGGGATTTCTGGAGAGCAGATCCCACAGCAGCACCTATGGCATTGTGGCAGAGCAGCTCAACCATAGCCCAGCACAATGAAATACAAGTGACTTTTGAGGTCATAGCTCACACATGCATCTTGGTGGCTGTGTCTCCTGATTTCTGCACTAATATGGGCTGGAAAGGCAAGAACTGGGCCAGGACTCACACGGCAGACGCACAGTCTTTGTTTCTCCTCCCTTGTGGATGCTTTACTTGGACCCTTGGGGAAGTTTGTAGCTCGAAAGCAGTCCTCCTTATAAGCCAAATGGGTTGCAAATGTATTGGCATGTGTTGTGTCATCTGCAGTGGTTAATAGGATCCATTTTCCAAGGAAGGAGAAAAGGAGGAAGAGGAGGGGAATGCTTAAATCTGCAAAACAAGCATTCACCACCCCTTCCAAAGCACTACGCCCAAGGTAATAGATTATTTATGAAAGTTAGGTCTGGAGCTATAACCTGCAAGGGCTTCTCACAAAAATGCAGCTGGATTCAGATGTCAAATCAAAATCCTTAGCACTTAATACCTTCAAAGTCTGTACACAGAATGGATGCATCGCTGGCCCCAGTGGGGTTATCATGAGATTTGTCTCTGATTTCACCAGCAGCCCCATTAACATACTAATTCCTGCTACTCTGGAAGAGGCCAGGAGACCTATCTTCCCAATGGCACCTACAGCATGCCCCAGCTCTGAGATGTTGCAGGAGTTGGCTACCCATGTGGTATTTGCTGCAAAGCTTAGGAAAAGTGACACATGGGACAAAAGCACCCTGTGCCACCTTACAGACAAGAAAATGGAGGTACAGAGCAGTCAATGGATGGCTACTGAGGATGGAGAGGTTGTCAGAGGGACCCTGTTAAATCCCTCAGCCCTGAGTGTAGTTCCCCATGTGTCCTGATGAACCCAGCTGCTCTGTCCACCTCTGCCCACATGTAAGCATTGCTGGGCTCAGCACCCATGGGTGGCTGAGCTGCCCAAGGCCCTGCCTCCTGCCTGGCCCCAGACAGGGCTGGGAGATCTCTTCTCGTCTGCCTGGCTTCCCTGCAGCCCAAGCAGA
Source organism: Myrmophylax atrothorax (assembly GCA_026770055.1). Taxonomy (NCBI): domain Eukaryota; kingdom Metazoa; phylum Chordata; class Aves; order Passeriformes; family Thamnophilidae; genus Myrmophylax; species Myrmophylax atrothorax. Next base: position 8,319,024 of record JAOXXN010000364.1, on the reverse strand, counting down.
TGTTCTGGGTCCTGTGTCCCGGGACAGATCCCGGCTTGATTTATTACTGAACATGACTTCTGGAGTTTGTCAAAGGCACCCACTCCCCCTCCCCTGACTTTTTCCACACCCTTCCCATTTTGTTTTACGTTCACTTTGTGGTCTCCCCACCACAGCTTGCAATAAACAGAAACTCATTTCCAGTATAAACAACTGCACACTCTGCCCCAGCGATCCGTACAACCCTGCCTTTCCTGCTCTCCACCCCTGCCTGCTTTGGGTTCTGGGAAAGCAGTCTCTTCCTTCTGGTTTTTTTGCACCCCTGCAACCTCCCGGCCCTTTGCATTGTTTTTTTTTTCTGAGATTTATAACGTGCCAGCCAGAGCTGGATTGGTCTATCCCACTCCACATCACGTACGTGCTATTAAAAGTAACTCTACCAATAGATCTTGGTAAGGAAAGCCACCTGAGCTCTGCCTGAGCTTAGAGTTTACACCCAAGATGGGCATATTAGTCCCAATATGGCCAAAAGCCTCTCAAGATGTGGGATGCCTCTCAAGGCATGAAACAAGGCAGGAATTAGAAGACTTGAGGCATAGACTGAAGTGTGTGGGGCAGATCTTGCCCTACCCGAGCTCTGAATCAGGAGACACACCAGCCTGATGGGAGCCAAGCCTGGTGAGAGACTTTGCAGGAATGCCACAGAGAGCTGGATAGTCACCTCTCTGAAGGGCTGGGCCAATGCTCTCAGTTGTCTTTATCTATCTTTAACCACTTGCAAGGGAACTGGCTGGGCTGAGCAGTCTGTTTCTGCTCTTGCTGTGCTGGATGGGGACAGACAGTCACCTGGGTAAGGCAAATCCTGTCTTTTCTTTATATGGGGTACACAACTGTCTGCAGTGTTTTCATGGTTGTACAGGGAGGGTAGCCAATACATGTGTGCTAGAAAGACCCTTACCTTTGCAATCAAACGCCTTTGTCACTCTGTGTTGGCACCACGTGCAAATACAAGTTGGCTGTGGCTCAGTGTTGTGCTTCATGTGCTTGACCCCACCATCCTGACTCTCCACCTGCCAGCATGAACCCAAGTGGATGAAGCCAAAGATGTGTGGATTCAACCAATAAAAATGGTGAACACCATTTTTATGCCTGTAAGAGCTCACCAAAGGCTACAGAGGATTCCCTGCCACTGCAAGTCTTTATATCAGGGCTGAATGCTTTCCTGACAGTTCTGCGGCCCTTCAAAAAGGGATTTATTCAGAGCAGCACCCTGGCAGGGGCCACACAGAAGGACAGGCAGCAGCAGCAGACCCCCATGTCTTCCTCACATCCCACATCACAGGGATGCTGCAGGGGATGAACACATCTGCCTTTTCCCATGGCACAATGATATTGAGGTCAACCACCCTGTAATGCCTGGGGACAAAGCTGCTTGTTTGGCCAAAGCTCTTTGGTTGCAATTTTATTCTTTATTACCCCTTTTTTACTTGCTACTGCCCTCTTCCTAGGACAAGCCAGTCCAGGATCACCAGTGGTCAGAAGTTAGTACTTTAATTTCAGGCAAGAAGCTTGTCAAAGCAGCCAATGCTTTAATTTTTGCTAGGAGATTAAGAAAAATAAGGAAATGAGGTGGGTGAGTGGAAATCTGAACCCAAGTGGTTTGGCTGGAGAGAATCCCAGCACTCTAAACTGGCCTCTAAGAGTGCTGGAAATATCCTTATCCCTGCTGTGAATACATGACACCATGCTCGTACTACCACTGGTTGGGACTTACTGACAGCATGGCTTGTGCAGCCCCAGTCAGCTGGATTTGGCTGCTTGTGCTACATCTCTGTTCGTTTTGCCCCATTTGGGGTTTTCAATGTTGAAATGAACACCTTGAGGGGGCTGCAGAGCACTGAGGTGCTGGTGGAGGGCTGCAGCACTGCACCAGGAGCTTCACATCTACAAGAAGGTCATGTTGATTTGGGAAAAAACTCCCACACATGTCACTTACAGGGTCATTAAGCTTGAGTGACTGTATGCAGAGTCAGAGTGCTGGCAGAGACTGCAGTACTACAGAAAACCTACCACAAAGAACACAGGGAGCTCCCAACTACAGCTCCTGGCATTTGACCACCCCTAGCAGCTATTCCAAGCAGGTGACTTTGCCCATCTTATCTTGTCCTCAGAGAGCAGCTGATGCTGATCAGGTCTGTAATGCTCCCAAGACAACCCAGTGGGCAAGAGCTGGACTAGACTGGCATCTCCAGTCACCCACTCCAATGCATGAACGTGCTGGATTGAGCCTTACACACGCTCCTCCTCGATGCAAGAACCAGGCTGCGAGCTCGCCTCAGGGAAGCTAGGTCCTAACAGAGGAAACTGCTCTCCAGGTGGTCTAAATTCCCTCGAGCAGGAAGTGATAAGATTTGGTAATGCGGATCCAGCTTGGTGCAGCCCGTGCTGTCTGTGCAGCAGGTCCAGCAGATGGTCTGCCCATATTTGACAGGAAAGCTGAAGGGCATAGGAGGTTGCCCCTGCAAAATGTCCAATTCTCATGGAAGCACACAGACTGGGGGGAAACACTCTAAGAACTCCATGTACAAAAATCTCTGGAGTGGAGAAGCCCTTCTGTTACATGTTGAGACTCAATTTATCTTGACAGCTTGGCTATTATCTTGCATCACATCTCCATTTGTTGATAGCATGTCATGACATGGCTGCATATCGTGATGAGAGGAGTTCGTGTTGTAGGCGGCTGTACCATGGCAGGAGAGTTACAGCCAGCTCCAAGGAATGGCATGGGTCTGCCGGATTCCCTAATAACAAATCCATAGCAATGGATTAGCTGTCTATGGAGATAGCTGCCCACGTTTTATCACCCCTTCACACCCCATTGATAAAACCACTCTTGGTATGAAGGGTGGCCAAGAAACTGCTCAACTCCTATCCCACGGATGAGCAGCTGAAGCTGTGTCCACAGCCGACTGGAGCCCCTTAGCTTTTGTGCTGTCCACCCAAACCAAGCATCTCAGTGCAGTTAATCACTGCAAGCGTCGAGGCAGGAGACAGACAGGGCGTCCCAGGCCTAGCACAGTTCGCTGACCCTGGGGAGGAATGCAGCTGACTCACGCCATGGGAATCTGACCTCCATGGAGGCTCCATGACCGGCTGAGATCACAGATATCCACCTCCTGGCACTGTGGTTTCCAGCAGTGCTGCAAGCAGTACGGTGTGCCCTTGTGGCTCACGGCAGCTCCAGCCTCTAACCTCACTGCAGAGATGCTCTTCAGGCACCCCAGTGTGCGATGCATACCCTGGCACAGGACGTGCCTCCCTGTCCCTGTCCCTGCTCAGGAGCACAGGCAGCAGTCCTGGCTTTCTCCAGCATGATACTTGCAGCTAGGAAATGCTCCGAGTATGCCAACTCTGGAGTTCTGCTGCCTCCAATTCTCCTCCAAGTGACCCACAGGGTACTGTTAGAGCTGCTGTTATGGTGATTTTTATTTAAATCAATATCTTCTGTGTTATCCCTGAAGCGCTTGCTACTAATAACCTCTCATCCTCCCAGCATGCCTTCAGCGGTGGTCAGGTTTGCTTTGCTCTGCAGAGCTACAGGCCCACAACACTTCCCCTTTGCAACTCCACCTCTGCTCATGCCATCTGGGAGTGATGCTGCTTCCACCCTGGGTGCAATTCAACCCTTCCAGAAGTCACAAGTACCTGTGGGACTCATAGACAGTATTTAAGCTTCCGGACACTGTGATGGGAGGAGAAAACCCCGAAAAATCTCATTTTCAAAGACTTTTTTTAAGTGTCAACCCCATGTGGGATCTGATAAAGCAAATCCCAAAGTGCCTGGGTTGAATAGCAGGTTTCAGGTTCAGCATGTCGCTTTTGAATCCCATGTCTACAATATCCTCATTACTATTTGCGTGCCCCTGCTCTGCATTTTTTGGCCATGTGATTGCCAGGGAGAGGAGGGGTTTCTCTGTCTGGAGTTTCTCAGTGCAGAGTGTGGAAGAAGTCTGGGTCACTTGGTCACTTGCACCAGCAAAAAAGGGGCATGGGAACCCCTCAGGCACTGATGCCATCCTGCTAACCACACAGTGCACAAAGAAATACCTTGGCTTACCACCATCTCCGAATTATAAGAATAAATCCTCTTCTGTTTCATCAAGCACATACAGGTTCTTTTATACCAGAGCCGAAAGACTTGGTGAATCTTCCCGAGATGGAAGTGTGGCTCAGCCTGACAGCCATAGGGTGACAGTCCTGAGGCTGGGGACCTGCCAGCATGAGGAACAGCCCTGAGGTGACCAGACAGGGACCCCCACGAGCACATGCTGCAAAGCCAATCCTTGCTGCCAAGCACCATGCCAGGGGTGCTACAGACCCTTGTGGAAACAGCCCCCCAGAAAAAAAGCACCAGTCACCATCTCACTTCCTATGTCCTCCCTGGCTACCCTTTCCCAAATCCCTCCCCAATGGCTTCACCAGGTTGTAAAAGCCAAAATCAACAGAGGGAAAAAGTGAGGCTTAAACTCGTCATCGTGATGGTAGTTTGGTACATTATGGATTTCCCATGTCAAAATAATGGATCAAAACTTGTGCTGCCACCCTGGCTCCAGAAGGGCACGGCAGCTCCTGCCCATGGTTTATGTTCGATGAAACTGAGTTAGTAGCATTTTTATCTGTCAATTAGGAACCATGAAACAGTTATTAAATAGAGTCAGAGCCCTCCTTGCTGCTCTCCTGGGCAGTGCAGGAGACACATAACAGCCTGTAATGAAGCATTAAGCAGCAGCAGTTTTGTTTCTGATAGGATTGGACCTGATAAGCCAGCGAGGCATGGCCAGATAGGGGGAGCAGGTCCCTGGCACAGCAGACACATACCAGCAGCTGCTATGGGGAAGATCAAGACTGAAATTTCTGCCCCCTGCCCCAAATAAAGTCTCTGTAGGACTGCCGTCTCACCACATCTGCTTGATGGGGAAAAGCAAGGCCCAGAGTTTAATTATCTGCTTTTCCTGGTGCAAGCCTGGTTGATTACTGTGGAGCCAGGAGGGCCTTCAGCTGTGAGCGCAATGTTACTCAAGCCCCAAGGAGAAAAAAGGGCTGGTTTGAATAAGTTTTAAGAGACAGGGACTGGGAAGTTCATGGGAAGGGAGATAACACAGGCACAATCCACTTCTGGAGGTCATCAGAGTCCAGGGAATGCTGTCACTGCCCTTCTGCTGCAGATGTGATGCCCTACAGCATCTTTCAGTATGATGGCACATCCTGGGGCCAAAGTTGTCCCTCAGGCAAGGTTGGGATATCTACCTGAACTCAGGGTTCCTCTGCCCAGGATTTGGTATAGGCCAAATTCTGGGCAGAGGGGTCACACTCCTGCAGAGACAGAGACACCCCAGGGAGGGAGAGAGCACTATCCTAGCACAGGAAGGGGCAGAGGTGCACAGTCCCAGTGGCAGTGGGCACATTTATCCATCTACTTCCCACCCCTTGTGTCTCAGGGTTTGGTAAGCTCTTGCTCTACCCTGGTAGTTCTGCACCCACATCAGTCTTAGGAGGTGCATTTGCTCACCCACCCACAGCCATGCACCTAGCCCCTCCTTAGACATTGCAGGTAGTGCCCACTTGCAGCCAGGGGACCACCCAAATGAGGATGAAACAAACTGTCCTCCCAGCACCTTGTCCTAGGGAACATCATGGATCTGGCCATGCCAAACGGTTTCAGACATTTGTGGCTGCTTTGCAGCTTGTTTGTTTACAACAGAAACAGGACAATAACAGCAGTGGGTTTTTTGCTTCTTGGTGATTTTAAATGAAAGGTTGAGTTTCCAAGGCTTTTCCTTTTGGAGCTCCCTCTGATTTAATTAAAAACCTCATCAAACAAAAATAAAATGAGCAAAACTTGAACACAGGCGCTTAATTCTCTAACAAAGTTCAACAAAAATTTTCATCTGGCTCTGACTTCCAGGGCATTTTTCCAGAATTACCAGTGAACAGCACAAGCTATTCATTCCTCCTTTCTGGGCAAACCCACCAGGAACTTGAAGATTAACATCTCCCAGTGCAACAAAGTTTCCCACTAGCTCCTTCTCTGATTGCCACCCTTCAGAGAGCAGGAAGGAAATACACTGTCTCACTACAAACCAACACCATCACCCGTGTGTTCCCAGGGACTTTTCAGAGTTCCAGAGCATTTGCAAGACCCTGTCCTTCCCTTCCAGCCCTGCAAAGGAGAAACCTAAGCTCTCCCCCCATGGAAAAATGTAGCTATAGTAACAAATCACTCAGAGCTATGAGGTAGTGATGGAAGTGATGGACAGGTTTTAGCATGGCAGGTGGAAGGATGTTGATGAGTAGGATGCTGTGAGAGGAGCATGGAGGGTACAGTGATGGGCACACTTTCCTAGGAAAAGTTGTCTCTTGTAGCCGCTGTCCTGCTTTGTGCCCATGCCATGGGCATGTTGTACCAGCATGGGGCTCTTTAAACCTCATTAACAGAGGCAGACTTTGGTGTTTATTGTTAACAAGCCATCTCCAACACCTTCACCTCACCAAGATGAAGAAGACAAAGATATTGCTTAAGTAGGTGTGCTGCCTCTTCAACTTGTCTACAGAATAGAAGTGGGGAAACACTTGAAGTGGCAGGAGAAGCAACAGGAGCTATGAAAGAGAAGGAATCCAGGAGACACAAAAGGCACAGAGTTGTGTCTTCAGAGACCAGCATATCCAGGCCCTCAGAATTGCAAGTTGCTTCGTTGAGAAAAATCTACCTTGGCCCCTGCACATTGAAATGGGTTGGTGCCCAGGGCAAGACTTTCACTACTGCCCCATGGTGCATTGCTCATGGCTGCAGGCAGCAGGGGAGCCCAGTATCACTCAGACTGAATTTCATCCCTGCTTCCACTGGGAGTTGTGTGCAAGTCCCTGGAGTGATCTGGCACCAGTCACTGCAGCCCTCACACACAGCTGGGCTGGCTGCAGAAGGAAAGATGCAGCAGGGACAAGGGAAGTGGGAATCCCAGGCCATTCGGGGTAGATGGTGAGATGTTTTCAGTTCCTTTCCCATCTTGACTGTGCCTGCAAAGTGGCCAGGATGGAAGGCTACTGTGAGCAGATGGAGAAAAGCACATCCGTATCGAGTGCACCAACATCAGGATAGGGATAAGAAGCAATCCAAGTGGTTCTCCCCACTCTATCCCAAAAAGGATGCAAAATTAGGGTCAAAGGCAGGCCAAAGTCCTTACAAAGCACCTACAACCCTTATGTGGCTAGGGATCTTGGACTTTGCAGTCCTGGAGTAGCAGGATGATTTGCTGCACCTCTTCAGCACAGAAACAGAAACCCAAGGCTGTTCCTCAGGGATCAGCCTTTGCTTTCAGAAAGCTGCCAAATAGCTAAACCAGGCTGGAGCCTGCTGCTGGTGCCACACTGCCGATTAACTGAGAGATAAACCCAGCGCAGCCATGCAGACATAGGACCTGTGGGGGCTGTTTGTAGTACTGGTGAAAAGGCTCTGCAAATGCCTCTATCCTAGCATAGGCATTCTCCAGCTGGCAAGAGGGGCTGCAGCTTGACCAGCTGTTCCATGCCTGCTTTGCACCTAGAAGGGATTCTGGGAGTGTGGGGAGGGAAGGTGGGCAACCCCTCCTCCTGTGCCTTCCCGACTTCCCTGAAATTTGCCCAAAAACAAACTCTCAGGGATTAGCAGCAGCCACATCCTGGTGAGAACAATGTTAAGGGATTATGAGATTAGAAATACCATTATGCCGAGAGGAATAACTCTTAATTCTTATCTGATTGTCTACAGATGTCAGCAATCAAAGCACCTCTTTCATGCAAAGCAGGGAGTGCTGCCTGAGTGGTAGGTGAACAGGCCCCCGCCTAGCACCAGGAGAGCCAGCTCCTCCTCGTGCTGATATGTGCCCCGGATCGTGTTTGGCAGCAGCTGCTAGTGTGTTAGTTCCTTCATGGGGAAAAGCTGCTCAGCAGGAACCCTGTGCTGGGGCTGCGTCCCCCTCTTCTGTCTCAGATGGGCTGCCTGCCCACTATAAGCTCACCTGTACCTGTTGCGTGCAGGGTGGTGGTGGAGAGTCTGGGATAGCGGGTGTTGCTTTGCCCACAAAGCAGTACCACCTTGAAACTCCACATCTCCAGATCACCTGCAAGCTCACTGCAGCCCATTTGCTATCCTGTGCCACCAGTTCCTCCTGTCCTGGGCTGTCCTGCCGTGAGCAATGTCAACACCTTTGGACATGGAACAGTGACCTGCAGGGTGCATGGCCACCCCTGACTGATACATGGCTCTTCGTGCTCCCAGAGGGGTCAGACAGCTTCAGCAAGAGATAAACTGACCAGGTCTCACCACAAAACACTGTGCTGCCCCACTGTACTCTCAGTGTCTGCCTTACGTCCAGCTGAATGGGCTTGGAGTGCCAGGGTTAGAGGCAGAATGACTGTCTCTGTGGCAGAGCTGCTCCCTGGGCTGGCCAAGCACTTTGTGTCACCTTGCCTAGGGAAGCAGCTCCTAATGGGGTGGCCTGGGAGGCTCTCCCTGGCCATTAAGGAAGATAAGTGCTTCTGGGCATGCTGTGCCAAGCTCCTGTCTGCACACTAGAGGCAGAGGTTTGTGCCGTTTGAAGGTACATTATCTCCATTCGGCTCCTCATCAAAAGCTCTCTGTCAGTCCCTCCTTTGGAGGAGGGCTGTGGGAGCTTTCTCTCCCTCATGTTAATGCTTACATGAGTATCTCCATCCTATCTCTCCTCTTCCTTTGCTTTCTCAGACCTGATCCATCTCATTCCATTTGGTACATTTTGCCTTCTGCCCTCCCTGAGCTTTGCAGACATCCCAGTGCTGAGCCACCGTCTGGCTCCTCCAGACCAGGAGCAGGGTGCACACAAAGCCAGGGCATCACAGAGCTGGGTGAGGAGCATCCTAAGCAGGGACATGCCACATCCTCAAACACCCCAGAGCCTGCTGTGCTGCAGATTCTTCCTCATAGCCCTGCTCTGCACCACCAAACACCCAAGTCACATAATCTGATGAAAGAAACAGCTACTGTGAAGCTAAATCTGAAAGACAGGGATATGCACACCTTCCTTAACTCACCAACCTGAAGGCCACAAGAGAAAATTAGTTCATCTCACCTGACCTCCTGGGTTGCACAGGCCATTACATCCATCCATTACCCCTCTATTGAGCCCAATAACTCGTGTTTGACTGAATCATCTTTCAGCAAGCCAGCCAGCCTTGCTCTGCAGATAACAAGCGACAGAGGAGCCGCCACGGCTTTTGGCAGTTTGTTCCGATGCTTAATCATTTTTTCTATTAAAAATATAAGCCTCATTTCTAATTCAAACGTGGTTGTGCTCAGCTTCCAGTTATTGGCTCTACTTATGCCTTTGCTTGCTGGTTTAGTACCCAGTATCTTCTCTGCTTGGAGGTAATTACCAATGGGAGTCAGGGCACCTTTCCAGCTTTCCTTGAAGGCAGTGAACAGACTATTTTAAGTCTTTCTCATTTTGGCAGTTCCCCCTGCTGCCTTTGCATCCTTCTTTACTTTCCTGGTTTTCCAGGGTCCTTCTCAAATCAAGTCTTCAATAACATCGTGGGAACAATCTGCAAGGAGCTACTATTGCCATTGTACATATGCAGCATTTGGCAGAGCTGGCTCAGTCTTGGATTCAAGAGCTGCCTTTTTGCCCAGCCTGTCCCAGTGCAAACTCACAGTTTGGGGCATCTCCATTCTAGCAACCCTCTGCAGGAGGTATCCTCTGTGCTCTCTGCAGTTTTTGCTTTCTTCATCATAATTAAGACCAAGGTGTGTGGTAGCACAGACCTTACACCACCACCAGTCCAGGACAGCTGCTCTGCTCACCCCAAGCAAGCAGAGTGAGTGCTGAGGTTCGCTGGGAGTCACTGGGTGATGGGGAAGGGAGAGAAGGGAATGCTGCCAAGTGATACCTGCAATGACTATGTCTCACTACATCTTTGTGAGCCTTTTAATGTATATTAAAAAGCCCACATTCTTTTCCACTTCTGAAGAAAACCCTAAGCAACCTCCATAGGCCGATTCAGCAGCCCTTGCACCACTATGGGGGGACACTGCCTTGGTAGCTAAAAATGAGAGTGGTGCTTCCCACCTGGAGCCTTTGGAGACGGGAGCATTGTTGGTGTGCTTATGCTGCTCCAGCAAAGCAAGTGGTGTATGCAAAAGCCTCATGTCACCGCTGCCACTTCCAGCAAGGAAGAGCCAGGTGCCCTTGCACAGAACCACCCAGAAGTATTTTCCCACCTTCTTGGCACTGATGTGAACAGCAAGGGTGGAACCAGCACCAGCACCTCCCTCCATGCTCTTTTCTCCAGGAGTGCAAACTTCTGACTTTGGACCTTATTGAAACACGTTCAATGCTTCAGGTCAGTTGGAAACAGGGGAATTCTCCCTTCCTTCGAATTCATGACTCTGTGAGAAGGCAGCAGAAGCAAACCCATGTGCAGGGCAGCCATATGGAGTTAGCTCTGCCTTCCTTGTCCAGGTAGCAGAAGAGGGAGGAATGGTGGGTAGAAGGGCTGGGTGATAAAGGCTGTGGCAGAAAGGGGAGTGGAGGCTGCCCATGAGTGATGCCTCCAGGCTGGCTGCCTGTGAGCTGTCCCATTCCATGGTGTGATAAAGAAACACCCAGTCCTGTGCAATCAGAGTGTGCTGCTTCCCTGGGGTGGGCTGCACTGTGAAAAGGAATCCTGGGATTAGGGGTGCCCAACTAAACACATCCCATTTGGTAAGCCTGGTAGGGTGAGGATAGCTCTGAATCATCAGTCTGGTTTTTGAGCCCAGTTGTGTGGCTTTGGAAAACTGCACCCCAATCTGTTCCTTAATTTCCCCTTTTGTCTTTTCATTCGGACTCTTAACACTCCTGCTTCTCACTGAACTGGGGTTCTTCTCCCTGGCAGTGAGGGAAATGGGAGATGGCACAGGCTGACCTGTATCACCGGTGCAGCACTGGAGTCCATGCCCCTGGGTTTCAGTGAGGGCAAGAAAGGAAGAGGAGGAAGAAGCTGGTGAGGCAAAAAGAGCCTTTTCAGAGGGCAGCTGCACCTAGCTGGTGACTCGGAAGTCAGGCACAGAAGGAAAGAGGAGCAGCTTGGGTCCAAATGCAGAGAACAGAGATGAACTCAGCACTGGAGGGGATGAGCATTAGGAAATTAATTAGGAGGCAGAAATGTGCTCACAACAGCCAGAGATGCTCCATGCCAACATCTCCTCTTTGCAAAGGCTCATTCAAATTCATTGCACATTTTCAAGCAACAGATCTGTCCATTGTGCTGTGCCATGACACCACTGTGCACACAGGGATGTCACAGCATGCAGGTGGTGATGCACAGGTATGCACAGGCAGGTTGTTGTGCCCTGGACCACCACCTGCACAGAGACATCAGCACAGGCACCTTTCTGCCCAGCACCCTCCACTTTGTGCTCAGATGTCTGTGCAGCACTGGATGCTTTGGGTTCTTACCTCATTGCAAGGATGGTTTGGGGACTACATACTGCCTTGGGCACTTCTCTAGGAGAAGTGTGTGTTGGGACCTGTGGGCCACACCATCAGCATATACCCCACCATCAGATGGAGGGATTCAACAAGGCAGTCATTCCCCAGAAAAGTGAAAACTACCATGTCAACTGCAAAGACAACAGATGACAAATCCCAGCTTGTTCACCATACACACAACATATTTTACAGCTCCAGCCTGCCAGAAGCAGGTGCTGCTCAGGCCAACACAGGTTGCACAGCATCCAGTAAGCAGTCAAAAGGCAGAGAGCTACTTGCAGCCCTCTGCTTTCTTCCCATGACATGTGGCAAGCCACTCTGTGCAAGGCTTCTCCTTGAGGAACATGCAGAGCAACACAGAGCCACTCACACTGTCAAAACTGTGCAGAGGTAAAACAGCCATGGCTGGGAATGCTCAGAACAAGACAGCCCAACATGAGCAAAAATATAGCACAAAGGTCTGAGCTACAAGTCCTAACCTCCTCTTTATTTCTTGGCATGGACCCATTGAGTGATCTTGCCTCCAGAGGTGGACAGCAGCATCCAGCTTCTCTTTCTGCATGTCCAAGCTCAGCCATGCAGGAAATCAAAATTCCCCTGTGAACCTGACTCTGGACCAGTCCTGTCTTTGTAGTTGCTCTGTTCTCTACATCTCTCAGCTGGAGCAAACTGCAGCACTAGGGAGCCACTGCTGGTCCCTGCTGCCATGAGTTTCAGTGCATGCACTGCTGGACTCCGCTCTCTTCATGTCCCCAGAGCAAGACCAAATTTCCCCATGCTGCCTGGAACATCAGGTTGTCATTGATCACTTGCTTTTGGCAAACACACTGCACTCCTCTCACTCCCCTGCATCACCAGCAGCCAGGCTGCCCAGTCTGCTACCCTGTGAGCTGGTGGAGAGAAGCACACCCAGCCTGCTGTTAGCCATGCTCATCAGGCTGTGTATAGCTCCTGTCAGTGCAGAGAAGACCATCCTGGAGAGAAGACAAGCAGCTGTCACCCTAGGGATGGTATCATAAACCATTTTAATAAAGCATTTTTCTCCCCCTCCCCACCATCCCAACTCATGCAAACACTGCCTTGTTTAGTTGGCAGCAAACAATAAAGACCCCCAGGGAGCACAGAAGGAGGAGAAAAGGGACATCTGTTTAGAGCATTTCTACTGCATGGTTCTCCCAGGCTATTTCTATCTCTTCTTGTCAAAATTTATCAACTGCGTAATTGTTTAAACAGCATTAAAGTGCTTGGAGCAAGAGCAACTGGAAATTGTCCTGTAGTTGCCGCTGGTACTGATGCTGACAGCTCAGGAAGGGACTGGGGAGAGAAGGGATCCACCGGGCATGGGAACCCTCTGACTCCTTTTCCGGGGAAGAAGACAGCACCCTGTCCTGCTAACAGGAGAAAAATAATCTCCCTTTATCCCAGTGCCCTTCCCTGCTTTCCAGACCCAAAATTCTGCTCCCTGTCTTGACCCACTGTTAGCACACATTTAGTCTGCTAAATTATTTACAGCAGACTCACTAGCTTGGGAAACCATAGCTAATGACAATGTCTTTCACACCGAAGTACCCCGGATCTTGCCCTGATGCCGCAGAGCCCTTGGGTGGCACCTCACTGTCTGCCCAGGCTCTGCTGTAGTTCGCAGCCACCACCAGAAGTTTCAGAGAGACATGGAAAAGCACTGGGAACTGGGAAAAGATGAGGATTTGTTGTTGCCTGCCATCTCCTCTCTTTTCAGGCAGGAGGAATGTGGCCACACAGGATCTCCGTGGTGGGATCTTCCCATTCCTGGAGACACTACCTGACCTGGGTCCCTGCAAACATGCACACAAGCAGTCAGTGACAGGCAAGAGCTTGTACCCTGTGCTGGGACTTTTTCTTTCAGCATCATCTGGGAAGGAAACAGTGATATTCTTTAAGTACCACAGCTGTATGGAGCTGTGGGTGGAGAAGGGAAAGCAGCATTCACATGTGAAGCATCAAACCCTTTGCTCCCTGCCCTATTTCTGCAGTGACAGGAGATGGCGGCATCCCAGCCAGTCCCTCTCCTCCCAAGAATCCTGGAAGCTGGGGACACATCGCTGGTGGGCGGCCGGAAGTTTGCGCCAAATATTTTGACAAGGGGCACTTAGGAGCAGCTCAGACAAAATCCTTCCTGGCGCAGAGGCGAGTGCAAACAGAGCACCACCATGTGTTCCCTCAGCTCACCCCAGCAGTCATGGACCCAGCCTGTGGCCACCGACCCTCTGCCAAGGAGGTTTTGTCTTCTCAGCCATAGGCATCCCTAATTCCTGGCACTGCACTGAGCAAAGATTGTGGGAAGCTCTTTAGACTGGACTTGGGCTTCTTTAATTACAGAGCTGTTTTTATCACGTTAAGCAGGATAAACAAACATCAGGAGAGCAGAAGAGGGATGTGCTGCCATCCACCCAGGACATAGGATGCTGGTGGTGAACAAGGCCTTCCGTATTCATGCTAGGCAAGAACAGGGAAGATTTCCCAGGAAACTGCCAAGACCCAAAGCTCTTTTTCCTTTTCTCCTCCAGCCCAGCAGCTGGAGCTAGGCTCCCCCTTTATCCCATCCTATGAGCTTATTCCCAGCCCAGCTGCAGGAGAGGATGCACAGAGAGCCTCTGGGCTCATTTCACATGTAGGTCCAAAGCCCAGGATCGCACATTCACTAAGAGGGTTCTTGCATTTTGAGCAGCCCCTTTCTGACAGACGCTCCAACACCTCTGTCTGGCTAGTTACTGGCAACCCTGGAACTCTGCCACCTGAGGAGGGTGGTGAGGGGGAGACCACTTTCTCCGGTTCTCAGCACCTTCACGCCATGAGATGCTGTGACTTAGGTGGAGCTATGAACTCTCCATAGCACCCAACACAGCATGAGCTCATTGTTCAGTGTGGTTGAGGGCCACGTTCCTTCAGGTACTGATGGGAACCTGCCATGGGATGTGGGATACTGGGCATGCTGTTCCCACAGGCAGTGGCTTCACAGGCTACAGCATCAGCAACACTAGGAAAGAGCTGCCAGCGCTATGGTCCCACGCCATAGCACCTAATAAATGCCACATGACACTCCCCTGGCCCCACCACCACACACTCCTCACCAGTCCCAGCTCCCCCGTGCGAAGCAGGGAGCCACAAGGGTGGAAGAAGGGATATTTTTATTGTTTCTGACACCGCCTGCCCCAGATTACCATGTTTTATGCAGTGAGCCAAAGAAGCATCACTCTGCTATGCTGCAGCTGGGCTGGTTGCCCAGCACGGCAAGGGGAAGGGCGAAAGGAACGCAGTGGGGCGCGGGTGTGCGATGCACGGGTGCAAGCGTACGGGTGTGTGCACATGCAGGCCATGGGGCACGGCTTCATTCAGCGCTCCCCGCTGTGGCACACAGCGTGCATCCCACTGAACGGGGCAGGGAGGTCGCCTGCTGCCTGCAAATGTGTTTGTTTTTCTAGTCCGGCTCCTAATTCGATTAGGACTAATTGCATTTGGGAGCGTGGTGGGGTTTTCTGGGTGGGTTTTTTTTGGCCTTCTCCTTAAAAAGCTGGGATAGTGATTTGCATACTCTTACCCCGTATGCCTTTCCAGCTGCTGGCTGGGCCAAGACCCGAAATCTGGTCACTGGCAGTACAGTTCATCTACTGAATTTTCCCAGCCATGAAAAAAACAGCACAGCATGGGGAGGCAGCAGTGGAGAGCCTGCATGCCTCATGAAATAAAGCCTAACTTCGATGAACCAAGCACTCCTGCAAGCTAGTTGACCTCTTCTGTCACACTCCCTTTACGTGGCTCTCAGGAACTGCAGAGTGATGCTGGCTGTGAGTTGCCCCAGGACTACTCCCCCTACCCAGACTCCCAGTGCTACTACATCAATGGCAATAAAACTAAGAGCTCTGGGGTGCACCTCCTGATGCTGGAATACCAGAAGTCATTTAAATTTACTAGCTCCATTCTTGTAATAAGCTTGGTCCATATTAATGTAGTCCTGCCCCAAGCACTGCCTGGGCACAGCCTTGGGGCAGACCTGGCACAGGACTATGCCCAAGGGGCAGGAGTCCGTTTGGAGACTGAGAGGGATGAATTGCAAGGGAGGGTGTTCCTCCCTGCCAGCTGGCCCTGGTGCCAGGGAACAGCCACAGTCATGTTTAACTTGTTGCTCTCAAAATAGCCGAAGTTTACATCGCCACGGGAAAGGATTGGATAAGGTCATAGGGGAAAAATCCATCAAAAGGGTTTTTAAAAAAATACCAAAACACACCAAGTTCTGTATCACAGATCACTGGACATGAGCAAGGAAATATCTGCACATGCTGACCCCAAGCCCCGGCCTTCTCCATCAGCATCTGTGCGAGTGGTAGGAGTGCTGGCCTCGCCAGAGGCACCCTGCTCTGAGGCAGAGGTATCCTCACCACTGGCTGCCAGAGCCAGTCAAACTCCTGTCCTTCCAAGCTGGCACATCAACAGCGCCCTTCTGCAGCTTTTTCCACCAAACCAACCCATGGAAGAAGGTGGGCGTACACCAGTCTCTGGCACTGCCTTCCTCCACTGTTTAGCTGGTGTCCATCATGAGATGCTCCTGCCTGCCCTGGTGCTGCATCTCACTCCTGGAGAGCCAGACTTGCATGTTTTACATGGAGATGTCACTATGTTCTTTTTTAATTCTTTATTTTGGATAGGTGAAAAAGAAAGCAACAACAACAAAAAAATAGATGCAAACTTGCAGTACAACCCTCCAGTTGCAGCTGGAGCCCAGCTGGGAGGAAAAAGACTTCTAAGAGAAAGGGGAGGCTCTGATTATTTATTAGTGGCCGATGTCTGATTGCTTGCTAATCAGTCCAGAGAACACACTCGGTGCTCCTGGCCTCCCTGCTCACATGTGGTTCCTGTTGCTTTGTCCCTTCCCCCCTCCCTCTCTCTGGTTTTGCTTTGTTTGTTTTTCTGATAATTTGGTTGTTTTTTCCATGTCATTTTCCGTCAAACCGCATGTTTTTTCCCCTTTCTCTCGCCAGGCATTGCAGTGACAGACATCGAGGAAGCAAGCCAGCTTGGGACTGCTTGTCCTCTGCCAGTCTCTTTCCTAGTCCCTTTCCCACCATTCATTGCCTAGGAGGCAGTGATGCCCATGGGGCAAGGCTAGGGCTGGCACCAGGCTACAAGACCCCACACTACCACTGAGACATGGAAGGTGACTCCATTGCCTGCATCCTGACCTGTGTGCCCGCTGCTGGAGGGGATTCTGCTATATTTCCTTTCCCATGCAGACTCCATCCCTGCCTGCACTCCAAACCACTAGGCAGCAGCCTTGCTAGACAGTGGACAGAGCAATGAGGGTCAGATGCATGGCTGGCAGGGCTTGGGCATACCCAAGGCTGGACTGAAGGACAAATGGACAGAGCTGCTGGGCTGGGATGGAGATAAACAGATTAGAATGGGACAGAAGAGTGGGAGTTGAAGAAGGGTGCCTGCCCTGGCTGCCTCCCTCCCTCTCTTCTTTGCACACAAGGCCTCCCAGCTCCCATGTGCGCTCTCCAGCTTCTGGCAGCCTTTCCACTGCGCGTTTCCACTCTTCTCTGGCCCATTAGCAGTATTTTTGTAACATTCTGTAACACACAGAGCCATGTGCCAAACCTCAAGAGTGCATTATTTCCCAACGTCTTTGTTATATCCACCCCTAGGCCCTCCGGCTGTGCGTTTCCAAATGCAGAACTGTGGCTTGTGGGGGCAGCCAGGAGCCCGGCACCATACTCCTGGTACCCAGGGCCTTGCCCTCTCCTCTGCCTGTTCCTGGTGCTCAGCCTCGGGCTCAGGCCAGGGATGCCAGGTGTGCAAAAAGACCTGGCCCCATCTCCTGCTTCTGGCCATACTTGGGTATCTGCTGCTCTCCAGGCTGCAGGGCAGGTGATCACTGAAAATAAACACAGAGCATCCTGGCTGCTCTCCTGTGCTTCACCTCATGCTCAGCAGCCTGAAAAAAGAGGCAGACCAACAAGTCACTGCTTGAAGTGTCCTGGAAGAGGCTTCCCTAGAGAAGTGCTGGATTCCCCCAGCCCAATTTGTGCTAGGGGTGATTCATGCCCTCTAGATGGGTGATTTGGGACCCTTAGGGATAACCAAGCCTGTGGGTCCTTCCTTCTCATCATCCCTGGATGCACACTGTCCCACTGTATGTGCACCAGTGTGCCTATTTCTGCAGGGGATGAGACAGCCCAGCTATCCCCCAGCACCTGCAGGGTGCTGCTGGGCTCCTGCCCACATCCCACATGATATGGACCTGGGTGTCAAACCCCACCGTGAGGACCAGATGGGCTACCTATGTCCTTCCTCTCTGCCTGCTGAAGCACACTGATGAGAAACCTTCATACACTGGTGCTCATGCCATTATGTAGCATCCTGGCCCCTTCAGCATGAAAGCCCCACCCCAGATATTCTCAGGTATCCCCACAGCCACCAACACATCCCACCAGAGCCCCTTGGTCCTTGTGGGCCAGAGCCATTACAGACAACACCACTGAGCATAGTCCAAATGCTGATGCTGAAGCTTCCCCATCTCTCCCAGCAGCTCCCCTTTTCCGCACAATCTGATCCCTTTTAGCTATTTCCTAAGCTGTGTTCCAATTCTCATACTACTCCACATTTTCTCTGGTTTAACTCATAATTTCCCATGTGGCATCATAGCAAATACTTCACTGAAGTCAAGACAGATTACATCGACCACATTTCTGGGCTTAGAAAATCGTTTCCCTTATCAAAGAGAGTTATCAGGTTAATTTGGTGTGACACATCCCTGGCAAAGTCCCCCTTGTATTTTTCTCCCATTTTCCATTTGTCTCCACGTCTTTAATTGCTTCCTCATCCAAGCATGCCCCACAGCCCCACTGTGTTGTGGGGTCAGGCTGTCTGATTGGGACTTTTCATTCTCTCAAGCACAGGAGACACGCTGCCTCTCCCCACAGCACTGGGTACCACCATTGACCTCTCAGCTGCTAATGAGCCTTGATAATGAACAGATGTCCTCACATGGGGATAAGGTGCTCCCCAATCCTTCAATGTATTGTCTTCTTTGAAGGTGCCTCCATGACGAAGGATCATCTCCAGGTTTTATCCTTCCTCCTCTCCCTTAGCCTCTGCTGCCCTCACTCGTAGCGTCGCCACTCAGACCTGGCAGGGTTCATTTGGTATCTGGCTCTGTTGAGCTTACTTTTAATCTCCCCTGAAACCTGTCTGCAGAGCCAGCTCTGCTCTTCTCTCCTCATTTGCTCAGTATTTTTATACGGCTAACCCCCCCTTTTCATTTCCTCTGCAAGGTCTCACTCAGCTTGACTCCTGGCAGGTCTCCCTTTATCCCTGTGTTTGCTGACCCCCATGACAGAGCTTGCTTTGCTAATTGACACCTTTTCTTGGTCCTCGACCCCTCTCTGCTCCAGCTCCACATCCTTCCTGTGGTTTGTATGCTCAGAAGCGCCCCTGACTTGCCTGTGGGGCACACTTTAGGTACCATCGTTTATTTAATGAGATCCCCAGGACTTCTCCACCCCCAGCCCCCAGTCCCTCACTCTCACTGCAGTCAACTTTCTTGTTGCCCCAGTAAAAGAGAAAAATGCAGCCATAGGCCTGTTTTCATTTAATTTCCCATGCACTTGAAATGAAACAAGTCCAAGAACCCTCAAATCCCAGGTTTGGGCTCCCAATGCACCCAGCTGCAGCAGGGATGCTACCACAGGGCCATGCTGCAAACCTCCCATTAGTCACCCATCTCCACCTCCAAGCCCAAGCCCATCTCCATCTTCATTTCCTCCTGGGATGCTCCCAAACCCACTCCTTTGCATGAAACCACACCCACGCACCTCCAGGGAATCAATCACTCCCAGCAGAGCAAGGAAACTTGGGGCAGGGATGTGGATGCAGGCAGGGGTTGAGGGTGGCACTGCTGGGAAAGGAAACCTCGTGGAGAACATTAAATTAAAATCTAGGCAATTAAATTAATTACTACTAAAAGCGTCTCACCTGATTAGTTCCTTGCACAGTTAATTGTGTTAACAACACCAAACATTTGCTTATTTATTTGTCACCCTATCTCCTGGGGCTGTAGGGCCCCTTCAGTATCCAACTGGGCTACTCAGCTGCCCAGTGCTCAGGGGGAGTGTGAGTCCTCAGCAAATGGGAACACACAGTAATAGGAACAGCAGGATTTGGGCTCTAACGCTGAGCAATTCCCACGGGTCCATGAGCGGATTGACAGGGATTACTATTAGCGAGGTGCTTAGCAGATGGAAGAGCCATTGCGGAGTCACAGCGATGCCACAGCTGCAAAGGAGGTGGCTGGATGCTGCAGCCTCCTCCTCCTCCCCTCGTTTCCTGCAGACCTGGGCTGCAGCCCCCTGTGCACTCCCACAGCCTAGGACCTTTCCTTAGATGGGATCTGGTGAGCATGTGCCCAAGCAGAGAAGTTGCACAACTTCCTTGTGCTGCTGCCCACACTGCACCCTGCTCCTGCCTTTTCTGTCTCTGAACCACCCGTGAACACTCCCTCATCCCGATAGCCCAGTAAAGAGGCTCCCGACTCATGTGCTAGGCAGTGGCCTTTTTGTCTGCCGTGCTTCCAGCCTCCACACCTGTTTGGTGCTGTACGCCCTGCCCTACGCTGACTGCTTCCCCTCTGTTTTTCACATTGCCTTTCAGCTTCTCCCAGCACCCCTTCTCCTTGGCCCACATGCCAAGATCCCTCCCAAATGACCCTAAACCATGAGTTGGGCACTGTACAGCATCTCTAAAATTCATATCACTTCTACAAGTGGAGCAAACCCCTCCTGCCTGATTTTCAGTGTTTATGCAGACCCTGCTGTGACCCTCTGGCCCCGGACCATGGTCTAGGTTGGAAACATCCCCCTGGCTTGGATGAAAGCAGTGGAAGGTGAGACATGGAGTAGAGAAAGGCTCTGCTGTGTCTTCCAAAACTGGAAACATACAGCCAGCTACATGATGCATCCCTAGATGGCAGAGCTTCCAGCAGGTGCCTTGCAGTACCCTCTGCAGCAATCATCCCACAGCCAGCTATGCCAACTGGTGCTCCCAGACACCCACCGCTGCCAGTTGCAGACACTGTACTGTGAAACACACAGTTGCTATCAGCTGTATAAACACAGCAGCCCCCAAAACACACAGCTGCTGTCAGCTCTCAGCATCATGTGAAATACTGCACAACTCTTATCTCTTCCCTGTGGAGACCTGTGAATCGGCACATCTCACACTTAAGAGATGCAAAATGCTGGGGAACATAGCTGTCCTCCAACATTCCATGATCCTGCAAACATAGAGATCAACACCTTTGGCTGCTCCTCCAACCAACCATGTTGCAATAATCCCAGCCAGGACTATCCTTCCTGACAGCTCAGACCCAATTCCTTCCACCTATGAAGATGATTGTAGTGGCACAGGGCTGGATGAAGAAGATACATTCTTTCCCAAATTATTCCTGAAGTGTCATTTAATCTACTGGCTTTGATGCAAAGTTTGAGGTGGAGGGACTGATTCCAGCCAGTATTTTGCTGGAATTAATAAGCCACAGGGAGTTCATATGGTGGTGTGCAGCCAACAACTCTATGTATGGAAAGTAAAGGGCTTGGGATGGCAGGAGGGGGCTGTGAGGAGTCAATATGGGAGCATAGACTGTGGCTCTGTTCCCCTCAATGTGACATGCTGGGGTACTCACTTCCCACCCTCAGGTAGGTCTGGTATTTGAGGTGCCAGGAGGAGCCCTCATAGCAGGAGTAGTGTCCGCTCTGCATCAGGTCCACATTCTTCAGGATCAGGTAGGACCCATTCAGGTGGGACTCATCAATGTCGGTGCCGTTTACTGTCCAGGTCACGGCTGCATCCCAGTCCATGGAGCCACACTTCATGGTCACATCTGCACCTACTCGCTCGTATTGGATGTGGCTGACTGTGGGGAGGAAGAGGAGAAAAACATGTGAGCTGGGAAAGGAGATCTTAACATCCCATCTAGGAAGTAGAAGGACTGGGGAATGGACTGACACTGTGTTGGTGGCCAGGGAAGTTCAGATTTTCCTCCTGGCCCCAATAATGATTTATTTTAACCTTAGACTAGAGTGGACCAGCTGAAAAATACCAGGGGATCAATATTCATGGACCACCTCCACCCACAGGATGGTTTCCTCTGATCTTTACCACAGAGAACACACATCAGGGCTGCATGTGTGGCTCACCAGTTAAACACCCCATAGTACGGCCGAACACACACATCAGCAAGGCAGTGCCACTCCTGTATCTGATTCTCTTGTTAGAGGACACAAACCAAACACATGTATCAGAAACTCCCACCAGAGAGATGACAGAGCCTGGGGACTTGTCACCAGCAAACTCCATGTATTTCCTAGCAGAGAGGGGAAGCAGGTACCTCTCCTTGCAATTCCCTATCCAGGAAACCAGGTAGGAGGACTGCAACCTAACCATGCCCTACTCTGGAAAGGGGCAGCTGCTTGGTGCATGCAGTACTGTTTGCCTCTCTGTATGGGTTTTCTTCTCTCCCCACAATAACATGATGCCTTGCTGAGCTGTTCGATGTAGCATCTCACGAGTGGGGCATCACAGCTCATTGGGCACCAGCTGCCTAATTGAATTTTCTCAGGTTTCTGGACAGGAGCTGGAGCTGACATTCATTAATGATCCTTAGCAATTGAGTATTTCCCATGTTGCTACACTTGGCTGTGCTGAGCTGCATGCAGCAAGGATAAAACAATGTGTGTGTGTGTGCATGACATGGGGTGAAGCAGGACGGGTGGATGAGTGGGAGATGAGGTTCCTTCAAGGCTTTATCAAGCTTTTGTGCACAGACAAGGGCAGTTCAGTTCTCCGAATACTCCTGGGCTTCAAAAATACATCTGACAAGGTGCCTTCCAAGGAAACTAAGCAGCTCTGACATATGGGAAAGTCCTTGCAGGGATTTATAGCAGCTAAAGGTCACAAGACCAAAGGTGAGAGCAAGGTGTCAAATGCAGCAGTAGAAGACGTCACCTGGTGAAGTTTGGCAGAGATGAGAGCTGGATGAGATCTGCTCAACACGCCCGTAACTCATAGGTAAAAAGGGGTCAAGGCAGGGAGAGAAAACAGTGGGCTGCTGAGGCTGTCAGAGCAGCCAAACCACAGCTGAGTCCCAAAGTGCTGCAGAAGGACAGCACAGTACAGACCCAGCAGACGGTAACCCTGTGTCAATAAATCCATAGTGGGATGCACACAGGGAATATGAAGCCTTGCTTTCCCTACACACCCACAGTTCTAAATGTGCCACAGCCTCCACAGAAACATATCTCAGAGTCATCATACTCACTTCATTACAAGCATCAACTCAGTGGTGACCAAGAACCCAAGCTCAAAATGGAAAGCACTGTAACCTAAAAGCCATAACCAAACCTGTCCACGCTAGGAGCACAGCACCCCTACAAAAGAGCAGAGGAAGGAAACAGGAACAGTAAAGGCTGGAAACAGACTCCACATAAGGACAGTTTAGTAAACTCAGACCCTTTATCTATAAAAGGAGACAATCAAGCAGAGATGAGACAGACACCTTAGCAACGATGAGTAACATGAAAGGACAGAGAAGGACTGCTTGCTCTTTCTCCTAATAAAATAAGGAACAGCAAAACAAGCAAAAGAAAGTGGGTTTTTTTGCTCAAAATGTGATGAAGCTAGAGAAACCCATGTCCATCAGATGCTGTGGATGTCAACATTTGCAGCGGAAACAAAAAGTAAATGAATTCATAGCAGAAGACACCACCACCCAGGGCAGTAAAACACCAAGCAGCCCAGTGAGCCTGGGAAGGCTGCAGGCAGCTGATGGTGAAGCAGGATGGGAAAAGCACCCTCCAGGCTTGCACTGCTCTTTTCTCCCTCTCCAGACATCAGCTCCTGGGTCCCATTGATGAGTGGGATTGCATGGGTATGATCCATCCATTCCTTGTGTGAAAGCCCACAGCCTGAGTGCATCTGCAAAGGAGAGAACCCCAGGGTAAAGCTGGCACTGGAAGACTCCCTGAAAGGTCTCAGCCCTCCTGCAGATGGTCTGTCAGAACACCTGCTTCTGAGAAGGATACAGCGCCTTTGGGGATGCTACCTCTGCTGGAAAAGGGGGTGTCATGAACAGACAGGGTAGAACAGGGTTGTAGTGGGTACGATGCTGGTGGCATGCCTCAGAACCACTTCAGACCCGAGCCAAGGCTAGGGACTTTTGGTAAACTGTGCTGATCAGGAAAGTGTATTTCAAGGATCTTAAAAAAGCTGAGAGCACATACTGACAGGCAGAAAAGAAGGAAAAACATCTAAGATGAGGCATCTGTGTGAGAAGGGTAGCTGGAACGGGACCAGATAAACAGACAGATAGGCAGAAGTGAAAGAAGATGGCTGAGTAAATGGATGAATTTGTGTGACGACAGACAGATGGACAGCAGGCTGGATGGGCACAGATGGGATGGGGGAAAAGAGGGATGAAAGGACAACAAATCACAGTGGTGTTGGGTGGATAGATGGCTGTTCAAATGGCTGTGGAGGTGGATGGATGGCTGGCTGGATAGTTAGGCAGATGAATGGATGGATGAACACATAACTATGCAGATGTGTGGATGGACAGATACTGCTATCAGAGTTTAAATAATCCTTTAAGTAACCATCTCCAGGAAACAGAGGAAAGCTCAGAGGTGCCCAGCTCTGTTTCTCAGGACTGTGGCTGAGAGCTCCTCTGTAGCTAGTGGCTTAAGGTCTAAGATGGGAAGGAGGGAAAGGAATCTTGAATTATTTCCTATTTATCCTTAAACACAGCGTAAACACATCAGCATTCATTCAGAAGGGCTGAGGGAGCCATTCCTGAAAGACAGGTCTTTGAAAGCAATGCTCCTTTCCAAGGCAATGATTTAAGGATCCTGATGAAGGAGAAATACAAAGCACAGCTGCAGTAGGCACTTCTTCCAGCAGGGTTTGCTGAGGATCTTACTGGAGCAGAGACAGGTGCCCATGTCCTTCCTCACCCCATTCCAGGTGTGGGAGTTTCCACTCAAACACACTGCTGTGCAAATGTGTGGCAGCTCCTTTGGGAAGGGGCACCATGTGGGCAGCTCCCCCAGAATGCTGGAGCATCCCTGTCTTACACTGTTGACACCAGTTCTGCTGATGGGCAGCAGTGACCAGAACTTTTACTGGGAGTCTCCACTTCCTGCTGGCTGGGAATGGGCAGGAGCCCTGCTCCAGCCCACCCAGAGCCTCACAGCTCACTTGTGCAGGGAGGGAAGGGAGGTTTGCCCATACTGCTGGTCATCATGTCACTGGTGACATACAGAATCAATGACCAAAATGGTGCTTGTGCTGCAGGGACAGACCTGTTGGAGGAACAGCAAACAGTGACATTGGCAGAAACAGAGCTAACAGATGAGGCCTGCAGTTTGGATGGTTTGAGATGGATGTGGAGGAAAATTTATTCTCCAGGAGGGTGGTGCAGCACTCAGACAGATACACCCAGAGAGAGGGGATCTCCATTCCATGGCGGTTTGCAGGGATGGGTTGACAAAGCCATGACTGATCTGTCTTTCGCTGAGGACAGACCTTTTCCAAGTGGGACACTACACTAGGCTCCTCCAAAGATCCCTTTCCGTGCAACACTGCTGTGATCATTGCTATTTTGAGATGTTTGTGATCAGGGCTACTTTGAGATGCTGCCCTGCCCCTACACCACCTTGATTCTCCAAAGTATACTGCTTTTGAGGTTCAGTGACATCACAAGGCTGTGATGTCATCTTAGAGAGGCTATGATGCTGCACGCCCACGAGCATCATGCCCCTCAGTATGCCAGCCCACCTAGGGCCACATCCTCTGTCAGTGCACAGTGCACCAGCCAGGCACAGCATGGTTTATGACATGAAGTCCTAGATCTCGAAAGGAGCCACAGTGATGCCTAATGGGATCAAAAATTACATCTTTACCCATAGCCCTGCAAAACTGCAGTGGAGGGAAGACAGGAGCCAGATGTGGGATAAACACACACAGCTCTCAGTATTGGACCTGAGGCAGCTTTGTGAAACAAGCTGTGAGCTGTTTGCTGCCCTGCTAGTGATGACAAATGACAGCTTGACAGGTCCTACAAAAAATGCAGAGACCAATGGGACAGTGGGTCCAGCAGAGATATGTGGAGGGAAGATGAGACAAAGTGGCTGAGATGCAGGGCCCATGGGAACATATTTGATGCTTCCCAAACCCATCAAGCTGGAAATCCAATAGAAAGCTCATCCTGGTTTTCCTCCTTGATGAATCTTAATCTACAGCAAGACTGGAAGGGCAACAACACAGGGAAGCCCTGCAAAAACCTGAGGACTGCCCTGGCATGCACAGTGTTGGAAAGGAATGGAACTGCTCTTGGGACCTTCCAGCTTCACTGACTGCTTTCCCTCTGCTCCAGCTGAGGCTCCCACCCTGGCAGCATGGGCAGCTGCCAGCCATGGCAGGCATGCTGCGGGGCACTGGCCTACCCAGCTTGCACAGAGCCATGAATGTGGCACTGGGAGTCTGTGCCCAGATGCCTGAGGGGTCACTGGAACAGCCAGCAGAGGAAGTGGAGAAGATGGTTTGCATTCCTGGCACAGCTGCTCACCACAGTCCTTCAATGGGGGTCTTGGAGCCAGGGCCTGTGGCAAGACAACATCCAGCAGGCACATAAGGGGCCAAACCCCATCCCTGCTGTCATAGCAATTTGCAGACAGACTGGGACAACTATTCCCTCTTGGAGCATGCTGTGCAAATGTACTGTGGGCTTGTGGCCCATATAAGCAGACAGAGAGTAAAAGGAAGGCACTGCAGCATTTCTGGGGAGAGGCACAAGTACTCTGCAGGTTGCACAGCCTCAGGAAATTGAAGCAGTAAGAAAGGTCATGTCCCCACTTTCCCTGACAGGACATGAAGCACTTCTGCAGTGGGACAGAGAATTACACACATGTTTTTGGACAGAGGCCTTCACATCACCCCACTAGCTTTCATACCTCCCTCTCACAGCTAAGAAACTAGCCACAAATAATTCTCTCAGTGGCTAATTGGCTGTCTGTGTACACAATAAATTATACATTTAATATTTACACATAATCAGGGCTATGCCAAGAGCTTTCCAAGCACATAAACCAGCAAGGCCTTGCATTCTTCAACTTCCCATAGTAAGTAAGATGAATCAAACCACAGGAGATCAGCAGGGAGCCCCAGAGGATGGAGAGGGCAAGGTGACAGAGAAGTAGCCTGACCACTTTCCCTCTGAGGGAGGATGTTCCTGCCCTTATAAGCCAGTGGCACAAGCCTGTGGCCTCTCTCTTGCTTCAGGTTCTTCACTGGCCTGAGAAGCACCAACAGTGTCCAAGAGACGCCAGTGGCTCCCCTCCCATGTGCAGCCTCACAGCCCTGAGGTCTGCCCTTCTTGAGATGAAACAGCTTCTGGCTCTGGAGAGGGTTCCCCGACACCAGCTCCCTGATGCACACCATCCTCACATCTATTCCCTCTGGTGCCACTTGGTCTTTGCACTGCTTTTGCCGCCAGCAGAAACCTTCCCTTCAAGGGGAAGAAATTTCATGCTTAAGGAGGCACTTCTTCCACAAGTGATTTAAAAGTGGATACATCTTTGTAAGGAAACAGGCATAATTAAGTGTCATCGATGTAGCCAAAGATATGGACTGTTCCAACTTAATTTTGTCTATTAACGAAGAGTTGCAGAAAGCAGAGCCCGCATTTGTTTTGCTCTACTTTGGTAAATCCCTGGAGTCAGCAGCTTTGCTCTTGACAAGAAAAAATAATTAGCAAGAAACTTTAATTAAGAGATAACAGATGAGTGCTAAAGGACTTGTACTCAATCATGCCACAATAGCCTGGAAGCAGACCTCGGTTTACTTCAGGGGTGTTGTGAAGAAGGCACTTTACCTCTACTCTGTGCTTGGCTCAGAGCAAGACCCAGGAAAGCTTGTTCTCTCAGTGTGGCTGTGACCACAAAACATCCTCCTCTCACTACTGCCCTGATGAGTGCACCTCCCTCTGCTGCTGCACCCTAAACACAGCTGGGGATATCCATCATGGGGGCACAAGGGCCTTCCTGGCCCTTCTAGCTGCAACATGGTACAAGGTTGGTGCTTTTCCTGTGAACCTTGATGCAACATCTACTGGGTCTTTTTGAGGATGAAGGCACACTTTTACCGTCAAATGTTGCATTGTCACAAGTGATAATCCAGTCCATGGGCTCCCTTTTAGACCTAATGTTCAAGCAGTGGGGAGGTATGAAGCCTGCTCTGCTATGACCTTGACAATGCCAACCCCCGGACGGAGCTCCAAGTGACAAGTTGGGATGGTAGCACTGTCAGGACAGTGGCATTTGCACTGCTTGTGCGCAGGGGCCAGCAAGGCTACACAGTGGCAGAGCATCAGATCTCTCCTGGGGAGAAAACACAGAGCTAAACCCAGTAGGAAACCACAGAGCAGAGATCCACAGCTGGAAGCAGAAGCCACACAAACTCACAGCAGAAATGAGGGCCAAGTCCTTGCTGCGGCACTGGCTCAGCCCAATAGGATGCAGCAGCTCCCTGTGCCCTTTGGGCTGTAGTCCCACGGGAAGCCTTGGCTGGCAGACATGGTAGCAGGATGGGGAATGCTGCTCAGCAGACAAATAACTTATTTTTCTGCTTGTACCACATCATCAGACTCACTGAATCAACAGCTTTGGCTTGGTCTGAGTGGGATCTCACCAGGGCAGAGTGGGCCCTCTCTGTCCCCAACAGAACTGTTATGTCTGTGTATTTTCCTGATATTGCTGTGTTTGCATCAGTCCCGTGGGGGGACAGAGCCTCTCTTGCAGCTCTTTAGACCTGCCAAATTGCATCAGCCCAGAGCCTTATGCTGGCAGTGCTCCTGGCTGCAAGCCAGAAGGGCTCCATGTCAGAAGCAGCCTTGTTTTCCTTCATGCCATCACACCCAGCTCTTGTTGGGAGTAGTAGAAAATGTACAGGGATGTGCAGCCCCAATAATAACTTGACCATTGTCACAAGGGACAAGCAAAACAGGGAACAGCAACCAAGTCCACCCCGCCTCAGTAACAAGAGTCTCCTCAGACAAGCATGTGCAGGAGACTGAAGAAGCTGCCCTTTCCTATGGCTTCAGGGTGGAAGTGAACTCTGCCAGAGTGTGCTAATGCTGGTGTGCAATGGTCACATACCTCTATCACTGATCAAGCTGTGTTGACATAGCCAGGACCAGAAGAAGATACACCTCTGGTTGCTACTTCTGCTCTTCTGTCCCAGTTGCTCTGCAGCAGAAAGGTCTGGATTTTGTTGGTTTGTTATTTTTTTTTAACATAGGAAGCTTTGTTCTTGCATCCCAGGAAGGAACCTGAGCTCATGTGTTGATCTGTTTTCCAGAAGGTCTTGATAAGACCATCACTTGGATGTCCTAACTCTTTTGGTCCTAGCGTTCTGGGATTCCAGGTGCTCTCCTTACTGCAACTGGCTGAGCTATGACACGATTTTCATCCTCAGGCCAAGAGAAGGCTTGCCCACTTGGCTTCCTTGTAAAGTCAACTTGAGATGACTCATCTTGAGGAAGAGCAGTTGCCTCGTGAAGCAGCAACTCCTGCAATCCCCTGCACCTACATCATGGCTGCCCCAGCATGTGGGGCAGTGTGATATTGGGGTGAAGGTGTTGGAATACCAGAGAGACCTGAATGGCACTAATGGGAACGAGCGCACAGCAGAAAAACTCCACCAATATCCTCCAAGCCGAGCTCATTTGAGCCTTCAACCTTCACTGCCAAGTGACTGGTGTTAGCACCACGGATGAATTACAGGCTTGTTTTCTGGTCCTGCTTTTTCATGCAGACAGTACAAATAACTCTAGGCCACAAAAGAGTGCTTAGATCAGGCTTTTCAATGCCGTTTAAGGGAAAATCAATATGATTCAGAATTAGGTGCCCAAATCACAGCCATAAACACAAGAAAAGCTCATTGTGGTCCAGCAACAGTGTGAAGACACCTGTACTTACTGAGCTTTGGGGAGGGGGAGTAAAGCTGGATAGAGACATCAGGACTCCTTGCACCCTGCTGACCTCAACACGCCTTTTCATTGCAATGCACAGTGTACACTTCCCCACCACTGTTTGCCAATGCCCACACACCTGCCCTCAAATAACAGCCTTGCTCCACACAAATACACTGGGGGGGACCACTATTTGTTCACACAATAGGCCGGCCCCTGCTTCACCCCACTCAGGGTTGCAGATTAGCATCAGGCATTGTGCAATGTTTTTTATTAGCACAGAATTATGGAAGTCAGAGGCGTAAAAGACCTGTTGGGTCCCACTCAGTCCATCCTCCTTCTGCCAAGACAGTATTGGTCCCTGCAGCATATTTACTATTTCTCCAGTCTAATTTTACATACTGTACAATCTGTGCTGTGCCAAGTTACGATCCCTGTGTGAGAAGCAGAGCTCTCAATTTCCAGGCTCTTGGGTGTGTAAAATCACAACCGCGATGTTAAATTAACTTTTTTTCCCTTGCATTTAATCATTTAATAGCTCTAAAATTCAGCCCCTCAGGCTCTTTCTGTCTCTCTGTTGGCTTGGGTTTTGCCTGCTGTAGGCCAGTGGCTTGTCACTTACAGATGTAACGCTCACACCCCTGGGTGGATCAGCAGCAGCTGGGCTTGAAGCTGGGACCACTGCAACTTAACACGTGAACTTCTGTGGCCTGAGGATAGAAAACCTCCTCCGCTTTTTTAACCACAGGTACTGGAGGTTCATGCTCCTCCTTATGGCCCAGCCACAGCAAGGAGGAGGTACAAGGCACACTGCACGCAGGGCCAGGACTCAAAGTTATCACTTAGGCTAGATCTAGAAATCAAAGCACGGGT
>JAOXXN010000364.1:8208324-8274936 GCA_026770055.1 Myrmophylax atrothorax | reverse complement strand
GAGGGGAGGAAAGGGGAGGGGAGGGGAGGGGTGGGGAGAGACAGAGGCGAACCTTCTGAATTTATGTTTGTAGATAGGACTCCTTCGTGTGCCCATAGGCACAAGATCAAGCTTTAAGACCCAGGTACCTCATCACACAACTTGAATCCAGGCACCTGAACTGAACTGCATTTGCACAACAACCAAAACCTACATAGATGTCTACAAACAAAACTCACAGTCCTGTGTAAATGTCCAAACAATCTTCTGCATAGAAAATCCAGAGAACACCCCCAAAAGCAAAGCAAGTAGTTTAAGTATGACAGGCAGATCGCACTCCCTGGCACAGGCTGACTGATGTGAAGGAAGCAGAGCCCAGAAAGAGCTGGTCATATCCCTGTCAGCCTAAAGAGAAGGGGAGGAGGGGAGAGAGGAACATATCTACACCTGGTTTCTCTTCAAAAAGCCAGTTTACGTGGCTTGGCCGTGCATTTTGAAGGCTATTTACCGGTCCAGGCTTTGTCTTAGCTGAAATGTGGGCAGCATTTCTAACAAGGTGCATGCAAACTGGAGCTCTCGGGAGGTTTTTCAGCAGAACTGACTGCAAAAGATTAGTGTCAGGGCTTAAGAGAGCAAGAGAGAAGGGAAAGTAATGAAACAAAATCTCTCTTTTCCTCGGTTGAGGAATGATGGGGGCTAATTGCTTGTTGCTGCTGAGAAAGAGAGGAGATAGGAGCTTCTGCACCTATCAATAAATTAACCCTGGCATGTGGCATCTGAAATGCATTCATTTTCAGAGACTTTTATTTTTTGTCTCCTTTCTTGGGCGAAAACATAATTATTGTTTAAACATGAGTTAATTCAGCAAGGTGAGGATCAATAAAGCAGAATTGCCCCTCTTTTAAAAGCAAAGAAATCTCAATCTGGGACAGATGTGGACATAATTCTGGCAGAGCTAATGGATGGAGAAGATGCCTCGGTAAAGGCAGGAGCCTGGGGAAGCAGAGCTCCCTCTTTCCAGGACTGCTATAGCCCTTGGGTCTAACAGGAAAAGGTAAGTCCAGCAACAGGCAGTTATTGCATTCAGTAGAAAAAGCTGAAATCATGCCTGTCTGTAGAGTTTATAGCCTGACATGTGATTAGCATCTCCACCATGTACACACTTCTCAGGTAAGACCTTTGGTAAAGTCCCAGGACTCAGGCTGTGACCTTTTCCTTTCCTTTGAGGGTGCCCAAGTCCTGCTAGAGAAAGGGTCTGCGCATTGCAGGGATTCCTGCCTGCCTTGCTCTCACACAATGGAGACTGTGGACAACCAAAGGTGTGTCACAACAGGCAGCATGGCATTGGTGCTCTGCTGACCTTTCCACATCACCTTCCTCTGTTCTGAAATAAATTGGCAGCAACCACTGCCTGGAGAACAAAACACAGGAAGGAAAGCTGAGCTATCTACAGTAATGGGAAGATGATTATAGAGCTACAACACCTCTCCTATGAGGAGAGGCTGAGAGAATTGCTGTTGTTCATCCTGGAGAAGAGAAGGCTCTAGGATGAATTTAATAGCACCCTTCCAGTACCTAAAGGGGCTATGAGAGAGATGGAGAGGGACTTTTCACACGGATATGTAGTGACAGCACAAGGGGTAACGGCTTTAAAGTGATGGAAGGCAGGTTTAGACTAGGTTATTAAGAAGTTCTTCACTGTGAAGGTGGTGCTGCACTGGCACACATTGCCCAGAGAAGCTGAAGATGTCCTCATCCCTGAAGTGTTCATGACCAGGTTGGATGGGCCTCTGAACAATCTGGTTGAGTGAAGGGGTCACTGTCCACAGTGTGGGGGTTTGAACTTGACAATCTTTAAGGTCTCTTCCAACCTAAACCATTCTGTGATTCGGTGTGGTGCCCTGTTCTGCCTTCTCTGTCCTCTCCCATTCTTCCTGCAGCTCCTGTCCATCCCTCTGTGCTGGCTGGATCTGTGCAGATGAGGACAGCCCTGTGGCTGTCCAGGGCAATGTCCGTCTCAGGAGGCAGGCTGGCCCAATCTGGTAGCCCCATCTAAACCTGCTTATTCACAATCCAGGGATGACACCCCTGCACTACGTGCTCTGTGAGTCTGGCAGGAGGGTCAAACAAACGTATTCTGGCAGCTAATGCCTGTAAACCTTATCTCTCTTTATCCCACATCCAACTTTACCCAGTGCATCGCCTTTTCCTCGGCTAAACAAAGAGTGCTGAGGTGGCTGTTTGGAATGACTCAGTGACACTTCTCCAGCTGTCCTGGGAAGGGCGTGTGGTCGACGGAGTGGCAGCAATCCCATCAGTGCTGATCATGACACAGGGGCCTGCCAAAGCCCCCCAGTGTGGGGGCTGACTGGCATGGGGTGATGGGTTTAGTGGCAATAGGATTAGTCATGAGCACCTTGTGCAGCTTCTGGCCAGTGGCAGTGCCAGTGGTTCCAGGAGCACCTGTGGTCCAACCCGGCTGCTCCAGAACACCAGAACTAAAGACCTCACAGTGGAGGTGGGATGGCAGCAAATCCCCACTCAATGCTTTAAGCTGTTCTGAGTGTAAGGACACAACTCAAGAAAGCAGGGATGTTTCTTCTGGGGGGCAGCACCCCTGCCTGCAGCCAGACATTCTACCCTATCCAAATGCCTCCCAGTTGGGATGACACCAGGGACTGTGCCATGAGAAAGCCGCTCAAGAACACTCTCTTTCACTGCTCCTCTCCTGCCTTCCCCTGCAACAGGACTGTAATCCCTTTGCCCAAGCTAGGACATTAGTGCTAGCCTCTGAGCATCCCCCTGGGGCTGCCTTGCTGGATCTCTGCTTTCCCAATGCACAGTGCCTACTCCCATGGATAGCTGGAAGCAGCAATGTCCAGTGGGGTGCTGCAGGCAAAACTATAGCTGACACTGCATTCCACATGGACACAAAGCAAGTGAGCTCTACGACCCGTGGAAGGAAGGGTACCCCAAATTTGCTGACCTCTGAGCCCTTCCACTCCCTTCCCCCAACACTCGGGATTATCCTTTTCTCTGCCAGCTCCAAGGTGAAGGACCAAAGATGAGCAGCAGAGGGGTTAATGCATGAGCAGCCTCACCTTCACGGAGCCTGATGCTGCTTTTATTAATTCATGTGGCACTTTGCAGGACGCTCCAGTAATCACCAGGGTGCACATGAGAGCCAGGAGTGGGTGGCCAGGCTCGAGGTGCTCGTGCTCACTTAACAGCTTGTCACATCGTCCTCACTCAAGTATTCAGTGCTAATGCATCTCTTAAAGTGCTTCATAAGCTATTAAAGTCTAACGTGCCTCAAGTGCATGATAAATGGACTCTATGCCAGCATCTTCTCCCCATTCCACCCGGTCCCTGCCACCAGTGGGATTAATCCATCCACCCACCCCATTCCTGCTATGCTTTTCCAGTCTGAACGCTTGGCTGGTGGGGGATGAACCCTGGGTGGCTGGTGAGGGGAGGCTGCAACACAGCAGAGCTCTGCGTGGGGGGAACAGAGCACAACTCTCAGGTCTCCAGTGCAGGGCAGACACTCCCCAGCTTGCCCTGCATGCGTGCAGCATTTCCAAGTCAGGCATGGTGGGATGGGCAGGAAACCTGCTGCTTCAAGGACCCTGCCTAGAGCATTACCTACCTCAGTGTTTCAGAGAGGTGCCCAGGAGGGACATGCAGTGCCTCTGGGGAACAGCTTGAGGACAGACCTGGAAGTGCCCTGTTAGCCTTCTTCCAGCTCTTGTACCCAGTTTTCCCACCCTGTCTCTTTTTTATGTCACCCAGTGCATAGCAATCTCTCTGGCTCCTGCAGACATTAAGAGACTTGCCTCACTTTGCATGCTCCATTCAGGCACTTACTGATGTGCACAGGTCAGAGCAGCTCAGTTTTGAGCTCAAGCCCCAGGCACAGGCAGGCAAGGGAAACAGGAACGACACAAGGTCAGGAGAGGCTCTGCTGCCAAATCCCTGAATCCTGTCGCCATCACAGAGCAGAATGTGACAGTCGCTGCATCTCTGTGTCAGCACGCTGCTGCCAGTGGCAAAATGCATGGCCCTGCTCAGCACTGGTGGGGGAACAGTGTTTGTTTCTGTCTAGACAACACATTTCAGGTGTGTGCAACCCTGAAGTACCTGGAAATTCTGTGTTTTGTGCATCTCTTTGTGGGGCAGGTCTGGGCTGCTACCCCTGTAGTGTAGCAGGAAGCAGCATGGTGCATCCGAAGGATGCTGTGGCACTCCTGACACTGGGTCCTTCAAAGCTTCCCAGACAGTTGTCCTGCAAGCACAGGAGGACTAAGCAGCTTTGCTTCTCTGCAGGAAGCATCACACCACCACAAGCAGCACACAGATCAGCACCCAAATGCTTTGAGCAGGCACCCTGGGATGGGATTGGACATGTTCCAGCAACACCAGCCAGCAAGCTCCCTCTGTGTCCACAGAGTGGCTGTCCCCATGCAATAGGGATGTGCTGCCTTGTCCCAGCTGCTTCGTGTCCAAGCTGGCAGCTTCTGGCAATGTAAATTCACCCAGATGGATATAGGGCAACTCTGTGGGGTGCTCTGGCTGGATTCCTCAATTTCACAGAGCCCAGGGATGCATAGATGTCTTTACTGGAGTTAATGGGCAAAATCCCTCTCTATAAACCACTAAAAGCAACTACAGACAGGTTGACTGACAGAAAAAGCAGTGAATTTTAGAGGTTCCCCATTTTGTCCCATTTTTGCAGGGCTGGACTCCACAGCAGGACCCAACCCTGCCCCATAACCTTCCTGCTTCCTGCCTAGACCCAGGATCATGTGGGGCCCTCCAGCTCCCAATGCCAATATCAATGACTCTAAAATGTAGTCTGTCTAAAAAGCCACGACAGTGTAAGGCCTGAATCCTCTGCCAACCTGGAGAGATGCGAGCTAGTGGTGAGTTCAAATGTATGGTGGTAATGGGGACAAAGTCACCCCAAGGAGGTGAGAGCAGGATGAAATCATGGTCATTGGGCAGAGCATCAGGGTTTCGGGCTGTCAGGCTGATGCTTCTTCCCAACCACTCATCCCATCATGGAGGAGCTGCACAGGGCAGTGTCCAGAAAAGGGTGGCAGAAGGGGTCCAAAGCAGTGCCCTGGCCATAGGGGCACCATGGGACACACAGGGGTGTTGGCAGGGCAAGAGGCACCAGCAGGTGCTGGGAATATGTGGGATGTTCAAACTCCACAGGGATGGCCGGAGGGGACATGGGGTGTGGAGAGAAGAAACATGACAGCATGCAGAAAAGTAGTATCAGGCAAACCTGGAGGGTGCACCTAGCTTCCCTTAGGAGAGAGGCTGGAGGAGCAGCATTCACATTTTTCAAGACCCACAAGTTATGGAAGGTGTGAAGGACTCACCCTGCTGGCTGTGCCTCTGGGCATACACCACCACCACCGCGGCGAGCACCACGCAGCAGGCTGATGGGACAGGGTTAGCCATCTGTGGAAGCAAACACAGGCGGGAGCAGTCAGAGTTTGCCCCCAGGAGACTTCAATGCTGAGAGCTTGTCCCTCCTGCACAGCTGAAGGGCATGATAGGACAGCAAGGAGATGGCCATAAAGCCAGATTTCACCTCAGCCATGCGGAAACTCGCTGCAAAATGAGGCGTTTTGCTGGCACGCATTTCATCACTCAGTAGCCTGTGGCACCTTCCATGGGAGCTGCCAGCACAAGCAGATGCCTGGAGGTGATGATACGCCTTGCACAAATGTACCTTCTTTATCTCATTTGTAACATTTCCCTTAAGAAAGTCAAACCCTGGTGCTGGGCTCTTTTTGGTAGCTGCAGCACCAGAGGGGTTTTGAGGAGATGGGAGCACACCCAGGTAGTTCACAGCAGCAGTAGGTGCTTAGGATGTGCAAGATGCACATCTCAGCACAGGCAGCTGCTGCCACTCCAGTGTGGCCCCTTCTGGTGCTCACACCACGCACTGTGCTGCACACCAGCCCGATGCAGCAGCAGCCACACTTCTGGGCATGTCAGGAACAGCATAACCCTCTTCCATGTCTTCACAGTGACCAACAGATGTGGCATGCTGCCTCAGCCACCTGCCATCAATACCCTGAGGGGCCACACTCATTCCCAACCTCTCTGGGCTGGAAGACAGGCAGAGGCTACTCCATCCCAGTGAGCTGTGCCATGTCCCAGGGGATGCTGTGGTGCAGGGAGGTGTGGAGGAGGGAGCAGGCAATGAAGACATCTTCCTTGCACCAACAATTCCCCCAAGGAGTAGAATGGCAGCAACAACCACAAGGATGCCCTGCACAGCCCTGTCAGGCTTGGAGATGCCCATGATCTCCTCCTCTTGCAGCCAGGGCTGGTAGAGGAGACCAGAGCCAGGAGGGAGCCACTGGGAACTGCAATCGGAATGCTGTACCACCCGCCAGGAGGTAAATAGCACCATGCATGAAAAGCAAATTACACCTTCAAAACCATTTAAACCTCTCTAATCTCCAGTGCCATATCGGTAACGTGCACAGGATTGCCTTTTAATCTAGAACATGAGTATGGGCTCATTAGCCAGATGGCATCCATTTAAACCTAAATAAAGGGGGAGCTGTACTGGTGAGAAAAAAATCCAGCAGAACATATTCCATTACCCAACACGACTGTTGCAGGAGCCCAGATGGCCCCAGGTTCGCAGCAGGACATTGTGTGAGCCTCTGCAGGGCTGGAGGGGAAGCTGAGAGCAGCTGGGACGGATATCACAAGCACATTTCCGGGAGTAGCTGGACCAGCCTGACCTCAAATGCCTCTCAGGGGCAGGGACACTGTGGGAGATAGTGGTTCTGAGAGCGAGCCTGGAAATGAGCAGAGAAGGGACCCACGGCCTTGCTGCTGAATTTGCGAGGCTGGGTTTGGGCTGGGAGGGCTGGCAGTGAGAGCCATTCCCAGTGTGCTGAGGCTGCCAGCTTGGACACAACAGCAGCAGACCCTGCCCCAGTCCTCCCAGGTCACCTTGGCCATATCACTCTCATTACCTTCCCCATGCCTCAGTTTCCCCCGCCTGTAAAACAGAGATAATGAAGGTGACCTTCTCCTGAAACCTGTGGGCAAGAAGCACCAAGTGCTAATTACAACATCCTTATCATTCACTCTGCTTCTTCTCTCTTACTCCTCTTGCGCCTGCTCTTCACTCTGCCTCCTCCCCATGTCCCCTCCATGACCACAGCGCGGCTCCCCAGCTGTCACCCCATGTATGCTCTAGCTTCCACTGCAAGTGGCATCCTGGGGAGTGGGTGACAGCTGGAACCTGAGGCAGGTGGCAGTCCTGGAACACTGGCATGTGGGGCCCTGAGCAGCTTGGGAGCTACTGCAAACCAGGAGATGACTCTCCCTATTTACTCCCAAATTTACTTCCCACTGAATATTCCCTTTCTACAGCCCTGGAAGTTTATGGGTGGCACAAGGAATTGAGGCAGGCAAGACACCAGGTGCCAGAGCCTCCCTTTGCCCCAGCGCAGGTACTTCCAGGTAGTCCAGCCACCCCATTTCTGGGGACTGTGACAATGATAGGAGGCAGAATAGGGTCCCCCAGCAATCAGCCTGCCCTTTGAAAAGTGTGAGACCTGCCTGACAGAGCCTTTGGTTTGGCTCAGGGCAAATACCATCACCAGCCATAGCACTCTACCTCTCAGTCCTGCCAGGGAGAAAAGCCACCTGCTGCCCTCCCCTGTTGTTTCTCATCTTACTGGCTGTTAAAATAATTGCTGCTGCTCCTGCCCATGTGCTTGGCAGTCTGACCTAAGGCTGGACCAACGCCGAGACAGACACCACTGTTATGTGGCAAGGAACGGTTCCTGTCCTGAAGCACTGATAATCTCCAGGGTGATGCTGTTTGAATATAGGTGGAAAAGAGAGACCCAGATGAGGTCCCTGGGGACTATGTGGCACAGCCAGGACACAGGCAGAAGCTTCTGGTGATAGTATGGAGAACACACCGCTTGGCTGCTTTCAACCTGCAAAACCTCATTTCTTCTCGAGGATAAGCCCTGCAAACAGGCAGAAGCCAGAGCTATTTTAGTATGAAAAATCTATTCAGAACACCAACTTTTTCTCAGTTGAACTGCAATTTTCCATGCAGTATTTGCTTTGTTTGACAGTTTTGCCCAAAGCCATGCTGATTTTTGTTTTCAAGCACATAACAAAACCTTCACAATTTCTGCAGATGCTTCTAATGCAAATTTATATTTGCTGTATTTGCTCATTTAACTGTTTCTCTATCAAAAGCCAACACCCCAGCATGTGGGTGCACAGGCCAGCAAGCAGCAGCTCACCTGGTGTGCAGCTCCCTGGGCTGTGTTCCCTGTGCCAGCAGGGACCTGTTGAAAGGTGATGGAGAACTACATTCATTACACAGCCAACCCAGCAGTGGGAAACTCAATTTTCTACGAAAAAGGAAGAGTTTACCCTTGTAATGAATCATTTATTGGTGGAGAGAAAAGAGAAGCCTGGGCAGGAGAAAGGGAGGTGAGGGGGCATGGTGGACCAGCAGCTCTAGAGCCATCCTCTCTGTCCCCAGCCTCTTGTTTGAGGAGAGAGCAAATACTTGATCTTTTCCTGCGTTTTCCACTACATCAAGGGTAATGAGGACATCAGTCATGGTCACTCTTGACAGAAGACAACTCGACATAGATATGAGTATGGTTCTTTGCAGCAGCTCTCAGTCTAAACCAAATTCGTTTCCAGTCGCCTGTTTCCTGAGCCAGATCAGGATTGAAGGGGCACAGAGATGTACCATTAACTGCTGTGGGGTGATGAGGTGAGGACAGTCCCAAGGAGGACAGAGGAGCAAAGGGGATTGTGTATCCAGGCAAAAAGAATGCCACTATCTGCTGAACAGTCTCAGTGTCCTCTTCTGAGCAGGCAGTGGGATGGATCCTTTCCAGCTCTCCCTTGGTATCATCTCCAAAGTCTTGGGGATGGTCACTGCTAATGGGGTACCAACTGGCAGCTGGAAACAGTAGCTCCAGGGCAGAGATATCCCTGGCTAGCAAGGAATGCCAGTTGCATCCCAGCCTCCCACCACAACTCCCACCTGTCACTCTCAGCTCTCTCTCAGCAACGATAAATAAATAAAACCTCACTCTCGAAGTGGGTGGCTCCCATGATAGAAAAGTAGTAGTTTCAAAATCTAGTGTTTACATGACAAAGTCTTCAGTCAGGCAATTCCCCACCAGGTGTTGTTACAGGGTCCAGCTCTGAAGTGGTGAACTAGGGGAAAACAACCTCTGTTTAGCTGTTTCCTTCCCCTGCAGCCTTGCCTAGAGCCTGGAACTCTGCAGGCACCTAAGGCAGACACTATGGTGTGACTGTACTGCAGACAGCGGCTGTAGATGCCATGGTACAACCTCTACTGCAGATACCAGCCAGTGGTTGCCATGGTACACCTGTACTGCAGACACTGACTATAGCTGCTACAGTACACCTGCAATGCACACACAACTACATATGCTCTGGTACACCTGCCCTGCACACAGTGACTGCAGTACACCTGTATGACAGACACCAAGTGTAGGAACTGTACACCTGTACTGCAGATGCTGACTGTAGACACTGCAGCCCACCTATCCTGCAGGAGAGGTCACAGTCTGCCTCTTCCAGAGATGTGATGATACACCTATAGTGCAGATGCTGACTGTAGCCATTACAGTGCCCCTGCACTGGACACACTTCCAGCAGGCACTTCCTGGGCTCTGGCACTACAAAGGGAGAAACACCCTTACCAAAGCCACCATTGATTCCTCAGCCTAGCCCTTTGTTAGAGATCCTGACACAGCCTCCCTTGGCCCCAGGGCTCCAGGTTGCCTCCAGCGAGATGCCATCCCTCCCAAATGGCACTGCATGATGCTGGGGTGAGCAATGAAGCACTGCAGTGAGCAGGACTCTCTCCAGTTGCCCAGGAACTGCACCATTTGTGGGCAGCACTGAGTACAAGAGGGCAGCCCTGGGAGCAGTGCCTGAGCACCAGAAAGCACTCAGTGCTGTCTCCTCCTTTCAGATCACGCCTGGCAGCAAGGCAATGGAAAGGAGAGGAAAAAATAGTTGTCACTTAATGTCAGACACTTGCTAACAGCCCTAAAACGTTCTCGCCCTGCAGTGCCCCGCCAGCACTGAACTCCACTTTGCTGGTTAAGAGAGAAGAGAGGGGCTTTATCATATCCGTAGTACATGCTATCAGAAAGCCTTACCTGCAGAGACAGAGTCCCCGCTGCCTGAAAAGCTTTCTAAAATCTAATTTAACCCCCCACTGTCAACAGAACAATTAGCACTGCCCTCCTGGTCCAGGAGCACCACAGGGATGACTGGGGCCAGCTGAAATTAATTCACTCATGGTTCTCATGGACTGTGACTTTCCTCCCTCCACCTCCTCTCTTTCTGGTAATGAAGCAGAGACCTCAAGTAAGAGAATGCCCTGGAGGAAAGAGCCCCCCACAGTAGAGCACCTCCATCACTGTGTCTCTGCCAAACCTGCAAGTGCCACTGGATCCCTGGGTGGCTGCACAGCTCCTCCTGCCTTTGTGGTCTAAGAGAGAGGGAAAAGGTGGAAAGATGGTCATCACAAAATTTCCCAGCTCTTTTGGTTGAAGACATGCCCCTGGAGGCAGCCATATAATTGCAGGGCTCTTAGATCCAACATACCTGGATGTGAAGCCTAGGATTGCTCCAGCTTCCCTGGATGTCACAGGTATGGTGTCTTAGCAAGAAAGACAGTGACTAAAGCTGCTCCCCATACCCATGGGGATGAATAAAGTGGCTCTTTTGGAGGGAACATCAGCCCAGATAAAATCAGAGCTACTTTTCAGGTGGTACTGCAAAGTTCAGCAGCTCCAGGATGTAACTGTGATGATCTGGGGAAGAACAAGAACCCCTGACACGGCTCAGGCTGTTTGGGAACCTGTCTGACTGGCAAGCTGGCACACAGGACAGGTAGTTTCTTGTTCCCGTGGATCACAATGGCATGCTCCTACCAGGGCAGGGAGCTGTGGAAAGCCCAGCAAGGTCCCAAGACTCCCAGGGGCAAGATCTTCAGTCTGGAGCTCCAGGGGGTGGGGAACTTCTGCTCCAGGAGCAAGGTGGGGTCCTCTCCTCTCAAACCACACCTTGCAGCTCTTCAAACTGACCAAGTGAGCCCTAATCCAGTAGGATTGCAGTCCACCTCTGTTCCTCGTAGGACAATAGACACATGTTGGGTGCTATGAGTCCCAGGGACAGGCAGAAACACAGTGTCAGGAGAGCAATGGACAGACAGGTAC
Source organism: Myrmophylax atrothorax (assembly GCA_026770055.1). Taxonomy (NCBI): domain Eukaryota; kingdom Metazoa; phylum Chordata; class Aves; order Passeriformes; family Thamnophilidae; genus Myrmophylax; species Myrmophylax atrothorax. The sequence goes on along the minus strand of JAOXXN010000364.1, from coordinate 8,263,672 downwards.
ATTGATGGAAACCTCTCCAGCAACCCTGCCTACCATCAGCTCTCGGTGCCACATCCATTGTGGGGAAATGCTGCTGCTGCCCATCCCGTCTTCCCACTTGGAGCTTCAACGGGGATGTTTCCCACAGTTCATACCTGTCCTCACAACTCCCACCACGTTAACTAGTTTTATTTCAAGTGGAGGGCAGCAGTCCAAGACCAGCCATCTGCTCCAGCAGTGATAAAAGACAACACAAAGAACAGCATACTAATAAGCATCGCACATCTTCAAAATTGGCACCATGAGAAAGCACAGCAAGGCAGAAGGGGGTCTGAATCCTCATGGTAGAGATTGCAGGGTAACGTTGCCCCAAAACTATTCCTCAGGGACACCAGTGCCACCTAGGCAAGAAGCTCAGCCGAACTGCCACACCCAAGCCCCACTTCTCCACACCCCACATCCACACCTGGGCAGCCTCTGAGATGGAGGAAAGCTTAGACCAACAATGGAAAATTGTAATTTTCCACCCTTTTTTTACTCAACTTTCCTCTGCACTGAGCATTTCCTGGCTCCCTGCAGAGAGAGATTGCAGGCATCAATTGGATCTTTGCTTCTACTAAAGAACTGCCAAAGACAGTGCATTTTATCTGGAGCCTCCATAAAAATGAGGTCTTGAGCAGTGTTTTTTCATAGATGGCATGGAGTTGATGGTACCATGCCAGGGACAGACAGAAGAGATCAGACAGAGAAGGGAGGGAGATTGAAGATGGAGGATGCTTGCGGTTTAGGCACTCCTGATTACTCCTCTCTGAAAACTGGAGGAATCACCGAAGACAGGCATATTTGGGAGCAGATCCTGCTCACTCTGCCTCTCCAGACCGTAATTACTGTGAGATGGAGCTCTTGGTGCCACACTGAATTTCAGCACTTCAATTCCCAGTCTCCACTCACAAACAGATTATCAGTGATGTGGAATAAAACAAAAAAAACCCCAGCCAAACACAGAATCAAAACCAAATTCCCATAAACTGAGCAAACAATCCCAAATAAGAAGGTCTTGCTGCCTCACTCCAGGTTTGGTTTTTGATTTCCAAGCAAATGATGGCAATATTTCTTACTTTTGTCTGTGGGGCTGCACTGCCCTTCAGTCCACCCAGGACTTTGCTCACAATCCTGCTTTTTGTCCTGAGCAGGTTCTGTGGCCGGGCTGCTTTATGAAATACCCAACACCTCTCAAGATACAAAGCTCCAAGGCACAGAAAAACATGCTAGTATTAAAATTCAAACTGAAGCACACTCATGAGCTGTCCCAAGCAAGACAAAAGGGAAAGAGAGCACAGACAGAGCTTGTTGTCCAAACTTCCTCCATCAGCTGGATGCCCATAGCACAGCAGACATGGCATAGGACAGCATGGTGTGTCCAAGCCTTGCCAAGTCTCAGGAGCCTAGCTGATGCTAGTAGGAATTTTGGAGGGTGTCTGGCTGCAGGAGCTTTAGCATCCCCCTCAACAGCACCTGGAGACACAGGTTCCGCAGGGGTTTTCTTGAAACATGAAGACTGCACCTCTTATCAGCGCAATCCTGCTCCTCTGGAGGTCTGTGCTCTGCAGTACCTATGTAAGAGGCTGGACATCAGTGTGGACATTGGGGTTGAGCTTGCTGGTGCTGGGGCCACCTGAGTGCTACCACAACAGAGACGTGAAGGACACTACACAGCCGCAGAGGCACAGGGGCAAGCAGGGCAAAACTGCCACTTTCTGGTCCCTACAGCCTGCAGGACCCTCTTCCTCCAGGACAGGCAGGTCTGTGCTGGCTTGGCCAGTAAACTTTCAGGTGATGATGTCCCCAAACCAAGGAGAGCTACAGCTCATTCTCGAACCAATGCACAATGCAAGAACTGAGGCCACAGTACTGCTGCTCGGAAAGCAGGGCAGGTTTGTTTTTTGCCAGCATGCTAAGACAGAGCTGGATGAGGATGACAATCTGAAGTTGTGTTGCAGCAGCTCAGGGACACCAGCAGGACTGGAGTGAGGAACAAAGGAAGAGACCTTGGCAGCCTAACTTGTCCAGGGAGGGAATAAAATACTGGCTTAGCAGCTGGGGGAGTAAGTAATGGCACATTCAGTTGTACAGAGCTTCTTGGGCATTTTAATTTTAGCTTTCTTTTTTGTTTGGGCTTTTTTTATTGGCACAAAGGAAGCCACTCCACTGACTCTGATGCTGCCTCCCTAGAGAAGCCTCAGGATCACTGAATCATAGAATCAACCATTTAGGTTGGAAAAATACCTCATTGAGTCCAACTGTAAACCTAACATTGCCAAGTTCACCACTAAACCATGTCTCTTAAGTGCCATATTTACATGTCTTTTAAATACCTCCAGGGACAGTGACTATGATTTGTTTTTCTTTGTTTCATCTCTCCCCCCGCCTGCAGTACGAGTTGGCAGGAGGATGGGTAGGCAGCAGCCAGGCAGCTTCTGGGGCTCCGGCAGGACAGCAAACACTGCTGGAGGCAGGCAGGAGCTCAGTATGCTGGGGACTGTGTGCTCCCCACTGGTCCCTGCTTGCTGTACTTCCCTGTCTAGGCTCCACAGGAGATGCTGGTGTCCGCACTCTGCAACGCATCCACCCTACCTAGAACTCCCCCTATCCCTTGGCATGTGTGTCTCCTTCCCAGCACAGTGGACCACGCGGAGCAGCAAATGGCACAGGGTGAGTAGCAGGACCATCCAAGGACACCAGCTCTGGCCAGGCTGTGAACCTATCCCAGCCCTTCCCTCTCACCTGCTGCTCCAAGGTGTGCAGAGAGCCCTGGGGGCCCTCACCAGATGGGTTACCCCAAAAGCAGTGCTGTGGAAGGGAGAGTGGGATGAACGGCACTCCAACACCAGCCTTTATGCTCACCAAGCTGCTCCGCAGATGTCTGCTTGGGAAATGCACAGAGCTGCACCAAAGCCACCCCCAGGCCTGCCCTGCTGTGCCCTTTGTGAGTCCTCTGACCCACCTACCTCTGCAATCCCGGGCTCCCCTTAGCAGGCTTTGCAGGGGTGGTTGCCATGGTGGGTTGTGCCTGATAAGTTCAGACTCATGGATTTGCATGAACACCGTGCAGGCCTGCAGCACCAAACATCCACAGAGCACTTGCGGCACGAGTCTGCAGACATTTCAATGGGGCAGCATCCTGGACTGTGATGCCTGTACTGCCTTCAGACCACTAACCAGCCTGGGGTCACCAGCCCACAAGCTGCTGTGAGGACTCAGGTGGCCAGGACAGATGTGACAGTGAGGTCATTTGTCTGCCATGTGCATGTGGACTCCCCTCTGCCTCTCTCCCAACTGCAAGAAACCTGCTCAAAACTTTGGCAGGGAAAAGCAGACTGGAGAGAAACACTGCCCACACTGCAGACAGATGGGGTTTGGTGCTTGTTTCTTCACCCAGTTCCATCCAGTGTCACCACCCCACTCACTCCATATGGTCCCACAGGTGCCTAGCATACCCTGTGAAGCCTGCTGGGGACTGTTCTCAGAGATCACAGCAGCACCCAATTCTTGAATTGGGCAATGTAAGGGGAAACCTGAGGCATGGGGGTTCTCTCTAATGCCCAGACAACAACGGAAAAGGGTGGCATTGAAGGGAGGAAATAATCCTGCCCTGTGGTGGAGGTAGCCCATGTTGGGGTAGGTGATGTTGAAGGGAGCTTTCTGGTGCCAATAACCTCTTTGGTATACACAGGGGTCTGCTCCAGAACTGAGCCTAAGGCTGGCAGTGGGCCTGGGGCAATGTGCTAGCCCTCTCTTGCTTGCAAACAGCTAAAGCACTGGGGAGGAATTGAATTCTTTTCGTTCTGACCCCCTAAATGGCCCTATTCATAGGCCAAGCTTCGCTGAGTCACCAGCAGTTTTGCCATCACCTCTGCCTCAGTTTGCAGCAGGACCTCACTGATCCTATTGCCCCCTCTCAGCTTGGCATTGCCTGGACGGAGTTGGTGGAAGGGGAAGAGCAGCTCAGAGAGGCAGAAGCCCAGAGTCTCTCCCAACAGCATTGCTGAAATGTGCTGGGGGCACCCCAGGCTGGGTGCTGCTCACCTGGCCTCCAATTGCTGCCTCTGTGTGAGGCTCTTACTGTTGCAGCCAGCAGAGCATGTGGGGTGACCCCACGGGGCCACTGAGGACACCTCAGAAAACCCATGGAGACCTTTGCTTTCCCTGGGGTCCCGCCCCAAACCCCACAGACGGCGTTTTCTGAGAGTGAGCAGAGGATGAGGAGGGAGAGAGCTGACCCGAGGCAGCTGTGCTGAAATAAAAGTCAAGAAAGTCTCTCGCCCAAAACTACAGGAAAGTTTAATTATCAAGGACAAAACACCATCTGTTTGTGCTGACTGTGACCTCCCGCTGCCCTCGGGCTTTAGCAGCTCTTAAATTAGCATGTTTGTTCGGGGGTATTAGCTGTCGGACATCAGGGAAGCAATTCCCACGGGGCAAAGAGGAGGACGGAGTGGCTGTACACTGAAACACGTGCCGAGGTGATGTGGCGGACTCAGCCGAGATGGGGGAAACAAAACACCCCCTTGGAAAAGAGGATTCCCTCCGAGCATGGCTCTTTGTGAGCAGCAATGAGCTCTGGCAAGCCCAGCATCACTGCGTGTTGCCACTGGCAGGTGAGTTGTGGTGTGAGTCTCTATTTGAGTCTGAGCCTCTTGACAAAAAAGAAAGCCAAGATGTACGCTTGGAGGAAGATTTTGCTATGTAAAGCCAGCAGAATTAAACGACTACTCAATACAGCAGAAATTGGATTAAAATCCAATTTGTTTTCAGCCCTGCAAAGGGGCGAAGATGCATACATTGGTAGCAAGCCCTAGAACTGATCCAGTGATGTCAAACTGCACAGCTCCTTTCTTTGTTTTTTCTTTCCTGTGATTTATGGGATACAGTATCCAAGACAGATATACTGTCACCTTACTACCTACCTTCACTGGAAACTGTGAAGCCAGCTTGGCTGTATGGGAGAAAAACAACTCACCTGGGAGAGGTCCCACTTTGCAAGACTCCAACAGTTCTTTCTCCACCGTGTGATCTTTGCTGTCTGAGCTCTGCTCCATTCTCAAGCCCTGTGGCTGCCAGAGAGGAGTCTGGAGGCAAGGGCATCTGCTTCCAGTATTCCTCCTTCAAGACACTTTTTCCACTAGTAAACCCTCAAAGCTAAGTGCTAAACATGCATTGGGATCTGCCATGAGGACTTGCATCCCAAGACCACAGATCCAGGACTAAATTCATCCTGGGGCAATTCTGGGCCTCATGAATCTGGAGGTGGCCATGCTATCAGACTCCAGGAGTAAGCGGAGTGTTAAGGGCCTGCTTGGCCCTTCACTCTCTGCACCACTGGTGCATATCATCCTGCTGCCCATCACCCTGCTCCACCAGCTAGGCTGTTGCTGGACTCTCCAGGTTGTCCTTTCTTTCCAGTCCACAGAACCAGCACCTACCTCTCCAGCTCCTCTCTACATATGCCTTAAAACTATCAAGTTTTTGTCCCTGAGCAAAAGACAAGAGCCAGCATCAAGTCTCACGCTGTGCATATGCCTCTCCTTAGGGTCCCTCTCCCTCCTGCAATCCCCTAATCCTGTCTACCCCTTAAATCACATCACAACTTTGCTCCTCACCTTTGCAGGAAAACCAGTCAGTATTAGAAGGACAGCTCTGGCAACGTCAAATTTGACTTGGAAGTCCCCTTGCCAACCTGCACCCCAGTGATCTCCATCCTGGGAGGCTGGTGTTCTGCAGACCTCCTGCCTGGAACCTGCATTCATTCCTCCCCTCTCTGGGGGCTAGGCAGGAGACAGGAACTAGGGTGCCATCCCTGACCAGCTGGCTGCCTTCCACCAGGCATGGCAGGGCAGATGTGGACCACGTGTCTGTTTTGTCTCAGGACCCTTTCTGCAAGCTCCAGCACTGAAGGAAGAAAAAAACACCAGCCAAGAGCTGCCATGGAGTCCCCAGCAGCATCCAGCCCCCTCCCAAACTCTGGCTCAACTCCATCCACTGGGGCAAGATAGTCTAGGGGAGGGCTTGTTATTTAATTAGAAAATATTCATCAGCATTTAAAAATAAAATAATAAAAAAGTGTCAACCAGCTGGGGCTGCAAAAGCTGGGGCGTTTTTGGCTCCCAACTGAGTGCTTTGATAGAAAGGCTTTTTGGAAAATACTGTAGAAAACATTTAATTTCTCCCAAGGCCTGCATATGGGGCTCATCACTCGCGCATATTGCACAGAAATATTCATGTGTGCTGGCCTCCTGCTACAGGATGACGAAGGTTCACCAGTGCAGCATGCAAGAGGGGCTCCTTCCCTTCCCTGGTTTTTTTTTCTTTTCCCCTTTGGAAGAGGAAAGCACGGTATTTCACTTTCAATCCCTGAATATTTGTCAATGGCAGAACAAAGGAAAAGCTGAGCCAGAGTCAAGTCTGCTCATACGCATCGGCTCACTGCACTCACCAGCGGGTAGAGCCACAGACGAGCAGCAAATGCAGGGAAACAGATTTCTGCTTCAGTTTTGCTCTTTTCTGGTTGCCTAAGCCCATTCTGATGCTTCCTGGATGGAGAGTGGATGCCTGACTTCCATCTCCCTGGCAGAGCAAGAGGTTTCAGTTCAATACCGAGCTCTCCACCCCAAGGACATGGAGGTGGCTCATCCTGGATTTGCTGCCAGGTATATGCTTTAGTTAATGCCTTTCTGCAGAACTCAGGAAGACTGAAAATACTCCACTGTGGCTGCAGAGCCAGTCCCAGCATGGGGATGACTGCCATGGCTTGCTTAGTCCCTTCCCTCACCTCCCGCTGCTGCTGGTTCTCTCCCTTTTACCCTCAACTTTTGGCTCAGCAGCACTTTCTTTTCTGCAACAAGTCAATGAGCTCTTCTGGAAGGAGCCAACCTCACACTGAGCATCTTCTTGCCCTTTCACTGGGATGCTCACCTCCAGCAAATGCTCCCTTCCCTTTGTTGAGGCCCTCTCTTTCTGTAAGCCCCTGCCTCTGACTGCTCTGCCTCCTGCCCCGCAGCTTGCCTGTGCTGCCTAATCTTCTTTAACCTTTCCTAAAGCATTTGTGCTCTCATTTCCCAGCTCTGGCTGCACCCCTCATTCCTATCAAGCAGCTCTCTACAGCTCCAGCACCTCCCAGCACAGTGTGCACCACTTGCAGATCCTCCTGACTGGAGCAAATCCTGACTGGCTCCCAAAAAAGCTTCTTCCTGGCAGATGAAAACTTAGGGCACTAGTGAAAAGAAACCCTGGGCAAGGACAGGGGGAAGGAGGAGAAACCATCTGGGCCCACTATCTCTGTGGCTGAAGTGAAGGACAGCTCAGGGAGCAGGTACAGCTCCAGCCACGAGCAGAGCACACCTTTATGCAGGAGTCAAACTGCCATTCTTAAACACACTCTTGGAAAGTATTGATAAAAAAAAATCTATTCAATCTTCAAAACAGGAATCATGCCTAAATAACTGTGCACACTAATGTGCACACACAGACACAGACACAGACACACACACACTCACACACACTTTATTAATTTTCATATTTCTTGGCAACCTTTCCCACTTGGAAAAGGGAAATTTGATGCCAAGTATATGCCCAGACAGAGTCTGCAAGATCCACCATGGGAAAAAAAATTACATGGAAAAACATTTCCTTAAACCACATTTGGAGCATTGTGCCCAGTTTGGGACCCCAGTACAAGATGAGCATTGCTGACCTCCAGCAAGTCCATGAAGGGCTATCAGGATGGTGATGAGGCTGAGGCACATGGGCATGAAGACAGATTGAGGAAACAGGGCCTTTACAGCCTGAAGAAGTTATGATTTTGAGGGGGCCAAACAGTCACCTGACAGCACCCAGCTACAGATTCCTGAGATGATGGAGATAAACTCTTTCCTCTGTGGTAGAAAGATGAGGGATGAGAGGCAGGAGCTGCAACAGGAAAGGTTCAGGCTTGCTACACGGAAGACTTTTTGCCAAACAAGTCACCTGCTAGAAGATGAACCCCGACAGGCTGTGAGACCTAGAGGTTTTTAAAACCCAAATGAGCAAACTAAACTGGTCCACACTCAGTATTCACCATGCCTGGGGCAGGAGGCTGGACTAGAGACCTCCCAAGGTCACTTCTCCCTTGGATGGATGGATAAGCATGCCATTGTCAAGAAAAATTAAAGTCCACCACAAATTCTGAGGGGAATGGCTCTGCTCAGTGCTCCTCTCAAACATGTTGGAAAGCAAAGTCTGATTGAACAAATCTGACCAGCTCTCTCCCTGGAGCACGATATAGACCATGGGGATGGACAGAGACCATGGGACTGCAATGTACCAGGGCAAGATTCTGTGCTCAGCTCATCCCCATCAATGAAGTGGAGACCAAGGAGATGGCTGTCTTCCCCTTTTCCAGACTTCTGTCTGTGAGGACTGACTCACACGACACCAGTAAGTGATTAATGAGCGGCCAAGGCCGTCAGCACGAAGGCTGCGTGCATGGGAGCTTGCATGTATGTGCACCGCTCCCCGAGACTTGGCGGGGAGGGGAGCTGGGGGGAAGAGCGCTGACAAGCAGATGATTAATTGAAATGCAAGCAGGAGGAAAAGTAATGTCCGCTAAAACTATCAGGCGGTGCAAGCATGGGAAAGAAACTCAGAGATGCCGTCTCCATCCCTGCTACGCACGTATGGCGCCTCCCAGCTCTGAGCTGCTCGCCAGTCCCTTCCTGGCTTCTATTTTTGCAGGTGCAATTCCGTATTTGAAAATAACCATGCTGCACACGCACATATATATTTTTCCTCACCATCCCCCGGCTCATTGCACATGGAAACAGCAGCGATGGGAGAGCAAACCTCCCAGACTGCAGCACACAGCAGCAATTAGACATGCAAGCAGCTCGTTACCCCATGCCTTGGGGTGAAGGTGCCCACAGCCCAGATTCCTCACACCATCCACATCTTCCAAGTGGCACAGACTTGAAAACACACATAAAGTTACCAGTTTGTGCTAAAATAATAATAAAATTCAAGAAAGGAGAAAAGAAGCAAATAAAAGAATCTGAAAGCTCAGGTCTGGCTCAGCTCTGAACCATTGCTGGAGTCCATGTATTATATCCCAAGTATTGGAGCTGGGGTGATTGCACTATCGGCAAAGAGTGAGAAAGCTTTTGTTTCTCATCCAACATAAACAGGCTCAGCTTGGGTCACCAAAGAAGAGGACTGGAGATACAATGTGGTACATGCTGTTCCCCTGCACCATGCTGGGAAAAGCACAGAGGAGGAAGTCTGAAGAAGCAATAACGGGTTTCTGTTATGGTCATGGTCAAAGCTAGCATCCTGGGAATGTCCTGCCTCCAGCTCCTTCTCCAAAGAGGAGGACAAAAGGTAAGACCAAAGAATCCTTCCGCAGACAGGAGAAGATTATGAGCTTTGAAGTTTTGGCTTGGAAAATCAGGGTGTGATCTTGCTGGTGGCTTCTTGAAGTAACCATAGTGCAGAAGACAAACACCAGATCCTTGTGAGCACTGAGCAAGTGGGGCTTTACAGATGCTAACTAAAACATGACCCAACTCTGCACTGCTGGAACATGGTTATTACCAGCTTTTGCTTGGCAAGCTGATCCCCAGCGAAGGCAACGGGCTCGAGAAATTAACTTGGTGAGTTGTTCAGCACTTTGCCACTCAGGTAACAAGCTGAGCTGTAGGCGATTGCATTGGAAGGCTTCACGAACCACTTGTACCATTGACATGGTTTAACACACTGCTGTTTATGAGACAGAGCAGTATTTAAAAGACACATTTCTCTCAGAGCCGCACATAAAATTTGATAGCTAAATAGCTGTAAATGCTACTGAAGTCTGACAACTCAAAGAGAAATCGAGGGCCTGTCATGCGGAGTATCCGCCAATACAACCGGCCCCGCAGAGCCAGCGAGACTTCTAGTCTCATAAAACCTTTTTTATATTGGAAGTGAGAATTTGTGCAGTGCATATGAACTCTCTTTTATTGGGCTGGTGTGATGCTGAGAAAATGCAGTTAAAGTTGTACAAGTCCTCCTTGGAGCACTATTGGGGTGCCTATAAATCAAAAGGTTTATCCTGGAATGGGTTTACTAAATAAACCCTCTTTAATTTGGGCTCGTGCTGAGCAGCAGGACTACAGTGGCAGTGGGTATTTCCCCAGGACACTGCCCATTCACACTTGTGGAACAGGGCCAGCCCCAAATGAGTGGTCTCTGGCCAATGTCCCCACTCTTGGAGGCAAGAAGAGGATCTCAACCACAGAGCATCCTCTAGAGTCCAGGACTGCTCTCATCTTTCCTATTACAGGGGTTTTACCCTCCCAGAACACCTGTGACCCTCCACAATGTTCCCACCTCGCAGCCCCAGTCCAGCTGCTGCTCTGAACCCAGTCCAGATCCCTGTGCCTACGCAGCTGATTCGGCAAGCTCCTGGGAGCATCCTAGGTTGGAAGTATGACAGACCCACCTTCAGCGCCCAGTGGAAATGGAGTATTTCCGAACCTTCACAAAGGCCTGGAGTGCTTTGCTTGTGGAGGAAGATTTCGGCCAGCTCCCTTATTCCCCAAAGACTCCTATATCTCCACTCTACAGCTGCATTAATTATTTCATCTTAGTCTGGCTTCCTCGTTAAGCTAACCTAGACGGCCCATGGCTGAGTGACAGCAAACCAGTCTGCAAAAGCCCAAGCCAGCAGTGCTGGAAACCATAGGCTTGACGTGGATTAATATTACACATATCTCAAACACGCAATCTTTAGAGGACCTGAGGCTGCTGGCTGGATGGGGAAAGCCTACACAGAGCCAGAAGCAGAGCATCCAGATCAAGCCTGGGTATCAACATCTCACCCCACATTTGGCCAGCAGGGTCTAGCCTGATGGCAAGAGCAATTTCCTCATGGATGCCCTGAAGGTGAGGGGAATGGAAGGCCTCAGCACTGCTGCCAGTGGACCTGCGTGTGACACAAAACATCTGTGTCAAAGGTTGGGAAGTACAGCTCCTCTGGCACTGGCTGCGGGACAGCCACTTCACCCCAACAACGTGGATGTGAGTTCAGCTAATTTTGGCTCGGGTTTCCCATGAGATGTCTGGCTTTTGTGGGCTGTAAGGACGGCACTTCGGGGCATTACTTTTTCAGCGCTGCCAAATCCAAGGCTTTTGTGCAAATCCACTGCATTTTGCCATCTCCGCAAACAAGTGCAGAAATACAAGACTTCAGCCCCCTAGAATCCTCCAGGGAAAATTCAAAGCAATGAAGAAATATGAGTTGCTTTTCCATGAACCCATTGAAAAAAAGGAAAAAAAAAACACCCTGAAAAAAACCACATTACTTTTCAGCCCAATTTTGCCAGCAGTACAGGTCTTTTTCCCACAGTCTAAGGAATCAACACATTTTCAAGTCACTCCTGCTTATGGTATTGAATATCAGAAAAAGATTGCCTTTCATTCAGCAGCTGTTCTGGGACACTGAGAGAAAAGGCAAGCAGTCTAAACTTAGCAAAACATGAAGAAAGGCTTCGATACATTTAAAAACTAGTCACAAAGACTGCAACAGGAAAGGAGAGGTCTGCAAGGGGTGTGTGCAGAGTGTTTTGGTGTTGCAGCATCCTTCCACAGACCCAGTCTCTCATGGCAGCAAAGGGATCCTCACAGTCCTGTTCACTCCTACCTATCCTTGAAAAACATAGGGATGTGTCCTTATTTCTCCAGGAAAATCAGCAGTATCTCCTGATTTCCACACCTTCAGCCTTTCTGACACATGAATGCCCTGGCATGTCTGTGCTGCCAGTGGGGAGTGGGCAGTTCCAAAAATAAACCAAGCAGCTCAGTGTATTAAGAGGAAACCCAAGGGAGGGAACAGCAATAAGGGTCAGAGGATTTGCTGAAATAAGCTCGCCCTTAGGCACTGGAAGGAGACAAGCCTTGATTTCCTACAGGCTTGTGCAATTTAATTCCCCCACACCCTCAGCAACAGCTCTAACCTCCTCCTGCTCATCCAGTGTTCCTTGCCTCATCCATCACGATGGGGCCAAAAACCCAGAGCTTTTCTGAAACAAGGTTATGGGCCTGGACACCAACTCTGGTGGCTTTCTCTGTCTGTCAGACCTGGGAGCCATCAGCCAGAAGGATGGTGAGTCCTCACCAGAGAAGGCTGAAAGTGTAGCAGACCACAAGAAGGAGAACTACTGAAGGAAAGATGAGAAGCCAAACTTGGCAAATATCAGCACTGAAGTTGAATCATGCAGGACATCAATACTGGGTGAACACCCCCAATGATGTCCTCAGGCAAGGGATCAGAGACAGGCACCTTGTCCCCATCCCATCTGACCCCTGGTTCCCACCTGGCCCCCACAGAGCCACAAAAAAAGTCTTAATGACACCAGGTAAGCAAAGAGCCATGACCGCCAGGCTTTTAACAAAGACAAACTGCCTCTCTCCTTTCTCCCAGATTGCAAGCAGATGTGTGCTTAAATTACCTGCTGCTGACTGTGATGCTTAGTGAAGCGCCATGGTCTAGGAGCAGAATGAAGAAAAAATGTGTGAATCGAGGGAAGGGAGGATTAGCAAGAATTCAGCTGGCTCTGGGAGGGCAAAATGTCGTCATCGCAGAAAACAAATGTCACTTTCATTGCAAGACAAGCATTCGTGACTGCTAGCACATGGGAAACCCTCACTTTGTTAAAGTCAGTGATGAAATTAAGAAAGTTCACAGAAAGGCTGCAGGGCTGGGTATCGGCTCCCCAACAGGAATCACTTCCAGCCCACAGCATGCTACAGGAGTAGTGCTGCTTGTGTTACATGGTCTTGTCTTCTTCAGTCCTGTGTACCCAGCTGCATGGCTTGTACACCCTGGCTCCAGTCTGCTTCGAACTCCCTGACCTGGCTCCTGCCAGTGTTGGCTCCTGTGCTGGGCTGCATGTCTCCATCCTTTTTCTTGAGTCTCCTCAGTCATGTTATGGGAATGCAGCAGCCCCCCGTAGGGCACAGACACTCAGGGGCCATCTTGAAGGTTCTAAAAACAAGACTAATAGAACAAAGGCCTGGAGAAATGCACCCCCATCACGCTGGTCCTCTGTGATATATGAGGAAAAGAGGCACTGCACCACCTCTGCCCCTACTCAGAGCCTGGTTGCACTTGTACCAGTCGCAGCTATACCCTCATGGGATGTTCCCAAAGCCTGTGGCTTCAGTGTACATCTTTGCATCAAGGGCAAGGCTCCAAGCAATGACCCCTTAGAGAGCGAGGATGTGGGTGCAGCCAAGGAGAGCCCAGACACTGTGCTTCTTCTGTGACAGCAGCAAATTGCTGCAAGGATCCTCGGTCTTTAGAAGAGCATCCAAGGAGATGTCCCATCTCCCAGCAGTGTCCCATATAGCAGCGCAGTGTTTTGCAAACTGAGCCATAGAAATCAAGCCCAACCTTTCCCCCTGCTGCTCCTGGCTTTCTCTCTGCAGAGCCCTTGTGGGTCACACGTGGCGTCCCACTTCCCAGCACAGCTCTGCCGGCTGGAGCAAAGAGCAGAGTCAGACCCCAAATTGCAGATTAGTGTGTTGGGTTCATGAACGGGAAACAAAAGATCGGAAATCTCTGAAGTGCACAGCTGGAATCCACACCCCGACCATGTTTTTGTGAGATATCACGTACATTTTTAAAAGCTATCTAGAGAGGGTTCTGCTTTAAAACAGCCTGGCGGCTGCTGCACTGACACCATCGCCTGTCACGCTGACCAGGACCTTCAACAGTTCCCTGTCCCCCACAGGCCATGCTCATCTGTAGCCTTTAGCCTTAGGTTATGAAATTACTCAAAGAAAGGATTAAATGTCCTCCTCTGCATTCGTTCAACACCAGCTGTGGAGGGAGGGTGGGAAAGGAAGGACATGTGACCCAGAAAAATCACTATGGGATACTACCTGCCAACACCCTGAAATGGTGGTCCCCAGAAACCCTAGGGTTCCTCTCCCCATCATATGTATGGCCTCACAAGGTCACTGCAAGTGGAATGCTCATGAGCAGTGATACTCATATGGCACCATGAGGAACATAGACTGTAAAAGCACTCACATTTCTCATATCACAAATGTGGTTTTTCTCCTCTCAAAGCCCCTGCAACTGCAACTATATGATGGGATGCTGAACTACGAGGCCTTTTTCTGTGCTTCCAGGTTTTAGCTTCCAGGCTAAAAAGTGATCCAAGGTAAGATCAAATATCCTGTGAGATGCTTAAGTACTCTGTTTCTTAACACCACTGATCTCCAAGAAGTCCTCCAGTATGCTGCAGGAGGCTGGGTGAGGGTTTAATTCCCCTCAGGGCTTTGTGTCTTCCTCATTGACTCTTCTTCCTATCTCTTGCACTGCCTGAGTTGCAAGCTGACCCCTCAGCTTAGCTGTCCAGGATGTTTGCTTCGTCTTAATTCAGAGCTTCTTATCTGAGAGCACTTTCTTCCTGCACTGCTAGCCAGAAATGACTGGCCAGCCCTGCCTATGTCTCCTCCTTCCCCGGCCTCCTCCGCCCCAAAGCATTCTCCATGATAATTTTGCACAGCAAGCATTCCATCCAGGAAAACGTGGGTTGTACTATTCAAACTGACTGACTTCAGAATAGTAGCAGCTCCTCCATCCTCCCTGCCCACTTCTTTTGGCCAAGGAGAGTGGACACGAGACACTGCATTTCTAATTCAAGTAATTACTTTAAAATCCAGTGTGAAATTAAATTCCAACCCAGTGACATGCACCAGCCTCCCCAGAAAGGGAATACTTTGGGAGCCTCTCCAGTGATTGTCCCTTAGAGACTGCAGAGAAGGTGCAACATGTTGATGCCAGGATACACCAGGCACCCTGCTCTATGCACTTGCCATGATGAGACATGGAGCAGGACACCACATCCCATTTGGGTGTATGGATGGGTAAACACTTTCCCATCCATACAACAAATACCAGAGCCAAATATCCAGCAGAACAGCCACAGGCTCACCCCAACATGGGGAAGAGCCAATCCAATCCAATCTGGGACAGCAAAACTGTGAGTGAAATCCTCTTCCAGCAAATGCAGGACCAAGAATGAGATGGCAAACGAAAGTGAGTCATTGAATAAAGGTGTCTGCTTTTTCCAGCACATGTGCGGAGTTATTCTCACCTGAAGATGGCTTTTGGACAGCTAGTGAGCACATGCTATTTCAAGTCAAACATGTCTCGGTCACTGTCCCAGGCAGGGATTTATCTCAGGGTTTATTAATGGGGAAAGCCACCACACTGACACTCTTGCAGCACTGGGGTGAGAGCAATGAGGAATGAGCAGCAACACCTGCTCTGCTTCTCCCAAGGGAAATGATCAAAAAAAAAGAGCAAGACCACTGCCCACAGCCAGGGATGTCTAGCATCGTCCAGACATCTCCAAGCCCGGGCTGCCCTCCCTCTCACACCTAGATGGGAAACCCATTAAACACTGCAAGCAATGAACCCTCTGCTGCTCCTCCCTGGAGGCACTTTCATGGTCAACTTGAGGAAATTGTTCCTGATATGCAGCCTAAATTTCCCTTTGTTGATTTTCAGTTGAGCAGCGGAAAGGTGGGAGCTTTAATGAGACAAGCGGGGCCGCTGGAGGGGAAGGAGCTGTCAGTTTGAGCGAGGCAATACACAGAGCTGTGGTTTAAGTGAAACAGCTATTGCGAAAATCACAGAATCCTACAAACTTGGGATGGAAAATGTCTATTAACTTTCCCAATGGGCTAACATGAGCTTGTTCCCCCACTTTCTAATGCTTCTCCCAGTCCAGCTATTTGATTGGGACCAGAGCTCTGCAAAAACATGAAGGGCTCATTCTTCTTCTTCTTTTTTTTTTTTTTCCCCAGGAATTGCTGCATGTGGAATAAAGTGTTGGACCTTATGGCCAGATTTTCTTGTTTCATCCAAGGGTAAAGTCTTCAGTTTTTTGCCTCCTTACACAACTTCTTCTGCCCTGTAAACCACGTGTCCTCACTGCCCCGGCCCTGAACTCTTCCAGTGTATCATCCAGGGCATGATGTGTGTAGCAGCAAGTTATTACCAACTTATGTTTGAAAATAAGAGTTTTGGGGGGTCAGAAATGCAACACAAAACTGCAGACAGCTGCATTCTGGGACACAGCTGCTACTCAGCAAGGCATCACCCATCTCATGTGCTTCCTCACAGCAGCCCAGAATGATACTGCATGGCAAATGGGCACTAGGAGAAGTTCACTGGATATGAACCCAATGCCATCACTATTTTTTCCACCTCTAACTGAGGAAAAGGCTTTTCATCAGCAGGTTGGACAATTCAATGCTCACAAGAGTGTACCTGGGATCTGCAGATACGTGAGCAAGGGGTATGTAAGGGAACGATGGTGCACCCAAGTGGGTTCAGCATGACATCTGTTGCTTACAGCAAATGGGAGACCAGGACCTAAAAATCCAGCTTGAGAGATGTGATTCAGCAAGCAAAAGAACAATGGTTGGGCCCAGAACACTGGGCTCCTCTGCCTTACTCACCTGAACAGCAACAGGTGAGTAAGCATCAGGTGAGTAATCATCACCTGTACATGCTTGAATCCCCAAACCAGGCAGGCTACTGTCAGGGGCAAAAAAGCTTCCAGGCTGTGCTGTACCGCTGTGAGCAGGGCTTTGCCCACTATAGTCCCACAGGATTATGGAAATAGAGCCATCACAAGAGAAAGACCATGCAGGGCTGGGCTAACTCAACACAGAATTATTTGCCTTAATTGCAAACTTTTTGCTTGAATGTCGGAAGTCTGCAGGGCAATAGAAAGGTGTTTTCCACTCTGCTTTTATGGACTTGTATAGGCAAAGTGGCTGCATACTCCTGTCAGGCTCTGTCTTCCTGGGGATCTGTCACCCATAAGGTTTTACTGGCGCAATGGAGAAGAGGGTGTTCTTGGTGGTGCTCAGTGAGGGGGTTAGGTGGGCAGAAGCCCTCCCTTGCACCCATGTTTGGGTCAAAGCAGTGCATTGCCTCCCCAAAATCAGGACCCAATGCCCCATGCTGAAAAGGCATGCACCCCCGGACACCAACACCAATTTTTGGAAGCTTGTCAGGCAACACATTAACCTGCTGAGCAGGCAGCCCTGGAGTTTCCCCTCTGCTGCCCTCACAGTGCACTTTGGTGTCACAAAAAACCCTTGCAAGGTATGGGTTCAGCACACTTGCTGCAAAAACTTCAGTAAGAGAGATCCACATCAAAACATTGAAGAAAACCTACCTCATTCCCTCTGGTTTAAGCAACAGGACAAACTCAAGTGAAGGGGAACGAAATAAGAGATTTTCCCCATCTATTTCCTAAACATCAGGCAAGGGAGCACATTGTATGGTACATTGCAAGTTTGGGATGTGGCAAGACACCAACCCGCATTTTCTGTGTTGCAAAACCACCTCCTCTGTGGCAGCTGAGATTTCAAAGCATAAGCTCTGACCTTGGTAATACTTTTTACATATTGAGTCACTCCTGACACTAGAAATACCAGGGGGAAAGGGTTGGGATTTCAAAGATTTTAATGCATGGCTGGATCTGTTAAGAACTGGGACAGCCCCAGCTGCCTGCCCAGCACTCCAGCCCTCTGCAACTCTGTATTACAGGAACAGGGCAGCAAGATTGAAATTATCTGAGGCAATGTAAAACACTGGCACACCAGACTAGGCAAGAGGAGGATAAGGATTCGAAGGAGGATAAGGCACAGCCCTCCAACATGCCTTGGGGTGACCTGGCCTAAAGGTGGTGAGCACAGCTGAGTGAGCGATTTCCCGTGTTTTATTAGCCATGTCCAGTGGAGGATGGATTGAACAGGACAGCCCTTCTTTTTCTTTTCCTTCAGGAAAGAATCAGGACAGGTTCATGTTCTTTGCCTGTGAAGGTAAACACCCCAAAAATGAGGGGACAGGAGAGAGGAGACTCAGCAGAGAGCCTTTTCACTCGAGGGAGCAAAGATAAATGGTCAGGTGGATAGCAAAGGAGAGGAATCCTTCTCACATGTGACATCCTACCCCATCTGGTCCCTTCAGGCTGAACCTCAGCCTGAGGGTCAACCCCCCTGAGACACTTTACCAGATACATGATTTGATTTCCCAACTCTCTCCTTTCTCCCAGCAAGGGAATAGCAGTCTCCTAGAGCCCTGATTTGCTAAACAAAACACTCCTTGAAGGTCCCTTGCAATAACATTTGCACAGAAAATTGACATTCTTTCTCCTCCCATCAGCCCTGATACTGTTTGTTTGTGAGTTAATAACTTGAACGCTTGGCTGAGCTATTGATCCCTTCTCAGAATGATCATTCTTTTGTCCAAAATACACAAAAATAAAGGAGTGAGCTTGCAATGGCAAAATGAACTCGGTGCTTGCATGTGGCCCCAGCGGCATTGCAGGCAGAGCCATGTCCTTCCCAGATGCTCACAGTATCTTCTGCAGACACAACCGTACAAGGTTGGATTTATTTCTCTTCATTGCCAAGGAAGAGACATTGCAGCTTCCAAGCCGAAAGTGAGCTTTCACAACCCAAAATTAGAAAGATAACTGGTGCATGTAGGAGTCTGTGCTAAGGTGTCCAGCAGGAGTGGTGTGTGGGTACCATCATGTTCAGCTATAGGAAAGGCAGCACTTCAGAGGCCCAAATCCCCAGCTGAAGGAGAGGGGGTAATACCAGATCAGGCCCTCCATCCAGGGCATGGCGCTCCTTGGGCTTTTTTTATATTAGACAGGACCAGGCGTTCCAGAGGCATAGCAAAGCTCCAGGTTTCATTCAACCCCTCCTGCCAGCACTCGCTTGAAAGTAGATCCCCCTCCAACACCACACCTTACAAAACCTGACTAAAGGAGACAATTAAGGTCTCCAAAATGCCCTCACCCTCCTTAACCACTCCTCTACCCGCAGGGCACTGCACCACCTCTCCCAGGGGAATCTTCGCCTGTGGCCGTGTTTTCCTTGGCAACCTTTTTGCATGCCTCTGGCTAATTGTTCTTCAGACTGCTCTTTTCAGGGGAGATTTTCATGGCAAACAATCAATTTTTTCCAAGTTGCATTTTTTTTTTCCTTTCAAAGCCTTTGATGTCTGGGAAAATAACAAGCAACCTCAACACACGGCTGAGCATCAGGCGAAGGCTGGGAAGCACTAAGCGGAAATGCATTTAGTTGTCTGGGTCAAAAACCATTTCCTTTGTTAAATGATTATTATTGTTCCAAGAGGATTTCAGTGGGAATTGAGGGTGCTTAGATAGATGGATTCACAGGTTTGCTGAGCTTCTATAAGGGTCTCTATATCCTCCACCATAATTCTACATCATAACTTCCAACACCAATAACTCTTCTATGACTCCCAACAGATATTCCTGTGCCTTCCAAAGCAATAACTTCTCAATGAACTCCAGATCTGCCAAATCGACTGTTTTCCCCCTGCGGACGCCTGCTTTTTGGCCCTTCTCACTGCCCCCCTGGGAATCTTGACCCATTTACCTCTCCTTCTGGTTCCAAGCCCAGTGCGAGGGGAGATGAGATCAGAAAGCGATCTGCCTCAGACGTCAACAAATAGCTTTGGCACTAAAAGCTTTCAGTCATCTCCCATTTTCCTGACTGCTCTCAGCAGTCGAGGATCCAGATCTGGACCTGCTTGCACTTCTGAGCAAACCTTCCCTCATCACATGCTGCCCTTTCTCACAAAACTCATTTCTTCCAACCTGTACCTCAAAATTGCTACGAGTGTGTTGTAGGTCTTCCCTGAAGAAATTACTCAGGTTATTCACTGGGGCTAAAGAACAAACACTTAAATAACAAATAAATTGCAATGCATTTCTTGGGTCGCCAAACCTCCCAGTTCCAGTCAGAACAGCATTGTGTCAGGCACAGCCGCACAGAGCTGCTACCTCTCCATGCACTTGATCTTAATGATGTGTTAATTAAGCTAAGGTTAGAGCTGCTCATTACCTTATTATTTTTGGTTCTATCACAGTAATGCTTAGTGGTCTCAATCAGGAGAGACTTATTTCCCCCCTCTTTCAAGTCACAAATTATTACAAGACCTGGCAAAAATAAATGCACATAAGCAAGCTCTGCCCTTTTCCAGGGGATTTTGATCTGTGAGGAAAGAAAGGTTTCAACAATATGTTTGAATCAAGAATGAACATATGCAAGAAGGGAAGAATGACATGCATCAAAAGTTACCCTCTTGTTTGTTGAAAAAGATTTTTTTGGAACAAACTAAAACCCTAGAAGACTAATCTTAAAGCACTAGGTGCTGCGTACAGAGTTGGTTCACGCTGCAGAGTGAATATTGAGCAAGCTATTAAGCTGCGCAAAGGAGGACAGAGGAAGGATAAGACTCCACTTTGGGCTCTCTAGTTGCTATTCCACTCTCTGACCAGCAAACTGCTCCAGCTGCAGGGGCCAAGCATCACCAGCCATCTCTCAGGTCATCTCCATCCCCATCCCATGAGTACACAGAAACAAAGTAGAGCTTCTGCACCTGAATAAATAACCAAGACTTAAAAGAAGACACTAAATTTTCTGGAGAGCATGTTAAAGGAGCATATATGGATGCAATGAGCTTTCATCAGTCCCATGATGAGCTGCCACAGGCACATCCCTTCTTTACTTGTCCTGAGGAGTGGGTCCCTGGTGGACCAGGAGCTCTACAAAACATCCTAGTCCAAAATCCAATAGAGGTCATGAGGGAGAGGCAGATGTGGAATGCCACAGAGGAAATTTGGGCAGGTCCTCTTGACACCAAGAGAGATGGAGGTGATTACTCTCAGAGGGTGATGCTGCTGCCCTGGGAAACTGGGAACAGCACCTCCACTCCCTCTCAGTCGGGAGGAAATAAGCCACAAAGCCCTAAAATCATAGAACCTTAAGGTTAGAAAAGATCTTTTGTATTGTCAAGTCCAACCACCAGGATCTCTCAGTGTCCTAATTCAGGAGGATACAATCCTTCTAACACTGTGGGCACCTCTGACCACCACAGCTGTCAGCTTCTCCTTAGAGGAATCCTAAGATGTTGGTGTAGGAGTCCCACCAATAGGACAGGCTCGCATCACATTCCCCAGCTGTGCTCCAATGACCTGCAAATGACCTGGCCTTTTAAAAGATGCCATCACATCCACACTATCCAATTACTATAAAGTAATTAAGTCCATGATGGACCTCATGACCACTACAGCAAAATGTGAAAGGGAGCCACCTTTACCCAGAGAGTCTAGTTTCTGCAAAGGATCTGCAATGCATATCTTTTGTTGAACATGAGTCAGGACTCCTCTTCCTTGGTTTTCAACCAAAGGCAGCCTTTGCCATTTCTGGCTGCTTCTGAAAATCACTCGAAAATGTCATTAAGAAATGAAGCCTCTAGAAACTGTGTTTCCCTGCCCTGTGCCAAAATCATTGCTTTCCTTTGCATTCGGTGCTGCTATGCTCATAGGGAAGGAGTTGATTCTGTCCCAAAATTTAACTCTTTACTTCAGAAAACCTCCAAAAGTGGAAAAAAAGCACCCTTTCTGAGGGATAGCCCATAGGCAAAAGACTTTAGAGAGGCTCGGCAGTGCTTAAATGGATAATGGAGCAGAAACAGCTCTGGGAACTGGGGCAGGAGAGGGCTTTTCTGGGGACCACGGTGTCTCCTAAAGCAGCAAGTCCCATCGGCTCTGGTTTTCCAAAGAGGTCTCACAGCACAAAGCAATGCAGGCAGACACGCAGCAACTTACTTGGAGGCTCTGGCATCCAGGCTGCGAGCAGGAAGGCGCTGCACAACTGTACTAATTATCTGCTGAACATCTGTCTCTCCCCTACTATTGCGGGGCCAGAGGAGTCCTCCTGCACAGCCGAGGATTAGCGCTGGAAAAGATTTTGTTGACTGTGTGATTTTGCACAGGACAGGGAAGAGGAAAAAACCAACAGATTCCTTGAAAGGAGGGTGTTTCAGGCAGAATCTCTTGGATGAAGGAGAGTAATTTGTGGTTGAAATCAGAGACCTTCCTAGAGCAAGAAGCAGGTGCTCACCATGACGTGGGCTGAGGGATTTCGTTCCTTGCTCCAAATTTGGGGGAGCAGGAGCTTTTCCCCTGTCGTCCCACACCCTGCATGCAACATCAGGGCATCTGTCACAGTCCAGAGGGTTCTGAATCATAATCCTCCTCCCTCCAAAATCCCTTTCATATTTCCCTAAAGCCAAAAATGAGACCACAGAAGATTAATGGAGTGAAACTACAGAGGCAACACAGGGAGCAGTGCATGGTTGGGCTCCCCTTGATCTCTCCATCCACACTTGGTGCATTGCGGTCGTTGTTGGAAGCTGGAGCTGCCCTTCAACAAAGCCACTGGGTTGCAGTAGGAGCAGAGGCTGGGACAGGCAGGATAAGCCTCCAGAGTGGTGAGAGCTTGAACAGGGCTCCTGTTGAAGCACCCAGCCTACTCCACTTGCAGCACAGGTTAATTACCAGAGACCAGTTTGTTGGTGGCTTTCTAGGGCCTGCTTCACTTCCCTGGGATAAAGGTGGATTCCCAAGTTCACCAGTGGCTCCAGAATTTAATAATAAAAATAATAAGACCTTCAGTTGCGGTGTGGTACTCAGGGGAAGGTGTGCATCCTTTTCACTGTCTTGGCTGGGATGCAGCTCTCCCAAAATCCTTCTATATCCAGGGAGAGAGGCAGCAAGGCAAAGGACCTAGGAAAGGTTCCTGGCATAAATCACGCCCTAGTAAACTGAGAAGCCCTTTTTCTGGAGAAGCTATGGAGTGGAGATGGAACTGCAGGCAATGGAACTGGGTGGAGGGAACATATCCCTCATCTTCTAATCTTCAGTCTGCATCCCACCAACCTCAAGAGGTAAAAATTAGCTAGCTTTGTGTGACATTTACCACCCATGTTAATGAGATTTGTGGAAATCTGTGCAAACCCAACCTGACGGAAGCCTAAAAATCAAACCTGTGGAGACATGAATTCCCCACTGTTTAATTAATTCAAATATATTGTGAGCTGGGAATTTTTTTTTCCTTTCAAGACCATCAGGGCGAGAAACTTGCAAAATAACACAAACAGAACGTCCCTTAAAATCAACTGGTACTCTTGGCCAAGCAGAAATGGTTGGGATTTCCAAATATGGCCCATGGGAACAACAGCCCAGGCATTCTTGGGAAGCATCTTGGAGCCTAAACTGTCTCCCAAGAATAAAATCCTTCAGTCCAGCATGACAAAAGAGCCATTGCATGACAGTCGCTATCACACAAGCGCGCAAATTAAGCAATCAATCAAACAAGCAATACCCAGGAAAAGTGCACCAAAGTGCACGTCACACCAGCAGCAGGCAAGCAGGGCTGACCTGTGGTTCCCTCCCATCACACGTGGGAGGCTATTGTGTCCATTCTCCACCACTATCACGGCAAGTGGGGGTTTCTTTTTAGTTTTGGCTTTTTAATCCAAGTTTGGGAAGCAGGACCCTTTCTTGGAGAGAATACAGGTATCCAGCAAATGCATTTGTTTTGGACTCGGACAGTACATAAATCAATGGTTATTCTGTAGAGACATGACAGAGCAAAAAATTAGATGTAAAATTTGCCAGACGGCAAGGAACAAGCTAGAAAGCTCTCCTGGGTCAGGGAGGGAATCCTGTCTCAAAGGTTTGGGATTGTGTGTGTGCCGCTAGCTTCACATAATGACATTCCCTGGGGCAAAAAGGGAAGGAAGACTTTTTAAAATCACCCATGACTTATTGTCTTCCATCTCTTTTAACTGATTCAAAGGACATGACCACTGTCCATCCGTGGACCAAAACAGCAGGATGTGTTTTTCGGAGCCCAGGTGTGCCACCCCAAGAGCAGAGCTGAGCAGCTGTACAGCACCCAGAGGCCCAGATATGTTTGCAAACATATCGGGCAAATGGCTGCATGTTTATAAGTGTATTTTAAAAATCAGATCCTGTTGGCAGGCAACTCTCACACAGCAAGCGGGGCCAAATCCCATGAATAAATTGCTTGGAGAGAGTAGTTTGACGCGCCATTATTCATAACTAATGCAGTCCTAGTAAACAGAAAATGGAGGCCAAATCTGCCTGTATAGACACCAATGACCTCATCTATTTTCACCCTATTTACTGAGCAAAATAGGATCAGAAGAGAGTTACCACCATCCTCTAAAAGGGGAAATGGAGGTTTTGAAGGAACAATATTCCCAACAGCTCTGGAGTGCAGTGGGAGTCTGGTGGGCAGGGATGCAAACTGAACTCAAAGTCAGAGCAGAAATTTGGTCCCACGAGTACAAAGATACAAATAAAGCCAACCGAGCCCTTCTCTCATCTCTGAGCAGCTTTTGCTCAGAGAGCAGTTTGCCTGAGCCAAGAGGAAAGCCAGAGCCAGCAGAGGGGGAACCCCAAAAAGGTGGGACCCCTCCCATTTCCCAGCCAGCATTTCAAAGCAGGTTATGTAGACTTTTTTGGGAGCAGGAAAGCTGCAGTGCACTTCCCAACCTCTCCATACTGAAATTCTAAGCAAAACAGAAAAAATAAACAAGGGAAGTAAAGTGGGAGCAACAGGCTGCTCCTCTAACCAGCACACGACTACTGCAGGCTTCTCAATACAACCATCAAACAGTTGGTTACAGCAAGCACAAGACACAACTCTCATGGTGTTCTAATTCAGAGAAAAAATACCAGAAGTCACTGCCAGGGCATACTGCACAAACAAAACACCCATCCTGATTGCAGATGGGAAGGGACCTTCATGAAGCACAGGTCTGCTAATGCTGATGCAGCTGCCAGAGCAGCAGCTGCTTCCAAGAAGCTGTGAGGCTACAAACCAGAGCACAGACGTGCTATTTCTGCCACATTTCCTATGTTCTTTAAGAATTACATTTATTTCAATTTGGGCAACATATAGGAAAATTGTGAACACGGCTGTGATCATTCTTCCCTTGCTTCCTTTCCCAAATAATGGAAATTTTAAAGGCATTTTAGTTGCAAACTGTTTCACCTTGAAGAGGCCAGCTCAGCACCTCCAAAATTTACCTAGAGAAAACCAGAGCCAGTGACCTGAAGACTGCTACATTCATCTCAGACACAAAGGGAAATATTTCTGTAAATGACAAAGAGAATTTATTATGCTGCTTACAAGTTACAGCCCATTGAAAAATTTGCCCTGATTTGAATCACTGACTTTTCAAAATAAATACTATTCTTTCACCAATAAGCTCAAAATACAAACTAACCACAAAACCCTTTGGAAAAAAAAGAAACATAAAAATTATATCTTTGCATATTATAAACGTCTATTGATCTAACTGCAAGTGTATGTCCACATCCATAATTTCAACATATCATGTATCAGTAATACTTTACACTTTTTTCATATTAAACTATGTTATTTCCATGAAACCAAAGTCCTCAGTATTCCCCTAAAAAGGCTCTTGCCATCTGAACACAGAATGGTTGCATTTCAAAGTATTAACACTAAGAGGACATTTGGTTATGCAGACTGGCATGAACCATTCATAAAGTGAATGCGGCATTGTTGCAGGCACGTCAGAAAATAGAAACAACTTCTATTTGTAATAAAACTATGGGTTTTTCTCTGTCTCCTTTTGCTATCGCCTTTGTCACGTCTCAGACCCTGAATTTATTAAGCAGTCAAAGCAGCTTGGACCAAGCGTGGCATTGCCAGCTCTCTGGGCCTCTTTGTTTGGACGAGCCTTAACATATAATCTGTTTATTAATGCTTTGAAGAGGGGCTGAGCAGCAAGGAGGAAAAACTGGCAGGTGATAATATTATTTAGGCTAATCAAGAGTATGATGGATAGGGGAGACCATCAAAGTGAACGGCAGTGCCAGGCAGTGAGGAAGCACGACGTGATGATAGATGCAATGCACCGCAATGCACCGTATGCTGAAAGGGAGATTTTGAACTAATCACACACATTGCTGCAGCCTAAATTAGCTGAAAACAGCCAGCAAAGTGATCTCAGCCTTTGTTCTGTGGCCACAGCTAAAATGGCAAACAAAATGTTAGCTGAAATACAAAGACCCAGGATTATAGAATACGTGATGCTGTAAATCAACAGTATGCCCTGACCTGTAACGTCTGGATTAATCCTGAATATTCTGCTCAGAGATGGGCAATAAAAGCAATGAGACGTAGAGAGAGTAGAGTTTGAGACTTTAATTTACAAAGGAGGCAGATAAACAGGAAGAGAAAGGAGGTGTAGGAAGCAATGAAAGAAAGCCAACAAATGCTCCTTGAATATGGCAAGGGCAGGAGAGTCCACAAAACCAAAAAGGAGACTTCACACTGCTTTATTTACACATACAGCATTTGGTGCGCATTCAGGTCTTGGGCCACACTGTGTTCAAGCATCCCACAGACCCATGACCAGGGTCAGCTGAGAACATAAATTAAATGTTTTGATTTCTAAGAAGAGTAATAGGTGTGTGGTGGCACTGGAAATGGGTGAAGGAAGGGTCATGACAGGAAAAAGACCACCAAGGTAGAGGGAAGCATCACCACAGTCAGCATGAGATCTTACAGATGAGACCTGTATCTGGAGAGGAAAATGCAACCTGTTCCCCCATCAAGGTGCTCCTGGATGGGCATAGTCAAGGGCCAACCCATGACCTGAAGCAGGCAGGTTCTCATGGGCAACTCTTAGGCATATTTAGGTATTTATGAGTTGGGTTCTCTCTCTTCTGGTATCTCTCTCAACTACTGAGGAGGAGCACCACTTCCAGCACATCTTTGTGAATGCCCATGTCCATGTGGCTCTTCGGGGCAGCTGCTGCTCAGGGTGAGGACACAGAGGTAGAGTCCCAACCTTTTCCAACACCATTGGGATGCTCCTCAACACTGTGCTCCCCACATCCAACAGCTGCATCCTGAAACCACGGTTGCCCTGGGGCAAATGGGCAGACACAAATGCTTGTGCATCTCTGCATCTCTCCCCTCCCTGTTTTCTGAGGTCTGGTGATTTCCCAGCTGATGAACACATTACCACCTCATTCGGCAGCGCCTCGGAGGCGCTCACGTTTCAGGAAAAAGATGAAGTATGAAAATCCCTTTCCTTTCCAATCCAGTTCTCCCAGCAGCGGCCAAGGAGCAAACACAAAACACCTCGGAAAACACAAAAAACACCGGACGTGAGAGGCCGTGCCGAAGTCGCACCATATGCAGGTGTCAGGGAAAAAGGTCTCCTGTCTCCCACGCCAGGCTGCTATCTCCATCCCAAAAAGCCTTTGCATGAGGGGTTGATAGCGGAAGAGGATCCTTTCCCTCCACTGGCTTGACGGTGAACTGGACAAGGTGGAGAAGGGGGAGGATTCATCTAGACATGTCCACTGGCACCAATGGGTATCTGGAGTTGATACATAGCCTTGGAGCCTACAAATATGTCCTGATGACATGGGGAGCTGCACATATAGAGCCCCTACCAAAATATCATCCCACCATTCAGCTGCAAGTGTCACTGGGGAAAACACAGTCCCCTCTCTCTGACCCTGGAGCTGCAGCAAAGGGAGAAAGGCATCAGGTCAGGACAGGAGTTAAACACTATCCTCCCACAGCATCTCCTGGTGACCATCCCTGTCTGCAAACAACTGTTTGGTTGGGGTTTTTTCTCAAATAGGGTACAGCATGTTAAAACCAATGAGGCATAACAGGATCTTGTCCCGCTTCTGCAGCCAACAACTCTAGAGCCCACATTCCGGGGTATTGTTTAGGAAAAGTGAGCCAAGCATCCACAGCATGGTGATGGAGAGAACATGGATCATGCTCTGTTGTAAGAGAGCATGTCAGGTAACCTCCATCTTCATCCAAGGTCCTTGGGAAAAGGCATCAACTCATCATCTCAGGCCAGTGATGCTCTGCAGGAAAGGTCACAGTCTCTTCCCTGAAATGCTTTTTGGAAAGGGGAAAGGGTTTACAGCAATTATGGCACTGTTCCTCCCTTCAATATTCTCACAACCCCAAGCAGAGAAAAAAAAAACCCACAGCTCTGCTCCACACTGTTTTTTCACCCCATAAATAGAAATGGGCTGATCACACCAAATTCGTGCAGGATTTTGTGCAAAGCACAAAAAAATGGGACAGAGGTTTGTTTAGTAGTGACAGCCCAGTCCTGCCTCTTTGACATTTGCTCTGAACCAGTGAACTGCACAGCATTTGAACTTTTGTTTAGACAGATAGGCCTGTGTATTTAGAAATCCTTGAAACTCATCCATCTGCAAAGACAGCAACTCTCGATAATGCAAAAGCTCTAGCCGGGATGCTGAGCTCAGCAGATCTTGCTGCAAATGATTCCTATTAAAGTAAAAAATTACAATGCAAGCGTCTATTTGACAATCCAAGCCTGACACAAAGAAAAAGGAATTAAAAAAACCCATAATATGGTTGTGCCAGGCAAATTTATAGACCACTGAGGAGCTCCGGGAAGGCACTGGAAGACCTATTCTTCATTGCCTGCCCAGTGCCCAAACTCTCCCAGAGGAATGCACCCTCCACCACACATTGGCCCATTCTGGTGCAGTCATCCTGGTCAGGATCTGCTCAGTTGTTCAACACCTCCAGAGATGGAAAACACCAACCTACTTGCCTGGCAGTCAGTTTGGACATCCATCCACCTTTACCATGAGGATCCTCTCTCTTGAAGCCCAGCCTGAAACCCTCAAACTCTGTTACCCCCAGGGTTTATTGCCCCAGGGACACAAGGGCTGGTTTCCAGGGGAGATTTCTTCATCTCTGAAAGCTTACAACTGTTTCGGGTTTTCTCTTCGCCAGACTCAACACTTCCAAACCACAGTCTTGGGGATGTGGGACATGCTTAGGTCCCTGACTGCTTTGTACACTACCAGCAACAGCAGAACACTGAGAAACTCATCACAGGCGATGGCTGGTGCTACACACCAACACTGCTGCTGATTCCACCAGCAAGGACAACATGATACAGCCTATCAGTACCAAAGGAAAAAAACAACCATACTAACCAAGAGTTTGAAGACCAGCTAAGGCCAGAGCAAACCACAGAAGAGCCCTTCCTGTGGTTCTCTTGTCTGGGGCAAGAAGGTGGGATGTGCTGGGGAGATGCCATTGGCACCGTGTTCCCTCTCCCTCTGTGCATGCCAGTGCAGCAGCAGAATTCCCTGCTCCCAGTTCCCTACCCCCCACAAAGCCTAAACCAGCAGATTATCACGTTAACGCTTCAAATGTTTAATTTCCTGCTCCAATTACACTGGTTTTGCAGCAGACAGGCAGGAGGCGGGAAACAAGTAAAAACAAGCCTGGTGTTTCCAACTAAACCCAGACTGACCCCAAGACCACCAGGCTTTCCCTTCATCTCCATAAATGGGGGGTCAGTGCTCTCACTGGAGATGTGGCTGGTTGTAGGCATGGGAGTCACCTGAGTGCCAGCCTCTCAGGCCAGCAGTGTAATCGTTCTCCATTCCACAGCTAAAACGAAAAGGTCCTATTTTTTGGCAACTCTGTTGACCTCCACAACACTGCAGAAACATTTGCTGCACCTCGGGAAAAACAAGGCAGCTGGTGTTTGCGGAGCAAAACAGTACCCAGCTGCAGAAAGGGGCTGAGGGAGCATCAAGAAGAGAAAGGGGATAGGATAGGGTAGGAGGAGGGAAAAACAGTGGGAGTGGGGAAGGGAGGGTATCAGAGTGCAGAGTAGCTATAGAGTGAAATATGGAGGAAAGAAAAGCACATAGGGAAACTGAGGGAGAGCAAAGGCAAGAGCATAAGAAAGGGGGAAAGAGTGCAGGAATGTGGAGAAAGAAAAACAGAGAGTGAGGAGCAAAACACTCAGGAAGCTGCAGGCTGTGGCTGCATGCCGGCTCCAGTGGAGCTGCCTCTGTCTGAATGCTTCCCTTGCCACATTCATTGGGTTGCTCAATCCTCCCCAGATGACAAGAGAGATCTGGAGGAAAAAAGATATCCCAACCCAGGTGTCTCGTAGGACAGCAAGTTCACCTTCAGTTGCTTTCAAAAAATATTTAAAAAATAAATTCATCCATGAGAAATCAGCCTTGAAAGCCCACTGGCTGCTTACAGGGAGGAGCGGAGATCTCAATCTCAAAATCCCATGAAAAAGGCCCAGTGACAGCTCCGCAGCATCCCAATTTGCCCTGGGGCGAAGGTGGACCCTACTGCCCTGGCTGGGCTAAGCCATGGGATCTCACTGCCAGCAGAGCCAGGGACACTTTCCCCTTGAGGTTCTTCCCGGAGGTCACCCATGTCTGCTGTTATTTATAGCTGGCTGAGCACACACACACTGCACTGAGCTCACTTGAGAGCACAGGGAAGAAGGCGAGGAAAAAGGACTGACCTTGGGGTCAGGGCCAGGAATAGCTGCCAGTGGCCAGAAATAGCTAGTGCCATGTTCGGCCCTGGTTCTTCGAGAGCTGCTGGATCGGAGCATGGTGTTTCCAAGATTTTAGTCCCAGTCAGGATAGGATTGATTTCTCCTTCAGACTCATGTTCCTCCATAGCTGCTCTCCAGCTCCAAAAATCTGCTGGGTGGATGGAGCAGGTGGGACAGGGCAGGAAAGCAATCCAGCGGTGGGGAGGGGATGACTGACCTCTGGAAAATGTGCTGGAAAAGCAAGGGAGGCAGGTCGCGAGGAGGGACGAGTTTCAGCACCTGCTGCAGCGAAGCCTGATGCTGACCTGGGAAGGGGCGACGCAGGGGAGCAGATTCCAGAGGATTTTGGCAGCGTGCAGTGATCAGCATGCAGCTCAATGACTCCTTTGGGTGCCTGTGAGAATCTCAGCACATGAGATCAACGTGGATGGTGTGCAGGCACGAAGACCATCACGTGTGAGCCTCTGTCCCACCAGGGAGCCTGTGAGTAGAGAGAACCGCCTCCATGCCCAGGGAGTACGAGGTGTGGGCAACCTCCCCCTCCTCCAAGCATGTGCATGTATGAACACACAAGTCCACTTGCACGTGGAAACACAAAGCCTGGTGCACGTCACCACATCCAGCCCACATACAAAGGACTTTCCTGGCTGCCCTGGCAGGACCTGCCTGAAAACACCCTGGATCCCAGCTCGGCCACCGTGCTCTATGCTTGGCTGTGCTGGAGCCTCCTGCCCCAAGACAGGGCTGGATGCTGCTCCCAGGTCAGGGAACAATGGTTGAACCTTTCTTTCCAGGATCACCACTGGTTATGGAGACAGTGTAAGACCATGGAGTGGGAAGGTCTAATTCTTCAGTACCTACAGCAGCAGCCCCAAAAAGCTCAGTCACTGCTGGAGGCAGACTTCAATTATTAACCCTCAAGTACCACATGTAGGGGCTAACACTTCAGTGACTAAGTGGAAGATGAAAACAGACCGGGGAGCTCGGTAGAGCCTGTGCAGAAGGCTGGAAGCCCTGGGTTGGCAGTGCTTGCCCATTGGCTACCTGGTCAGCAAAGAAAACCACCTCAATTTCCCTGCAGAGATGAGATCCTTACTCCCTACTAATCAAAGAGGAGGTTTGAGCAAGTCCTCTCCCAACCACCCTCCCTGAGGAGCTTCCCAGCCACCTCCAGGGTACTGAGGGAAGGCTGCTGGTGTGACTGCACAGCATCCTCCCCTACCCCACCACGTACAGCACAAACACAAAGTGACTGTTCTGTAAGGTCTCCCTGGGTGGCCACTGCCTGCCTGTGTTCTGCAGCCACAAAGCCCTCACCCTGCAGAACTCAAGGGCTGAGATGCAGAAAGAACCATCTCTGGACTTTTTTTTCTGCATGGTTTTGAGCCACATTTTGGATATGGAGGGAAATCCAAGGCCCACCTAGTCCCGTCCCCCAGGTGGAATATCGCAGCCCAGCAAATCACTAAACCAGTCCTGTGTGCTTCTTCCCAAGAGCTCTAGAAGACACTTTGAGCACCATTGACTGGATTGCTGCACAATGGATATCCCCAGTGTCATACGGGGAGAATGTATAACCCATTGCTCCATTAAGAGCCTCTTCTGCTTTATGTTCTGACCTAGATGCTGTTCTTCCCAGACCCTTGCTGCTTTTGAGTACCAGCTGAGCAAATGCACCTGTGAGGAGTCAGGCAGGGTAAAGCTGACAGGGTATGAAGGCAGCCTGGAGAAGTCTCCCAGCTCACGAGGATGTGTAGCATCAGACAGGTCTCACCAGGTGGCAGCAAGCTGTGCTCACACAGCTGGGGAGTGAAAGAAGCGGCGGAGAAAGCAGAGAGAAAAAACAGAAAAGTAAAGCGTGCTCTAAGCAAACGGTTGAGTAGAAAACACACAGCTCTGGTCCAGACCTTCCTGCCTCCTGCAAAAATACACACTTAAGCAGGTATTTCTTGCAGGTGGCTTGTACAGGGCTGGTGGATACAGTTCCCGCAGGTGTTGCCCATCACTGGCAGCTGTCCTGTACTCCTGCAGCAGCTTCACATGCGGGTGTGCAGGGTGGCCTGCCAGATCCACTTCCTACAACAGTGGCCCAAAGAACTGTGCAGCCAGGTGCTGCCATGAGCACGGAGATCTGCAGCCTGTACCAGCTGGGGGAATTCATCTGTCCAACCATGACACATCAAAGGCCCATGATCTAGTGGGAGGTGTCTCTGCCCATGGCAGGGAGGGGCTGGAACCAGATGATCTTTAAGGTCCCTCCTAGCCCAAAGCATTGTGTGATTCTATGAAATAGAATAGCTATTATATTGAATATGAATATTCTATTCTATGAATAGAATATCTATTCTATGAAATAGAACAGCACCTCATCAAACCTATCCAGGAGCCGAAGTATCCCCTTGAAGGTTCTCCTCTTTGCAACATGCCTCTAAGCCCAGACCACATCAGCCCAAAGCCCCGGAAAGAAAAGGCTTAACAGCATCAGCTCCAAAAAAGCCATGTCCCAGTGGGACCACCACAGGAGTTCCAGGAAGGTTTGTGCATGCACATCTGGGGCAGAGCCAGTCCCAGAGAGCATATAGAGACCTCCCTGTCACTCCAGCATGCAAAACTCAGCATCTGGTCCCAGGGTGGGTTGTCTTTTTTTGTTTAACAAACTACTCTCCAGCCTTGTAAGGCGAGTCCCCACAGTGCCCAAATAAGCTGAGTATTTTTGGCTGCAGTCCCTGTAGCCTTGGGCTGGCCTTTGGGAAATGCACACCCTGCAGCCCTCCATGCCCTGGTAATTGAAGAGGCTGCCTCTTTTCCGCGCCAGAAAAGGGATTACAGGACACGCTTAAGGGCTTGAATTCATAACCTTCAGTGTCCCCCGGAGCTAGGGACCCTCCTGCCTGAACCGCGGCAGCAGCACCACTAGCCGGCAGCACTGCCAGCCGTGTCCATCCCAGGCATCCAGAGGGCACGGCCAGTGTCTGAGCTTCATGCTGGGGCAGAGCATGCCAACCCTCTGGGCTGCTCACAATTAGCCACTTTTGAGGCTGCAAGGAGACAAATTACTATAATTTAAGAAATAGACTTTATCTTACAACGAGTGCCTTACCCAACACCTATTGATTCCTGCTCCCCTTCCAAAGAACTCACCACAATTAAGTTGTCACATCCTTAATGCCCACATAAAAATGAGTCAGCTCCAGTGTCTCCCAGAAAACCTCGAGTGTGCAGGATTACAAAACCCAGCTGCCGAGTTTCCTTTTTACTCCTGAATTAGCTGAGATGAAATTTATCTCGGTGGTAGACAGCAGAGCTTTTATCTGCATCCCTCTGGCTGCCATGAAGCTCACACACAGCTCGTGTTTTACCTCTCCTCTTCCAAACTGGCAATAGGTTTGTCCTCCACAGGCAGAGCATTAGGGAGAGCAGAAACTCAAGTTTTCTGGCTTGGAGCCCTTACAGAGCAGATCCCTGGCTGCTGGGACAGCAGGGCATGTTGCTGAGAGGTGGGGGTTGCAGTTGGTAAGATCCCATCACTCAAAAGGGCTGGTACAAGGCTGCCATGGGTTCTCTTGCCCCACAGCATGTTCCTGCCCTGCTGGGAATTTTGCTGACCTGGGACACAGGCTGAGCAGACAAAAATGCATCACATTAGGATGTTGGGGCTCAGTTCCCCCACTGCCACAAACAGACTGAGTGTCGGTGACACCTTTAACAAGCAAGCAGCTAGGTCCCAGCAACACGGAAGGTTGCAGATCAGGAGGGATTTCCTTGCAGAGAGCAGGTGAGGTGAGTGTGAGTTGCTTCTCCCCTCCCTCAAATAGCCAATTAAGCTGCTGGTTTAATATCCAGGCTGGAAACA
Organism: Myrmophylax atrothorax; assembly: GCA_026770055.1. Lineage (NCBI taxonomy): Eukaryota > Metazoa > Chordata > Aves > Passeriformes > Thamnophilidae > Myrmophylax > Myrmophylax atrothorax. Next base: position 8,229,449 of record JAOXXN010000364.1, on the reverse strand, counting down.
TCACCATGCACAACTACGTTTCTCTTGCTCCCCAGTGGAACAGCTCAGGAGTTTACAGGCTCAGCCAAGGCTGCTCCCCTGGACCCTCCCAGGGACACTGTGGAGCAGCCAAGGTGCCTCAGAGAGATTGAGGGAAGGTGAAAAAGCCCTAGGCATTCAGTAGCATCACGGAATAGGATTGATTCAGTTCTAGGACACCTCAGAGTGCCTGCAAATCCTGAGATTTTGTATTTCCAGCACCCCAGACCAGCTCAATAGGACGCTTTCTATCCCACTGCTGCTCACCAGGAGACAGGAGGACAGCCAAGGGGAAAGATAGCACAGAAAAACAGCAGCAGGGGGGAAAAGTCACCATAAGACCATGATGCCAGAGATTAGGAAGAGATCTTCAGAGAAACTGGGGAGCTAGACCTATCACACACCACACACTCTGGCAGTGAGCCACCAGCTGCCGTTCTTTTCACCGATGCAGCGGATAGATTTGATAACCAGTACCACTTAGTGGGGATCATCTCTCCCTCTCCATCTCTGGACACTTATTTTGCTGCAGGAAGAGTTGCAGCCAGCTCTGCAGAGAGCCCTGCATCTGTGTGCAAAGCCAGGAAGGCTTAGGGGTGCAGATAAAAGCATCCAGATGGGTGTTGAGCCCTGCAGCAAGGGTGCACATTGGCAGTGCCAGGTGGGGTGTGTAGCTGTCTCTGTGGGTCCCGAGTGGGGGCATCCCACCCGAAAATCTCCTTGCAAGAGCGGACTCTGCCCTCTTTATTGGTGAAGCCAGTGTCATTTATTGATAGTGTCCCTGTGAGGCAGGCAGGGGACTAAACAGACGCATGAGAAAGGCTCTGCAAAGTATCCTAACAGCAAGAAGAAAAGCCACACTCATAAAACACTGAACGCCAGGAGTTAATAGGGGGCACCAGGGATGCCATGGCTCTCTTCTCCACCCTGGAAAGACCTCGAAGGAGCTCAGCATTGCAATTTTTTTACCCACTGCATGAAACCCTGGTATCTCTTGCTTGTTTGTAGGAGGACAAAGTGGACCCCAGCAGCAGCATTGGGTCCCCACTGGGGCAGTGAGAGGGTGGTGGCAGGCTTGAATTGGTAAGACGCCCCCCAACCCCCAGTTCCCATCCTCTCTGAACGTCAATCAGGCACCTGCCAGCACAGCCAATTCACTTCCATTTGGAAAATTAAAGAAATAAAATGAATCGTTTGCTTAATTTGAAAGGGTGTCAGGAAGCAAAGATGCCTTGGGCTTGTGCCAGCGTGCGGAACTCTCTCGCTTCTACCTCGACCGCACAGTTTCACTGGGGCAAACATCAGCCTCTTCCCTTCCTCTCTCTGCTGGACCAAATAGCCCCTGTCCAGGGGGCCACAGGGGCTCCCAGTCTGCTCCCACCAGTCCCTGTGCTCTAAACCTGGGCAGCAGTGGGCAAGCACAGGGGAGCTCAGGGCAGTGGTGACTCCCCCACACACTGCCACCACCCGAGAGCCATGGGCACCAGTTGCCCTGTGAATGCTGCCCCACCACTGGCTGGGAGGGTGAAGCAGCCAGGACCACTTCCTCAGGGGCACTTGGGGTTTGAACTCTGGGCCTTTGACCTCTTTGACCTCTGCTGCTCCCATGCACCCTTGTGCCACAGCTCAAGGCAGGAATGAGGGAGAGAAGGTGGAGTTGAAAACAATAGGGAGGTGCAGGGCAAACAGCTCCCAAAATGTTATCTCTCTGCATCCCTATTGGCTCTGCTCTGCAAATGCACACTCTGCCCTCCATCCCAAACTTTCATAATTTGGGGGACATTACAGGCAATTCTCCCTGTCTCAGCTGCTCTCAGCTCTGGGGCAAACTTCTGTTCTCGGTTCTGCAGCCTCACAGCCTGTAGGATTCACTCCTGCTCTGTCCCAGGAAAGAGAGAAGGCCCGGGAGGGGACCCTGCCATCCAGATGACTCACTGAGACATGGCTGTGTCCTTCCCCCTCCCCAATGTGTCCTACTCACTTGCAAGACAGAAACATCATCTCATTGCTTTTTTTCCTCTCCTCCCCCATCCCCTCACTCTCTCCCCTCCCTCAACAAAGGCGAATCCCCAAATCCCAGCTCCTTCCTGCCAAAGACATGTGCACCTGCAGAGCAGCTGATGCCAACATCGAGAGCAGAGCCAAGCACAACAAAAGGGCTAAAGAGCCCTCACTGCACGGAGACCAGCTTACAAAAACAACTGCATTTCACCCAAACTCTATAAAACTGTCCTGGGTTATTGCTTCGTTTCCTTTCCCACCACTGAGGATCAAATGAGATTTCTGTGGCTACACAGAGATGCTCACACATCTCTACCTTCAGCTGCCCCTTCTGTGCTCTGTGCAGGGTGAAACCCACGGTGGGGCAGCACAGCTTTGCATGCAAAAAACTTCCTCTCAAAGATGACTTTTACCCATTGGGAAAAATACAACTGGCACATTCCCACACATGGTTATGTAACGGGGCATCCAAACCCTTTACAAGAGCCTGAAGAGTCCTGCAGGCTGGGGTCTCCTTGCAAAGCCAGAAAAATGGGATCACACAAGCTTCAAAGCCAATGGAGACTGGTGTGATGGTAACACCAACCAGCACAGCCCTACCATGTCCTGACACTCTTTACCCCCACAAGCTCCAACCCTCACTTTTTGTGCAGCAACTAACATGGTAATATTAACCAAGGAACAGGGCACTGATCCCTTCTCCCTTCTGTGAGAGCATTCCTCTCATTTCACCTTCAGCCTCCTGGCTTTTCCTCTGATAGACTTTGGAAGACAGCTGTGAACTAGGTTCCTTGTTTACAAATCAGAGAGATTTAAAAGCTGTGCTGGAGATTCAGGGCATGGCTCCCATTAATTTCACCAAGTTTTACACAACTAAGCCTCAGCCACCAGTTTCTAACAAAAAAATAGCCAAGAAAAACGAACTTTACTTCTAGAGGCTTTTCAAAATGGAAGGATCTGAAAATGCAACAACTGTTGCAGGCACTCAGCAAGCTTTGCACACAGATAAGGACATATGGAAAATAAAATCACAAGAATTTCCACTGCCTGTCTTGTCCCACAGTATCTGCGTGCACACACGCACACGCACACACAGATATACACATACACATACATATGCTCCCCAGCTCAGCCATCAGCAGTGTCTGGAGAGGAAACACAGAGAAAAAGTCCAAGAAGTTTAATGAACTGTCACAGCTTAACAAACTAATCCCTGCTTATGCTCACCTCATCCCCAATGAGAGGCTGGGAAAAAAACCCCTGTGCAACATAAGGCAGCTTTATCTGCTCCATTGCTCTGAAAGGGCAGAGGATTCAGCAGAGGCTGCTTGGTCACAGTTAGGCACCACTTGCTTCTCCACATGAAATAGCCAGAATTGAGCAAATACCTCACAATAATTTCTCATCACAAGTTGGCATCAGTTTTCCAGAAATACTTTAGTTAAAGGTAAGAAATATGCATGGGAGCAGCATGGCTTATGAAATACTCTTGGAAAGATGGCTTTGAACTTGGACATGAGCATATATTGAGTGCAGACAGTCCCCAGTGCTATTTGTTCATGGCACCGGACTTGTCCTTTGTAGAAAGCAGGACCGCAGCTGAGCAAGCAAAGGTGGAGGCAGAAACAAAGGCCAAAAGTGAGGGGGAGGTGTTTTCCTTCTTGTTCCACTGAGCCCTGGAAAGATTATTTTGCAAAGGTTCTGGGGAGAACACTGTGTCTCCAGAAGAAGCTAAAGCAGGAGCCACTGGCACATCAAGCTGTCCTCCAGGAAGCTGCAGGGAGCCCAGCATTTCATCCCAGTGTCCTCATACTCGAAAGACAGGGTTAGGTGTTTCACCAGCAGCCACAAACAGCAACATGAGGCAGGTTCCTACTGGGCAAGCTGCTCCTGAGAGATGTGAATGCTCGCTGGCAGAAGGCTCTGGGTAAATACCATGCAGCAGTGCAAACAACAGCAAGTAGCATTTTCCTAGTAAAGCAGTGCCCAGGCTTTCAATCAAAGCTCAGGGCTATGTTTTCTTAGACCCTTTACGGAGCCATTAAAAGGCTTTACCTTTCCCATCTCCCTTACAAACATGCATACACACACAACAAGCTTCTTGTCCTCAAAATCCTTCCCTGCTACATGAACTGCTTCCTGTCAGTTCCTGGAGCAGAAAGAGGAGAAGCTTATCATATGAAAGATCACCCACTCCTGACTAGCAGCTCCAAACTTCATAAAATCCAGTGCCTGCTCACAGAATTACACTGTCATAACATGGGCACTGTTTCAGAGATGCCTGCAGGACAGCTGGTACCAAACTTGAAATGACTGCAGTGACACCAGGACGTAGGTTTAGTTGAACAACAAAGTCCGGGTGCAGACGCTAAATCAGCTAGTAATCCTGTATCTCAGTGAGAAGGTGGGGTTTGTTTGGTAGGTTTTCTTTTTCTGTCTAAGTAATACTTTCCTGATCCGGCAAAGAAAACCTTGATTCATCTGATGCTGGTTTGCTCTAAAGCAGTGGAAATACCACCTCTACTATCCATCTGTCTCACATGGATGACATTTTGTCTCTCCTTTCTGTACAAGCTTCTAGGAATAGGTTAAAAATTTTCCAAAAAAACCCAAGAACTGTACAGAACAGCAAAATAAAAAGAAGGAGCTCGGGAGGCTGGTGCTAGTCCCCCAGGGAGTGGCAAAGAGGTACGAGGTTAGGTCACAAAGCACAGATTTGCTTTTCACATCCTCTTCAAGAATACATCCAGCGGCTTCAGCTCAGACTCCCATCACTGCTAACACAACACCCCAAAGAAATTACTCTCTGCAGGAAAGCAAACAGGGTGATGGGATCTGCTGCCAAACCCTTACATCTCACAGTGGGAGAGAGGGAAGACCAAGAGGAAATGAAAAACAAATCCCAGAGCCAGTGGTGTGCCAAGGGGTGGCTTCAGCATGGTGTTATCTTTGTCAGCAGGGTGGGCTCTGCGGGGGTCACTGCAGGAGAGGGGATTAAGCACTTGCATCCAGATGAGCAGACATGCTTCCATAGAAACAGGGGAAAGAGGAAGCTGCTCTGAAAACCAACACGAGGGCAGGTCTCATTGGGATGGTTATATCCCTGCAGATTTCAGGTTGGCCAAAGCACTGGTGGGACCTAGAGAAGATGAACATGGTGGTGGTCTCCCTGGCAGCCAGGTTGCCCACAGCGGAGACAAGTCCATGCCCAGGGATGATGATGCCTACTTGGTCTGCTGCAGCCCACCTAAGAGGAGTGAAGGGGATGCACACAGACTAAAAAAAATGAAGAGAGAGAGGTGAGATGGTAGCATTAAAATATAAATGAGATGAGACAGCCCTGTAGATACTTTTAAAACTACACCGGTGGGAAGCCACAAGTAACCAGGTCCCCACACACCACTTACTGACCACCCATTAATGAAAGGGCTGCAGATAGCACAGTCCCATCTGCTATCGCTACAATACTTTCCAGCCAATCCTCCTTCCCTCTCCAATTTTGTTGAAATTATTCCAAAAGATAACACCCAAGAACTGCACCTTAATTTCTCTTTTCCGTTCTTTCAACCAAAGCTTTAAAAGCAACAAATAAAAGCAGAAACAGCTCCACAGCATGTTTCTATCCAGTCCTTTTTCCATGCAGCACTTGCTGCCCACCAATTAAAGCCCAGAGCCACTCTGGAAATTTGCATGCAGCTTCTCACTCCAAGCTCTGCCCACGAAAGCACATTGAAACTTCTAACATTTTTTATTCCAGGAAAATTCTTTGCAAACTGAGCCGAAGCCCCCTAGAACATGTTACGGCTCTTCCTATTTGCTGAAGAGCTTCAATGGGCCAGCAAGTTGCATGCAGAAGTGTTTGGTTTTCCTCCATAACCTCTGCAGCTGATGACCTCTCGTGCTAAAGAATAATTCTGCATTGTTGTAGAAAATGGCTGCACCTACTGCTAATACATTTATCTTACAAGGAATGAGTATCTTTACTGCCCTTTCCTCATTTCAGAGAAGCAATTTGCTTTCTGGATTCAGCACTTATTTCAGCAAAACCACAGGCACAAGAGATGCAGTTATGGACTAAGAAAGCAACTGATCACTCCTCTATTTATAAAACTTTTAAAACATGTGTACAAACATAAAAGCACCACCCCCCTGTTTGTACACATACCACCTTATTTGATCTGACCTCATAAAAAAACAGATACTATCTTGGAAAGTAGCTTCCTTGGGAAAATAAACTGCCTGTAGTAAATCCCAGTGCCAGCATGGGCAGCTGCCCTGGCATGCTGTCTGTGCCAGGCTTGCCACTTTGCAGAGTTTCAGGACAAACAGAGCAAGATTAAACCTCTCTGCAAAGCAGGAAAAAGAACAGAGAGAAGCCATGAAAATCTCACAGCAACTGCCAGCAGGAAGCTGGGCTTCATGCTGGGGTTTTGGGGTGATGGAGGCAGCCGAGCAAATGAAAAAACCTACAACCCACGGATGTCAGCAGGCTGTCGGTGTCCTGGAGGCACCACCATAAAATCCGCAGGCAGCAGAGGGTTTGCTGGTCAGCGGGAGGGCTGGTGAGAAACAAAACAATGCGCCGGGTGACAGCGGAGGCTCCGCGCAGGGAGGCTTGTCAGTGCCCCGGGGTCGCAGAGAGCCTCCCGCTCCAACAGCCTTGCTGCCAGTGAGCCACGCCAAGTGGGACGGGAGCAACTGCGTGTACTCAGGAGCATGTGGGGCAGCTTTCCCACAGACAGAGTGGCAGCGCCCTCGAGCAGCCTGGGGGTCGGCTACACCGTGGTGCCGTCGGTTAGGCAAAGCGCACCGGTGGGATGACGGAGGGTCAGCCTTAGCACTTGGATGATCGGTGGAGCTTCCCAAACTCGCCAACGGAAATGAAAGTGCGCTGAGTGCGGAGGGATACCTGTCTTGGATACTGTCGCGGGGAAAAATGTGGAACTCCTGGAGCAGGCACGGCCACCCGCAGCTGTGCAAACAACCCCGCCGAGAAGGCAACTTACCTTGGCCCCCGACCGAGATTGCAGAGCTCCCGCTTCCAGGAAGCCTTTTCCCTTGCCCCAAGACGGGACAAGCAAAGCTGAGGGCTGTTTCCCAGTGGGAAGCTGCTGTCTCACAGATCAGAATGTTAAACAAGATGTTTGGAGTTAGAACTGAGCACCGACAGCCAGTCAGCCTGACCCAGCCCAGTACACCAGTTGTGGCTCCTTGATTTTAATTTCTCCCCACAATGAAGGCGAGTTTCTTTGCCAGCAGAAAAGCAGTGGCAGTGGCTGCAGGCGAGAGGGCTTGCTGCACAGCTCAGGTCTCATTCCCCACTGCAGCATCCTCCTGACGCTGCAAGCCCAGGACAGATCCCACATCTAGTTGGATGGGCAGGAGGAATGCGCTGCCCTGATCCAGGAAAGCACATGCTCATCCATCAGCACCCGAGTATTCCTGGCCCCTGTCTTCCAGAGGAAACTAACTTCAGATAGTGAGAGAGGAAAGAGTGAAGAGTTACCAGCACCAGACCTGGGGAGAATAGGATAGCTCAGCACAGGCTCTGGACGGAGGCCACAATGGAGAATGTAATTTGGAAGCTGGATACAATGCTGAGTGTTAGTAGGTCCCAGCACAGTCTCCAAAAGACCATCACTGGTGCCGCAGGCAGGAGAGGAAGAGAAAGGGACAGAGATTTGAGAGGTGTGAGCCATGCTCCTGGCTCCACCACAGCTTCCTAACCAGAGGTATGAAGCCCAGGAAGGCTGAAGGTACTCCCACCTCTACTCTCGCCACCTTCAAATACAGGCAAAATACTACTTTTGTCCTATTCTGCCTCCCCAGGCTATCTACTGTGCATAGTAAAAGAAGTAAAGGCCCTACGGTAAAAAACTATGGAAGGGTCTTAAATCCCACAAATCCACTGTATTTTTTGGAGATGGGGGTAAGGAGGATGAGGGGACCCTGCACAATCTCAAAATCTTTTCCCCAGGCTCCCTCAGCCTGTTTCCTCTCAAGCTTTTGTGCTACCTTCAACCAACTTTCATTTTTGGAAAAACAAACCAGAACAAGTGGCAATAAATATCAGTGGTCTTAGAGGGAATCGCTAGGATTGCTCCGGATCCTGGCAACGATCTCCTGAACACTGCTGACAACCCATGGCCTGTTTCTCTCCAATGGGAGATTTAGTCTGTGGTGGGAGAAGTGGACCACAGTGGCAGCCCCATCACACAACCCTTCTGCCCTGGCCAGGGAGCAGTATGTCTAGTGCCAGCCAGGAAGGGGCTCTCCCCAGGCCCCGAGGCTAAGTCTGAGTTTTCACCACATGCAGCTATTTGGTCCAGGTGGGCAGAGGAGGTGAAGAGCTGCCAGAGCAGTGACAGAACAGCCACAGAAAGGAGGTCACAGGGTATTATGGCTTCACCCAGGGGATGGAGCCTGGTCTGGTGGCGACAGAAATAACAAGCTGCAGTGGGCTAGGTGGATGGGGGCTTCCCTCCCCAGTATCCCTGGGAAGGGGGAGGGATGCTCTGCAACCCTCATGCTTGAATTCAGGCTCTTCAGGGTTAGGACCAGAGGAAACCGTTCTATGACAAAGCATTAGTTTATTCAGTGCAAGTCAGCTTCCACAGTCACACAAAATGCTACTGCTCTGAAAGTACTCATATCACATGAATCTACATCTATGATGTTTTCTGCTTAGAGAGCTCTCAAACCCTTGTCAATGGTAGCTAGCAATGGATGAGAATCTCGGGCAACTAATGCGTATTGAAAAAATGTATAAATATTCAAGTTAATCAGAAAAACAAAAATGAGAGAGGGAGGAGGACTCCGCAACATGCTGGTTACTGCCTGCCTGAGAGCACCCTCTCAAAACAATCCAACAACCAAGCCATCACACACAGCCCCAGCTACAATCACACGTTTCCCTTCTCAAAGCTCTTCTACAAGGTGTGAGGACCCTTCAATAAACAGCATACTAAAGTATTTCCTTCAAGATGAAACAAATAAAAATACCCAAAGCACAAGAAGACAAACCCTTTGCTCAACTGCAAACCCAGCCACAGGTAAACAGTTGACCCACCAACCCAACACCATGAGCTCATGGTCATCCTTTGCTGATGACCATACCCTCAGCACGTCTTTACTTCACCTCGCATCTGTGACAGTCTCCCCATTTCTCATTCTGGACTGTATAAAAGAAGTTGACAGGGAAAGAGAAATACATCACAGACAATACCCTGAGGCCACATACTGGGCACAGCTCAACTAATACCCAATATATGTATTTCCTGAGCAGGGCAAAACAAGTGAAGACAGCACAAAAGAGTAAGCTACACCACACAGAAGAGAAATGGGCAGGAAAAAAGACCAACCAAAAAAGCCATACTCTCAGAATGTGTTTCAGGAGACAACTTTTGTAATTGATACTTTATTCCTGGAATAGATTTCTCAGAGATTCTGTGAAGTCCCATCCCTGGATGTGTTGAAGGCCAGGGTGGATGGGGCCCCGAACAACCTGGTCTCTTGGAAAGTGTCTCTGCCCATGGCCCTTTCCAACCCAAACCATTCTGTGATTCTGTGATTCCAGGGGTTGTCCCTTACCAGATTGGGGCTATCTCTTACGTGATTAGCTTTGGTTAGCTCTGCCCTGGAACCATATATCCCTCATCACACCAGATTTGAGCTAATGCAAACCCCAAAGTCACCTACAGGCTGCTTCTCAAATTTGTCCTGGGCTGCAAAGATCCCACAGTGCCATCTGTGGGAGGACTCCATCCAGCTTTATGACTTCCAAGAAGGTGGCATGCCTCCTTGGTGCTGGCAGTCACCTGAATCTGTTTTCAACACAAAACAAAGTCTAACACCTCCCACCAAAACATCCCTTCCTCCCTCCACCAAAAGAAAAAAAAACACCACCAGAAAAACACCACCCAGCCCATATTGTAGCTGAACAGAGGGTTAAAGTCCCAGTTACAGAATTGGAAACACAGTTACCCAAGAGAAAAATAAACCAATTACAAAAAAAAGCCACAAATACAATTCCAGATTATATTTAACACTAAAATTCCTCCTTAATTGCTCCAGTGTCTCAGCCAGTTTGCAGGGGAGGAGCGGGGAGTGGCAAATTAGCTCCCCCAGCGCTGCTTCCCCTGGGGAGCTTTCCCAATTTACATTCCCATTGTGTTCTTTAATTAGTAAATTCCTCTAGCTTTTCTGAGAGTCCCAACACTTCCAGGACTGTGACAGTACTTTATAAATAATAAATTGGAGGGAGTATTCACATACTCTGCTTCACTCCTCCTTATGTTCTGGTTGGTGTCTGGCAAGCTTTTGCAGGGACCACACACAGCCTAGAACAGCTTACCACTACCAGCCCCAGAGGTGGCCTTTGGTGGGTACATCAATAACATCTTTTCATCTTACCACCTTGCAAAACTTACTTGGAGTCCCGCTTCCTGCACAGGCTTCTGCCAGGTGAAGCGTTCAGCCTTTGTGGCATCCCCATAACGTTGTTCCCAAGTGGCTGAGATGGGCTGGGAGGAAAGCTGAAGGGAAGGTCCCTGCAGCCCCTTGGCTAACCAGGACACTCACTGCCCACAGGCATCACTGGGCCAGTCAGCCTTTATGATTCAGGCTGTACTCAGAGCCATCCCAAACCCAGGATCAGTGAGCATGGAGAATGCTGTTCCTTCGCATGAGGATACAGGCAATATCCTCCAGCCTAAGATTTCTGGCATCCTAGGGACACATTAACTACTTCCTTAGGGACAATAAAAGGGGGGAAATTTATTTATTCTGCAGCACATCAGCCAGTCTGTGCCAGGAACAGGGGCTAGATAGAGGCCGGGATCCCTCTCCACTCAGGAAAGTCTCCAGCACCTTCAGCCTCACAAAGGTTTCACCCAGATAAATCCTAAAAACTAAATGGGGGGAAAAAGTCCAAGGTAAAAGAGGGACAACTCAGCCAAGGCATGCATCAGAGCTCCAACCAAACATTTACCCAGGTCTCATTAGGGATGATTCATGAAGGCTGACACCTTCGTTAACCTCTGATTATGTCCTCATTGCCTGCAGGGCTTTTCGCAGCCTGCCTGGGACTGTCCAGCAGTAAACTGGGGGGTCGACTGAGTTTTCATCTCTCCTGTTAACGCCATTAGATGCTCTGAAGGAGACCCATTGGATCATCTTACCTGCAGCAAGCCAGCCACTCCACTCTCACTCCCAGGCACACAACAGTGACACTCACTGTGTGCTTGCACACACGTGCAGCACTGCCTGGCACAGGCAGTGGGCACTAATAACCTGCCAATTTGCAACCCCATCTGGTTCTGACATGTCCATTATTCAAAGGCATTTGGCAAAGACCCTGAGCAAGTCATATGCAGAGTCCGGGTCAGTTCACAAGCTCATGAATTCCCAAACTATTTACTGGTCGTGCTAGTAGCCAAGCTGCGAATAGGTTTTTGGCAGATTTGAAAGGAGCTAATGTTTTCTAAAAACACCTGCCCTCAGAGGCTGCAAGAGCCCATAGATTTCCATTCCCATTTAAGATGCATATCCAGCTCTCCCGGAGTCTGTAATAAGATGAAAACCTGACTTGTCTGCAACTATACAGCATCCCCCTATTTTTTATCCATCTCATGGGAGATCAAGTGACATCAGAGTCCCTGTGCCAGGGGTGTGCAAATCTCATCCCATCTCATCTCACCCTTCCCTGCCCAGCCAGTCCTGGAAACCCAGGAAAGCAGAAGCAGCTCCTGATCTGGGACCATCCCCAGTTCCTTTGCCCAGCCCCTCACATCCCACAAAGCATGCAATTGGCTGACTCTGCTTCAAGCCAAGCCCAAACCCCAGAGTGATACCCTGGGAGGACAGGCAGCAGTAGCCTTGGGTGCTCCTGATCCTCCAGCTCCCGCATCAGGATGATACACCAGCTGGAGCCCAAGGGAAGACTTGGAAAAAGCACTCTCAGCACCTTTATTTCCAGCCAATTCATATGCTTTGCTCTCCCTCAGTCCACCAGAGCTGCAGACCCTTGGGGTCTGCTGCCTCACACATGCAAAAACGCAGCAAGCTTTTCCCTCTTGCCCTATGGCTGAGGCTTCGCTCTCCTCCTAGCTACCTTGTTGATGCAAATCTCTGCTGCAGGTTGCTCAACCAGTGGGCAACCCTTCCCCAGTGCAAACAGCAGCCCACCAGGCTCTCTGAGATGAGGCGGCATCACACACCCGCTTGGAGAAGAAGCGGGAGGCACAGGCAGGGGAATATGAGACGTGATTTGCTCAGAGACAGCTCTGTGCTTTTGGCAGAACTCGAGGGCATTTGTTTTGAAGCTGTGTTTACATGCCTTTGATCAGACGTGTTTAACTTTTCTGGTGCGTGACAGCAGCAAAACAAGTTTGATACAAGGATAATGAAACACATTGTGCGCCTGTACATGTAAATGGCTATAACAAGGCTACGCACATCAGTAACTCCAACTGGAGGTGGTGTGGGATGTGTGGGGTGGGTGTGCAAAGACAGGGAGTTGCATCATGATGATGCCAACAAATTAAATATATGAAAAAATACACACTAACCAAGCAACAACAGCTCATTCTCAGCTGTTGCAGTTGGCCAAGTGAAGTCTGCACTGAGCCCAGTGCAGAAATAAAACTGTCCACCACTGCATGGATGCTTTTATTATCAGGTAACAGGACATCATGGCTCAGGGCTTGCTCACAGCAGCACCTCAGGGCAGTAGTACGGAGTAGCCCATGCTTTTTACAACCTCTGAGGTTCATCAGCAACCCTCAAAGTCAAGAGTCATCTTCTAAGAAATGTCAGCACAAGATCAGAGAGCATAATGGAAAGGCAGCTTTCAAGGATGCTCCTACAATAGCTGCTCTCCAAAATGCTGTGGCACACCTGGCACAATTACCAAGGCTGTATCCACATGCGTTTAGACCAACTGGATCACTAAACACCCTGTCATCATTTCAAGGCTCACAAGGCAGTAAGAACTCTTCCCAGCATGATATGGAAAGGCAGAGCACTGCCAGCATCCTTTCAGCACGGGAGCACAACACGGGAGCCACGCGCATGGTCGTAAACCGAGAAATGTTTCCAGGCACTGAAATGTAAACAGCCACACCCTGAACTGCTAACACAGCCTCTGGCATCGGGAAAAGCCTCAGCACAGACTAGGGGCTATTCCTACAGAGCAGTTTGGATGCAATAATCACATTTTGAGACAAGGAGGAGTGTGGGTGATGCAGCCTCTGCTAAAGAGCCAGCGCAAGTATGTTTAATTTACTCGTGCAAAATGCCAGCAGAATGACTTTATTATATAATACAGTACAGCCCTGTGCCCACGCATCAAGGTGAGAGATGCCACCATCTCTGTCTGCTTAGTGCAGCAAATGAGAGGAGCACGTTGGCACTAGAGGTTTCCTAATGGCATTCCACCTCACTATGCAACCTGTCAAGCAGACACAGGCTTAAGCAGTGGATCTTAGTTGGCAATAGCGGGGGAAGTGAATACTCAGCTGTGATAAATATTTAACGTGCTTTTAGTCCTGAAGAAGTGTAGCACTGAGGCCATCATCCTGTAAGTGAAAACCAAGGCTGATTAATGGGGGAAGGTACTCCCATTTATGGGAGGTTAGGATCAATCCCAATTCTCAGCTATTTGTTGAATCTTTAATGCTCTTTTTTGATAGCAGAGTTCCTTGGTGAAGGGCAGCATCCTAATAAGGCTGCTTTAATGGCAGAGATGTTAAGGGGGTATAAATAAAAGACCCCTGTGAAAAATAAACAATGAGATAAAAAAGGAAGTTTTCATGTGGTCACTGCATTTGATTGGCTTGTAAAAAGCAGTTTTCAGGTCCTCACTCTTCTTTGGAGGATGGATTTACTTCTTTTGGAGCTTCTGTCATCAGAACTGAGCCAAGGTTACCCTCCAGGGCAAAACAAGCTGTTGCTTTGGGGAAGAGGGAACATCAGTACCAGTCCAACAACCCATGTCTGATCTTCCCACATCTTTCAGTCCATGCAGGAAGGGTCACCACCTTCTTCCACACCTCAGCCCTCTTCACAGACCCACAGTTTCAACATCTCATGCATTAATTCCTCCCTATCTCAGCAATGTGGCCCTATACCACCTTCCATCTCACCAGCCCAAATTAACTGCCTCTCTAGTTATATTAGGATCAACCATTCCCATCTCATGCTTTCAAACACTCCCCTTCACTTCTTTTTCCAGGGGAAGCAGACAGCTTGTGTTTGCAAAGCATTTGCTAGGAATCCCAACTCCCACGAAGAAGAGCATCCCTCTTCGTCCCATTTGGGTCTTCCACTTCATCACCTTCCTGCATTTCCCCTGCTCCCACGTTTGCTTCCTCCAGTAAAACCCCTTTTGATTTTATCACCATCCAGTAGGACCAGTCTCATCTCCTGCAAACAAAACTCTCCCTGAACATTTTTACTAGCCATCCCTCCCTTGCCAGCAAGCAGCACGAAAGCAAGACCACAGACAAAAGCCTTGTAATGAAGATAAAGAGCCACACAGCCTTGCTGCCTCTCCCCATCTGCCCTCACCTTTCCAGCTGCATTATGCCTTATGTTGTTTCTTGCCTGAAACTAAACATCAGCTCCTTCCTGGCTGTGCTGTCACCCTAGCCTGCCAGGGATGTTAAGGCCACAAAGGCATAAAAGGGACAGGATGAAAAGTGAGCCAAGAAAGGTGACAGCAAGAGGCAGTCAGGGAGAAAGCACACTCACAGCAGGGGAGACTAAAGATGCCAGAGCCAAGTGCAGGTTCCCAAACATGAGGGATGCTGGCCCACCACCAATGAGCCACTCTGGCTTCACCAAAGCATCAGTTGAAACAGATTTGTTTCTCTGAGCTGAGAAAGAGTGCTAGCTTCTCCCCAGGGTGACAACCAGGATGAGAAGACAATGTCACCCCCCAGGCAGAAGCCAAGAAACCCTCTGACCCCCAAAACCCTTCCCCCACCTTCAAACTGCAAGAGGACCAACCTTCAAAATCCTTTCTTTTTGTCCAGCCCCAAGTCTACTGTGGTGTAGCAAAAATACTGTTCGTCCAAAAATAAGACTAACTCCAAAACAGCCAGCATGGTTGGACAACCTCCCTCCAGGGTGGCAAGTGCTGGAAGAGTGGAGGAAAGGGCTGCACCCTCTCACAGCTGTACACACATGCTACACACACAAGGTATGTACACATCCCTTACTACACCCACCCTGAACTACTCACTGACTATGCACCAGGATCAATCAGCATTTCCTTCTATCCATCTTCTAAACAGGGATTATGAATAAAGACACCAGGCTAAGCCTCCACTGCAGATTAACCTGCCTTGTCTGCAGTGACAATACAGGTGCCAGACATCTGTCCGTGCCTTGTGGCAGTCTTCAAATATGCTTCCCTTTGTTGCCGTAAGACTTTCAGAGAGATGTTATGAGACATATTCCTCTGTCCAGCCTTAGCAACCTGTCCCAGCCCCTCCTTATGCTCCTAGCAGAAAACAACAAGGAAGCAAAAGAATTCTTCTGTGTCCCTGCAAGACTCCAGAGACTGAAGCTGGGATGCAGCTTGCTGGTATTACAGGAAAAATCAGTACCACAGAACCAGCCATATCCTCAGGTGGAGAGCATTACACCCAATGCCTCTGTGGGACTCTGCAAACCCACTGACAAGAGGCACAGACAGATTCAACGTGTGGCAGTGCCAAGTGCAGGAAGGATGTTCTCATCCCAGGGAAGGCACAACCAAGCCCTAGTCTGCAGCCAAACTGCCCAGGTGCTCTGGCTTCTTGCCCTAAACCAGGATACCCTTTGGCTGAGCCACATGCTTGGGAAGATGATGCCTGTGTAAGTGTTAGAGACAGGGCTGCTTTTGTTTACAGGCTGCTGGCAATGGCGCTGCGCACCCCACATCCTCCCCCAGCCAGGAGCGAGCTCCAAGAAAGGAAATTACACAAGCCAGAAGGTTTGATGGAATGAACCCATTGGGCGGCTTGAAGATAGCTATTAATGGAGAGCTTTCTCTAATTGCTTTTGTATAATCTGGGGCTGCTAGGCGGAACTGGGTAATAAATGAAATCCAATTACATTTTCTCTCAGTATTTATTTTATTAAGTAGAATTCATCAGCTGATGAAGGGCCCCTTGAGGTAATGGCTCATGACCTAGTGGAAGGCACTTTTTTTAGTAGTATTATTTTCCCCACTCAGGGAAGCAGATAATTCCGTTCCCCAGTAAAGGCAGACTGCTACCCCTGCACCTCAGGAAGAGTGACAGGTTCCAGGGGAGAAGGGATCCCACAGGGACCTACACTGTCCTCTCAGGCAGGACCCCTGCTCTGACTGCTGCAGTTCCAATGACCACAAAAGGCAACTAAACCTCCGCTTCAGTGTGACAGCCGAAATGGAGATGGATGTACAGTGTGCAGCATGTGTGGTGTGCTCCAGAGGGCTGCAGCAGGGGCGAGTCCCACTGGGGACACAGCAATAAGCAGTGTCAGTCCACATCTTCCCTCCAGGAGGCTGTGGATTTTGGTGCCAGTGCTATTCCCCTAGGATGGGTCTCCTGTGTGGGGCTCAGAGTGTGGGCTCAGCACTATGACTGAAAAGGCTGTGAACACCGGGAACACCAGCAGCTTGGATCCATCACAGCCAGGCCTGCACTCCAGCTCATCCACAAGGACCAGCACTGTATTGTTCCGTGACCTAACACCTCAACCACCACTTGCTGGTGATCTGAAACCCAGTTACTGGTGGTACAGACAGTTGCTTCCATGAATGCTGCCCAGTGAGATCACTGGTCCCACACAGAGATGCTGAGCCAAGCCTTGTGCCACTGTTAGTACAGTGGTGCCAGCAGGTAGGGCACACATGCAATTTATGGTGCTGTCAACACTGCAGGGCACTCCAGCTACCAGGCAGGGTTTGCTCAAAGCTGTAGCACTGCTGGACAACAGATCCCAGACGCTGGCAGCGTCACTTCTCTGTGGTGTGAGAGGCAGCAAAACCCAGTGTGGGTCAAGAGAGGTTGCTCCAAGTGTATCTTTACAAGCTACACCTCATCTCTGTGGAGCAGGAATGGCCACCACAGAACACACTCCTTCCTCATCCTGCCTCCACATGAGGAAGCATAGATGGAGCTGGGGTTTGCCAGATAATCAAGGGGTCTGCTGCGCCACTGCTGCCCTTTTGCTGAAGCCCACAGCAAGGGTTCCTCCAGCACGAGCAGGCAGGACACCCCAGGGATCTTGTAGCTGGCTGCTGGGCTTTTCACCATCCCTCTTCCCATCCAGATATCGACTGACGTTCACCTCTCACTCCCAAACCCAGCACTGACAGCGGCAGCTCGTGCAGCTTTCACTGCCATCTTGTCATACAAACAATTTATCACCCGCCAGTGAGTGCTTGTTACAGACGACAGACTCCAGTGTCCATTAATTAACAGGAAATACTGAGAGAGGCATATACACATGCACAAATCTGTCTGAGAGGTTTCCTATAGCACCCACCACTGATGCATCCATGTGCTGCCACAGTAGGCACAGACTTTGGGAGCTACCACAGAAGTAGCCAGCAGCAAACAAAGAAAAAGCAACATTACAGGGGAGAAAACCCAAACTATGGAGGTGATGGAATAGCATGGTTTTATTCCTAAATTAGTAAGAAACTACTCAGCTTAAGGGATCAAGAAAAGGACAACTATTTGAGAACAGGGGAGCAAGCAAGCCATGTCCCAGCTACTGAGAGTTTGAGATTAAGGTGAGTGACTCCAGACACCTCCAAATGGCTTGCACACTCTTTGGCTGCAGGAACAGCTAATGCTTTGACTAAGCTTGGATGGGGAACAAGGCATTCTTAGCTGCTCTAGCACCCTTCCAAGCCTTCTAAGGGTCCAGTGAGGCAGGAAAAGCCCAGTCCTCCATCACAGCAGCAAACTCGGGGTGCAAGAGCTGCCCCCCAGCAGCCTTACACAACTCAACCAGCATTGAATGAACCACCAGTGCCTGAGCCCTCACATTGCTGGGCCAACTAAAAATAAATCAAGTGTTGGTTCACAGAAAGTCTGCATCAGGTTTAGGAGGTGCCATGTGTCACTGGTCTGCTGCAGAAGCCAGGCATGGAGGGTGTGGAAAAAGGGTTTCAGAGGGTAAAGAAAAAGGGTTTCCAGGGCAAGGAAAAAGAGTTTTAGAGGTATCTTCTGAAAATGGCCTGCCTTTTCGATTTGAGAAGAAACCCTAAAACCAGTTGGAAAGGAGATCTAAACATCATGTAGAAATCCAGTGCTTCATCTTTTTCAGAAGTGGGCTTTCACTTTCTTCTACTGAGGCTATTTGCCAAGCACAACAGAGAAACACAAACCATTTGTGTTGATCCAAAACTATTTTTCACCAAATAAGTCTTTCATCTGAAATCTTTTTGCCCAACTCTGCTGCAGGAGAAGCTATGTGTTCATGGCAGACCACGATTTATGCTCAAATGAGCATTTGTGACTAACAGACAGGCTAGATTCATAGTGAAATGCATCATCAATAAATCAGTCAATCACTTCTGCCCTCAGCTCAAGGGCTGAAGTCTGGAGTAACTACTCAGCACTTTGTCAACCTTTACTCCAGCAAAGTCTGGGTAAGAGACCTCAGGATTTAGCCTATTGATTGCTTACTATTGTTTGTGATGCCCTGCATGCGTTAGACATGCTCCTTTCAGGCAAGATTAAATACCTGGCTTATGGCACTGGGATTCAAGGGAAATTATCTTTTTACAAGCACAGGAACAGACAAGTTAAATTGCCCTGTGCAATGGTCCACTGTGGTGCAAAGGCACCCTGAACCCTCTCCATCTTGCTGACACAGAGCAGGCACATGGAAGTGCTGACTCTCCCTAGTGCTGGTGTGGTGAGCCCACAACTGTAGCACATTTCTGCAAGTTACACACAATTCTAGTCGTGGCTCTGGAACCTCTGCGCCTCTCAGCTCCTCTGGTAGTGTTTTGTTGCAAGAATAATAGTGACAGCTCTCCAGCAGCTCTGAGTAGCAGCTCCAGCTCAAATGCACCCTTAATACCCCTGTCAAACTTGATCCTCTCAGTTTTTACATTTGTTTGAAGTCAAGCTGATCTGATCTAACCTGGGTG
This sequence comes from Myrmophylax atrothorax, assembly GCA_026770055.1. Taxonomy (NCBI): domain Eukaryota; kingdom Metazoa; phylum Chordata; class Aves; order Passeriformes; family Thamnophilidae; genus Myrmophylax; species Myrmophylax atrothorax. The sequence goes on along the minus strand of JAOXXN010000364.1, from coordinate 8,210,290 downwards.
AGTGGGCACAGAGGGACTTGCTAAACCAGAGCCAAAGCAAGCCCCATCAGGGCTGCCACAGACTCTCTGCAGAGAAACAGGCACTCCTGTGCCCAAGGGCTGGTGCTTGTCCCACACACACCACCACGGACATTGAGTGTATTCATACAGATAGACATAACTGACCATCTTGTCCCACCAAAGGGCAGGCCTGCGATACTTGTTTCTCTCATAATCATAAAGCAAGAAAATACAGCAACCATTTACATGGCAGAACACCTCTTAGTAACCCTCTTCCTGACTCCCTCCCCCCAGCACCTTGCTCCCTCTATCAGGGAGGCACAAAAATTCATGCTACTAGCCTTCAGCCCCCAGATTCAAGCCTGATGCCTAAACAAAGCCAGGAGATGACCTGAATGTCCCTACAACACATAGGTAGAACGCTGAAAACAAAGTAAGACTGCAAATAACTTTCTTATAGGAGTCACAGTGCTCCAGGGATTTGCTCAGAGCAGCCTTGACTCTGCTGGTGTGATGGTTCGGATGGCAAGAAGACCTCAGCAAGCCCAAGATGAGAACCTGGTGATACCCATCTCTGAGGATCTATCTGTTCTGGTTGGTTCAAGTTGCTTCAGGTCAGGGTTTTACCCATTGCTGGTGCAAAGGTAGGCACAGTGACAGTGCCACCTCCCAGGAACCCCTACCATGGGCTGAACCTCATCAGGGATGAAGGGTGCTTAGAAGGAAGATAAAATCTCACTTCCTAAGGGTGCTTATCCCTGCTGACACCACCTTGAAAACTGGGAAAAAGCCTTCAGCAAGTAAAAACCTGCCATTTCTGAAGAAAAAAAAGCAGCCTGCAGAAGGACCTGGCAATTTTGGGCGTGTGGGGATGGGGAAAGGGGGAGGAGAAAGTAAAAATCTGTGATTTACAGAATCAAACCCCAGACCACCAGCTGCTCTCCCAGCCCCATGACATGCCCATGCATCAGAGATGGCATACTGATTCCCAGGTTTCACCCACGCATCCCACTGTAAGGCAAGCTGATTTCTGATCCTTGTCCCGCCTTCTTTTATTTCTGCCTAGTGCCTGACCTCCCCCTCTCCTTTGGGTACTTTTCCTGCTGCCGCTTGCTCCTGTCCTTTACAGCTCTGCCTGCTGTCACGCGCATAACCTTGCCTGTTTGGTAATTTGTGGCAATAAAGTGTCACTGTGGGGAAAAAATACAGCGTTGCAGCAGCATATAAATCTCTGATCCATAAATTGTGCTGGCCCCCATGTGCATGCCCCTCCTTTTTGATGTAAAGTGCAACAATTTAGGGCAAGAGAAAGAAAAAAGAGCCTGTAATATGTGTCTTATTGAAGGACAGCATTGAGCTGTCCTCACTGGGGGCTGTAGCAAACACTGAGAGACTAGTGTGCTTTAAATTGCCCCAGAGACATGGGGCCTCAGTGGAGGCTTCCTAGAGCTATCCAGAACTTAAAAAAGGAGGAAATAAATAAAGGGGGAAATAATACTTTAGACAGTGCTAAGAGGTGCTATCAATGCTGCTGTCTCCCTCCTCAGCCTTGCTGGTGCTGAGCACACATGACCCTGGGAGGACCATGGACATGGAAGGGATCCAAGTGTGTGCAGCTGAGCCCCTCGCTCCTCTTCCCACCTACATGTGGCATCCTGCCCATAACCACTGCAGCTGAACAGTTACTCCAGTAGATCCCCAACTCCAACCACTCTCCTGGGGCATCAGGGGGACCAGGAGGAGGTAGGTCTGCATTTTTTCCCTTCCACATGGTACAGCAGGTGGTCATTTTACACAAACATATGCCCACCACCAGGCTGACAATGGTTCCCCATAGCTCAGAGGCAGCACTCAATGGGGTAGCTACCACCCCAGGTAAATGCACCCTATATTTGTGACCCCACGATTCCCAGGTTTACTTACGTTGTAGTTTGGAATTCTTATGTAAATTCTCTCCCCTGACACT
>JAOXXN010000364.1:8175414-8208224 GCA_026770055.1 Myrmophylax atrothorax | reverse complement strand
TACCTACATATATAGCAGTTAAGAACAGTTATCCTTCTTGTATCCATTTTTCTGATTAAAGTTCCCTTTCTTAAATTGGATAAAGGGTGGTGTGATTATTGTGGAGGAATTCTCCTCCCCCATTTGTGGGTAAACATTTTGGGTTTTCCCTCAAACTAAGACAACTTAACAGAGCATCAGGCACCCCCCACCATGACTCTCCAGAAGCCCTGAGACCAGCAGCATCCATGTCACCCTCTGAGAAATGGCTTTAAAGGGAGTACAGGCCCTCTTGCTGATGGTTATTTCTTTTAATCGGAACACACAGCTTGCCTCCATCAGACCCCTCATTTACTGAATTATCATCTTGGTCACACAGTAGATCAGCATCCTAGGACACCTGCAAAATGTTACCTCCAACACTTCTGCTGACACTCTCCTAAGCCACAGCTCCTGTGCCAGAGCCACCAGACTGTCCCTCTCCCTAAACCATGGTCCTCAGCACACTAGGATCTCAACCACCATCCATCACACAAAACAGTGGGAAGACTTGCATTAAAGCCTTCTACTGACACTGATATCTTTCTTGACATCTATGGCTCACCTGCACAGCTAAGTAACACTCCTGTGAATATAAACAAGCAGGAGGGAAAGTGCATTCACTAGACAGATAGCTTGGGGAAGTGTCATCACCCGTTGAAAGCCCATATGTGGTTTTGTAACAAAGGTATTTGCTTCCTGTCTTGCCCACCCATCAGAGGAATATATGAGCAAGGCTAAGCAGCACCCTAGAGACAGACTAAAACCAAGCACAGAGCAAAGGATGCTCAGAGCACTCCGCAGGAGCCGTGCAGGCAAACACATTATGGACACCCTGGGGAGGAGAAATCTCCTTTCTCCCAGACTTGGGAATGGCACACAGCCAGAATCCATCATGCAACTGTCCTGCACCTGACCAAGAGGATGTGCTAAAACACCAACAGAAGTCAAGTCTTGATCCTCAAGCCTGCCCATGGAGAGCTCCTTCCCTCCTGGAGCCACAATACACTGAGGCTTGAAAAAAAGCACTTATTGTGATATCCCCAGCTCATTGCTGTGGTTTGATGCTGGGCCTGGGCACAGGAACACCCACCTTGTGCCACTGTGGGTCCTGGCAGACAGCAAGCCTCACACAATCCAGCTGCCTCTGCCCAGGTAGCAAAGGGATCAACAGCAGGCTGGGCTGTGGAAGCAGAGGCACAGCCACTAGGTCATGGAGCACTCAGACCACATCAAGACACTGCTCTCAAGTTTGGGGAGCCCCAGGACAAGATTAACTGGAGGAAATTCAGCCAGAGCCACTGAAACATTGAGGGAAGCTGTTGGGAAGAGTGAGGCAAGCAGTTTGAAGCAACACATAGCAAGAGAATGAATGACAGTGAGCACAGCTGAAACAAGAAGTTCCCACTGGATGCCACAAGAAACTTTTCCCTACTTTTCCTAGGGTTAGAACCAAGGGAAAATCAGCATACCACCTTTAACAACAACACCCAAAGCTAAGCAGAATGAATCCTTTGTCCTTCTCCCATTCTCAAATTCATGACTATTGTGACAGAGCAACATATGGAAGGAAATGAAGCACAGCACTCCTTCACACCAGGAATTGAATCTAGAGCTGCTAACCCATTTCACCCTTTCCACCATCCCCTCAAAAATCATACACTCACAAAACACATATTGTACATACACTGCAAGAGCTGAGTTAACCTGACCTGAGGAACCACTCCAAACATGCAGCTTGCATGGCTGATCCTGATTTAAATATTCTTGACAGCCTCGGATGAGGAAGGAAAATATGTAAGATACATGTCAGTGGCCACATGTTGCTGTTTGTGGGGTTGAGAGTGAACGGTAGGAAAAATCTCCTTGCTGGGAAGGTGGCACAGCTGAGAGCCAGGTATCCCAGTAGATGAGATGGAGGATCTCCATGCTTAAGCTGTGAACCCTCAGCTCAACAGTCACTCTGCTCTGATGTAATGTCTGTGGCAGTTCTGCTCTGGAGCTTTGAGGTCTCCGTTGTTCTATGCAGATGCAAGAATATAAGATGAGGGATTATTGGTCAGACCTTATCTTGGTCATGGACTCCATGACTACCTACAAGACCTCTCAACCACTTCATTCTTACTGTCTAAAACCAAGTCCCTGCTTGGAGGAAGGACAAAGCCCACCTTGAAGCAATAATGCTGTGGGCTCTGCCTGGATGGGACACATCTCAGCCACAAGATACAACATACTCCTTCAACTCAAACACTGCTAAATACTCAAAAACTGTACAATCAAGTGACAGCAGAGGAGCTTTGGCAAGACATCTGTCCATCTATAAATAGAGCTCAACTGTGTGTCCTTATCACAGGGCTTTGATGCATTTGGGGAGAATATTTTTTCCCCTTTGCCACCGAGTCCCAGGCAGCACAGATAATGGGCTTGAATCGATCTCACTCAAGTATTACTAAACTTCCTACCACTGTAGCAGCATGCCAGCCTCAAAGAGGACAAGAGAACATGTGTCTGCTCAGAGCCAACCACAAGAAGCAGGCAGAAAATTGCTTTAGACTTTAAAAAAAAAAGAAAAAAAGGTGCTTTTTGCAGCTTTGTTGATCAATCTACAATGTATTTTAGAGGTTTAAGAAAGTCAATGGAAACAAGATATATCATTGCTGCACGAGAAGCTGAGAAGTTCTATTTCTATTTATGCTGCTACTGGCACTACAACCACCGGCTCAATGTCCTGCTGCCATCCCACATCACTACTTCTCCAGCAGCAAAGTTACAGGAAGGGCTCCCTCCACTGCCACAGTTCATCACCCTGTTGGTTTTGTCAGGACAGCTTAACCCTGGAGCTGGCGGGGGTCTGATAAACCTTAAATGTGTCACCATTGCACCCTTTGCCTTGCTTGCAGCAGGAGGACAGCAGGAGGATACAGGGACACCAGCAGTGGCCAGGCTGATCTCCCACAAACGGCAGCTTGTCTCCTCGGGTCTCCATCCGCAGAGGTTCAGCACACAATTTGACTGAAGTCTCTTGGGTTTCTCCAGGAAGATAATCCCTTGGGATTTGTTGCTCGGCTTGATGCTGCTGCAAAACTGCAGAGTGCAGTGGTCTGACCTCTGCAAACTCATCCCCAGGGATGTGACAAGTTGGTCACCTGCAGACACATCTGCCATGTACCCACCATACCTCTTGCATCATCATGGCATGACTTGGAGAGGCCTTGCACAGACACCCTTGCAGCCTTCTGGCCCCCACAGCTCCAACACAGAGCACTACAAAGCATATTCAGAATTTTTGTCTCCCTTTTTTAGTATAGTGAGTCACATAACATGCCTTATCAAACCAGACCTAAATCATGCCTGCCTCTCCCTAGATACCAAGTAATGTGTCAGCCATTAAACATGCCATTAGCTGCATTTACAAATCCGTAAGAGGCTCTCACCAGCCATCCATCGCTCACAGGCAGAACTGCTTGCATCCCTCCAGTGGAGCCTGTCCTAATGAGCCACCAGGAAGAGGATCCCACTGGAACTAGCCACATCCCTTTCCCAGCCTCCATAAGGCACAAAAAAGCATTTCCCAGCTTCCACCCTCTGCCTCGAAGGGTGAAGAATAATGTGTGCATCTGGATTGGAAAGAGTTGCCTGTACAACCTTGGTCAACAGAAAAAAAGTCCTCATGCTGTGGGAGGCCCAGGTCCAGACATCCTTCTGCCTCTGAGCCAATCCAGGCATGGGAAAACAGGTCAGGCTGCAACATGGGAGCAGAAACCAGCTTTCTACCCTTCCTACAAGGCTAAAACATGTGCAAATGCCTATCAGACATCCCACCCAAACCCCATCATGTTCCCTTTGGGAGGAAACCCAGGAGGGGAAGCCAGTGATGCAAGGTAGGGACCAGCAGCTGAGGCACCAAGCCTGTCGAGAGTACCAGCCTTCTGAAGCTTCTCCAACCCCCTTTCCCATCTCTCTGACAGGCTCAAGCTACCCCAACAGCGTAGCTTCTGAGCTGGGCTTTTATTCCTCCTCTGTGCCTTGCCACGCACAAGCAGGCATCAGGGGACGTATCATTCAGCAAATCCGAGGAAGAAACAAGCAGCATTAACTGTTAGCATGTGTGTACAGAGACCCCTCAAACTCTTTTTTTCCCTTGCTCCCATCTGCTTTGCTCTGGGCCACTAAATCCAATTCAGCAGCGCTCAGAGCTTGTACCAAAGCTGCAACACATTTTTCAGATCCCTGACTAGACCCATGGCTAATTTTACAACACTAATTTATCTCACCATATTCCATCGCTTTCATTTCATCCCCCCTGGATCCCATTACCGCCAGTGTACCTTGTAGCCAGCATGTAACAGTAATTGGTATTATTAGCCACGTACCCTACCCGAGCTGCTCTATTTGCAGAGCTGCAAGGAGTCCTGTGGGTGGGCTGATCCACACCAAGGATGGGGAGGGAAGAAGTCCTTATTCCATGCCACTCCATGGATGCCACCACCGGGCAAAGCAAAAGAGCAGGCTTTTACTGCTGTAGAGCATCTTTGCAAGCCCAGACCCCAGCTCACTCTCCAGTGTGACTCCATCAGGTGTTGCCCACTCCTGCAGGTCCTTAACCTTATCTTTTAACTCCAGAGCCCATGTTCAGCCTTGCACACAAGCAGCATTTCTGTCCTTGCTTGTGGCTCAGAGGAAGAAGGACTCTGCCGGTCCAGGGCTAAAGGGGAAGCAAAACATCCCTGGGAAGCATTACTCAGGGGCAGAGGGCAGGGGACAAGCACAGGGAAAACTCATGAGATTTCATCCTATTCTGGCATAAGCTATTGCTTTCCAAGATCAGTGCAACTAAAGTCATGTAGTTTTAGCTAAGCGAGAGACTGTGCTAGTCAAATGCTGACAATTTCCACTTAAGATGTCTTTGGCATTTAGAGACTTGTTAAATTTTAATTCATCATTTTCATTTCTCAAGCACAGCATCAGCAAGCACTGGCTTCCCTAGCATGGGTCTGCAGGGTCTGAGCAGCCCCATTCACAGGCCCCTTTCCTGCTCCACCACGTCTCCATGGCTTGGAGAACGTGACTCTGAACCCCTCCTCAACAGCATTGTGTTACCACAGTCCCACACACACCACATATGCAACAGGTCTCAGAGGTGAGGCAACCTCTTGATCATGGCTGGTGGTGGTCTCCCAAGGGGATGTAGCCTTTTTCAAGCATAGTCCATGGAAGTCCACCACATCCATGATGCTGCAGCCCCCAGGGGAGGAAAGCATAAAGAACATCAAACAGACTTGAGACCTCCAAGTTGTGCTTGTCTGTGAGAGGTGGCACCTCACCTCCCACCACAAAGCAGGACTGGGTGACACTTACCTGCTCCAGAGTGGTTCAGCCATGACAGGATCTCTGCTACCCTAGTTAGACCGTACCTCTCTGGGCTGCCCAAAGGGCTTTCAAGTGAGAGAGCTCTTTGTGGAGATGCTGTCCATGTGCAGTCCACGTCATGTGCATTTTCAAAGCTGTTGATGCAAACCTGGCCTTCCACATCCTAAATAATCACTGTCAGCATCTGCCCTTTTTGCACAGCAGCCAAAAGGCTGCTCACACACCAGAGCCAGGAGCAGCCTTTAGTCACACTTTAATAAATGCCATCCTTACCAGAAGACGCATGTCCTGCACACCCATCACAGCCAGGTGGTCCAAAGCACACCAAGTAAGCACAAATCAGGTGAGCAAGGTTTTTAACCCACCTCTTACCTCTCCACCAGTCCAGAGTCCTTGGGGCGTCCCCAATTTCTCATAAACGTCCAGAAGATTCTTCTGACTGCTTGACCAACCCTTGCCACTGAGATCTGGAATTTTCTTCAACAAAACAGAAGAGACAACCTGTCAGGTTACCAGGTGGAGCTCTGCCACTGCTTCAGGTTTAAGAAACAATCAAGGGAAGGGGGCATCTGTTTCCCAGCCCTGACAGCTGGGGGTAACCGGTGCAAACATGAAGCTAGTTTAGACTAAGAGCCCTCCCACATGAACGTCACAGTCCAGCCCCAAAGCACGCATTTGCTTAATTATTTCGATTCAGAGACATGAAATGGGAGAGGGAAAAAAAATCCTGCAGCTTGGGGCATCTGTGATCTTCTTTAAAGACAGACAGCAATGCTCCCCAGACAAAACAGCACAGCAACACTACACTGTCAGCCCAGCACCAAGGCATTTGCCCACGAAGTCTTGTGCTGCCTAAGCCCTAATCCTGAAAAGTCTCACACATGTGTTAAGTGGTGCAGGAAGAGGCCTCTCTGACTGAACCTGGGAGTGTGAAGAGCAAAGCATGCATGTACGGCTTTGCAGCATGGACACCATGGACTGGAAATGGGAGAGGTACTTTCTGTGCTACATCTGAAACACTGCCTAGTGAGATGGAGTCTGAGGCATTAGTGTAACCAGTGGTGCCCTCCCTTATTGCAGGAAATAGGCTTTTTGCGTTAGACAAATTATCAGTTGAGATCTGTGGTCATTTTCCAGCTCTTGTGGCTGAGGTTGTGTTGCTCCCCCCAAAGCTTTGAAGAGAAAAACAAAGTCTTACGGATCTACATTATTAAAAATGAAAAATAAGAGCCAAACTCCACTGGCAAGAGGAAAGTCTGGGAGTCACGCCTGCAGAGCTGCTTTCCCAAGGGTGACAACCACTCCAAGCCTGGAACACCACACACTTTAATTAGTACCCAACCCTCAGCTGAATAGCTTTGCCAGAGTCCTCCCCAGGACCCCATGCAAAGCCTAGGCGAGTAAGCAGGAGGATGCTACAGAAACACAAACTACAACCCCCATCCACCCCTACTTGCCTAGAAAACCTAAATAAATAAGTAAGAAAGCCCCCCAAAACTCTGCTAGGTGCCTGATGGGAGAAACCTTCATTTGCAAAATACTGGGAAATAATTAAAAAGTTTTCCCAGAGCTTAAAAGGAGGGAAGTGGACTGTTTGTCATGCCGGCAGCCATGGTGTGCCGCAATTTATCATGCCTGTCAGGTGTCAGCCACCAAGAAATTTAACTCCAGCTGCCCCAAGCCCAGCAGCCGCAATGCCCCATCAGTCAAAAGCTGCTCTGCCAGGCACCCTGGAGCTGATGAGTGACTGGCAAGGAGGGGAGAGGGCTCCTCCCCACCAAGCCTCTGGTTCTTCATTGCCAGTGCAACTCTTTAGTTATTTTATGGATTTATTTTTTTTTACGCACAGATGAAGCGGAACAGAGGAGACCAGGCTACAGCAAGAGAAGAGGCTCGTTCGTCACTACCTGCCAGGGACCTGCTTGGGCTGTAACTCCAGCTTGGCAGGCATGTAACAAGAGAGATGGGTTTAGCACTGAATCCCCTGGGGGGGGAGTGCATTATTATGGGTACAAAGTGCAAACTCCCAATGCCTTTGCTGAGAATCTGCTTGTATGGGAAAGACTGACACCCGCTGCCACCTCTGTGCTGATGGGATGAGACACCCCTGCCACAGAGTCCAGCAGCCCAGCTCTCCACACAGAATTCAAAGCATGACTTGCTTTTTAGGAACTCTGGACTGAGGTCAAACAAGCTTTTGGAGGAATTTGGCATGGCCCAAATCATGTGACCAGCTGAAGGACCTGATTCAGGGTAGAAGTTACTGCTGAGTCAGAGGGAAGATCTATGAGCTAGGCTTCCCCAAAAACAGAACTGCCTTGGTCACAGCTCAGGTGGACTAACACAAGGAGCAAATGTTGCCAGCCACAGAGAAGAGACAACCTGGGGTCAGATCCGTGCAGGAGGGTTTGCATCAGTGCTGAGCTCACCCTGCATCATCAGGACTTGGGGTCTCAGGAACACCATGGTCAGGGCTCTTCATCAGTGTGACACCTGCTTTATAGGGCCTGTCTGGGCTGCCCCACAAAAATACTCCTATTTTGGTAATTTCTGTAGCAACAAGCTGAGCTGAGAGGAACCTGCCTGCAAAGGCACTAACTGATTAAACAGGTCCCTGCAAAACCCGGAAGGAAACCCAGCACCCATGGCATGCTGGAAGTCCCACATGATGCGCCTGCACGGTACAGCAAGTGCTAACAGATAACCAAATCACTTGTAAAAAAAAAAAAACAACAAAAAGATTCCAAACACACAGCATTTGCCAAAAATCTTTCTCCCCAGCACAAGCATTGATCAGGGATCCATGAATTTTACTTGCACCAGCAGAAGGCACCGAGATCTTCCACGCAGCATGGCATCCCATGCAAGAGCTGGGCACAGGTTTTGCACTCACGTGTGCTTCAGGCAGAATAGTTCCTACTGTGGGAACCTTCACGCACACACTATATATAATACACCCACACAGCAGAGTGGTTTCAGAGCCTCACGACTTGGTGAGGGGAAGGTGGATTTTCGTGGCGTCAGCAACAGGCAGATCCCTGACGCCTGGCTGAAAACCTTCCCCAAAATTATCAGACCCAGTCACACAGCACAAAGATACTAAAATTTCTTCAGCACAACAACTGCAAGAATTTTTCTGTGTGTTTCTGCTGTTTTTTAGATTTTATTTTAAACTGTGGATAAACTAATGCTTTTTTCTCCCCCAAACTCTGTTCTTGTGAGCAGCTTAAAACTCTCTTTGCTAAAATTTTCCAAAAAAATTCAGCCGGAGGCAGAGACATGTGAAGTTTCAGTCCAAATGGTTAAAGGCTGGCGTAGTTTCAAGCAACTGAAGACAGGGGCTTATAATCAGAAGTGTCAGGCAGCCTTAATTATATTATTTCCTGAAGGAAATAGTTTTCCCTGCCGAAGTCCAGGAGTTATTAAAAAAAGTTGACCTCACTGGAACCAATCAAGATGGAGACAAGAAGCCTGTGATGGATTCTTAAGGCAGGCGTGTTCATGTATCTGTATTTTCAGGGGTCCAGGATTTTAGGACAGGTGTTCCCAGACAAACCCGGCCTTGCGACAGCCGATGATGGCAAGGAGCCAGAATGCAGAGCCCCGTCCCATCCAACCTCATGAAATGCCCTGGGCAGGGGTACATGAGAGCCCCATGCACCCAAACAGGGTGCTTGCCTGTGCCCGGATTGATTGACTCTCCAACACAAGCTAAGAAAAACAGCCAGATGCTTTGTAGCTGTCTGGAGCACACAGGCTTTTTGCCCGTCTCTTCCTCTATGCCCATAAATAAAAGTGACAGCAACTTTATTTAGGACTTCTTCCAGTTAAGAGGGGATGGAAGAAAAGTGAAAAATGAAATTGTAGCTCAACAGAGGCAGAGAGGGAAGATCCTGGAGGCACAGCTCAGGCTGTGCCACTGATGCAAAATCAGCATCTCCACATTCCCATCAGCACTCCCTTCTCTTCTGCCCTCCCAGACACAGAAATCCCACTCCCACATGCCTGTGTCTGCTGCTGCTCATCAACTCCCCAGCACGAGCGGAGATGTTCAAGTGTCTGGAGTGAGTCAGAGATGGAATAACCATGTCTCCTTTCCTTCTGAAAGAGACTAAAAGAACCCTCAAATAATCCAGAGAAGAAAGTCACCTGTTCCCTCCACGTATGCAAAGGTTGTACTTACAGTGTCAACAGCAGCCCCCAAATGCAGCTCAGTGCTGAGCAGCTCACCAGCATGGCTCAGCATCTCCACCAGCATCCACTACCACAGGAGATCCTGCCTGTTTCGGCTATAATCTCTGTATCTGTTGGAACTGAGTCAAAGAGCAGGAGAGGAGGTGAAGGCTGCTCTGTGAGACAGCTGAGCATCCTAGAGAGCCAGCCCCAGGCAATGCCCTGTCATCGGGGACCACAGCCAGGGTTTGGGCATCCTAGTCTGGTCTCCCCCCAGCTTGCTGCAGCATTTCCCAGCAGCACAGCACCTCGTTCATCACAACAGTATTGCAACATGCTGATGACACAAGCTCTGTTTCAACCTTTATCCTCCTTGAACCTCTGCTGAGCCCAAGTTATGACACAAGCCAAAATCCAATCCCGACACAGGCTTCACCATCGTGCCAGTTCCCAAGTGCTATGGGGCTTGACTGGAGCTAGTCTGGAGTTGTGCCATACACTTGCACACAAACACACACACTCAGGGCAGGCGTGTAGGAAAAGAACCCCTCCCTGTCCCCAGGGATGCGTGCCCACCACATACAGAAAGGATCAGTGTGGAAGCTGCATGCAGCTCCCTAGGGGGTGAGAGGCTGCCAGTGACCTCATGGGTTTCTTCCACTGCTGCCCTCTCCGCTGCCATGAGTCAGAGATTAATGACAGGCCATTTGTCAGCACCGGTGGCATCATCACCAATCTCATTTCTGAGCAGACATCTGACCTTGCTTGCCTCCCAGAGACCTGTGTTACCGCACAGCTCCAGCAGCCTCCTGACAGCTCCCAGGGGACGAAACACAAGGCAGGGAAACCAGCTGTGACACAGCTTGATCCTGAGTCAGGATGCACAGACAAACCCTTCAGCTGCTGGATGAGCAATGAGTGCCAGCTTGTCCCATTGCTGTACACTTTGCCCAGCTGGCATGCAAGGAAGGGTCTTACTGACCTTACTGAGCACTGGACCAGGTTATGGAGAAGTGAGATGTGTATCCAAAGAGGACACACAGGCAAAGCCAGCCCTGCCTGAATGTCAGGAAGGAAAGGGAAAGGGGGCTGGGAGGGACATGTGACCCTTTTCCCATGCCTGCAGCATCCTGTGTCTCAGCCGCACAATACCCAACCAGTTGGAGGGATCAGTGTGCAGTTCCAATTGTGGCACCCACAGCACCTCCACTGTCAACCATGGCCTATGCTGAATTTTAACCCAAATCTCGCTCATCGAGAAGATACAGATCCACTCTGCATTCCTAAGCCAAGCTTGTACCCATGTCGTGTGATGTAGGCAGTGCCACAGGGTCCAGCACACCTCTGCCCCAAACCAGACCATGTTGGCACTGTAAAAATCTGCTATGTGACTGTCACTTGGTCACCACACAGAGCTCTGGTCCTTGCAGAAAGTGAGTAGCAAGACCATAAGAGGCACAGGGGAAGGGGCAAAAAACATCTTCTGCATCAGAGCACACCAAGCACACCATGGCTTTTCAGCCTGGGAAGAAGGAGGCAGGACAGCCACAGGATCTCAGGCTAGGCACACTGTGTTGACCAAACTATGATGTTCACACAGCTCCTTAGTAAATAGCAGAAAACAAATCATTTCAGAGGAGCAGGAAAATTCAAGGAGAACAGGTACTCTGACAAATGCTGGTCTTGATACAAGCTTTGCCTCAACACAACTGTCAGCCTTAGACAGCCAGATGCATCTCTACCAGGAGGGACGAGACAACCACCAACACAGCTCTTCTTCTGCACTGAGTCAAGCCAGTTCGGGGTCTCATATTTCTCATAAGAGGAACGAATTAAAATGATGTGAGACTAAGAAAAGACCCACTCAGTTAAGATGGAGAAATCCATGCCATTAAACGTCATTAGAGTAATATGCCCAAAAAGCTTCATAAAAGGAGATACCATATGACTGAATGCTTTCCAGACCCTCAAGTTACACAGACCCAAATCAACTGAGAGCCTCTTCTAACAGCCAACTCTCACAACGATCAGAAGGTTTTATCTTTTGTTTTGCGATGTGTTGGGTTCTTTTTTCCTGAGGAGCTTTTTGGTTTGCAATTGAAACTACAATTCCTTTAGTTCCTGGAGGGAAAAAAAATAAAAATCATTTTTCATTAAGCTGAAGCAAATGGCATTTTTGCTTGTCAAAAATATTCGACACAACTCTGACAGACTCGACCAGACATATAAATAAAAGATTTAAATCCTTCTGTTTTCAGAGCCTAAGAAAAACCTGCTGTCAGTCCCATGCCAGTACAAGCTCTCTTCTACAGGTCACGGTCCCTGGGGTCTGCCAGCACTATCCCGGCACTGATACCAGGACAGAGGGCTGGTACAAGCCACACCAGCATGTTCATGCAAGTAAAACCCCACCAGCTCACATTATCCCTCTACAGGATGCTCCCTCTGAGACTGGAGCAGCCTCCCCTGTCTCAACTAGAAAACATCTGGCTCCAGCGGCAGGGAGGTGAACAGCATCGATCCCTTCCCTCCCCTGCCACCATCAGTATCCGATAGCAGGATCGACCAAGAAGTGCTGGATGCTGTATTTCCTTGGCCACCTGGGTTGTGCATCAGCAGCCATCGAGACTCCTTCCCCATCCATCGTGTCAGCAAGGCAGCCACAGACATTGTGACAAGACACAGAGCGGTGTCGAAGCCCATTTTGAAATCCTTCTATCCTCTTCAAGCCAGAGAGGCTTATGTGCATGGATTTATACTGTTTGCCCCAATATTTAGCTACTGAGCTGACTAATCTGTGTGCAAGAAAAACCTCGGTGGCTCAAAGGCTGAGCAATCTACATCACTCATCATTTAGATTTGCTATTGTCTTAATCCTCTTTAAACTACTGTATAATACATAAGGGAATGGATGTCCTATATGCTCGGGATACACAGAAAAACCCAGGCTGAAGCTCAGAAACCTGGACAGAAGCTAGAATGACAAATCCTACCAAGCCACAGAAGAAAAAGGAAACTTCTTGCACTCCCTGACAGCTGGTTTAACTTCTTGCTCTCTCCACCCTAGCAGCCTTTAATTATTTCCTAGCCAGATTCCTAATTACTTCCTAGCCAGCTTCCTAAAGCTCCTCTGCCCTCTCCCTTCATCACAACCTCCTAACAAACTGCGAGACTCAAACCTGCACCCTATGCCAGGCTGCTGTTCGGTGGATGTAGAGCTCTGCACCCCAGGAGATGGGATGTCCCACTAAGTATCAGCCATGGCTGTGCTGCTCTTGGAAAGACAACAGCTCTGCCCAGCCCAGTGCTGAGCTTTGGGCCATGCCTGGCAAACAGGCAAGCTCAGGTCCACAATTAAAGCCTGCTTGGCTATCCAGGATCATGCCATGCATTGCTGCAGCACCCATTGGGGGGATGAACAAAACCAGGATTCTTTATAGAAACAACAGGAGTTTGGGGGCAGAAGGAGGGGGTGCAACAAGGCAGTTGCAAATGAGGCTTTAGTTAGCTGCCTGACAGAGCTGAGGGAGCTAATAAACAGACAGATGAGCTAAATTGTCTTCTGAACCTCTGTATCAGTATTCACATTACAGAGGCTGCTTCCAGCAATTCCAAAGTATTAATAATAAATGCTACATAATTACAGCAGACTTGCTTTGTCCTCTCTTCCTGTTTACTGTCAGTGCCTTAGTAACCCTGTGCAGCCCACAGCCAGCTCTCTGTTGGCACTAGCCCCTCCACAGATGGCACAGCCCTGGCTTCACCAATGGGTGTCTCTCCCAGCTCCCTCCTGGGCTGGTCAGGGTGCAGGGGGAGGTGAAGAAAAGCTCAAGTGCTGATACCACTCTGCAGCAATCACCTTCTACCTGTCAAACCCCTGACAATGGTGCTGCAGGGCATGAAAAAGGTGTATTTGAGGACTCAGCAGCACCCCCAAGCTGGGATGAGTTGGCGACTGTGCAAAGAACATCTCCACCGAACAGAGTTGCAACAAGTCATCAAGAGCCTCTTAACAGTAAATAGAGTTTATGGCCTCTCCTGACTTTAATCTTCTCCAGACTTGAAGCTGGAGCTGCCTTCCCTACCGAGATGTTTTTGGAGTACTTCTGCCCATTAGGACCCTTCCTGGGGCACCCACAATCACAGGGCTGTCAGTGGTGACAGCCACCCAGGACACAAACCAGGAGCAGTGACACCACACACTACTGGGAGCTGGAAGCAGGTTCTGGAGCAACCCTGGAAAGATATATTCATGAGAAGACATAAGAGATGACCCTCATGACCCAAGTCTGACACCCAGGTAAGGAAGAACAAATTTTTGGGCTAATCAAGTTCCAGATAAAACACCTACAGCTTGAGGTGTGGCTGCACACTCATGCTCTAACCCATTCTCCACAGTGCCATGGCCCCTTGGACCCAGTTACTCTTCCCAAATCAACTTCCTCCCAGCAAAGTTGTACCAAAATGCCTGCTCTGTCTGATCATTTCAGGCACTGATCCAAATGAAAGATAATGACCCTCTGGTACTTTCCCCCTAAATTTTAGGAGCATTTCATCCAATGTAACTGCAAACTGAACTCTAGAGCCTGTTTTACATCCCACAGGACTGTCTTTGTGAGTATTTTTTCCCCAGTCACAGGCAAAACTCATAAAAACTCTGGAGAAGGGTCCAAGTTAACAAGAGTCCACTAGCAGTTTATATCTGAGCACAGGTTTAATTTGCACCCTTCAGACTAGCTCTCTCTTTTCCCAGCCTTGCAGGGAGAGGCTGCCACAGCCTTTAACACAGCTTCAATAATAGAAGAGAACAAAATGGGATTCCTGTGAGAAGAAACCAATATGCAAAACAAAGTATGCCTGCCTTCCAGTGTGAATTAACTCGGCTTCTGCCCCGACTCCAGACCTTTCCAAACATAAGACCCATTGGACGGCAAATGAATGCCAAGCAACTCAGATGCAAATCTCTGCCTGCACAGAGAGAGCCTCAAATGCTAAGAGAACACTTGGTTCAAAGAGCATTGAGAAGCCTTTAAATGGGAAAAAAAAAATGAAACAAACAACCAACTGAAGTCCAGTTCTATCACTCACACAGGGAAAGCAAGGCTGCAGGGACATAAGAACATCTGTCCCTCAGAACTGGTGTCTCCCACTCAACCTGGGACATACAGAGAATCCCCCAGTGCTGGCATCCTTCCACCATTCTCCAATGGTTCTCACAGCTGCACACATCCCCTTGGTGTTTTCTGTGCCACCTCCCCTGCCAGGTGAGGCATAGAAGAATTTTTGTCCCTGTAAACAGATATTTTTTGAATTCTCAGAGAATGAAACACCAACCAGTTGCTCAGGAACAAATGCTAAAGGGAAAGAAAGACAGTGATTCTGTCCTAATATGTGTAAGGCACTGAGAAAAGTGAGAGGGACAGATGGTGCAGGGAGCAAGACAGAAGGCAGGAATCCTCTGGACCATTTACATGGGAGCATGCATGCCAGAGAAGGATGGAGCAGAATGTGGATTAAAGAAAAACAGGATCATCATCATCACATCAAGGTATTCCCTGCAGCACAGTACCAGGAGGACTACTTGGAGAGCAACGTGGCTAACAGACAGCCCCAGGGTAAAAGGAAGGATAAGTTTGCCCATGCTGGGTGGCCCTGGACTGATTACATCTCTGCTGCCTGTCTCCTTCTTCACTCACTGCCACTTTTGGCAGGGCAGCCCCAATTTCTTCACCACAGGGACCTGTGCAAAAGGCACTCAGCAGGTTGGAGTTCCCACACACCACCATGGGATGGTGCAGACTGGAAAGCAACAATCCATATGGACAGGGCAGTGAAACGCATGAAGAGTTGGAAGGAAGATGACGTATGTCAACCCCAGAAGGGAAGATCCCAAGCTGGACTGCAGCTCAGGGACTCATGCAACCTGTGCTGCTGGAGGTTCTCCCACACACAGAGGGAAGGGATGGCCCTAACAGCCCCTCACAGCATCTGCCAGACACACAGACAGACTGCTGGCTGTCACAGCAGGATGGCAAGTATGGACAGATCCCTGCACAACGATGCCACAGGATAAAGCAACATTTGCCCCAGGATTATCAACCAGCACTCCTAGATGCAACAACAGAAAAGCATTAATCTTCTGAGGCCCCAGACTCATCTCTAGGACAGCCTGCATCCCAAACCCCTGCCAGGGCTGTTTCCCTGCTTTCCAACAACATCCATATCCAAACCCACCCCCCTCAAATCTCAGGATTCTCCTTGGCAGTTGATGACAGCACACTGCAGGCTGCGTGAGCCTCTTGTGTCAGTCCCCGCCGCAAGACATTTTAAAAAGAGACAGCAAGTTATTAATTACAAATTAAGCTGCTAATTGATACTGAGCTCTGTTAGCTCTAGGGGAAACAGACGCAGAGCTGTGTCCCTCACACCATGGTTCACTGACTGCAATATGAGGAGCCTGATCTCCCCAGGAAATCTGCTGAAGGAGGACACAGCTGTATGGCTTCCAGCTCAAGCTATGCATGCCAGCCCAGGATCTCTTAATACTACACTTCCTCCATCTGTGATCTGCCTCCAACCACTGTGCCAACCAAAGGTTCAAACACCCTTTCCCAGCTGACAGACCAGTGTAAAAACCCAGTCAGCACCCACAAGTGTCAGTGATTGCCCCCACCAGACCTTTCCCATAACACAGCAATTAAGGCTGACAGCTCCAGGGCTCCCCTCAAATAAAGACCTCCTCTCTTGTAGGGGATGAACAGTTTCCCTTCCACCACAGCCCAGCAGCGCTTCAAGGTCTGTACAAGAGGTCTCAGTTTTGTTCAGCTCTGTGTGTATTTCACAGAGATGAGGAGACAAAGCAATGCAAGAGTAAGTCCACCCCAGATAGGTAGTATCAAGCCAGCCAAGATGATAGAGTTTTAAGAAATACCTTCTGCCACAAATTCCTCATCTCTGCCTTTTAAAAAGCTCAGAAACACAGAGCAGAATTACCTCCTCTCTTAATAAGTAACAGGTAGTAAGTAATAAAACCGTAACATTAATAAATAATGAATAAGAACTCTTTACTAAGAGACAGTAAAGCACTAAATATTGCACCCCTTTGCCCCAACTTTGAAGCACATGGGAAGCTCTTCTCTTGCACAGGGAAGCTTAGCACTTGCCTGCACCGGACAGACCTGCCTCATTCAGGGGCTCTGCTAGAACAGGACCTGTTCTGCTGGGTTTTGGCCATCAAGCAGCCAATGCCAAGGTTTTCATCCATCCGTTTTCACACTGCCCTTCTCTTCTGGCAGCTCAATTAAGCCTAACGAACTACATCCAGCACAAGTCACGAGCAAAGGCATGAAGACCTGGCAACCACGGTGCTATGCAGGTAGAGGGTGAATAAATAAAATTGACTCAAGTTGATAGAAGATGCCAGTTCAGTGGTTGAGATTCTACAGTGGAGCATCTGTTTGGATGACTTTGGCTCAAAAGCTGGCAAAAAGGAAACATGACAAAAGCCAGTTCTACCTTTAAATGAGGAAAACTCCAGAGACGTTTTATGCTATTTCTAAATGTAGGTTAAAAAAAAAAAAAAAGGAGAGTAAAGGAGTACATTTCTAGTTACCAGAATGGATTTAGAATCACAGACATAGAACCTGCAGGCTGACCCAGATGTCAACCTAATGTCATGCAGCCGGCACAGGACCAGCTAGCTCAGGTACAGGTGCTGCTGCAGGTCAAGGCCAAGACTAGGCTCTTCCCATCTCTTACTCCTCTTGCAGTGTTTGACCAGTGTCATGGGGACAGTGCCTGACACACAATCAGATGCCCCCAAACTGGGCTGTGGTCTGCCGCCCTGTCCCTGGGTGCTTCCATAAACAACTCCATCTCCTGCCTCTCCCTGCCCATCAAGAGGCTTAAAATCGCAATGATGTCAGTCAACACCGTGCTTTACCTTCCCTTCCCTAAGCTGTACAGACCCACTGCGCCCAACATCTCCAGCACCATTCTTATCCTCCACAAACCCTCGGAGTAACCCAGCTGACAACCACCAAGGAGAGTTTTGACTCCATGCTTCCCCATGAGATGATGGTGGGGAAAACTACAAACAAAACCAAACTGCACAGCTTCCTAACAGACAAGAAACCCTTCCCAAATGTTGCTGTACCCATAACCAACTGTCACAGTTTTTCCCTCAAAAAACAAAGTGCCCTGCTTCATGGTAATGCAAACGGTTGCCGTTTCAACAGTTTCCCCCCTCCCTTTCCCTTCTCTTCCCTTCCCCGTTCAATTTGAAGTCAATTACAGGAAGGTTAATGGGGCAGAGAGGATGCCAGGCGGCTGGGTAATGATGTCAAAGCACCTGGCATTGCCGGGGCAACAGCTAGGCAGCGGGGATGTAAATGAAGGCACAGGATTGCACTTGGTCCCTCCAAACAAGCTGATGCAATTGAGCGTATCAGCATTAATGAACATGGAAACGACAAGAGAGCACCCAGAGAAACAAGACACTGATGGGGGGGTGGGAGCTGCACCCACAGAAGGAAGCTATGGTGACAGGCACTGCGTTCTAAGTGTCAACGGGAGCAGCCTCCATGGTGCTGACCTTCCTCCAAATCTTCACTCAGATGTGCTTCCCATAGTTTTTAACACTCCAGCTTTGCACACCCGAGACCAAAACATGTTGGTCTGATGAAAGCTCCCCTCATGAAGCTCCTGGCTGCTCTCCAGACAAGCTGTGACAGAAAGAGCAAGAGGGGAGATGGTGTGCGTCAAGAGGCCATATCTTAGAGTGACCTGATAAACATGGGGCCAAGGCAACAAGGACCCAGGGGCAAGAGGTGCAGAGGAGCAGAGGTGCTTGAGGCCATTTCAGTGCAAGGAGCAGTGACCTGCTCAGTGGGAAGGCTGTTCCAGCAGTGCAAACCAGATTCTCCAAAGCTTGCAGTCCTCACATCAGCAGCAATTGATATTTTGAAGTTTGCAGGCAGAGGAAAAGGAGCCTCTATACAGGATGTTGTCTGCCAGTACAGTGCTTGGCACAATGTGCTTCCATGGACCAGGACTGACTACAGGGCAGCACATCAGAGTGCTGCAAGCCTCAGACACCTGCAGAAAGCCACCTCTCTCTGTGGTCCACTGTACAACTGCAGTATCTTCTCCCTAGTCCATAAGCTCCATCAGAGCTTTACTCCAATGCTATTCAGTCCTTTTCTATCCCCGGCTTTTAAGCCCACTCCAAGCCACCACCCTCCCTTTTTCCTCACACCCCACAGCTGCAACTGGTGTAGGTGCCTTTGGTCCTCATGTAGAGGCCATCCATCTCCAAATTCCAGTGGCATAGGTGCTCGTGCCCTCCTCATGCTTTCTGCTCACCCTCTTCAACTCCACAGCCACCCCTAAAATATGCTCCAGGGTGGCAACAGCTCCACCAGCAGCCACAGTGAAGTTCCACAGGGGCTCTGCTGCCCCAAGAAAAGCGGCATTAGACGGACAGGGGGAAGGCTGACAGCATTTCTCACACCAGTAACTAGCAGAGCTTGCACAGTTGAGACACAGCTGTGCAAATGAGACCCCAGCAACCAACCCCAGCCCCAGTGATTTTCCACAGGCGTGAAGAGCAGTATCAGGGACACAAAGCAGCCGACACCACAGGGAAGCAGCTGGGTCATGCATCCATTTACAAGGTCAGCTGCCCTGTGCCTCTTTAAAGTACTTCACTTTTGCCGGAGGCAAGTCAAGGTGATTCGGATAGACTCTGCCGCTGCGCCCCGTTCCCACTGATGCTCCCTGCTATCCCTGTCCTTGCAAGCCCCTGGGAACCCGGGGCATCCTTGTGTGATCTCTGGGAATGGCTCAGCAAAGCAACAACCTGGGCCATAAGTAACATTGGCAAATGGGCAGGAGCAGAGCAGCCGAGGGCTCTGCAGGGACCAGAGCTTGCCTGGCCAACCCATATGCAGGCTCTGTGGGACAGAGGGCTTGCCTCAAGCAAACACCTTCCAAGCATCCTCCCTGCCCACAACAGCAGGACCGAGCATGACTGGGCACACAGCAGTGCTATCCCAGTGACAGGTCTCTCCTTGAGTTGCTTTTAAATGTCAGCAGTAAAACTAGCTACAGAGAGGGAATTAAATGGAGGTGGGGGAGGAAAAAAAAAAAAGAAGACAAAGACGAAAGGGAGAAGAGACAGCCCTGCTAATAGTGAGTCAGCCAGAAGTCTCAGAATCCATTTGAAATGCGTAGGGCTTAATTTAACTTAATAGTTTTGTCAAACATTGGCACTCTGTTAAAAGCACAGGAGAGCTGGTAATCCAAATGCCAGTGACTCTGCCTTTGCTAGTCACAAGAAAGCTGCTGTTCCAGTCCCCAGATAGATCCATCTGGTTTCACACAGGCAGCAAGTACAGCCCTGACTACTGAAGTCACTCAGGAGGGCAGTTCTGTGTTTACTTAGCACTGGCAGCAACTTTGGCTTTGCCCAGAACACAAAAAATAAACACAGCCACTGCATTTCTGAGCTTGTACATGTCTTAAGGCAGCTCCAGGCTTCTTCTGAAAACACAGATTGGTCAGGGTAAGAGAGATTTGCAACTTTCCCTTGGGAAGACAAAATGAAATCTCTCACCTATGTGAACTTTGGAAAGAAGTTGGAAGGAAAAAAAAGAATAGAAAACTCTTTGCTCACAGGCAGGCAGAGAAAGACACAAAGTGAGCTGCAAAAGCTGGCTCCTTATCCAGCCCTGCTCTCCTTCTCTCTCTCCAGCAGCACTAGGTCAAGGGCCCCCAGCAAACGCCGTGAGATGGAATGGGGCTCAAACCCCAGGACAAGCACAAGTTCTGCTGCTGTCAGACCCTCTTCTAGAGGAAAAAGTAGAAATTCTACCTGCCATTTAAGATAATTTTCCTTCTGTAGACTGAGCCCATCTTTACACAAAGTAATGAAAAGCAGGGAGTGTTTAAGCCTCCTTGCCTGATGCCCCATTCTGGTAGTAGATGAGAAATTTGGGGCATCTCATTTTGGTTTTGTTTCCCCTCTTAGGGCACCATCGAATGACTTGCAGCACCAGGTACTGTGTGATTCAAGCCACTTAGACACAGGAACACTGGGGAGGGGGCCCAGGGCACTCTCCCCTTTGCATGGACAACAGTCCATTAAGGTCAATCTTGCCTATAGTCTTGGATGAAGGCTAAAACATCACTCTTACCCTTTCAACCATCTGCAGGACATCAGTCACTGATCTGTCCTCTGCACCCACATCCTCCCATGCAGTAGCTGCCACCACAAACTCCTGAGAGCACAGATGTCAGGAGCACAAGTCTGCCCACCTCCCCAGGCCCATGTGATTTGAACAGAAGATCCCAGAAACACTCCCTAAGGCAGTCTCCATTTCCCAGCACATTCCTCAAGACTCTCCTCTGGGTCATTGCAGAGAACCCTCAGTGCCATCTACCCCAGGCAGAGGGTTTGTTTAAGGGGCCAGCACTAAAGGAAGTGCTGCTGCCAACCACCAGAGCAAAGGGCTACAGAAGGAAACAAGCCCTAAGTTCCAGGGCCATGGGCACATTCGCTGCTCCACACAGTGCAGGTGGGGAAGGGGCTCCAGGAAAACTCAGCAGGGGCAGCAGAGGCCTTTGAGCCTCTGCATCCCCTTAAACCTCCCCCTCCATCTCAGGACCTGGATTCCTGTTTGATTTAAGACACAAATGGGATCGAGTTTAAAGGTCTCAGCCTGGCCCTTGACTCCTTGGTGGGAGTCTTTCCACATCACAAAACCACCAGACAATTCAGCCTGATTGACAGCCTTTCAGGCAAAGGGGCCCGGGGCTGAGGGAGGGGAGGGGGCCGTGGGTCAGGGCTAAGGGAGGGCAGCCAGAGCAGTGCAAAGGGCTGGGAGAACAGGAGATGGCTGTGAGGTGGGGAGAATGCTCAAGGTTTGTGCTTCCACAGGAAAAAGGGGTTTGGGAGAGGATGGGAGGCTACAGCATCCTTGAGGGATCCAGTTCCACTTCATACAAGCAAAATCCAAACTGCAGATAGCACATACAAGGGCAAAAAAGAGGTTTGGTTTAATGCACTTTTTCCTGAGGTAAGTGGATAGCAGCATACACCAGAGAAAGCAGAAAGCTGAGGACAAGGCAGAAGGAGGACCCCCAGGCTCACAGAGAGGAGTCAGTGATAGGCAAGAGGCAGGAGAGATCAGGGATGGGAAAACAAGTGATCAAGGCCAGTGTTCAGTGTCCCTGGGCTTGACCACTGAGGCTGCAGCAAAGGCTGAGATGGCAGCATGGAAGCACACACATGTGGACACATGCACCCTGCACCATATTCTGCCTTGGGCCCCAACCCTGCTCTCCAGCTCTAGGCAAAAGCGAGCCCAGTGAATGGACTTGACCAAGTTATCCTTGCAGCAACAGGCCGGAGCCCCAGAACAGCCAGTAACAAAGATTAAGTGCTTCTTCACCTCCTCCACACTCCTACTCCTCACATGCCATCTTAGGAGAGAGCAGGGTACACTGCTTAGCTCCCTCCAGCAGGGCTTTTCCCTCTGTTCCAGGGCTGATGCCAACAACTTTCATGGGTCTGCAGGAGCCTACTCTTCTGCTCTATGAGGCCAGCCCCTCTCCAAGCCCGCTCACATTGCTAATTTGGGGAAGAAGGTTCCTTTGAAAGTATTCTCACCTTGCCGTCTGGGTCAAACCCATTTTTGCCAGCCCCTCTTCTCAGAAGGACTCCTCAATGCACTTCTGCGATAAGATTAGAGTCATCACTTGGGGAGACCAAGCAAGGGAATGTAAGAAGACTACAGATACTTGTCACGCTATCTTATTTATCCCTTCTTTTGCACACAGGAAACCCTTTCTCCAATATTTTTTTTTCCTCCTCTAAATAAAAGAGAAAAATTTTAAGCTGGTGCTTTAAAGCACAGCAACCGCCAGCCCATCTCCATGGCTTGCCAAGAGAGCAATTCATCCTCTGCCTCTATTCTGCAGTAGGTAAAGCCCCCCCTCTCGCTTTTGTTCATCTCCCCGCTCTTTTGTCTGGCCCTGAAAGCGTTGATCACTCCTGCATGAGGAATGTGAAACTGATGTGATGTGATAGGAACAATGCTCCAGCCCCGATCCTTGCAGCCACATCAAAGTCACCATTTGCATGGCTTCCCCTTGCCTGCCTGTCCCTCTCTGCCCCCCGGCCGTGCTCTGGCTGCTTCAGCGCCTTCATTGTCCTCCCAGCTTGGAAAAGGAGCCTTGGCCTCCTGCTAAAAGGCGCTCGATGAGCTCCCCATGCCTACCTCTGCCTCCTCTTGCCCATGGGAGATGGGATCCATGAGCAGCATCTGGCTGGCAAGAGATGCAGCATCCGCACGGACTAGGATGCACCAACAGGTTCTCTCTGTTAATCCTGCTGCCGTCTGGTACCCATTCCCCAATGGATGCTTCTCCCTACAGCACTGCCAGGCTGGTGGGAGGGGGATGTAAGCAAAGGGATGAAGAGGTGAGAAAGATCTGATAAATCAGGAGGTGTGGGGCAGTGAGGCCCAGCCCTGCTACAGAAAAAATGGGGAAGTGTATTAGCATGAAGATTAGGACATTTCTCCGCCAGTGAAATGCTCTTGCAGTGTCTGGGGATGTGGTACCCTGCCTATCCTTGTGGTGTAGGGGCAGAAACAAGTAGCCAGACACATAGTGAGGACATGACCTCAGACCTGGACACCACCAACCTGCATGTGGCACTGCCAGTTCATGCAACACTCTCCAGCGCTGGCAGCTGCGTGGAGCTCAGTGGATGCTGCAAAAGCCACTGGAGCAGCTGGATAAACACAGCTCTGGGTCCAGGCAACTGAGCCCAGGAATGTTGTCACCAGGTGAAATTCCAGCTGCTACCTTCCAATGAACAGCTACAACCCAGTGCTAAACAACACCCTTACTAGAGCTCACTGCACAAGGAGTTTTGCTTTTCCAGATCTCCTCTGGTCAAAGGCTTTAATCCAGCACCAGCAAAGGAGGCTGCTGAGAGAAAACAAACCCTTCAGCAAGACAGGGAGCCTCTCCCCAGTCTCACAGCAGCTGTGGCTCCATAGCAAGCCTGTGTTGACATGACAGCAGCTGGCAAGTGATTGCTTTCCAGCTCCCCAAGGCACTACCTGACTCTAAGTCCACTGGGAGTCCCAGGGAAGCAAGCTCCCTTTCCCTTCAGAGGGTATCCAGGTGCCTATTGTCAGGCAGGGAGATGCAGGCAGCACCTTGGCAGGGGCGGGAAAATCCAGGAAGTGGCCATGCCAGCTGTGGAGCAATGGGGAGGCTGGCATGGGACAGGATCAGAGCAAAGCAGTAGTGGGACCACACAGAACCATACAGCACCAATCAATGCTGGAAATGGGAGGAACAGAAGCCTCTGCAAAACTGAGATGCTGCTGACACACCTCACAAGCTGAAGAATTTTATTTTTGGCAAAGAGGCAAGAAACTTAGTAACCCTTGCCATCAGGGCCCATTAAGATTGTCCCATCCCTGAAGTATCAGATTCTATTCAACACTGACACCAACCATGATGCTGAACTGGTCCATGTCACTAACCAACACACAGAGATGGCCAACATTTTTCTACTGAAAAAAACCCACTTCCAGGTCCAGCCATTTCCAACACAGCATGCAAGATGCAAGTAACCAAGGCTTTAAGCCCAAGCACATTTCCAGCTTGCACCTAGTGCAGAAGACCAGTGATGAAGAGGGACTCCAGATGCTTTGACTTCAAAGGCACAGAAATTCTAAACCAACTGTCCAAGAGCCATTTCTGAATTATCAACCTAAAATGCACACATGGGTTATATGTAGTATTTACTTCTCTAATGTTAAACAGGCACTTCTTAAGCACTTCACAGGCCCCCCATACTCAAGCAGCCTTCCAGATCTTGAGATCCCCATCTGTCCCTTCAGTTTTTACCTGGTTTTGTTTATTCTTTTATAAGCTTATAAATAATAAGCTTTACAATTTGCTTATTACTTGCCCCCTATTCAAGCTCCTCTGCTCTTCATCTCTAGCTGGAACTCAGCAGCTTGCCAAGGGACACAGCACTGGCAACTATTCCTGATTTATACTGATGGAGAATATAACTTCCCTTTACTAAAGTAAATAGAGTCACTACCAAGAGGCAGAGCACAATATTTTTTATTAATGAGCATATTTCTGCCTTAGTGCTCACTGGGGAGGCAAGACAGTCAATGTGGAAAAACTAAGATCACCTTCCTAATATTTTGGGTCAGATTTGCTACACAAAGAGCCCACTGTTGGGCATTACACCTGGCCAGTGTCACTCCTGGTTAGGAAAAAATAGTCTCTGCTAAAGGACTATGCAGGGGTGTGATTAAGGAGGATATTTCATTCTGGCATTCAAACGTAACCCTGCTAAAGTGGTTTACCTTAGGATGACACCAGAAAGGCTGTTTTACTGTAGCTGTCCTCACACACTAATCAGAGCTCCTGGCAGTTCTGAGGCTCCTTTCATCAGGTTGGGGGGAGCACAGCACACCCAACTGTGCTGCCCACCATGCTGCTGGGCTCCCTCCTGATTACCCTCAGGGGATAAAGCTCAGAGTCTTCTGCATCCCCATGAGGAACAGAGTCCCCTGTGGTGGGCTGACCTTGGCTGGATGTCAGGTGCCCACCAAAGCCACTCTACCACTCCCCCTCCTCAGCTGGACAGGGAGGGTAGAAAATACAGCAAAAGCTCATAGGTCAAGATAAGGGCAGGGAGAGATCACTCGCCAATTACTATCATGGGCAAAACATACTCAACTTGGAGAAATTAATTTAATTTATTAGCAATCAGATCTGAGTAGGGTAACAAGAAATAAAACCAAATCTTAAAACATCTTCCAACCACCTTTCCCTTCTTCCTGGGCTAAACATCTCTCTCAGCTTTCTCTACCTCCTCCATCACAGCAGCACAGGGGGCTGGGGAATGGAGCATGTGGTCAGTTCATCACATGTGATCTCTGCTGCTGCTTCCTCCTCAGAGGCTGGACTTTGTGCACTCTTCCCTTGCTCCAGCATGGATTCCCTACCACGGAGTCAGTCCTTCACCCACTTCTCCAATGTGAGTCCTTCTCATGGGCTGCAGTTGTTCACAAACTTCTCCAGTGTGGGTCCCTTCCACAGGGTCCATCCCTTCAGGAACAGACTGGTCCAGTGTAGATCCCTTCCCAAGGGTACTATACTTCAGAACAGGCTGGTCCAGCATGGGTCCCAGAAGGAGTCACAAGTCCTGCCAGCAAACCTGCTCCAGCACAGGCTCCTCCCTCCAGCAGCCACAGGTTCTGCCAGGAGCCTGCTCCATCACAGGCTTCCCACAGAGTCCCAGCCTTCTTTGGGCATCCTCACATGCTGTGATGCGAGGTCTTCCACAAAATGCAGGTGTATCTCTGCTCCAGGACAGACCTCCATGGGCTGCATGGGCACAGTTGCCTCAGCATGGGCTGCAGAGGAATTTCTGCTCCAGCACCTGGTGCACCTCCTCTGTCTAAGTCTTCACTGACTTTCAGTCTCCAGAGCTGTTACATTCACACATCCTCACTCCTCTCTTCTCTGGTTGCAACTGCAATTTTTCTCCCCATTTCTTAAATCTGTTATCCCAGAGGTGCTACCACCATCACTGATGGGCTTGGCCAGTGGCAGGTATGTCTTGGAGCTGGCTGGCATTGGCTCTGTCAGACATAGGAGAAGCTTCCAGCAGCTTCTCACAAAAACCACCGTTGCAACCATCACTCCCACTACCAAAACCTTGCACACAAACCCAAGACATTCCTGCTCCCCAGCCCTGAAAGGAAGGCAGCATCAGTCCTTTTTGATAGCTATCATGGTGGAACAAGTAGGTTTGCTCAGAGAGATGAATGCCTGCGGGACTCCAGGAACAAGAGCCTTGCTTTTGTGTTATGGCAGTGAACTGTTGTGGAAGAGGACACAAATAAGATGCTGTACGCCACTCCAGTACCTCCACAGACTGTCAGCAAAACAGGATAGGTCTCACTCCCTCAGAAGGGTCCTTGCTGAAGCTGCATTAAGAAAAGGGAACATATGCTCTGTGCCAGTCAGGGATACAGTAATCCCCACACAGTGCTCACTGGGCAGTAAACTCCATCCTCTAAAGGTGGTCAAACATTGGAAGAACCTCCTGCTCCGACAAACAGGGCTGGGGATAATTACTCCCCTGGGGAACAGGGACCAGGAGACAGTTGAACTTTTCCCATCAGGAGACATCTGACCCCAGTGGTCACCACCAGGTCCTGGCCACCTTCAGCTGCTGATGCTGACCATATGGGATGCTGCCTTCTAGGACACTGTCCCCTCAGTTTGCATGACAGCTTGCTGGAGCCCAGCAGCACCACTCAAGCAGACACCAGGCAGGCATCCCTGAACCTCACAGCCCATACAGAGACAAAAGGCAGCAAGACAGGTGAACAGAGCCACCCGGCTCACTTCATCCAACTGCCATCAGAGGCATGCCACAGGTGAAAAGACTTTGATATAGCTGGACACATGTTGTTTCAGGGCTTCCTAATCCTCTGTCCCTAATTCATTCCTGCTTACTGCAAGACACAGTTAATTCTTGCCCAGCCACCACACATGCATGTTTCTTTGCTTTCAATTTGGCCAGCAAAATCCATTTACCCTGCCTGTCTCATCCGGTTTCCATCAAGCCTGATGAATTCCCCCTCAGTGAAACAAGCAAGCTTACTGTAACACCCTCTTTTGTAAAAGCATGGCAAAAATGGCAGGCTTTCTGGTGCCTGACTATTTCCCTTCACAGGAGCTAAACATTACTTGTTTTCAATTGTGAAGTGTTCTGACTTCTTAAAATGCATGAAAGCACCGAGGGAGACAATTCAACTGAGAAAGAAGTTTCTGAAAGAGTATTTCTTTACCTTGCAGTTTCCTGTGGAGAAGTTTAGGCTGGTAACAAGGATGTGGTGGTCTTCAGGTGAACACAAGGGGGAAGAGATGCAATTCAACATCTACTTGTCCAACACAGGCCATGAGGAACAAGAGACCAAGTTGTTAATTTAAGGTTCTTGGTTTCAAAACTCCCCTTGGTGGGTCTGCAGAAAAAGCAAAAGCTACCCCAGCTTGTACACCTCAGGCGGGTTTTTTTGCTTTCGGTGCCAGAGCCACAAGCCACCTTTGGTTCTTGTAGAACACAGTCCCAGTCCTCTGCAGTATGTGATTTCCACCTCAAGGTATCTCCTAGGGGTTTCTCAGACTGAGTTTGAGGTAGGACAGAGAGAACAGGAAACCCAGATCTGTTCCTCTCACACTTCCTACTCCTTCCTTTTTGCTTTTCTGGTGACATGCACACATGGCAAAGGAGCTACTAGACACCAAGGTTATTGGCCTTGTGCTAAATGCTGCCAAATAAGCAGCATGTGAGTCAGAGTAACCCTTTCACCTAAAACCAGCTGGAGAACCAGGTCAAGATGCTGTCTGCAAGTACCTGGAAGACCTACCCTATTAACCTCTGCCCAGAAGTAGACAGCAGCAGCCTCAGGGCAGGGGGGAGTCCCCAGGGATGCACACTGAAGAAGAAGACCACCAGAGAGCTCTCCTCCCATCTCCACTCCTGCCTGAACCAGACAACTGCACATCTGGAGCCAGGCACCTGATGGGAACCCAGCAGAGTGCACACCAAGCTCTGCAGAAAAAAACCTGGCCCCCATATTCCATTTGCAAAATGCATGAAGTCTGATGCTTCAAACACAGAAAACATCCAAAGTCCTTACACTTTAGCGTTTAATTCCCTTTGCCCCCCACCCCCACCCTGCAATAGCCTGGAGTTTTCATTTCTCACTCTCTCTTGTTTTATTCACATGCTTGCCTTTTTTTTTTCTTTTTTTTTTGGCGGCTCCTCAAGTTTCATTCTCTTTCCCAATTTACATGAGATGAATTTAAGACTTCTGCCACTCCTCCCTGCTCATTACCAGACATAAATTAAAAGCAGAATTAAAGAGATTACTTGCGATGCCACTTGAGACACCTCCAAGCCTCTTACTGTTTTGCCATGTACTGTGAATTCTGACCCACCAAGGGATGTTACATTTGGACCTTGCCAAGTGTTTATCTACATCCTGTTAGAGAGATTTGGGGGAAGAGCTCTCATCCTTCTCAGAAATAAGATAAGTTTAAGACTTTGCTGGAAGCTTTCCATTTGTACATCAAGTTTGTTGTAAAAAACTTACCACCTGCTAAGGTCTTTTGACACTGAAAAGTAGACATGACCCACCTGCAGGAAAAAACATGGAACAGATGATTTTTTTTTGGTTTGTTTCATGGAATTTGGGTAGGATGTTACCAGACTTGTACTGGAAACAGCTACCACCCGCAGGGCACTGGTCAGCTACAGCCTCCCACAGAGACCACGGCTAGGGAGCCAAGGAAAATCATTGCACACCAGACTGTTTCCAGAACAAAGAACATCCTGTTGATTTCTACATTTCCAGGAGACAAACAACTGAGGACCTGCACATTTTTATTGCTATACTCAGCTGCACCCATCCGCTAGCCTCTGTGATCTGATAGATGCTAGTTGCTATTCAGGACTTGATGTGCTCACAGTAGCACCCAAAGGATGGGGAGGTTCTCTGAGGGCAAAGTTATTTCTGATGACTAATATGATGCTCACAGGTTCAGCTCCTGCTGTCAAAAGCTCAGCTGGCACAAACCAGTGGAGGACAGGGCTTCCAGAGCCCTGCCTGTTCCAGAGCTTAATTCCCAGCCTGACCATCAGGTGAAGATTCAGGCAAGGTGTGAAACTCAGCTCAAGTGCCCCAGGGAGGAAGGGCTAGGGGCAGAACACTGAGCCACCTGTGGAAAAAGAGCACCAAGAAGGACTGAGCATGTGTCACAAGATATTCTACCACAGCTGGTCACCGGAAAGGAGCTGAGAGTGATGAGGACAGAGCACAAAGCCAACAGCTCAACAACTGTCAGCTCAGAGCGCCAAGGCACAACGAGAGCACATGGGCCATCACTGCTACGTAAGACACCACATGCCTTAATCTCTCCCTGGGGAGAGAACCTCTTCCAGCCCAGACTGTTTGTGTACTCAGCTAATTTTGTTGCCTGACTTTCCACCTACTTGCTCAGCAGAAAACTGATCCTCTTAAGTAATCATCACTATTTTATCCCTACCCTCAGACCCAAGGCCATGGCATAGGCAAAACCCAGCTACCCTGCATCAGCTGCAAAACCAGTGTCACAAGGGCAACTGGCTCCCCTTGCTGT
This sequence comes from Myrmophylax atrothorax, assembly GCA_026770055.1. Lineage (NCBI taxonomy): Eukaryota > Metazoa > Chordata > Aves > Passeriformes > Thamnophilidae > Myrmophylax > Myrmophylax atrothorax. Next base: position 8,178,401 of record JAOXXN010000364.1, on the reverse strand, counting down.
GTCCCCTTTGCTTAAGCTCCTCTCCCAGTCTGAGAACCATGTATGCCAGCACCATCAAATACTGCAACCCACTTGTTAACCTAAACGAGCCTCATACATCCTAAAATGCAGTTCCAACTCTCCTCTGTGGCTCCTACGCACAAGTCAGGCTGTTCAAGCTCAGTAGTATAATTAAGAGGAATAAAAATGTCCTGCATACACCGGAGAGTATCGTGAGCAGCATGAGCTTAGTATCAGCTCTTGCTAGAGCACAGTGAACTATTCCTGGCTGCTACCTTCAGTGCTGGTGTCCATACTTGTTAAAAAAAAAAAAAAAGGGTTGTGGAAATGGAACAGCATCCAAAGAGAATTAGGAGAATGAGTTGGGAACTGGAAAGCCTGCTGTGCAGACACAGGCTTGAGCACTCAATCGGTTCAACTAAGCCAAGAGATGATCAGGAGAGGACTTAATCATCCCCTGCAAAAGTACCAGTGCAGGGAGAAGACTGCTGCTGTCAGTGGAAACCCTGCTCTGGGGCTGCACAGATTCTATACAGGGGCAGCAAAGGAGACTACTGGGCTTTTGTGTCACTGTAACAGGGCAAACAAATAGCCTGGGCTAGCAAGTGTTATACCCAGCTCTCAGCTCCAATTGCAAGCCACCCCAACCCTTAAGCCCCACGCTTAAGGAGGAGGGCAGATGAGTACTGGAGATGCCCTAGTCCCCTCCCCCAGACCAGCCACAAAGATGAACCAGAACTGCAACACCAAGGGTGTCTACTGGCAGCCCACCCTGAGATGTCCCTCCTTTCTCTCTCCATTTCATGCACCTTCCTTTATGTCTTCATTTCCAGTGCAAGAGACTTGTCAAAGGAGAAGCCCAATGTTCTCACTAAAGACAGTCAGGACAATGGTCATTTGGAAAAAGAGAATGCAGATTATTTTGGTTTTAAAATACAAGCCAGTTATCCTCATTGGATCAGGGGAAGGGGATCAATTAGGAAAGACCATCAACCTTAAGAGGTCAGAATAGGCATCCCATGTGTTTCTCTATCGCTTTGAAGTCTCACTGTTCTTCCATTCCCGATTCCTTATTGAAACCAATTTCATCAGGGAAGCTCTGCATCAAACACTGCTCTAAAACTCAGCTGCAACACCGAGCCTGCTCTTCACTCCCCTCCCCAAATATAGTGCTCATTCCACCTTTAAAGTAAGGCTGCCCGGGATGCCTACTTGATCTGACTAACAAATGGCAGAGATGAGCCAATGCCAGGCTGGGGCTGCAATCCCATTGAAGAGCTGCATCCTGGAGTCAAACTTGCACATGAGAGAGCAAAGACATTACACCACTTCATGTAGGGACACCAACAACTCACTGGGAGCTCATCTTTTCCATGGGGCATCCTCTTCACTTTCAACACCCCTGCCACCAGACTACCTTTTCTTTTTAAAGCAAAGGGACACAGTTATTTACATTCCATCATTAATTCCCCTAATGCCCTGAAGAGTATTTACTGAGGTTAGCCAAACATTTGAGATGCTTGCAAAGTACCTTCAAGCTTTCCTTAATAGCTATTTCTGTATAGTCATGTTTTGGTCCCAATCTCCCCTCATCTCTCTGGGCTTTTTTAGTCTTGCTAAAGACAGGTATAAACAGATGGCAAGGATCTCAGTCATTTGAGATGGGAAAAGAAATTGGTGAGAAAACAATTCTATTTAATAGACCTGTTGTCTCCCTTCTATTTTCTTCTCCCTGGCAGTACTGTGAAAAAGCCTTTCTCCCTCCTTCCATCACCAGCTGGAAGGGCTGAAATCATACAGCTCAGACATCTCCACACTGTAACTTGAAGATTCATCCCATTAAACTCAACAGGGTCCACACTCCCCTCTGGCATTCAGTATCATCCCTGCAGATATTACAAGTTTTTAAAAGCTTGACTAGTCTTCCCAGTCCCCACAGAAAGCCACATAAAAGCACATTTTACATCTTCCACTGTTGCAGGTTGCCTCACAAAATTTTTCCTTTCCTGGTTCTCTCCCTGATGAAATCCTCCAGGGCTACTTTCTACTTCAGTTTCCCCAGACACAGAATTATTAACAAAAAAAGGCAACTGGGCAAGGTATTCTGGGGATATAAAGCTTCCTACAACCTCACAGCAAGAATCCTGCCCCACGGATTTTTTTCTCCCATACTGGTCCTTCACTGTTTGACCACAGCAATTCCACCACCTTCTCCTGAAGGCAGCTAGAACTAATACAAGTTCTTTGGTCGCCAGACTTCTGTCTGCATGCAATGCCATCACTCAACATCAGCGTAGCAGTGCCCAGCCATCTTGTCCCCACCATCTATGTGCTTGTGTCTTTGCAGCATGCCCAGAGCCTACAGCTGAAACAGCATCTCCACCACCACACACACAGCCTGGAAAAATTTACAGCCCATGCAAACACAGCAGGTGGGAAAAAACCCCAAAGAAAACAATGTGCTGGTTTGAAAGTAAACCGGCAGAAGAAACGAACCAAATGCAAAAGAGATTATAAATCAGAGTTACCATTTAATAAAAAATTACAATAAATGCAATGTGACAAAGAGAAATTGGTTTTAACCCACAAAACCCAGCAGTATAACCCAGACCCCTGGGGCACAAACACAATGGTGTTCATTGGCCCCTGAGCTGAGCCCCCTGTGGTTCCCCCTGTGTCCAAAGTAAAAAGAAGTGAGAAACCTGTTGGTGCAGATGACGGTCGCAGTCAGGTCAAGAGTGGTTGTCTCCTCCTGTCAAGGTTCTGGTCCTCCTCTGTATCCAACTAAAGGGTCCCCCAAGTCCCCAAACCCCCAAGATTATAGCCCCTCAGCTTCAGGTGTGACGGCCCAGTACCTCCCCCAGGGCAGGGAGTTCCACAGTGGGTGATCTGACTCTGTGAGTCGTGGGTTATTTGGAATCATTGATGGCCCATTAGCAGACATGACACCTCAGGCTGGGTGTGGAGGTGCTAACGACTTCCTGGAG
>JAOXXN010000364.1:8149042-8165556 GCA_026770055.1 Myrmophylax atrothorax | reverse complement strand
TGACTGGGGAACCAAGGAAATATTTCATACCAGATGACGCAAACCTGAGATATGTGTGCAGCAGTGGGAGGTGTCTTGGTCAGTTCCACCACGGTCAAGGTGCAAGCCGGATGTGGTGCAGCTCCTGTCTTGCTGGAGTAGGCCTTGTTGCTGCTGCCGCCTGCCTTTTGTTTGAGTTTCAGGGAAGTAGAAATATTTTGTTGTTATACTTTGTTTCTGGCTGGGTGTCTTTTTAAACTGCTTATGAAGCTAGAGTAATAGACTTTGTATTAACTAGGGAGTAGGAAGTTATTTTTTGTTATATGTAACTTGTATAAGTGTGTGTTATAGTGTAGTTTTCTCTTATTTTTCTCTTTTCGGTATAAATACATACAGTTAGTTTCAGCATAAACCTAGTTTGAGAGGTTTTTTCCTCTTTCTCCCTTTTCTCAGCCAGAGGCTAACTCTGTTCTTTGGGCAGTTGGCACTTTGCCAGCTCAACCCAGGACACAAGAACAATCCCGAGCATGAATGCCTTGCTCAATCCAGAGCAGAGAACAAACTGGGAAAGGTTCTGGGTGGCTGCAAGAAGATCTGTGGATTAGAGAAAGAGACCACCCTGAGGGAGAATGCCTGGAGCTGTCCCAAAAAAAGTGGAAAAATCCTACAATGTAGAGTGCAGACAGCTTTGGACAAGATGATTTGGCAAATAAGGATTTTACTGTGATGGAGCCGATATTTATTTTTTCTTCCTTCCCATAAGAGGGTCCAAAGCTCTCATAGAGAATATAATAAGAAACAACCTCCAAGGGTCTGCTTTCCTCAAATACCTCTTTCTTAGGGCATCCAGCCCTGCTCACAATCTAAACAACCTCATCTTGTGCAACATTGTGCAGCCCATGAGGGCCGTGGTCTCTCACAGGTGGTGTTTCCCTTCCTTGCCTGTGTCAAGAGTGGGGTAAGATCGTGGTAGCAGCATCATTCACCACTGGCAGCTAAGTAACTCTGGATTTGCATCAGTCCAGCCAGGACTCAGCTCCAGCTCCTTCCCTTCTCTTCCATATTAAAACATCTACCAAACATTAAGAGGACCCCACTTACAGCTCTTTAGTGGCTGTACCAAGTAAGTAATTGAGAAGTGTAAGTCTGACCACTCCTCATGGAGTCCAGGAAAAGCCAATTTTCCACTTCTCTTGCCAGATGCCTTCACAGCAACTATACTTCCATCCTGACGATCATCTGCTCATCACAGCACCTTCCTGGCTCAATGACAGCAACTGTAACACCACTCCATCCCTCCGACTGCACCCAGCTCCTCCCAGCTCCCACTTTCTTACATGCCCTTCAGTGCACCCACCTTTCCTCGGCAAATGGGCTCTGCTCAGATCTCATCAGACTCCAGCTGCAAATACTCCCCTCTTTGCATCCTCCTCAAGCCCCTTCCTGAGATCCCCTTTCCAGGGAAGGGGATCCTCTTCCAGAAGTCCAAGAGAGAAGCTGGAGCCCCTTAGAGAGAGAAACACTCAACCAGACAGGAGCGACACCTTGCAGCAAACTATTTCATGGAAAGCCACTGGCACAGGTTGCCCAGAGAAGCTGCAGATGCCCCATCCCTGGCAGCATCAGAGGCCAGGCTGGATGGGGCTTTGAGCAGCCTGGTCTAGTGGAAGGTGTCCCTGCCCCTGTTCCAGGGGGTTTGGAACTGGATGATCTTTAGGGTCCCTTCCAACACAAACCTTTCTGTGATTCTCTGCTTTTACTCTGCAAAGACCAAGGTGAGCCCAGCCTGCAAAGGCTCCATTTGGTCTCAGTGCTGTTTTCTGCCAGAGGTGGAACTTGAAGATATCACAAGGGCATGGGCTTCTTCCCATCACTATCCCCTGGAGATACCAACTGGCCTCATATAATCACAGATGTCAGAGAAGGAAATCACAACAAGGCAACTGAAAAGACTAGGACTGGGGCATTGCTCTAATCCTGCTTTTGCCTTGCTCACATAGGATGAAGCACTGCTGAAAAAAAGCATGGCCAGATCAATTCATCGTTCTGCCACCACGCTGCAGCACTGCCCTAGGAGTACAGACCACTTCCCTGCTTGATCCACCACGCATTTGTTTTGTGTTTCAGGCACCAGCAGGTCTTTTTTGTATGACGATGAAACGCTTTCAAGCCTTACACACACATGCCAATTATATGCTCCAAACCCCATGCTCAGCAGAAGGTCAAGTGCATGGTGTGCCATGCTCAGCCACACACTCCCTGTGCCAATCAAGCTCCTCAATGCGATGTCTGAGGAGGACTTGCAACAGCATCTGCCACTTTGCTTTTTATGGGTTATGAGGAACTGGCTTACAGTGGGAGGGGGATTAGAAATAAAAGTTGGCGGGGGGGTTTAATCAGGGAGGCCAGACATATGAGACTCAGAACTTTGCACTGTTTTGATCCAGCCAGCCCCCTCTCTGCCAAGTTCTGTCAGGAGACAGGCACAAAGCACCAATTAAAGACGAGTTATGCTTTTTCTGTCAAGCAAAAAAGAAAAGGGGAGGGGGAAGAAGATGATAGGAAGGGGGGAGAAGAAATCCAGCCCTGGAGTCATTTTGCTTTCAAAGCAAACTGTCAGGGCAGCCTCTACCCCTCCCATCTCCCACTGAGGAAGAGCAAAGGAGCACCCACACGCCTGCTGCGGACGCGTGGCATCAGTCATCAGACCACACCATCAGTCACTTGGCACATCAGGCCGAGCCATGCCCTCACTCTCCCTCTGGCATCTGTCAAAGCCTGTGACAGGGAACAAGAGCAGCAGATTCTTAGTTAAGATGGTCTGAGTGCAAGCCCCACCAGCTCTGATGACAAGAATCCCTACTTATGGGCAATTAGACTGGGAACAAAACAAAACAAAAGCAGCAAGGGCTCAATGCGCACATGTGGCCACAACATCAGCTCAATTTTAACATGGTAGAGACAGGCATAGCCAGCACAAGCATGCAAACACTGCCTCTTCTGCCATATAGGTTACCATGTTGGAAGGCTCCTTGCACAGGCAGCAGCTCTTGTGGCTTGCAGCCGAGCTCAGCAGAGAGAGCTGAGAGCTTCCCACATATATTCCACACCATTGCTTGGTTCAAACCAAGGCTGCCTGCCATTGCAGCATACTGTCAAGGAACCACAGCACCAGCACAGACACAGCAAGCTCTCCATCACTTTGGGCTAGTACTACCACCTCTGAATATACCCTCAACACTTGCAAGCCATTTCCAGATCTCACCCAGCAATTACCAGTCCTGCAGCCAGACAGATTAAGAAGATTACAAAGATCCCTCTGGGCTTTATTGCTGCATATGACTGAGGAAGATAAATAGCAAGCACAACCACTTCTAGGGTGAAAAAAGGCAGGCATTTTAGCACTGCACAAGCACCAACCCCAGCTTTAATATCCTATGTCTTTCCTTACCAAAGTACCCTTTGCAGAGCCTGTTAGTACTGATTAGGGCATCAGCTTCACTCCCACCTCTTCCTGCCTGAGCGTTCTGAAAGCCACAGCTAATTACAGCAGCAAAGTCACCCGCGGGAGGTAATACATGCTCGGATTTCAACAGGGTGGCACTCGTGCATGGCTGACCATTCCCAAGGAGAGGATACCCTCTGCCACTTTAGCAGGGCACAACACACAGCCCAGTCTTCTGGGCAGGATCCACCCCACAATTAGCCTGGACGAGGAGGGAAGAGCATCTCTATCCCCGTTTAGGTCTGCCTGGGCTGGCGGCACACACTCCCAACTCGATAGTGAGTGCCCTGCTCATTAGCATGGGGTCACTCAGCTGCAGCAGGGCACAGGCACCACTTGGCTATTGCAACACCACTCACGTCCACTGGTGTGGAAGTGTTGAATTTCTTTTAAAAGGTCTGAAGCTCTTGGTTTGAATTTAAGGGAGGAAAAAAAAATCTCACGAAGAATTGCAGGATCTCTGTAAACATACCAGAGGAAAAAAGAAAACGAATCTTTTGAGCCTCTTGACCTTGACAATGTCCTTATAATTACAAGACTATTTATTTTCAGTTAAACCCCAACTATTGAACAGACAGTGTCAAGTTGTTTTTTCCTGAGCAGGTGATTATCCTGCCTGACTAATCTAATGAAAATTATCAGGAGGCTACTGACCTCCTGCTACACACACTAAATAATGCACAAAGCTTCAGGATCAGACAGGCAAATCATAACCCTGCCTTATCTTAATCACTTTCTATACAGCTCCAGGCCTGTTCCACTCCTGGTTGGCTGTGTTAGCCAAATGCTATCTCAGTGGAAACCACATAAGAGCCAGCCCTGAGAACTGCACAGGAAAAAGTTACCTCCTTAAGATTTATTTTTTTAGAAACCAAAAGCTGCAGAGGCAGATATATTTAGTCTTTAAGCTGCTGACTGGCTCCTGAGCTTATGGCATGAGGCAGTGGTACCCCAGCACCGGGCTTTGCAACAAACAGTGTTTTCCTGCTACTTTGATGAAGGGTACAAGGAAGGAAAGGCCTAAAGAAAAGTGTGCACAAAGGGGCTTGTTGGTCCAGATACAAAAGGCCACCCTTTCTGCTCCATCCTCTCAGAACCTCATTTCAGCCTCCTCCTACAAAAAAGGCTGCCCACACCTTTTGAAGGTGCCACAGCACAGCCAGAGACATGAGAACTATGGCAAAGCAAGAGAAGCCAACACTGGGGATGCTCTCCCAGCTCAGAGCACACTGCAAGGGCCTGAGATATCCAGCATCCTGTCTCATTCCCTGCAGTGCCACTCTCCTTCACGAGAGACAAACGAGTGCAGCAGCTGGAAGAGATAAAAGAGTACAACCATCAATTAAGGAGGCAAGAACTAAAGAAGGAGCCACAAAAAAAAGTTATCACACACTTCCCATACAGCCTCAACTTGAACAGCACCCACAGCTAAAGGAACAGATTGCACAGGGGTGACTTCAAGCCTAAAATAAGTTTCCACTTGGAAATCTACAGAGAATTGCGGAAAACACTGCTGAAGGACCCGCTAACTAATTTTTATTCCCCTGCCCACCCACACCCCCCACTCCCAACATGACACCCCAACTACAACACCACAGAGCAGACACTCTTTCACCCACCACACCTGGTCTCATGCCTCACCTTCATACACCCATTATATGTGGTTCTTCAGATCTCCTGCTACGAGAGCTCCCAATTTACCTCCCATCACTGCCATAGCCAGGAGCTTCACCCTGCAAACTGCTACCAGCCTCAGCAGCCTGCTCCTGCCCTTCAAGTCTCTCCCCATTGCCAAAACACCTGATATATCCTTCCTACCCTGGATATCATGGGTCTTGAGTCACTTTTCTCCAGCTGGGAAGGTGCTAAGCAAGATACGGGTGGACAGGATTCCTCATCTTTTAAATGCTAAATTCCTTCCCTCTTATGACCTTTCAGAAGAAGAGAGGCAAACAGCCTACTCTAAAGTGACCAGAAAAATAAGACCAAGGTGAGTTTAGGTGTAACAGAAGAGGGAGCAAGAGAAAGCATAGAAAGACAGGCAGGAAATAGCACAAGATTCAGCTTTGGGAAAATACCAGCTAACACATGCAAGGAAAATGATCCATAGCAGAGATATTCAAAAGGACGCAGAAATCTAGGAAAAAAATAATGTCCACAGCAGCAATTGTGGGGGGACAGTGAGAAGGCAGGGCTTTCAAATTGAGAACTGCTGAGGTAGAGGCTCTACCTAGGGCAGATTCCAAATCTGCAGACAGGAGGATTCTGCCCTACCACTCTGTGAATGTGACTGTGCTCAAGGGTGACTCCAGAGAGATGATCCTGAGCCTCATAGAGCCTGGTCACACTATCTGGACATGGTATGGCTAAAAGGCCATACCTAATGGGCCAGGACTCAGCAAAAGAAGAGGTCCTTTGTTTTTCTTTTCAATTTTAAAGAGCTGCCTGTTGCTGAGGCATCTGAACTACTTCTGGAAGGAGTTAGAACAATAATTAAATTCCTCCATTTCCTAGTCTGGTGACAAAAGCAACCTCAGGCTTCTCTGGTCATTAAAGTCAACACTGTAATTGCTTGTGTCACACAGCCTTGCTCCATCCACATACATTGACTCTGCCCTTAAAACCCAAGATGCAGGTCAGTTCATGTCTCTGCCGTCTAGCAGCTGCTTGGTGTCCTCCACAGGCATGGCTGGGGTTGCAAGAGGGACATCAGCTGGGTCAAACTGGCACTAAGTTATGTGGGACCCCCTTGAACTACTACCCTTGCTGAAAAATGTTGCTCAGAGACAGCTGAGACAGCTCCCAGCAGGGTCTGGTGAGTGTAAAATGGGAGGTGAGACCCTGGCAAAAGCCACTGAACTACAGCTGTCTCAGGTCTGACTTTATCACCGTGCCTGGTCAGACAGGAGGCTTGCACAAGAGGAGAGGATGGATTTAAAATGATACTGCACAAAGCCCTCAAAAATGCTCCAAGGACTAATGCTGGAGCTGGTGCTGGGACCAAGTGATGGCTCTGGCTCCAGCTCCAGCACTTGCAGCCACCACTGGCTCCCTGTTACAGAGCAGGTGGAACACTGTCCTTTTCTCATGCAGGAAACAGGCACTGAGCCTTGCCGTTCACACAGTAGCAGCAGATCATAATTGCTTGGGAGCGACTGCGACACACCAAAGTTTGCAAATGCATGTTCTGTGGAGGTCTCTCCACTCCCCAAGCTGACTTCCCACTGGAGACACATGTATGTGCTTGTCCCCAAGGCAGACCATAGCAATAGAGGCATCCTCTGGTGCCACTCCCCGCCAGCAGAACATGGCAAAGCATTAGAGTGACAGCCTCCAGGGACACAGGAGCAATTTGCTCACCACACACAGACAAGTGCTCACCTTCCTTGCTAAAATCCACCGAGCGAGACACTGATTAGTGCCACTCATCCTGGCTGTCTCAAGGCAGACACCCAGCCTGCTGGGACTCTGCTGAGAGCCTACCAGCTCATTGCATGCACGTTTGCCTCTAACACCTAGGTCAGATGCAGGCTTTAGGAGGAGGAAGGGATTGTGTGCAAGTCCCTACCACTGCCTTCTCCATCCCAGCAACTCTTTTCTAGTGCAAAATCTGGCTCTGTCTGCTGCTTTTGAACACCCATCGCTAGCCAGTTCCAGAATGGCCTGATCAATAGGGAAAGAGAAACTAAAATCCATTTCTCTACATGCGTCCACCAGCAAAGCTGTTGCTCTAGCCCCCTCATGTTACTGCCAGTGACAGTGGAGGCAGAGACAGGAGGAATGCAGCTGGACCCCTCCAAAGCAGGGATGGAGCAGGGTGAGCTGTTACTGGCCCAGCACTTAGGAGAAAAGCATCTTCAGCTTTACAGCTCAGCAAATTTGATCTGAAACTGGCAAGAGAGAAAAACTGTAAAGTATTAAATGTCATCTCAGGTGTTTGACTGCCAGAAGTACTACAGACAGACAGACAGACAGACAGGTAAGCACAGTGCTGCACAGAGTGCCGGATGCCCTACTTTGGTCTACTCAGGTATTTACTAATGTGTCCCACAGCTGGCATGAGCTGATAGCAACTCAAGAAATCTGGTTTTCTGCCACCAGCTCTGCTCTTGGACCTCAAGAAAACTCCAAAGCCACCCCAGGTTTCAGTTGCCCCTCTTCGCAGGCAATGATGCTTCCCTGGTGGCAAGGTTAAAGGCTGACCCAGTAATGCACTATAGCAAGTGGCCTTGAGGAACTCTCCAAGTCTAAATGCAGATTGCACAGTAAGTCAAACCTTTAGTTTGGGTCCTAGACCCAAACACAGGCTAGAACAATTTCTTGTTGTGAAAGGCAAAGTCAAAATTATCAACATATGTCCTTTGTCATTGGCCCTTCTGACCTGGGCAAGTCATGTCATCTTCTCCTGCCTTCTTCTGCCAGCACCAGAGAGACAGCAAGTCCATCAGTGCCAAACTGGCTCTCCCCTGTGCATAGGATAGCCCTGTTTGGAAAAAAACCCCCACAATTGCTGGCCTGACTGCTGGTACAGGTGTGCCAAAATTAGGAAACACAAGTACTGCATGCCCCTGAAGTCAAGGACCTACTCTGGCTGTTGGGTAAGTTACTCTCCATCCTCACTTTGCAGACGAACAAGTAAGTTTCTGATCCAGAGCAAGGCAGGCTGGGGGGCAGCAAATGTGTCTATACAGGAAAAAGCACTGCAGAGAGTGGGGATACAGAGCATTGATGATCCTTCCAGTTCTTATCCCTTCTAAGCAAGCCCCAAGAACATAGTGTGTCTTGGCACTGCTCGGAGAGGGCAACACTCACAAAACCAGAGCCCAGCGGGCAGGGTATGCTGATGGGAAGTGGTTTCATAGTAGCTTGATGGACTTCTGGAGGATGGATACCTTCACTGGGAGTCTCCAGGTGCATGCTTGGGATGTCCTGCAATACTTAGGCTTCAGAGAGCTGAAACTGCTCCTTCTTCTGGCAAAACAACTCCAATTGCAGCCAAAGAGGAGGACACTCCAAAACGTTATGGCAGTTGGGACATGACAGAAATGCCCCATCAACAGGGTTTCTGTCAGCTGGCACAGCACATCTGTGGCACAGCCAAAATGCTCCCTCCAGCATAGATTTCAGCATTAGCTGGTGCTCTGTGCCCTGTCATAGCACTTAATTTCATGCACAAAATAAAAACTAGACTTGCCAACATACCCAATGGGCCTGTCAAACTAATCATGTTAGGAGGGCTGGAAACACACCAGCAGCAAGAGCCGGCCCCTGTTCCAGAGCCCTTGTAGAAATCATGCATCCAGGAGACGGAAAAGCCTTTGTCGTTCCCGGAACCAGGTCAATAAAAGCACAGACAACTCCATCCAGAGAGAGACTTTTTTATGAATTACAAGAAAGAGCAGCTTCAGCTCCCCCAGCTGCAAATAGGTGGGCAGGCATGAAGAGCCAGCATGGAAACGTGTCTGTGCAACATGTGTGGGCAATCGGCTGCCCCGCACATGGCCAGGATATGGGACAAGAGGAAACCATTCTGAACCGAGCTGGGAAAAACAGCATCAGCAGCTCAGCATGGCTGCTCCCACCCCCACCAGCCGGGTTCCCAAATCCAATAGCCTCTCACCCCTACGAGTGTCTACCATGCCAGAGAGAAGCAACAGGCTAGACAAAGATTTCAAAGCTGAGAGACCCCAGGCAGCAGTAAATGGCCATAGATTCACTGAGAAAGAACAACCCATCCTTTGGGGAGCAAAAATATCCAAAATGCACTTCATCTACGTGCCTCAGGAACAAAGCAGTCCTCTCCCCAAACCCATGGTAGTTACCTGTGGGTGCACTTTACCGTAACACTGTTATTTCTGTAGCTCTTCATTAAGTGAGAAGCCCAGAGGACTGGACAGAGCTTTTTTTGATCAGATTTCAGAGCAGCAGCAGCCTTTTGTTCTCTATACTTCCTTTTAACATATTTATTTTTCAAGCCCTTAGTTCAGTTGCACAAAGAAGGGTAAATCACACACTGGTGAAGTCTGGCACAGGCTGCCTGCCCTTTGCACCTGAGAACCACCTTTAACCACAGGAGAGGATGTGTCCTCATTACCACGAGCATTTTTTAGGACCTAGATAAAAGGACCATGGTGCAGCATGTACCCATAGTACAAGCAGATACCAGGTTGCTTTATTATACACAAGAGTGTTTAATTTCAAACCCAAATCTCATGCCTGGCCCCAAGGTACCCAACCTAGCCTGCTTCTCCAAGCAGGAGGGTAGCAGATCTCTGCTTTCTGTGCTGATCAGCTTGTGAAGCTCCAGGAAAGGCAGTTCCCCATCTATCACCTATAATATGGCACCCCAAAATGCAGTGTGCTCTCCTGCAGCACTGGGACAGCATGGCATTAGCATGGAGTAGGGATAGCTGTATGGGTCAGCCCTGCATGGCAGCATCCTGCAAGTTACTACACCCAGTCTCCACATTATTTTCATATGTACTCCAGAGCCTGGGAAATCCACGAGAGACCATGAGAGGCAGGAAAATACCAGACTGCAACTTGGTGAACAAAATGAATTCACTGGCTTAACACCCACATAATTAAAAGCAGGCACATCCCTCGGTAACTGTTAGCATGGAGATGTGCCTGGTTCTGTTTGCTTTCAGGGGTCAGCGATACTACCTACAAAAGCACAGGGTCACCAGCCCCTCTGCGGAACCAGCCTGCTCACAGGGCTGAGGAAATACACAGGGAACCTCCATGCCTGAGGAACATCTTTTCCTCCCATTGAAACAGGAGTAAGAGTAGCTCCTTCCTGCCATGGAGGTCTGAGCTGCCCACTGCTTCTCTCTCCTAGCAATTCAGAGGGCTATAACACCAATGGGGACCTCAATCCTTGCAGAGAAGGGAATGCTTTTGCTTATTGGTGCTGGGAATGACAGCAGGCCCTGCTCTTCATACTCATCCACTAGACAACTCCCTGGCTCTACCTGGCTCCTACTAGCTCTTAGCACCACTGGTGGGAATGGGCATCTCATACTGTCCTCTCCTCACAGGGCAGACAGAAACAACTCAGTAAATACCAGTCATGTGGATGTATAAATAACAGGAAGCAAGCAACAGCCAGCCCCTCCTCTCACAGGGGCACCAGCCATCCACCACCCAGGTTTGGTTCAGTGGAGGAGGTCCAGGCTGCAAGCTGCTTCCTGAATCAGGGCAAAGCCTTCCCAGAAGCCTTTCTCTCATCCAGCACTTCTTGTATCACTTCCCGCACCAGTTCCCCCCTCACAGGGTGTGTTACATAGTATTTAAATATAGCCAGGTCTGGGCAAGCCAGATTTCAGGTGATCCCATGTCCCCTCTGTCAGGCAACGCTAAGAAAGGGGTCATGATTCCTCCACCAGCTGTTAGTACAGCATTATTTATTGCAAACCCTTACAGCCTTCCTCCTCCAGCCTCCCCAGGCAGGGAGCAGCAGAAAGTGATCCCCCCAGAGAAAAGAGAGATTTCCCACATAACGGGCACTAGTATTCATTCTTCCAACTGCTGCAGCTTTTCTTTCATTCTGATTTTATGAGCATCACTCGATGTTGGCAGCAGCTCCGGAGGGCATCACAAGTCACCTGAAAGGAAAACAGCTTCTTACAGCACCAGCACCCGGGCTGCCTCCAAGACAGGGACAGCAGCTCCGGCCATGCATGGCCACACTGATCAGACAGCTCACAGCCACGATGCCGGATCAGCAGTGCCTCAATAGGGCTTCGATGACATCTTTAGGGTGTCACGGCTAATTAGAGCCCTGACTATACCCTCTAATTAGGTAACACTTTCAGACAAATCACCCTGTCCTCTTCAAACCATGTCACGCCTTCAGATACGATCCCTAATTGACTTAAAAGTAAACTCGGCACTTCTTCCCGGACCTCCTTCCACTTCACAAGGCATTTCAAAATAAATAAACCTCTGCTACTCAGTCGTGTCTCCGAAACCAGCTGGGGAAGTGCCCTCACATCCGCACAGGCAAGCACCTGCACAGCCTGACAGAAAACCTCCATCAGAGACATAAAGCAAACGCACTGACGCAGCAGCAGCATCGTCCTCCTCTGATCCCTCGTTTCTAGCCATCCTAGTGCTACTTTCAACAACAGTCAGCAAAGCTTTTTCTCGGAGAACAGGAGTGTTTGCGATGCGTCAGTGTCCTACTAAAAATATTGCCTGGGGGCTTGCGAGAGCAGCGGTGCTCCAGCAAAGGAGCCTCGTCTCTGGCAGCAGAAGACATCAGAAAAATCCCTAACTATTTAGACATTAATATGCCAGAATGTTATCAAGCCTCAACATTTCAATCCAGAAGCTTGATTTCTGTTTTCATTAGGTAATGAATAAACTGAAACGATCCAAATGTTTTCAGTTTCCCACTAGCACAAAATTTTAAGTAGATAGTAAAAGAACAAAACAACCCACCATCATAACTGCAAACACTATGAACAAAAACTATCAAAATTCATAGAACATAAATATTGAGCCCTTGCAAGCCTGCCATGAGAACAATGTCTCTTTATTTGATTTCCATGAGGTTTGTTATAACAAGAGAGAAAGACTCCAGCATACAGTGTTTTAATATACATATACGCATTCACAGCTGGAATAATAGATTTTAAGGACAGCGGACAGCATTACAGCTGAACATATGCAGAAATGTATAAATATACCTTCAAAAACATATTCTTTGCACCCTACCCATATATATACATGGACACATGTGTAACACACACAGAGAGTTTAAAATCGATCAGAATCCTTCATTAAATCAGACTCTCTAAAGTTTCTGCTGCTTTGGGAAAACATGACCCTGAGGAGACATCACACATGAACTTAACAACCAGCAGAAAATGAAACTGTAACACGCTGCATCTTGAAAGCCAGCCCTGAATTTAACTTAATCCCTGCTCTGGACAATGCCTCTGGAGAGGCATTAAAACCATGCTAGGTGTTTTCCTGGATTTCCCAGATTCCCCTGAGATCCTCTGGCACTCTGGCTGCATCCATCTCCTCGCTTCAGCGATGTTTCCGGCTCAGCGCTTCCATCCTTACTTCTGCTGCTTCCACGGTCAGCAACAGACAGATCCCGTCGAGCACCATCCGGGGAGCTGTCTCCTTCCCTGGCAGCAAGACTAGTTACCTGGGCAAGCTCTTGTTGTTTGACACTCGGAATCCTACAAAACGAGTAGGGGGATGATGTGCGGCACTTGAAGGGTCAAGAGCAGCTTTGCATTCTCCTTTCCCAGCCCCAACAAAGGAATTCCAGCAGATCTCGTGCCCCCTAGTGTCATCCTGGTGAACAGACCCACACCGGGCATCACCAAGCAGCAAATGCCACCCGGACCAGTAAGTGCCCTCTCCTATCCCACAGCGAAGCTGGCACTGTGTCCTACTCCTACCTAGACCATAGTTAAATGCCATTTTCAACAGATCATGGGAAAGGCAGCGTGAGCTTTCTGGCCCTGCCCAGCACCCCTGGGCACCAATGGCCCCCAAGGGATCTCCATGCCCAGCACAGTGCCACCTCTGTTCTGCTCCACAAGATCTGCCCCACCAGCAGATAGCCCAAATGGTGTCCCTGGAGAGGGGCCAAGAAGAGGAGGCAAAGAGCATCTGCAATGGACACTGTCCAGAATACAACTCCTCCTAAAAATAGACGGACCATGGAAGGACATGGCCCTACCAGGGAGTGGGAGTGCTCCATGGTAGGAGCTTAGGGTTTGGGATGATAAAACTTCAAAGTGCACGAATGCAAGACACCACTGCCTTTGTTTCCCTCTGAGATCACCTGTGGCATCAAGCTCTCGCCATGAGCATGAGAAGCAATGCACAAAACCAGCCTAGAACCCACCCAGCCTACTCTGACCAAATGACAAGATCCAGCAGCTCATAGGAAAATGCCCATCCTGACTGCAACACTAATGAGTGCAACAGGGACCAGACCTCACATACAAAGCATAAACACGAGATGTGTGCTGGAAAGAAGCACAGCAAATGTGCATGCCTCAGTTTCCCCACCTGTCCAGCAGCCCTGATGCAGCTTCCCCTCTCTTATTTAGCTCATCCCTGCTGTTCAACTATTAGTTTTTGTAGAAGAGGCACCCCAGGAACAGCACCTAGACCACGAGACCCTTTGAGCATCTGCTAGCAGCACACAAGAAAACTTCAGCAACCCATCACCAAAATTTGGATGAATTCTCCCCAGGGCACTGACCTGCGTATGCTGCTTTCTTCTGCAACACCGAGCAGGGACTATAGCTTAGAATAATGGGGAAGTAACTCAGTTCAGTGCTGACAAAGCATCACAAGCCCCAGCGGGGTGGGAGGGGAGGAGGTGTCCTTCCCTCACGCTGCCATGCCTGGTATACATCATGTTTAGGGCCAGGCATACTTCACCGACACAAAATGGACAAATTGGAGGGATTTCAGAAAAACGAGTGACAAAAATGATCAGGAGGCAGAGGGGATTGATTTACAAGGGGAGATTAAAAGAGCTGCAATCAGTCTAGCTGGGCTGAAGCAAGTACTGACTGCAAGGAGCAGTTGGATGCTAATCTGCAAATGGGATGAAAACGATATGGGAAAGAATAATTTAGCATGTTTATCAGTATTGGGATGAAATGAGGGGGAAATCAGGGGCGAGCAAGCAGGCAAAAAAATTCCCAAACCAACCCAAAAACTCCTTTCCTACTTGTGCATGACTGTCTCCACCAAAACACACCAAGTCCCCAAAACTCCAAATGCCCAGGACAAGGGCCCTGAGAAGCAACCAAGAGCCTAAGAAGGCATGTGTGTGTGTGTGTGCAAACACACACACAGTCACACACACATACATACACACACAACCCTTTCCCAGCCCTGACTCACACTCAGGAAAGCAGCAGGGCCGCCACGATAACCGGAGAGGATGGAGGCTTCACGCTCGCAGAAAAGCAGTGGAGAGTGAAGGCTAAAGCTGTCGGGAGCGGTGGGAAGGTCCCCGTAGAAGGATGCTTTTGCACTCCCGGGTCTTCACAGGGGGAAAGGTGCTGAGATGGCTTCCTGCAAAGTGGCAGGAGTGAGCTCAGCTGCGAGCACTCAGATATTTACACACAAACATCACATTACTCAGCAACTCCCATTTGTCAGGCGTAATGGCAGCGGCAGCAATAATAAACGACAGAGCTGAGAGACAGGCTCCCCAGGCGCATACCCAGCCCCAGTCTGAGCTGGAGCAGGATGCATTCCTCCAGCTTGCAGGGAATTAACTGAAAGTGGCCAGGAGCTGGGGCTTGCACCCACAAAATTCCTGCTGTTGCCTTCAGAGAGTCAGCCACATCTCTGAAAACTAAGCCTTGGCTGCACAGTTATTTGTATGTGTATGTGCATCACGAGCTTCATCTCTCTGAGAGTACCAAGGCTTCTTCAATCCCAAGTCCAGGAAGTGCTGAGCACCTTCCATGGAGATGGGGATGAAGATGATAGGATCAGGTCCTCCCGGGTAAATCAGACAAAAAGATAATGCACAATCATTAGATCATGGCTTGGCCTGCTCTGACAACAGGCTCTGATAAACTTATCCTGAAGGGCTGTTGCAAAGCAGTCTTCCACGCAGCAGGCTCTCATTTCCAAAGCTTGGCCTGCCTTGGGAAAGTGTGTGCTCTGCAGTGCGCCTCAGAGAGCTCTGGTCCCAGGACCTGGTCCCGGGGAGATGCTTGGTTAGACACAAGCATCCTTGCACATCTCCAGATCTCACAGCAAAGCTCTAACTCCTCATGGAGGGGCAGGGCTTGAAGCTCGGAGCAAGAACGGCTGCTTCCACACATTTGCACATTTTGCAGGAAGCAGCCAGTGTGTGTGCCTCACTGCCTTGCACATACAGCCGGTGGGATCAGCAGCAACATGTGCAGATCCCATCCCTACAGAAGTACACAACGTGGTGCACTGAGAGAGGCATAGTCAGAGTTAAATTACCTAAATCCAAGCAGAAGTCAGCAAGTTCCTGACCAAAACGCAATCTGAGGAAAGGACCTCCTTGACCATCCCACGAATTAAAACACAAAGAGATGAGAAAAAAGAATCAAACAGCTTTGCAGGCAATTCCTTTCTGCAACCTGCACTCTGTACAGACGCTACACGTAAGTCCATAAGCACGGGGTGGGGAAGGATACGAAAGTGAAGAAGTGCTGATCGTTGTACCAAAAAAGTTTAGCAGTTAAAGAAACAATTGCCTGAGGAGCCAAGGAAGCCGGAACATGCAGCCCTGGTTCTGTGCCCTGCAAAGGGAGCACAAATTGGCTCATGAGTAGATTGGAGTCACAACTGGGTTTTAAGATTGTAGTGGGGGAAAGTCACCAAGATGTGGAAATGTCAGGGAGTTTTGTGCAGCAAAGGGATCGGTGTGTATTATGCAATTCTGGAAAGCAGCCTTCGTACTCATGCTCGGGATGAACTGCCTGCCTAGCCCGGGGAGAGCAGTTCCCCAGAAGCGACATGCAGACGCTTTCCTTATAAAATCACACCACCCCTTCAGAAAAAAAAATAAAATAAATATTTTTTTAAAAAAAAGTCAGCAGAGCCACAGCAGAGAAAAAGGCAGGTTGCGCCTTTGGAGAGACGAAGACGCCTGCTCTCCCGCCCAGGAAATCCAAGGGCTCCGGTTTACAAAGAGCCGCCCCGCAGTCCCGGCTCCAGCCCCGTGCACTGCCGCAGGGAGGGCTCATCCTTCCCAGCCCTCAACTCAACCTGGTGCCAGCCGCGATGCCGAACCCTCCGGGGAGGGGACGGGGGTCCCGCCGGGCAGGGCACAGGGATCCCGCCGCGCCGCCCCGCTGCGGACCCGCTGCCCCGAGGGTGCGGGGCCGCCCCGCTTCCCTGCTCCCCCATCTCTCCCCGCCAGGAACACACGCGCGGCGGATCAGGAAAGTAAGTTGCCCAAATTATCTCCTCGCGGGGGGTGGACGCGCGGCCCACGGCGGGACGCGGACACGCGCGGGCGCGCTGGGGAAAGGTGCGCGCTGCAGGGCGG
>JAOXXN010000364.1:8135523-8148562 GCA_026770055.1 Myrmophylax atrothorax | reverse complement strand
GACCCCCGCGCCCGCCCGCCGCCTCCCCCGTCCCGTGGGTGGGGGTACACCCCGTGCCGCCCACCGGCCCCGGCCGCCCGGTACTCACGGAGCCCTCCTTGCTGCCGCTCCCGGCGCTACCCCATACAACCACCGGCTGCTTCTGCACCGGCTCGGTGGCTATAAGCTCTTTTAAACTCCAGCACATAACCCATGTGACCGCAGAAGCCACTGGTAAGGAGCGCCGGGGAGCCAGCGATGAGCTCAGCCCGCACCCCCCGGCACAGCGCCGGGGACGCGCTCCCGGCCCCGCCGCGCCGCGCGCGCCCGCACACACACAGAGACACACACACACCCCATGCTCGCAAATACACATCCACACACATCCACCAGCACACACGCACACACACACACACACACACACACACACAACCGCACACCGGCCCACGCCCCGGCGGACACACCGCGTTTCCCCTCCCTGCCCCCTCCACGGATGCGGAGCTGGAGGAAGGCATCACACACACGCGCGCCCCACCAGCGCCCGTGCAAATGCACACTCGTGAAAGCTCCGTGGGGATGGGGCCCTCGTACACACACACTGCGTACAGCAGTGCCTGCAAGTCCCCCCACCTCCTCGGAGATGCAGCCCCAAGTGGAGGCAGCAGGCTCACAGCACCCCCCTGGTGCACACGCACCCTCAGGCGTGCCGCGCACACACAGTCTTGCACAATGCACCCTCCACATAAACACCCCCTTCATCATGAGGTGCAGACCCAAGAGAAAGCTACGGTTTCTGTGTGCACCTCCGTGCATATCCTTGTACACACTCCACTTGTGAGTGCCACGTTCCTTTGCACAAGCACCCTCTTAGAGTGAGCAATGGAACCACCACAGGCAAATGCAGACCTACCTTACACACACTGCACAACAAAACACCCAAAACACATCTGGGCTGTCCTCCCACATCCCTCTCACACAACTGATGCACAAGCAAGGCAGCCCACCCACACCTGCACCCACCTTTCCCAGTTCAACACAGCCTGCTGGTGTGTGCTGAGCAAGTGCACCCTGCCCATCCATCACATCCCCACTGTTGTGGGGTCCACTGCAGCATGTGGGATCACTCTATTTCCCATTGCAGGTAAAGACAGAGAACTGTCACACATATCCCCTTGTGCTGTGTTCAATTACTCCTGATGAGGGAGAAGCCCCAGGGGTGGCCATACAGTTGGACTGGGTTGCCCGCTCCAGCCACAGCACAAGAGAATTGGGAATGCCAGGCTGAAATGCGCCAAGGGGGTACGGGAGCCGGGTGTGAGGCTTCAGTGTGCAAAAGGCTGGGACAGGCAAGCCTGGCTGGGCAGGTGCAGGCGTGTGCTGCTGGGGCATGCCAGCAACACGTGTGAGAAGGCAGAGCTGGCAGGCAGAGGGCTTCACTGAGAGCTGAGTTATGGAAAATGACTCTTTCCAAGGAATTGCTAAAATTAAAGCGGCAGTGAGGCCAAGCAAGCAGGAGCCAAAGGGGAGGGTGAGAAAGGACAGCCAAGCGGCCCTGGGGCAAGGAAGGGGTAGGGTGGGCAGGAGACTGAGGAGAAGGCACCTTTGCAGGGCATCTACCCCCCTCCAACTCCTGCCAACTACCCAGGCAATTGCAAATATCTTGAGGGTGGGACTTGGTGAAAGGTTTATTGGCACCTTGATGGCACTGACTGGGTGATGCCATGGAGCAGGGTGTCTGGGGGAAATAGCCTTTCCCAGCCACAACTCCTGCTTGGCTGCTAGTGTGCAGATAAATACCTTTGTTTTCTCAGCCTGAAAGAGGCAAATGTCCATGGAGAAACAGCCCGCTCACTGCCAGGGGCTAGATGCCATCAAGGGGCAGGGACTGGTGCCCACAGGGGATTTTTGGGGACCCTGCAGAGCCCTGTAACTCATTGTGGGAGTCCTCTGCCCTTATGCTCACCCTGCCTGTGGCAGGGCTAGGGTGCTGCTCCCTGGACATCAGCATTCAGGTGGGCCATAAGGGCTATTCCAGCTCCCAGATATCTGAGTGTTCCCAGCACAAATCCCCATGACTCAGGAAACAATGCACGCAAGAAAACTGCAGAGAGGACTTGGGAGAAATACTCCCATTGGCAGGTTCCCACTTTCCCTGGCATCCCAGGACTTCTGGTCTGAAGAAAACAACAGTAGTAACAAAACAACAGAACTTTCTTCCTGATCTTCCTGTTAAAGAAAAAACCAAAAAGGTAATCTTTGGGCAAGCCCACAAAAGTCAATCTGTTTTGTTCCAATTAGATACATGTTGATCAAATCAAAGCTACCACCTCTCCCTGCAGTCCTAGCCTTACACAGACAATGTCACACAGGCAGAGGAAGGGGGCTGGGTGGGACCCAGGTTTTGTCTAGTTTTTCTTTGATGCTGCTAAAAGCCACTATTAATTGGATGAAAATAATGATGTTTTGTCTCAGACGAAAGTCCATAATAAATTATCTGCTTATTGTTACTGGTTTTATCCATGAAGAATAAGCAGCATATTGGGGCTCTAGGGGAATCTGTGATAGATAATAGCATGTCCTGAAAAAAACAAGAGGGAACACTAAAAGCCAAAAGGACATATCTCCAAGGCTGTTCAGCAGGTTGCAGCACAGCTGGGGAGTGACCCTGCTGCCCAGAAAGTTAGGACTAGATTGAAGTAGTCATGAAATGGAAGAGGAAAAAAAATCCCAACCCCTTATTCTCTCTCTTCATCCCTCCAGCCCCACTGTCAGCCAGGATCAGAGCTGAAAGAGAAGTAAAAGCTCTGTGAGAAGCAGCAGCTCTCAGATTCCATTGGGAAATGTGTCAGGAGAGCAGATGGTTTTGTGGGGACAGGAATGGAAAGATACTGCAGCATTAATAGGTCCAGAAAGAGCTGGACCCGTAGAAATGATTCTCCACTAGCTTATGAGCCAGCATCACTCCATCACCCTGGGTTGCTTTCCCAATCCACTGCACCGCAGCGGGAGCCACTCGGAGAAAGCAAGGGGCTCATCACAAGCCTGTACCCTGATGTTCATTCAGGACACTTATCACGAAAATGTCACTCTACTGCACTATGTGCTGCCCACCTGCCCCCAACAGCAGTGGTACCCAAACCCAGAGAGCAGATGCTTCACAGCTGCATGGCAAAAATACGATACAGCTGAGCCATGGTCAGATCCTGAACTTTTGAGTCTGATCCTGGCCAGTTGTAAAGCAACACAGATCTCTTGGACACCAGGGGCCAAAGCTCAGGGGACAACATTGGCCTGGTTTATCCCAAAGCTGCACATATATGAGGTCAGAGTCTGAGCCAGTGTCTTTCCAAAGTATTTATTTGATACTTTGTGGCAAACAACTGACTAAATTACTCACAGATTATTCAAACATCGGGAGAGCTGATTAAATGATTACTGGTGAATCATTTGTTCAAAGGAAAATGCCCAAATTCCTACACTGAACTACTGGCAGGCAACAGGCAGATGCGTTGCAGTTCTCCAGGATCCCTGAGTTCACATCAGTCCCTAAGTCTGCACTCCTCACTCATGGCTTCCCCAAAATATCCGCCCCCTGCCCGACCCCTTGCCACTGGCAGGAGCAAGGTGAATAGGAGACGTGGGGAACCATTCCTTGAATTCCTGCTGGACTTCAGGAGAACAACAACACAGCAGGCTGAGCTAGGAGCCTTGTCTCTCGCCTTTACACAAAAGAGATTCTCTGGAGGGGGAAAAACCCCACAACAATGGTGAGGAAACGTACAAGAAAACTGCAAAGAAAGCAGCTGACCTTGCATGCCGCAGGCCAGAAAAAAGTACAAATGTTCTTGCAAGGAAGCAGGAAAAGATGGAAGCTATGGAGCCGACGAGCTTTTTACCAGCCCAATTTAATCATCTTCTCAGCAAATGCTCCCCACGAGGAACAAGAGGGGAAAGCAAGATCATGAAAAGATTGCAGGGAAAGGAATTCTGCTGGTACTCCTGGACTGATTAAAATTCCTCAGGACTCATGGCATGAGAGAATATTTTATGTAAAATTTCACCTTGCCTTTATTACATTTCCCAAACTTCTTCCTATGTGAATAGTGGGAGGTGCATGAGAAAGATAAAGAAGGAGGTAATAAGTACAGGACCTGGCTGTGTCTTTCTAGCCTGTTATCCATTTCCCTGGGAAGGGTGGTGGTGGTGAGCACATAATAAGGTGCAAGCAAGGAGGCTGTGGGAACCTCCCAGAGCCTGGACAGCATGTGATGTGGCTACATGTGCACACAAAGGTTTTGCAGAAGGAAATCCTGCCCTTGGATGTAGTCCTGATCACAGTCATCAGGTGGCTCAGAGATGAGTGATTAGCACAATTTGAGATACAGAGGAGTGCAGAGGGATTGAGGTCTCACCAGTCTGCAGAAATAAGTGAGTAAAGTTTCAAATATGCAGCAAAGACGTCAGGTTCGGTGCACACTGTTACCAAACCACTCCTGGAAAACAGAGATTGGTGTATGTTGAGACCCCTCATTGCTACTGCTGGGTAAGATATCAATGACAAAGTACTGCCTGACACCTGTTATAAATAACGTCTGTCCCATCACCCACTCAGCACATGGCCCACTGCTGCCAGCTCCTCACTCGGAAGAGGCTCAGCATGGAATGAAAGCCATATTTAACATACATTTTCGCATATGTCTTTCTGAGCAAGGAACAACAGGCGAGGGGTCTGGAAAAGGTTTCCCCCAGCATTTTTTTTCCTGTGGTGCCAAAAGAACTAGCCCATGAAATCTAAGGCAAGAACGAAGACTTTAAAGCAATCATGTTTTGCATCACTGTTTCATGAATATCCTGAATTACAGGATTAGTGTTGCAATGCTCCTGGAATGGGGAAATCAGCACCATAATCCTGTGTATTTGCCAGGTGGGGTGCTTTTCCCCCATGGATCAGAACATCTTACAGGAGCTCACCAGTGCTGTCCCACTGCCAGATTTGGGGGCCAGGGAGGTGTTCAGAGGGAATGTGGCTGGCATGAGGCACACCCAGGGTAGTGCTCCTCTTCAGACAGGGTCCCGGGCATGTTGCCTCCAGCCCCTTCAGTTATAAGATTGCACCCAAACTACCGCAGGGTCTGCAGTCCCTTATGCATGCCAAGGATGCTCTCATTGCCAAACTTGCTCTCACTGAGAAGGCCAGGACATCCTAGTGGTTGTGTCTCTTGCCTGGAGTGGGAACCTCTGCCACAAAGCCCTACCATTCACCAGCCATGTGCAAGCCCATCCCAAGTTGTGGCTGATGCCAGCAGGGCTGGCTCATCCCCCATGATCCGCCTGCGGATTAACACCTCGAAGCAAGCCAGCATCTGCTGCAGCGTGGCTCCTTGCTCTGGTTGTGGGACTGGCTTCTATCACAAATCATCTTCCTCACATAGAAAGCAGAAGCCAGGGATTAGAGCGGTTTGAAGTTTTTAGCATGAAAAGGTCGGGTTTGAAAGAAAAAAGTGAAAGAACTGCTTTTTGAATGTCTTTTGGTGAGGAATTTGAAAACCCCTAACCACATGACTTTCAAAAGGGTTGGGGTTTGTGGGTTTGGGGTTTGTTTTTTTTTTTGAGAGGGAAAGATTAATTTTTTTTTCACTTTCTCTCTTTTTTACCTTTAGCTGAAAAGCACGATTTCTCCAGAAACCCACATTTGGGATAAATACAATATTGCAGTTAAAAAAATCCTGGGAAATGTCAGGAAAAATCAAAGGTGACTCAGTTTCAAACTCTGCAAGTCAGAAACACCTGGGAAACATCAGTGCCGGGTGTGGGGAGCAGGGGATGAAGAGAAAGGAGAGCTCCCATCTCTAACAGCAGATGCCATGAGCTGCATTCAGAGGAGAGAGTCACAGTGGGAAATCACCATCCCAAATATGATGCCTGAAAAGAGATGCCATCACCATCGCCATTCCTGTGCCCCCCACTGTTTGTCCCTCAATAAGTACAAATCTTTCAAAGATGCATTTTTTCAGAACGATTTGCTGGGTTTCTCCTCCTTACCCTTGAGAATAAATTCCTGTAAGTCCAGAAGCTCATCCAAGCAAGTGAAACCCTCTTAAGCTAAGTCCTATCCTCAACCATAGCCTCTCTGTGGGGCACATCTATAACATGAGGATGGTTAGTGGCTCCTGTGGCCACTTAGGAAGTCAGAATGGGCACTGCTATGCACTATATAGCCCTTATATAAAAAAAGGAGAAATACCTTCTCGGCATTCTGCTCCTGCATCCTCTGCTAGGTTCCTCTTCCTCCATTTCTTCTTCATTAGCCATGTTCCAGCCACCTCATCCTTCAGCCTCACCATGCCAAGACTAGAAGTGGAAAAATGATTGCTCTTCTCTCACACACCTGGCAAAATCATGGGGTGTTAAGGCCGCCTGCCTGTTTACCCCATGTTGAAATGTTTCATTTGTGACCCTTCAACACTGATCTTTTTTTTTCCAGTATGGATTCATTTGGCTCCTTCTTAAAACTGAAGAGATCCTTTGTTTGAAAAAAATGTCAGAATGGGACATTAAGTCAAATTGCAAAAGGGCTTTTTATCGTCTCCTCAGAGCTGGTAGGGTGCCTACATGTCCTGTTCTCAAAACTTCATATTTGAGAATTTCCAACTAAAAAAACACCTTCCCTTCCACCCTCCTCCCCCCCAAAAAACCCACACCCAAACCAAAACAAACATACAAAAAAGGCAACAAAACAAACAAACCAACAAAAAACCCAACAGGAAAGAAAACATCCCTCAAACAGCATTAGCTTGGAGTCTTTTATCTTAGACCAAACACTTCTGTTTTCAGGAGAGAATTGATGGGTGTCTTCTCACTGGGTTTGCCTTACATTACGTTTTGGGAACACCTTACTGCCTGGGACAATACACCATTAGGGAGCACAAACACCCTTCCTGGGAGTATTCAACAACTATTTGCCAAGAAGACCTAAAGGTCCAAGTATTCTGCCTGAAAGGCAAAACTATCGGGACCAAAACTGTTCAGCTGTGACTTCCTGAAAGGTGTTGAAAAATCTGGCACGGTGCAGAAAAACCCATGAAATTTCCTTAGGAAATTGAGCTGGCATTGCAAAAAGCTGCCGAAATTTCTCTAGGTGGATATTCAAGCTCTCATGAGAAACAAGAAAATCTGCATCTCCCTTGATACCTCGATGTGAAGCAGCAAGTTAGCAAAACTTCAGGTGCTGTAAATTTTGATTCCTTAACAGCCACTTTAGCAAAGCTTCCCATCTAGAGTGGGGACAATTAATTATGCTTGCGCAGCTTCTTTGTTTGAACTGAAAACAAGCTCTTAGGAAAGTTTTGTGTGATTATGGAGCTACAGGAGGCTGCAGTTGAAATACTGATGCTCCGGAGCGGTTGAGGCAGAGTTTGCGACTGCAAACCCCATGCTTGAAAAGGGCTGTTTTCATCCCCTAAGGACAGGCACATACTTCTCCCCCCTCCATCCCTCTTTGCCCGAGTGCTGGTAGAGACGTGCCAGCTATTCCCAACCATTCCTTGCTCACCCCGCTGCCTCCTTAGCAGCAAGTTTCGCTTGGCGTGAAAGAAATGCTGCAAAGCGGCACGGATGCAGCCATCACAGGGGACAAGAGGAATATTTTTCCAGCAGAGTCTCAGGGGAAGGAGGGGAAAAGACAAATAAAAGGACTTTTTTTTTTTTTTTTAATCCCGCAGCTGGTGATAGCGGCAGTGCACGGCAGGATAGTTCTCCGTGCCTGCAGTGCCATCTCCCGGCAGGGCCTGCTTGGGGAATGCGGGACATACTCGGCGCTCAAGGAGCGGCTACGGGAGCCCTCGAGGGTGGGCACATGTTTTGAGAGGGCTGCGCTCATCCTGGGATGATTCCCCCGAGCCTGCCATGGGCTGGGCTGAGCGCCAAGGGGCTGAGCTTTCAGGGGAAAAATAGTAAAAGTTTTTCAAGCTTAAATATGAAATGCCTTGTGTATAGCATCTCAAAATGAGACAAGTGTTCTCTGATGTATAGGATAACAGAGACCTTTGCTAAACCTGATGTCTGGACAGAAGGGGAAGAGTGGTGCTGGACACTGCAGCATGGTATAAATGAAATTACCCCTGAGAAGGTCTCAGAGTGTCTGTGTGTTATCCCTACATTTTTCCTCTGACTTTTTGCCTGTTCCTGTAGCAGTGTGGGGAAGAAAGGGCTCATCCTTCTCCCGTGTTTTCAAAATATCAAGCAGTGAGTCCTGGACTCTTCAAGCACTCATGAGAGAGCAGCAGTGATGTAGTGGAATAGGAGGGTTGAGAAGGACAGCTTTCCACCCTTTCAAGTGCTTCTCGTTCTGCCAGGTGCTTTGAGCACCAGTTCTGCTTCTGGGAGTATGTACCTGGGTTTAGGAATGTGGGGGCTCACATCTGAGATCCGTACTGGCTGCTGAAGCAGGGGCATATTCAGGACAGAACAGAACAGGGGGATAGCAGACATCCCAACCAGATGGTGAGGCTGGTGACCCCCCAAAGATATGGCAACCAATTAGATAAGGCAGGCAGAGGGAAGAGGAGAGATCAGTGAATAGAGAAGCAAGCAAATCTCCTCATGGGGTTGGGGACAGTCGAGATCTCAGTGCACTGGATCCCAGCTTGCTCCCACCAGTGGTCCTGCTCAGCTTTGGCTGTGCCCAGGTTCTGCAGTGTCCCGACTATGCATCTCATGAGCTGGACTCTTACCACGGGCTCCTCTTAGCTAACCACGGAGCAAATCCCGATCTGGGACTTCACCTTTCTCTGCCTCTCAGCACTTCCCAAGCATCTGGATCCTGTCAGGGCCAAAGCAAAATGTCCCCCACCCTAGTCAGCACCATTTTAAGCCCATGCTAAGAATATGCTCTAAACCTGGTACACGGGGTGTAACAGCTCTTGCCACATCACTCACTGTCGAAACAAGTGATAAATAATTGCAGTGGCCTCCCCTGCAGATCACAACTGTATTTAGAGGCCTCTCTGTGGAGGTCAGAGTTGTGGATGAGGTGTGCTGGATACTAATGGCTGTCTCCACAGGGCTAATTTAAGTAGGGATAGGAAAAAAAGCATATCAACTCTTTTTTTCAGAGAATGGGCTGAGAGGAAAGCAGTAACAACATTTTGCCAAACCGTGCAGATCAAGATACTGGATTCCTTCCCCTTCTCTTCTGGCTCAGTGCTTTGACTTTTCCTCCTGGTATATTCTTCAGGCTCTGGGAGCCCTGCCCCCAAAAGTGGGTGCAGAAGCAGGTCCTCACTATCTCCGGAGTAAACACAAGGCATCCTTCTATTCACAGAACTGATAAGTCAGCTTAACCTGCACTACAGAAGAGTGTGAAGGACTCGCCATTCTCTATCAATACAGACTGTTTTCCTGAAAGAGATACTAAATTCTGTGCTTAATGCAGGAGTTCTCAGGCTGGCAGAAGGGACCGGGTTCACACCAAAGAAAAAGTCAGACCAGATGGTCAAAATGGTCCTCACTGTCCTTAAAGTTTATGAATGCAGTTTAAAGTCTGGACAGCTCTACTTCAGTCAGATGGTTTAAGCAAAAAAAAACTTTTGGATTTTGATTGCTTTCCCATTCAGCTAAATTCCAATTCAATTTCTTCTGGACAAGTTTATAATCTTTCTCCTGCCAGCCAGGCGCTTTAATCTCTATCATTGTCTTCTGTTGCCCATCTAGTTCAGGCTGCTTCAGCCTCTTCCAAGCAAACCCAGATGAAAAAGGCCATCTCAGGACAGGCAGCTCTGCATGCCAGACCCAAAGCCCTGTCTACTCTGCCAGGAGCAGGCAAGAGTTGAGGGGTGAGGGGCTGTTTGACAGCACACTCACAACCATGGTCAATACCTTGTATCCCAAGCATCCTTAAGACTAAAAGCAGGGAGGAAAAGAACTGCCAGGGATAGATTAGTGTTGGCTGCCGACAGGGAATCAGCCAGGCAAGAAAAAGAACTGGAAAAATGAACAAGATGAGACGTGGATGCAGTCAGCTGCAGGGGAACAATATTTCTTGTACCAGCAATGAACACAGTAGCAGAAAAAGGCTTGTAAGCATCTTGATTTTTAAAAGTATGCTCCTGCTGCCACTGTAACAGCATGTACTCACAGATAAAGGGTGTTTGAGAGGAGTGTGAGAAGCAGGAGCACAGTTCCCAAGTAATTTAATTTCTTCTACAAAGATCTGCAGTGTGAGAGCAACCAGCAAATGCTGCACCATGGTCTTGCAAGGGATGTGGTCAGTACAGTATACACGAAAATGCCTTCACTTAGGGAGGATTTTGAATGAATAAATGAATGAAGAGCCTGTGATGATTTCTTTGTGGGCCAGGGCTTTCTCCTCTTGCAAAGGCTGCTGAGGGCATCTGCCAGCCTTGGGCTTGCAGGGCAGAGGTGAAGAAGGGAACAGAGCTGAAAAAAGCAGAAAATTATCAGCTGGGATTTGGAGGCAGCTACATCTGTATTGAGCAGTTGGCAATAGTTAATTTGAGGAGGAAGAGATGACACTTTCAGGAAAACTTCCATGCCTGGAGTCTTAGGCATGCTGACCCTTTATGGTATCATCGTGGGGCAACTCTCAGCAGCACAACTTGCGTGTTCTGTACCTTGTCTTTGTCATCAGATATACACAGGGCTATTCTGTGCTTACACTTGGGTGGATCCTGATTTGAAAGCACTCCCCACAAGCAGTTCTGCAGTATTACTAGGCTGCCTTCTATGCAGGACAGGGAGCACATGTCCCATGACATGGACAAGGCAATTCCCCAAGTCAGGCAAAGCGCAGGACAGTGAAAGGATATGGGAAGTGATACATTATTAAATCCCTACTTATTGTCTATCCACCACCCAGACAAAATGGGTGGGGAGAGTGCAGATGCCACAAGCATTAAAGGTTTCTCTGCTGGGAAAGCCTTTCTCTGCTTGAGCTCCTCTCAGCAAGAAGCGACTCTCGATAAAACTCTTTCAGCAGTGCTGATGGCAGACTGAAGTGAAGCAGCAAACACAACCCCAGCAGGAGACCGTTTAGGTTATTATTTTAATTAATTGCACATGTAGTTAAACTGAAAGAAAAATAGAGACGTGACACCCAATTATTCAAATCAGTTTCTGCCAGTCACACACCGCTGCTGCTACCAGAGTCCCAGCACAAAGCTCTGCCCTCTGCTATCTCCAGAAATGCCAGGTATTTGCATCTCAAGGTTGGCAAGCTGTTGTCATGCTACTTTTCCTGCTGTGCCAAAGGGATGAGGAATTGTAAATCTACCAGTGTGGTCCCACAGGGAATTGCATTTTCTTGAACTAGTGAATTAGCCTCTCCTATGGCAGTTTCGCCCAAAAATGTCTCATTCTTCACCATGCAGCACACACTGCTCCAGACAAGCTTCTCAATGACCAAGGAAGGCACTAGAAGATGAAGCAACAGGCATTGAGCTCATGAAGGGAAACACCCTCAAAGCAATGTCCAGCTCCAAGGAGATGCTAGCCCAGCTTCAGTCACTTGGGGTGATTTCAGGAAGTTAAAGCAGAGTGCTTCAGGCTGGGAAAACTGAAAGTTTTCTTCTGTAGTGAACAAAAAATGTGAAAATGAGACTGTCAGGCTTTTCAGGACTGGAGCTTTTGAACATAATCCCCCCTCGGGAGCCTGCACTGCTGGTATTTACAGCTGCCAGTTCCTGTTCTCCCACCATGGGGGCAGACATGCTTATTTCTGCCTCTGATGCCAGGCACAAATCCCTCTTCAGCCCCCAAGAAGCAGCCCTGTGGCTGTGATCCCCAAATGGGCTCTCAGTGTCCAGGTGATTTCCTGATTTCCTGCAGCACATTTTCCCCCAAGCAACAGCTCAGTGAGATCTCTGGTGATGTTTCTGCTGTAGAAATATCGCAAATTTCAGTAGAAAGGAAAACTCTCATCTCTGGTTACCTCTGACATGTCTAGGAAGCCCAGCAAGACCATCCCTGAGGGTACTCAATCCTAGTCCAGGTCTACCCTGCAGTTCCTCAGGGTGCAGCCACTTCCTCTGTACCATGATTGCTCACACACAGTGGGGATGAGAGCTGCACCAGCAGAACCAGGGGACCTGTAGTAAAAGCAGGGCAGGTGAATGGGTAACTTGCCTGAATTTTCTACTTTTTAAAAATCAATCTAGTGCACTCTGGTGATCTGTCTGTGCTCCAGCACCATTAACTTGGTGGGACAGGGGACAGACTCACTCCTATGCTCACATAACAGCTTCTCCTTCACTCCAGCAGTCTAGCTGATTAACAAATTCAGTTAAACTTCCGGACACGCTTCTCCATTTGCATTTCATTTCGAAGTTTGTTCTTACTATTTGAGACCTGGAAGAGGTTTGGTGTGTCCCAAAAACATAGTTAGTTTGATAGAAGATGTTAAATTTCCCTTGAACTCTGGTCCTGCCTAGATACTTGAATTGTCACACCACCCTCTTCCTCTATGTGCAGGTAATTTTCTTATTACATTATTTTGGAAAGCATCCCTGCACATGGCAGGGGGCTTGTGATTGGGTGATCTTTAAGTTCCCTTCCAATCTAAAACATTCTGTGATTCTATTCCTGGCAAATATATCTTTTGTATCTCTGTTTTCAGGGAATATCTTCTCTGCCTCCACCCACTGTCTCACCCCATGGTTTCACTGCAAGCCCTTCAGAGCAGATGCTCTCCCCAGACTATGCTGCGCAGAGATGGGAAAACAACTTTAACCATCCCGCTTTAGAAACAGATGGAGTTAATTAACATCATTCACCTTGTCCTGTTAGCATCTGTCCCAACAAGACTGGCTGCAGCAATACAGACTGGGGATCTCCTGTAGCCTTACAGGGCACCATTTGTGGTCTGCATCTTCTTAGCTGCCAGGTCTGTTTCAGCTGTGGACACCAGCCTGTGGTTTGAATAGTCTCTTCCCCAGCACAGTCTGCCCCACCAAGAACAACGCTGTTGCAGTGCCGGTGCTGCAGAGCTGGTGGTGACGCCTGCTCCAGAGGGGCCCTGCCAGCTGCTGTACAGGTAACACATCAT
>JAOXXN010000364.1:8124928-8135423 GCA_026770055.1 Myrmophylax atrothorax | reverse complement strand
ATCAAAGCATCATTTTGCAGTTAACAGCTTCTAGGTGAGGCTTTGATCACAGCCAGCTTGTTCCCAGACAGTCCTCCTGCCACCTTCTTTACTGTTACAAAGACATTTTTCAAGATTGAGAGATTTTATTTTTCAATCAGTGCCCTCCTGGAGCAGTGCTAACACCTCTCTTTCCCACAGAGCTGGGACTCAGTCCTGCCCCACTCAATTTCAGCTTTGTAGGGGTATTTTACCATTCCCTGCATTTAATCTGACAATTTGGTGACTTCTTTAGAGAACAAAAAACAAGGCTAAGGACAGAATGTCTCCTGCAGCCTTCACTGGAATCACTGTCATAAAAAAATAAACCTACCCAAACCATCCCACACTCCATAGATAGGTAACTCTGCTTTCCTCAGTTTCTGCTCATATTTAAGGAAACAGCTTTTTAAATTCAGTTCGATTGCCCTTGTAGCCCTGCCTCATATACTGTCTGTGTCACCAATGAGGTCACAGACAGGAGGGAGAGGTTTTTTGGAAACTGGAAGGCTTCTTGGTGCAGGGAGGGAACTCTTGAGTTCTGCAGCTGCTCCACAGTAGCTGGACTTTGGCTCCATGCTGCAGCCTGCAAAGTATCTTCTCCATGGAATTAATATCCCTTCAGGTTCACCAAACTGTACAGACAAGTGTAGTACCAGCCTGAAATGCTCAGGTTTATGTAGCTCCTGAGGCAGATCCGCAGCGGTCTATCTTGTGTGCAACATAAATCTGAAGTCAGCTGTGCCTTCAAAAGCTGATTTTTTCCTTCTTAAAGTGCTGAAGAAATTGCTCATGTCTTGAAACTTCAGAAATCACTCCATGTCTGCTTTTCTTCGCTTGTGATTAGCTACAGAGCAAAACAGCCCGCCCTTGTCTCTTGCTGAGGTTGCACATGTACCAGGGCTATTTCCAGGCACTTGGACATCGCTATGGGGCAGCCCATTGCTGAGGTAAGTCACAGCAGTTCCACCAGCCTGCACTGTGACACCCCTGAGCTCAATGCGGTTCTCCATGGGTGCTGGTGAGGCTACAAGCCCATAAGGACCTTGCTGTATGTGCCGTGGGGGCTTGTGCCAGCCACTGGCCAGCTCTGCCCAGAGACAGGAGCAAGCACAACCTACTGGTGTCCCACAGGTCATCCCTTTCTTTTCCTTCTCATACAGGGCTGATGCAAAATGGTGGGAGTAGCTATGAGTCCCTGTGGACCTCCTTAATACAGAGTCAATCATGAGGAAGGCACAGACATGAGAAAGAACTGCTGAGGTGGTGCCTCATGCCCCACCCTCACAGGGTAGAGCAAGGTCTTACTGTCTGGGAGGGCCAGCCAGACCCCCAGCTTCCTCAGTGACCATCAGGCCATGTAATGAACTGAATCAACTCTTACTAAGTCTACCAGGCTTCCACCAGCCTTTCCTGTACAACCAGTGACTGCCGACCCAGGCTTACCCACCTTCCTCATCTTCCTCAGTACCCAGAACACACTTTAGTACATGAATGGAAGTAGCATTTCTGCTTGTGAGGATTTGGAAAAGTTTGCTTGCATCATTTCTCAAATGAACAACAGCACCAAAAGAAAAGGGAGAAAAAGAAAAAAAGGCACCAGCCAACGAAAAAAAAAACAAACCAAAACCCAGCTCTAATACAGGACTTACTGCAGACTTACTGCAGAGATAAAAAGAGAAACTGTTCCAGGTCCAGCCAATTTTCTCCTGCCTCCCCCAGAAAGTGAGTGACTGGTATCAAGACGAAACTAGAGCCCAGCAGACCTGGTAAAAATCCAGCCCCTGCCACAAGGAAGCTCTTTCAAAATCTGTGCAGGAAGCAGTGGAAGGAGCCCATTATTCACAAACGAGATGGTCCTGATGGAAAGATGGCCCCGAGGAAGGGCAGGCTTGGCTTGGGACTATGCTTGCGGATGGCTCAGATTTGTTTGCAACAGGCAAGTTTTCCAAAACAAAAGAAGAAACTGTTTCAGTAGAGTCCAAACGTTTTGCCAGAAAGGTATCATTTTGGTAACATATTTAGGGGAAACCATTTAATTCAAAGGTTAGATTTATACCTTATATTCTATTGCAATTCGCTCACAATATGTTATGTAATATGTATCACACCCCCAATTTGCATGCAGAATTTTAATATAACAAAAATGCTGAGAAAGTGTCGCTTCAATTTTCCAGAACAGCCCTGAGGAATGTTTGCTTGACCAGAAATTTACATTTTTCATTCCTACTTGGAAAAACAACAACAAAGAGGTTGATATTTCCCACGAAACAGGACTCTGGGGCTCCGACCTGCTCTCCTAGACAGTCTGGGGAGCAACTTTAAAAGGCAGGGCAGACGAAATACTCTTGATGCTTTCTGTTCCCTGTCCCGTCCTGCACGGTAACAACTGATGTCTTCAAAAGAAACAGCTCCTCGAAGTCGCAGGAAGAGCAAAAACCCTGAAACAGACCAGCCGTGTCCCGAAACCATTCCTCTTCAGAGAGCACTCCCTCTGGGCAAATGAACTTCAAATAATTCCTCCCTCTCTCCCCCTGCAAAGAAGCCCTAATGACACCTTGTCCGTGAACTTAATGTGTTTTAAACTATCTCCATGCCTGGCCACATACTTGGAATGTCCCCTACGGACTGCTAAAAAGTCACAAGCAGGAAAAAAAAAAAAAAAAGACAAAAGCTTCAGTCTGGGTCCCTGGGCTCCCACCCCCGCGGAGCGGCGGGTCTGCCGGTGCTCAGCGTTACCTTTCGCACACCCGAACAGGGCTCCTGGTTGATGAAGCCGGGCATGAAAGCAGCTCCGGGACATCAGGCTGTGTTTGAACTTTTCACCACTTTTCCCTCCCACCCCCTCCACCATCTTGAGGGCGAATTTTTTTTTCTTTTTGGTTTCAAAAAAGCCCTTCAGGAAATGATTTAGGAGCAGAGAGCATGGTCAGCTAATGGGCTGCAGCTGAGGCAACGTGGGGCTGTGCTCCTGTCCCCGAGGCAGCTCCGCATGCATGGGGACGCTTCTGCACACACACGTGCCCATGCACGCCTGGCACATCCCAGATCCTTGAGCAGGCAGACTTGGAAACCCGTTGGAAAATAATCAAAATCCCCAAAACCCTCCGAACAGCTGCTACCCTCCACGTGAGTTATTGAGAAATAGGGACTAAACAACTCGTGCTCTTCCCCTTCAGCACTTGACATGTGTCCCTTCCTTGCCCGTGCTCAATGTGTTCCCAAGTGCCCCTACAGTTACAAACCTGCACTTGCTACCCAAAATGCTCATCCTTAGGCTCTGGGCAGAGCTGTGGGTTGATATTAGGGAGAATTTGGGGCTGGGAGTATTGACAAATTTTGTGGGTTATCCTCCCCTAGAGAAGCAAGCCAGGCTTCAAACACAAGCAGCACAACAGCAGACCCTGGCAAGTGCCATTTGTCTGGGAAGTGCAAAGGCTTTCCGAGTCACAGATTGCCCTGCATTATCCCACGGTTGTTCATCACCCATGCCTGGAATTACTCTCATTTCCCCACCGATTTTAGAGAGGCAAACTGCATCTTGCTTCAGGGCACCCAGAGTCCTGCTGCTGCAGGTCTGTCTTTTGGGGGTAATAATAATTGAGATACTCTCTCCCAATACATCACATTTCTCTTCCAGACCAACCCCCTAGTCTGTTGCAAATATGGCTATGGTATGGCTGATGGGCAAGACACAGGGCAAAGGCATGTTACTACTGTGAGGGCAACAGGGCAGGAGATACCTCTCCACTGTGCTTAGCAGATGAAGGCATCTGCTCTCAGGAAGGGAACAGCTGTATGAGGTTTCCAAAGTGCCACTCAGACTCCAATGCACATGTAGACACCTAAATGGGTACTAAAATGTGTTATACATTTCAAGTTACTCTAGAAATTATTTGTTTTGAGCCTACCATATAAAGAAAGGCTCATCCGTGGGTAAAAAGAAGCCTATGCCATGCCTGACTATTGAATAAATCCTGGCATTTCCCACTTGGATCTCCCTAGCTTTAAATTTGCTGTGAATGGAGAGATGGGGTGACTGACCTTACTCTTGGCAGCAGCCAAAAAATGATGAGCCTGCTCTCAAAGGTCATTGCCACCACCATGGATAAAATTCCTGGAAGGTGAGTGATCCATGGGGTAAAGGGGAGCCTGGACAATGCATAGATCTGCTTCATTGTCCAACATTCTGCAGCACTCAGTGGTATTACAGACCAAATCTCCCTGTTCACTCTGTCCTCTTGGGCTTTCTGTATTTACTGCAGTCACAGCCCTCCAAATAAAGAATTCTGCTTCATTCACAATCTTTCAGGTTTCCAATTAATAACTGCAAAATTCTCTCAATTAAAGCAGGCAACCACACAAGCCCTGGGGTAATTTTACCACCAGCTAAAAATCTAGAAAATATTCATGAGAAAAACTACAAACAATTCTGCTGCCCTTTAGAAAAGCCTTGCCATTTCTCAGCTAGCTCATCCCAGATGCTGCTGGAATAAACTGATCTGCAGAACGGGTCTGAGGCTGGCTCTAGAGCAGTCACCTTCCAACCTCAAAGCATGAGGCTTTACCAGCAGGCAGGAAGGGCTATAAGGTGAGGGAGAGGAGTGCAAGGACACCTTCATAAGTGGGGGAGATGAGCAATGTTTAGGCAAGCATTTGGCTTCTGTTTCCTGATTCCCAAAGCTCTAGAGACTGGATGTAGTGCCCTCTTGGACAGGGGCACTGCTGGATGGAGGCTGAGGACCAGGCTCTGGATGTCTGTAGGATGGGGACATGGAGTGAGAGAACAGAGGGGAGCACCTTGGGGCTGAGCTAGGGGCTGTGACCACCTGGGTAGGGCATGCACCACCCGTGTGCCTGCCCCTCATTTGGTGTCAGCTGCTTTCTCGACTGCCTTCCTTGGTATTTTTCACCGAATTAAATTAACATTGTCTCTCACTGACTTGCCATGGACATCTATTTATTTATTTTCTTCCAACATGCCAGCAGGGAAGACTTCTTAAAGTTGCCCAATTTGCTTCCCCCTGTCTCCACCCTGCCCTGTCCTAATTAACAAAACATTGCGGTTAATACATGTGACACCTCAGCCAGTTGATGGCAGAGGCAACCCTGGAGTCAGGCCTTATTCCTGCTCCCCTCCTTTTTGAAGAAGAAAGCCAGGTCTCGATGTGGAGGGGCAGGACTGCCATCCCTGCCCTCCTGCACACCCACTCTCTTCCCATGCCCAACTCCTTGGCAGAAGCTTAGAGAGCTTCTCCTTGGCTGCACAGGCAGCAATGGGGAAAAAAAGGAAAGTTGGGCTTTTTTTTTAATTTTAAAATTATGCTTTATTTTTTCAAACTAAAAATACCCTCTCGTTTTAAAGTTTCCGAGCACGATGCCCTGAAGAAGCAAGAATGACAGATGCTGCAGAGTACAGATGTTTTGCTTTGTCCTTTTTTTAATTTTAATTAGTAATATTTTCCACACCAAAAACTTACAGATGGTTATTCGTGTCTCTGCGACTGGGTCAGGTCAGGACCAGAATGACCTGCTGGGGACTTGGCCTAACCACCCTGCAGCACGGTGGTTATATATAGGCAGGACTTTGTCTCTGCCTTATTAACCTATTAGTTGCCATTGCCTATCTACGCACCACTGAGCTGCACGCATCCTCATCTCCAAGGCATCCTGTTTCCTTTCACTACAGGTCTTCCGGACAGCCACCTCCCCAGACACTTCAGCAATCAAATGCTAGAGCTGATGCCATCACGTAGCTCTCCCAATAGCCCTACCTCCACATCCATATGTGCTAGCAGATTGTGGGTTTTAGTCTGGGGGGGGGAGGGGTGTTGGGTTTTTTTGAGGACTCATGACTTTAAACCATAGTCCATTGACTTCAGGTATCAGGTATGGAGCCGTGCTTCTCTAAGACAACATTTCAACGTACAGCAAGGGTGCAGAGACAGGCTCTGGACAACACTGTGTGAGATGTTAACCACTGGGGTGGTTGAGAATAGCACTATGGCGGGGGTGAGAGGCAGAAATTATCCCTACTTTCTTCCCTGGGCTTCCTGTGCCATGTCTGTCTTGCAGAACATTGATGTCTTTCCCATCATGGCTCTTGCTTCCCCATGGGACACTTTGCACCAAGAAGCCCTGATCAAAAGCTACCTTTCGACAGTAAGCATCACAATCCCTGTTCCACTGCCTTCTTGCACATCTACACAATGTGCTGACCCGTGTGCAGAACTCACTGCTTTCCTGGGAGGCAAAAATACAAGAGCAACATCCAACTAATTTCAGGCTCTATCCTGCTGGGAAGGTTTGTGCTAGCAGACTGGAGCAGTGATGGGTGAAACACAGCTGTGGGGAATGCAGGCGTGGCAGGAAGAGAGGACATCCTCTGCAGCATGTACTTACGTGTATTACAGAGCAGGTGTTTCTCACAAGACACTTTTGCTGCTCCATCAGCCTATGGAAAAAAGCATGTATTCAAAAGGCTTTCTTAGGTTTTCCAAGCACTTGTTTTGCTCTGAACAAGGCTTTGCTACACAGAAAAAAATTATGGAAGCACAGACACCTCTGAGAATTGTCAACTTGGTGAACTGTGATGATGAAAATTGCCAAGCAAGAGGCAGGAATTATGAGGAAGGATCTGCCGTGCCATTATGGTGTGGAACAAAGCCACACACATTTTTGCTTGCAGCATAGGGTGTTGCTCTGTTCCTCATCTTTCATTGAAGTGAAGCTGGAAAAAGTTTAGAGTGCTGGTAAAGATGACCAGAGGGATAGCTTTTGGGTAGGGAGCGGTTACCAAGGCTAGGGCTCTTCTGCAGCAGGATTGGCTGGAGGAGGAAGAAAGCAACTTGGGGATGTGAAGTTTATCTCAACAGAGCACTCCATCTACACTCCTTGCAGAGCCATGGGCAGGTCTTTGCAGTGAAACAAGCCCAAATTCCCCAGCACAGGTCACATGTGCTCTGGTAGGCTCATTTGCACCTGAGGACTCACCTTCTGCATCTTTGATGAAGGTATCAAGGACCATCAGCAACTAAGCCTAGCCCAGAGCCCAGCATCAGAGGAGGAATAGCCAGAAGAAGGAAAAAACTTGCATGAGGCTGGGAAAAGAAACACGAAAAAAGGTTTTGCTCATGGGGATGCTGGATAGCACAGTCTGAAGGAGTCCAGAGCTTCTTCAACTCAGGAACAATATATGCCTAATGAATGCTAACAAATCAGCCTTAATTGCAGAGTTCTGAATCCCCCTCTACAAGGTGTGACATACATTACAAGGCTTCAAAGCAGAGGGCAGAAGACAACCCAATTTCTTGCTTCTGGGTATGTATGTTAGGCCCTAGTCCCCTCCCTAGTGCCACTTGCTGGTTAACAAGGCTCATTCATCTTCTGAAACAGGCTGGTAAGAAGTCAGAGCAAGCCATGACCCTGCAAGAGCACAAGGGCTTGGGTTGCACCGGCTGTGTGAAGAACCTTGAGCCACTGGGGCTGGACTATATCTGGGGACTTGAAAAACAAGAAAAGGGAGCAACATGAAAGCCATGCTAAAAGAAAACCCAACAGGCAGCCATACTGGGAAGGAGGGGGCTCGATTGTTGTGGCATCTACAGGAGCATCCAGCTCTCCTGTGTGGATATCCTGAAACAGCTCCAGGGGTATCTCAGGAAGAGCCAACTTGCAACAGAGCCTGCCAGGTGGCTGTAACAGAGTGGACCTATACTAGCAGCAGCCCTGCTTAATGTCAGTAAATGGAGCAGAAATCCTTTGCCTTCCCCAGGCCACGATGTTTTGTGTAATAGACCCCAAGTGCTCCAAAGCCCAGCCAGGTTTATGTTGCGGGGATATGGTTGTCTGCCTTTTATTGTGTTTTGCTCTGCTATCCTATTATACTGCACAATAAAACACCAGTTTCCTCCACTCATTAGCCATTTGCTTGTGCTTGAAACGCACTGAGCGTTTTCACGTGCCTGTGAAGAGAGGTGTAATCTGCTCTTTGGGAGTCACTTACCTCCCTGCAGACCCACTGCCTGCATCACAAACGTGGCCACAGCATGTGTGTGTTTGTGTGTGTTTTTGTGTGTGCATCCAGCTGCGTGTACAGACACAGTGGCATCACATAAATGCAGTTCCGAAAAGTAAATTCCTCAGGTCAAGCTAGCAAAAACTGGGAAAAAAAGGAATTCATGGTTATCTGGGTAATTCTAATTTATCCTCTTCACACACCTACCTCCTAGATTATATGAGATATGGGGACCTATAGGAAATGGTAAGTTTGAGTAGCAATAAAGATGGCACAAGTGGGAAGAGGAAGAAATAAGGTGCTCCAGCAACCTCAAATTTGGTGGTTTTTTTATATTACTGCCTTAAATACAGCTTTTCCCTTATAGATTTTGAGGTTTATTTGGTTGATTTTTGCTGTCAGCATTTTTATGATGCTTCTTAATGAGGTTATATCACAGATGCAGCAGTCCAGCTTATGATGCCCCTTTAGTTTTGGGAGAAAAACATCACTAACATGGGCTTTGGACATTGGAAGGCAAATCCTGGCAGGGTTTGTACAGACAGGGGCTGTGCTAGTGGAGAGATAGCGCATACATTTCCCCCTTACTTTTCTATAGGGATGTGTGAGTAGAGAGAAGAATAGTATCAACTTTGTGCAGGAGGTGACTCAGATAGGGAGCAGAAGCTACCACCACCCTACCCAAGGGGTCTAACCCAGGATGGTCTTGGGTTTTGCTGCATGGACTCTTACTCAGAGGATAGAAACAGCCCTGTGAGCTTGCAAACATCTCCTACCACCTCAGCAGATGAGCAAGCGGTCTGTGACCCCCAATGCAGACCGCAACTACCCCTCTACCTGTGTTGTAAACTTCTGCAAAACCTCCCAGCTTCCACGTGACCTGTCTCCTTCAAGGACCAATAGTTCCCTCTGCTGGGAGGACTGTGAAGAAATGCCTTTGAGTTCCTTTTCCCATCTGAGGAAAACACAAAAATCAGATGTCCCATTCCTGGAGCATCCTCAGCACAAGCACCTTCAGAAATATCCTTCCTCAGATGTTACTTCCCTCTCTCCTGCTATTCTGATAACTGTAGAGATGAAAAGACAATCCACAGTTCACATTTAATAACCTAATCAATCTTTTTTTGTTAATTTTTTAAGCCCTTCCCCCCGCTGGAAATGGGCTATTTCCAGGAAATTTCAGCTTGTTTTATTTCAGTATCTAGGGTGTAGTCTTAGCTGTCATAGTTGTAGAGAAAAGTTAGGCAATGTATTCCTAATATAGCAAAGAGCAAATGTTTCCCGTTTTTTAGATCTTGCAATTCTTTTTTAAGCTGATCTGCAGAATCTGATAACTAAGGAGTTTTAAAAGTTGGATGATATTAACAACCAAACAGAGCATCCAGCAGCTACTCTCCCTCATTTCTGGCTCTCAACAGGTAATTCTTCATTAGTCTGAGGCATGTGGTTATGTTTCTCAGTCAAATAAAATAGTCTTTTCTGAGTCCTGTCAGCCTGAAATCCAATTATTTTTTTCTGGATGGATTGGTAAGAACATATGGGATGCTCCTCTTTCCTTGATCCAGTAAATGAGGGACCAAACTAAGAGCAGTCAGAAGAGGAAGAGGAAGAAAGGGTGTACTGAGGAAGCAAAGGCTTTTTGTCTTCAGGTAAGACAGCAGCAGGTTTGAGGGGAGTGTCTTCAGACATCCTTAAAAACCAGGTCAGGAAACAGCAGAGACATTAGTATTTTAACAGCCTAGAGCAAGCCCTGCCCCACCTTGAGCTGCCTGATTT
The DNA here is from genome assembly GCA_026770055.1 of Myrmophylax atrothorax. Taxonomy (NCBI): domain Eukaryota; kingdom Metazoa; phylum Chordata; class Aves; order Passeriformes; family Thamnophilidae; genus Myrmophylax; species Myrmophylax atrothorax. Next base: position 8,125,612 of record JAOXXN010000364.1, on the reverse strand, counting down.
GGGGTGCAGGAACCCTGTGCAGAATCAGGTTATTGCTTCCACACCATGACTTGAATAATTTACGGTGGTTGCAGTGAGCAGCCTGTAGCTCCCCTGGCTCTGTGTGGATCCTGCAAATGCAAAGTGATGCACCTGGGGAAAAAAAAAACCAGTTTCAGAAAGCTCTGTCTGACAGAGAACAAGCTATTATTCTCCTGAAAGTGGGTTTGGTGTGGACAGATTTACAGACGTCTCAGCCTCCTGTTCATTAGCAGCCAAATAAGCAAACAGACAGTTATGTCCTGTTGGGGGACGAATGGAGAAGATGTCTGAGCAGTCACGCAGACCACAGTGAGGCGGCATCTCGGGTTTGCTGTGTGGCCTTAACCTCTGTCTCAGACAAGGCACAGAGCTGGAAGCAGCAGAGGGAAAGGTGACAGGCCTGATCGGAGGCACGTAACAGCTCTGGACACAAAGTGACTAAATCGGTTAGAATTCTGCAACTCAGTGAAAAGGCTGAATGGAGATGTTGGGAATAACCTGGCAGGTTAAAAGAGGGTGGCAGATGAAATATTTTTTTGTTGTTGCTTGCAACATAAGGGCAAAAAAGCATCCAGGGAATTCACCAGGCAATGGATTTAAAATGAACACAAATGGATGCTTCCCCCCCACCCCCCCAATATGTGTTTAAATTGTGGAGCTTGT
>JAOXXN010000364.1:8091614-8109253 GCA_026770055.1 Myrmophylax atrothorax | reverse complement strand
CCACTCCACCAGGTTTTTATATACATTGATGAAATCCCCTCTCAATGCTCTTCAGGCTTGACCGTCCCAGCTCTCCCAGCCTTTCCTCATAAGAAACGCTCCAGATGCCTTGTTATTATTGTGATCCTTCATTGGACTCTCTCCAGTGTGTCCATACCTCTCCCATAGTGGGAAGTTAAGAAGTGGACACGATGCTGCAGCTGTGGCATCATCAGTGCTGAGCTGAGGGCAAGGATCAGTTCCCATTGCCCTTTTTTGCTGCAAGGGCACTTTGCTGGCTCATGGTCAACTTGGTGACCACCAGAACCCCCAAGGCCTTTTCTGCTGAGCTGCTTGCCAACTGGGTGGTCCCTAAGATATGTTGGTGCATGGGGCTCTTCATCCACAAAAAGCATGATATTGTGGATAAGGAAACATTAGCACAGATCCAAGAATAAATTATATGGAAAGGGGTGTGTGTGTGGACTTACTGTGATTATTTACTACAAGGATGCCTGTATGCATTTGGGACATCTGATGAGTAGTCTTCTCCTTATTACCTTACTTAGACTTTCCTGTTGGCCATGGTGTGAGTTGTGAGGGACATCCACATATCCCTGTGCAGAAGTCAGTTTGTGCTCAGAACTGATCTGGGACACAACTTAATGGGAACTAGCAAATAAAAACATAGGCTGGGTCAGGACTGGAGATCCACTGCTGGTTGGGACATGAACAGGAGAGTTGTCAAGACACTGGTGAGGAGGAAATTGTTTCAGAAATTTATCTTGATCCTTTCTATCATCAAATAAACCCTGGTGGGACACTTTTCCTGGCTAAGACTAGGGCACCCCTCCGAAATTTGACAGTCACTGTCTCCAGGATACCCCATCTCTATGTCCCCCTTGAGCCCACAGGTTGGTGATATTTCCACACGCCCTCATTTTTCAGCTTCCCTATCTGGAAAGGATACCCCAGGCTGTTACAGCAGTGATAGGGAGATGAGAACTGGCTTTTCAACTCTTGTTTTCAACTCTTTTTGCCTTAAAACACCTTGAAAAATGTTCAAATGAATTTTCTAGCAGCAGTTTATTTTCTTTTGCTCTCAAAGCCATATTTATCTACAAAAAAAGAAGTCAAACCTCCCAAATGCTTGAAACACAAGAACATGGGGCTGGCAGGGACTTCTAGACTTGCCAAATCCAATCCCTGCTGTTGCAGCAACACATCACAACGTCCTTTCAGAGCTGGAATCTGCTCTTTCTTAAAAGCTATTTGGATTTCTGCCTCTGTGCCTCCTACTGGGTGGCTGCTCCAAACCCAATTGCTCTAATGGTTCAAAGTCCTCAACTAATTTCCAGCCTGGTTTATTCATGGCCAGTTTATATACATTTGTTCTCATGCCAACACTGTCCTTTGGCTGAAATAGCTCTCCTACCTCTGTAGTGCTTATTTCCCAGAGGTATTTATAGAAAACTATCCCCAGCCTTCATTAATACACCACAATTATTTGGTTTGCCTGCTCTTCTGCAGAGGATATGGTCTCCAGACCTGTCCCTACACTTTAACTCCTTGGGTCCTCTGATTGAAAGATCACCTTCAGCTTCATCCCATCCTGGGCCAAGACTAGCATGGAATCTGCAATGGATTGTGTTTTCACCGGGAAATGGGACTTTGGTGTGCATAATAAGAGAAATGCCCTCCTATGCCTGGGCCTTTCCCCCTCCTGATGTGCTCCTGTAAGGAGCAACAGAGTCTCAGTGAGCACCTCTTATAAAACCTTACAGAAACAGAGCTCCACAATTAGCAGCAGCTTCTGGCAACAGAAGCAGAATAAGAAGCAATGGCAGGATAAACTGCAATTTATTTCAAAATATGTAAATCTGCTCATTAAATAATTCACATGAGTTTTCACACATGAAGGTGGAAAAAACCCTTGGCAGCTGTGTATATCCTTTCTCCATCAAAGCTGCAGTATTGGCAGCTGCTGTTCTCTTTCATCCTCAGATTTTTCCCTTTCTGCTCTCCACGTTTCAAGCTCCTTTTCTGCTTCATCACCTGATACTGGATTTCCAGAGTCCTCATATCATCAGGCAACATCTTCCTCTCATTTCCCTCATTTTTATTCTGCAGCCTACCTTAAATTGTTTCCATCGTTGGTGACCCTCTCTCAGGATCACCAGGAAATGAGACTCCCATATAACTTGGGCTTTTTTACATCATCAAGGAAAAGATAAAGGTCCCATTTACCTGAGGGCTATTTTGACAGCACTCTTCTCTTACTGGGTGAGGTGTGTGATGTTTGTGCCTGGACAAGCTTCGTTTCCAGGGAGAGTCCCCTTGGCTGCAGCTAAGGCTCACCCTGCATCCCACCCTGCAATGCTCCCAGTGTTGTCAGGACCATATCCTAATGGAGAGAGAGGCAGAGCAGAGCACTAGCATGTGTTGCACACTTTGCTTAAGAAAACGAATTCCTCCAGTGAAATGGGAAAGCAGGCCCTGAATCCCAGCTTAGGCAGGAGGTGCTCAGAAAAATTAAAAGCAAAACAAAAGACTGACAGATATTGATTTTTTAAGCAAATAATTTAAGGGAAACAGAGATATGAGAAGTCACGGAGGTCCCATTTCTGGGTGATTGATATTTGAAAGGGATTCACCTCAGGTACTCCACAAAAATGGTTTATACCTCCCTCCAAGTCAGTAAGGTTCTGCCCAGTACTGAACAACTCAGAAGCAACACTTTATTTAGTGCATATGTTAATTTTCACTCTTTCCTGCTTCAGTCAGGAGTTTCACAAGTTTCATGTCATTAGGATGTGGGGAGCTCCACTCTAACAAGAATACTCTTTGTATTGCTGTCATTTACTCCCAACTGGTAGCATATCTATGCAGTCCCCACACAGATGATAGGATTCCAGCAGAACAGGAGCCTGGCCCCAAGATATTTTCCCATGCACTGAATATTTGTAAGATTAAAAAAAGAAAATAGAAAGGAAAGAAAAGAAAAGGAAAGAAGAAAAAAAGAAAACAAACAAAATGTCTATTCCAGATTGGGCTAGAACTGGAATAATAATCCTTCAAGACTGGTTTGGCACAGTCAAAGTATTTCGCTCCTGTCACTGCTGACTGCTCTGCTCTTGCCTCAAACATGTTTGTTACCCTGGGGTTGTGTTTCTAAGTAAGCACTGAAACAAGTCACAGACCCTTAGTTTTACTGTTCCAAAAGGTATTGGGAACAATTAGTATTAGAATTGGGAAATCCATCAATCCCAACCATTTCCCAAGGCAAGTTTTGGTGCTGAGAAATCAGAAATTAGGTTGGTGTTTTATTTTTTTTTTTGATGGAGGGAAAAATTATGAGATTTCCCAGACATCTCCCAACCAATCCCTTTGAGCCAGAGGATTTCACGGTGCTGTTTCCTTGTCTTCTGGCAGTGAAAGGCAACCATGGGTAATGAAATGGATAAGCAAAAGAAGAGACAGCTCTAGGATCAGATATCCCTTGCCTGAGCCACTCCAAACACCACAGATTTGTTTCTTTATGAGGCCCTGTATGGCTGGGCTGTTCCTCTGCTGGCACCTGGCTCTGACGATTTTTTATTTTCATACTCTGATCACCAAGGCATTGATAACCTCATGGGGAGCTGAGATAGATCTCTGTTTAGTAGATCTTCCTTCATTCTCAGCAGGTATTTTCCCATCTGCCCTTTTACCTGTCAGTTTTGATGGCACAGCACGAAGTGAAGAGTCTCAGGCACCTTTTTTTTTTTTTTTGGTACCATTTGTAATTTTTACTGAGTAAAGTAAGGCATGCTCCATAAATCATACTGCAAGTTAGAGAGTCACACTGTGGAGTATGCAGCAGGATGAGGCACCAGCTGCTCTTTACAGATGATAAAGCTGTAAATATGATTCTGGTTTAAGGAGGCAACCCTTAGGTTGTGACTCTCCATGCCTTTACAACCCCTGTATTTCACAAGAGGTTCTCCAAACTATTTGAACAGCCCCACCAGGATGGGATGCCAGGTCTGTGCCAGCCAAATACACAAAGCCAGTCACCTGTGTGGGTGTGCAGAGGCTGGAAACATGTTCAGACCTTCCTGAAGGTCACAGCAGTCAAATAGCATGCCTGGATTCATTCAGTATGCAGCAGGGAGCAGGAGCAGGCTCTGCTCCTCTTTTATAGGACCTTGAGTTGTTTGATGTAAGGCCGCATGCAAATCACTGCCCAAGGATGTGTTTGTCACATAATTAATATTAGCTCCCACCCTGGAGCACACTTCTGTCAACACAGAATAAATATTTCCCATTAGCAGGAGGGTTGGTTGGGGAGATCAGGACTTGAAGCGCTTGGATAGCTCTGTGCTAGCCATCAAGGATCGCTTCCCTGGTGCCTCAAGGCAACCAGTGAGCTACAAGATTGCTCATTTTTATTTCCAAGAGTTTTTCTTTAGTTTGTTTTTTTTTGTTTTGCTTGGGTTTTGGCTATTTGTTTTTTGAGATTTGTTTGGAGGTTTTTTTAATTATTTAAATTATTTAACTTAATTTTTCCTTTGGAAGTGGCCTCTTCTTTCCCAAAGATGTGGTTGAAAGACCATTTTCCAGAGATTTCCAGCATTGTTTTGGATATGTAGGGGAATGAAGAGGTTCAGAGCAAGTGTGGCTCTGAACCCAAACATGAGCCTCACAGTCTGCTGTTACAGCAAGAGACAGATTTTACTTTTTTTTAATAGGGAGGAGATAAATAGTGCATTCATTGGAAAATGTATGCGGAGAGAGAGTGTAATGAATTTTCAGATTAAACTTGGCAAGTGTTTTCAAGTTAAAGAGGAGATGTTTAATCACATTTTCTTGCCGAGAAGGCTGAATGCTGGGTTTCAGCACCATTTTTAAATGAAATGTCTCCATTTTTTTCAGCAATGCTTGTGTTTGTCAGCCTGATGATGTGCTGAAGGGGCTTAGCAAGGGATCTCAGTAACTAGTTGAAACACTCTGGCAGAGCCTTCACTGAGTTTCTGGGCTTTAATACTTTCTGATCAAGAGAAATGCTGAATAGGCCAAAGAGCAGCAAGTTTTGGCTCTGCTTAGAGCTCTGCTCACCTCCTTTTGCATGAAAGTGGGCACCATCACCTGCCTGAACCCAGAGTCAGGACTTAAAAGCCAGAGATGGCCCAGATGGAATGAGACAGGCTCTGGATACACAGAGGCTACTGTACAGAGAGCTGGGGCTGGGTGCAGGAAGGATTTGCTCCGGGGAAATGGTGGCACCACCCAAAGTTATGACCTGTCTGTTCCCAGCTTCTCCCACTTACAAGGCTTTCATTGTGATTGCATTGTGAGGATCCCAAGAGCTGGCATTTTCTGATGGCAGTAAACACAGAATAATTTGGTGGTACTCAACCAGAGGCTTCCAAGGTAGCACAGATAAAGAAGGTTTCATGAAAAAAAAATCCCAAGAAAAAAATGAAACACAACAAAACAAAAAAACCCTACATGTGCACGCACACACAGACACAGACACAGACACACACAGACACACACAGACACACACAGACACACACAGACACACACACACAGACAGACAGACAGACACACACACAGATTATGCAAATGCTCCAGGGAAGATGAAAAATTCAGCATTCAAAACTAGCAAATAATTCAGTCTTCTCAGTCTCTTTTTTCTCTTTTCTTGCCTGCCTGGGATCTGAAATTGCATTGTACCACCTGCCTCTCTGAATTGTTCTTGTACCTCGCTGCCAAGTTTCAACCCCGCAGAGGACACTGGCTCCACGGATACGGCACAGTGTGCTCTCCTTGCCCAGTGTCCTCAGGGACAGGTATCTGCTGAAGCACTGACTCTGTGCAGATGTGCATCAGGGGCTGCTGTGCCTCCCCTCTCTGCTTTGCAGTATGCAGAGCAATTTCAACCCATTCAGCAGGAGAGAGGGTATGTGACAACCAAGAAGCCTCTGGGATGCTGCAGTGGACACCAGGTGGAGGAGAGGAGATCCTGCTAATATTCTTGTTGACAGAAAGGTCCTGTGGTGTGGTTGTGATACTCTCACTGCACTAGGCAAAGGAGAATTCATCCAGCTGCCTCCAGCCCAGTGTGAATAGCAGGAGAGTCACCCCTCCAAATAGCAGGACTCTTGGTTGTGTAATTAGCACTTAAATAGCTCTAAGCTAGCAAAGGCTGAGGAGAAGAAAGTTCAGCTGCAAACTCCCATTTTGCAGAAAGGAGAGGTAGTCTCAGGTAAAAATAAAATGCCAAGCAGGGGCATGCACAGCTTGCAGTGTAGTGACCCATCTTTTTTGACCCTGAGCAGTACAGACAGTTTTAGCAGTGGCACTTCTGTCATGGGGTGGCTTTGACAGTGTGGTCCGTCAGTGCTAGCAGGTAAGAGAAAGCAGTTGTTTTGCTCTTGGCTGAGGTTTTTAACCCCCTCACTTGCAGCCAGACAGCCAATTCGGACTAAGTCATTAACTCTGTTTGCAGCACGCTGAGTTACCCAACTCAGCTGGTACATGGTACTTGGGCAAGTCAGAGCAGCCTGCTCTGGGGGCTCAGCCTGGAGAAATGAACACAAGAGAGCAGGGAACAACAAGAACAAGAACACAACACACCAGGATCCTCAGCCAAAATGTTCACCCACAACTCTTTCTTAGTAATACTTTTGCCCATAGGGAAGGGAGCTTAAATGAGGTGACCTTCAGAATCTCCTAGTGGTCCCTCATCTTCTGGCATGAAACTATTCCTTGTCATTATTATCATTTTCCTGCCCTGTCATAGCTTTGTCTCCATGCATCCGTTTGTCTTGACTCTGTTCACACTAGTCTTTGGGATGGATGCCAAGTTGCTCCCACACCATGCACTGCCATCTCCCTCAGCTCAGCAGCCCCTTGCTGCTGTGGAAAGCCCACCCAAGGTTCCCCCTCTTCAGCCTCTGCCCCTGCAGTGCGCAGATTTTGCAAAGCAACTGCTGTATGTAACTCCAGAAGGGTTTGTCTGAAAGATCTGCTCTGCTTAGAGATACGGTTTAGTGGTGAACCAGCAGTGCTGGGTTATATTTGATGATCTTTAAAGTCTTTTCCAACCTAAATGATTCTATCTACGAGCCAATGATCATGAAAAAAACCCCAAACACTCACTGTACAACAACTGTCTTGCACAAAGCAGAGGGAAAAGGAAATTTATGCTGATGATTAGAGAGAAGTGTTCTCAGAAATAACTGATTTTGGCTATCAAACTTTCTCCGTAGGAAGGTGTCAGAGGACTGGCTGCTGAAGTGATTTAAGGGGAGGCTAGGCAGCTCCCAGTAGTTGTTCATTGCAAATGATGGAAATTATGGAAAAGTGTCTCCTTCTCCTGAAGCCACATCACAACCCTGATCAGGGAACTGACAGAAAGTAAGCTGCCTGTATAGATATGTGTATTGGAACATGGAACTATGCACACACTCCCATATTTAAGCCAGATCAGCTACAGTTCATCCTCTGTCCTCTCAGCCATGTGTATGGAAGTGGTTCAGAGAGGTGAGAAAGAGCTGCTGGAGGCAGAGAAGTTGGTGAGGGATGTGTTCACCCATATGGCTGGTGAGAGAAGCATTTGTGGCCTACAGTCTGATTCACTTGGTGTATATCCTGGGGACTTCTGTACTACTTGGTACTTCGTTTTCTTGAGGCTGCTAGTGACTGGAACATTGTGAAAAATCTCAGTCTGTTTATTTTATTTACAGTCTTTGTGATTTCATGGCTGAACTTGAAGATGTGAACTCCAGCAACTGAAAGGCCAGCAGGCAAATCAATAGATCCAACACCTACTCAAAGCCTCTTCCTTTTGGAAGCTTTATCTCATCATTTACAAATGCACAGGACAGGTTTACCAAAGGGCAGAGAGGAGTGGCATGGTGAGCAGTGCCAGAGAGAGGTGGAGCAGGCACTGCTGTGGGGCTGCAGTGGTGCCAACCCAGAGGTTCCAGTGCTGCTGCATCCAGACTGGTGCAGCAGCAATTAGCACCCAGCAGAGTTGCCATACTTTACTGAACTTCTGCCTGGGTTACAGTATGGACCATTGCCTGCTGCTGGTCCTGTCCCAGGTGTGTGCTGTTCCTCCCACAGGTCTTGCCATTTCCTCATCAAAGATAAATTTCAGGGAGGAGTAAGAAGAAGAAAGAAAGAAGGCTAGAGAAATCTCTCCTTGTTGCAACTCCCTTTGAACATGAGAGGTTACCCTTTAAATGGTAAATCTTTAGTATCATACTTGTATCTACCCTAGGTGTAGATGCTCAGTTAGACACCATTAAAAGCTTGACTGGCTTTGTTACTTTATATTAGTTTTCAGTCTTCTCTGCTGGTGTTCCTGGGAGACCAGGCTTCTGAAAGTCCATTTGAAAACCCAGCAGTCAATCAGCCCAGCTAGAAAGCAGGGAGGTTTCCAGCTTGCAAGTTCTTCAGGTACCATAAATCTCTGCATCTGTTTTATGTCAGCCCACACGGCCCCCAAAAAAACTGTTGCAGAGCCCTGTTTCAGAGGTAGCCTTGTGAGACAGAGGGGATAGAGCAGCAGCTGTGGGATGAATTAAATGCAACACTGAAGCAAATGCATTCAGGAGCAGTTCTGTCGCAAGGTGCCTTGGGGATGCAGCTTGCCTTGCACACAGCAGGTCCCAGGGATCACGTGGAAGGGCTTATTCTGGAGCTTGAGACTGGACCCTTGGAGGAGATGCAACATGGGTCTGCTACTTCCAGCTTCCCAGCAGACCCCCCTGCACAGTGTGCTATAATTTGTTTTATGCTCTTCAGTACATACAGACTTGCCTTAAATTGCTCACATTGCTGGATAATCTATCTAGCATCACTCTGCAGTGGCATGCAAAAGCAATAGTGATGCAGTAGTGACAGTAGCTCAGGGTTTTCAGGCAGGGGGTCTGGGCTGCGTTACTGCTGCAGAATGGAGAAGAAAATACGTTCTGCTACTGCAGCATCTCCCCAAGTCGTAAATGTTATATGGTGGCCACCAGTCTGCTGATTTCTGGCCCACAGATGGATCCAGCATCCTCCCGCAGAGGCCGGGGCAGCTGTGTTGGCTCATGGAGTGCAGCTGGCGGGACAGCTGCCCAGCGTGGCCGGCTCCTGCAGAAAGCTCAGTGGCACTGACACAGAGCAGACTCCTCTTTGCGGCGCACATACATAATGGGAGAAACACACAACGGCGCTGTCTGCCAAGCTGCCCATTCACATTTGAAGATGCAAGTCTTCAGCCTCCTTCTCCCAAGCTGGGGAAGGTAAAAGGTTGCACTGTCTTCATTGGTAGGGATTAACAGGGAAGAAACCCCAGCGTGGTAAATGAAAGACATGGGAATGTTACAGGAAGCTTTGCCATATAATAAAAAACCAGAGCAGCCAAGATCAGAAATTGTGATGCTGCCTCCTGTTCTCAGCTGCCTCTGGTCTCCCCCATGTCAGAGCTGAAATTTTAACTATCCTCCCATTTCTGTCCCTTGCTTCTCTGCTCTGAAAACCCACTGCTGGTTTCTCTTCTTTTTGTCTGCACCCTGGGTCATTTCCAGCCTTGATCATTTTCAGCCGAAGCCCTACAGGACTTCTGTGTGGGCATATTTTCAAGCCCTAACAGTGCAAGCCAGGACCACAGAGGACCTGAAGAAGGGAGGACATTGCTAATCTGAGTGGTGGTGTCTTGGGGAGAAAGCAAAGCTGTGCCAGGGCCTCATAGCAGATATGTGAGGCAGGACTTCTTGCTCCATACATGGTGGAGGGCAGAAGGAAATGCTGAGAATTGCATCCCAAAGTGCATGGGTTTTCTCCAGAGTCCTGCTGCAGCTGATCCCCAAGCTTCATGCTGCCTTCTGTGCTTGTAGCCCCTTCCAAAGCTATGTCTGGGACTTGCATCATTCTGTGTCCCTTGAATCAGCTCCACAGGTAAAGTTAGTAGATACAGGTGAAGAGGTTACCTGAGCCAGGGAGATAGAAAGCCCCTGGCAAGTCAGGGAATAAACTCACATCCCTCTCTGTGTTTTTTCTCTCATGGAAACAGCTACTGAAAATGCCAATGGGATTTTTAGCATCCACTACTATATAGTTTCTTCTTGAGGGTACTTCTTGTCCTCTTCCACTGGGTGCAGTATCACACTCTGTGGCAAGAACATGTTTCTGCCATCTCTCCCCAGAGGCTCTCAGTCTCCTGCACCAGAGAGGAACTATCATTTCATCTCATGCAGACAGCTTAACCCTCAGGATGCTTCCTATTCTGAGCTCCCCATTGGGGAAACAGTATAGGTAAGCCCATGCTGCTTCATCCCACTTTACCAGCTCTGCTCCCTGAATACACCAGCACATGAACAGCAATCCCTGAGTTGCTTTTCACCCTGTTCCTGGGAAGGAAACACAAAAGGCAAAGAGACAATTCATTAGCAACTCAAGCCCCTAGGAAGGGTTATTTGGGTTTTTTATTTTTTCATCACAGAATCCACCTAGTTCTATGATTTTCAGCTTATTATGCACTGGTGCACAGATATAAAAATACGAAAACTTCTTTACATACAGGGATCAGAAGAACTCAAGCCTATCAGAACAACTTTATTAAGTCAGATCAAAGCCCAGATATCTCAGCATCCTCATAAAAGTGCATTTGTAAAGAAGGCATAATATCATGGCAAGCAGGTATGATCCTCCCCTCCTGCATTCTTCTCATGCTACAAATATTAGAGAATTATAGGCTTGATCCTTACTAGATCTCTCTTCTGTGAACTCATTCAGTCTCACCTTGGACCCAGATAAACTTTTAGCAGCTACAGTACCTTCTGGCAAGGAGTTCCCCAGCTAAATGAAGACCTGTCATCTCTGATATGGTTTGAATATGTTCTGTGCATCTTTCTTTGATGCACTGCAGCTCTTGATCTGCAGACAGACCCCAGGTATGAAGATTTTTCTCTTATAGCCTCCTGCAAGGTTTGTTGTTTCTGCTCTGTACAGAGCCTAGCACATTAGAGTCCTCAGGCCATTCCCGTAATACAACAACTGGAGCAAAATGCTCTGCCTTTGTTCCTGCTCACTGCAATAGACCCCATCTCTGCTGCTCATTGTTTTAAGACTTTTCTATTAATAGCAGAAACAGACATGCCATTTCAATAATTCTATTCAAATTAATGCCTTTCATTATACTCCAAACACAACATCAAAGGCTTAGATTGCACCCTGGCCCTTTGTGAGACAGAAAGAGTTCTGGTATAAAGATTTCCATCAGAATAGACATTTGATGGAAGAAAGGTTTTTTATCCACCAGGAAAGATAAGTTTCTTAATGGAATTAGAAGCTTTGGTTCTTGTGGATGAGTGACTGCAGCAGCCTAGGAGGTCCTTTCCAATAGCAAACTTTGTCCCACAACTCACTGTGAGGGAAACATTTCACATTGGGAATATTTTATTTTCCTCTGGTTTTGTCTGTGAGAGAAAGGTCTGTTTCCCCAGGATTGCCAACTCCTGGCATTGGCTGGCATGACATAGGGATCAAAGTGTATCTTGGAGAAAGCTGGGACTGCATATATCTGATGGCCAGGAGAAGATAAGCTCAGAGACCACTATGTCTATAAGGATCCCTTTGCAGGCTTTGCCAGCCATTCACCTCCACTAGCAGACACAGCCAGTAAAGAAAGAGGGTCAAGACCAAGTGCAGGGAGGAGAGTCTTCTCCTGGGGTGGAGGAGGTTCAGTTTGCAGGGCTGCATTTGCCCCCAGCTCTGTCCGTGATCCTTTGTCTTCCAGAAAGAGAAGCACTGGGAGATTTTGGATCATTCACATGGTCCCTCCATCTCAGGATTAGGCATGTAGAGAGAGGGATGGCTCAATAGTTGTGTGTGCATTTCCTCCTGGAGCACTTGCACCTGGGGAGCCGTCCACCTCAGGCTTGGCCCTGGGAGCATGTGAGCATGTGGCTGGTCCTGCAGAGAGTGGAAAATAAAAAAAGTTGAGTCCTCAGACCATGGCCAGGGGTGGATCTAGTCCAGCTGCAGCACCACACTGAAGTTTCTTTCACCCTCACAGACCCCACGCTCCAGATGCATCCATGATCAATCCAGACTTTCACATCTATTTGTCTGTAGTCTGCAAAACAAGCTGGGTGTACTCTATCCCAGACAGGACTGATCCTTGGGTAGGCTGATGCCTCCCTGGGCTTATGTTTCTTTGTGCCCGTATTTTCATTATACAAAATAGCAGAATGTCCTTGTAAGTACAGGAAGAAAATACATCTCCGTTCCTTGCAGGGAATGGGCTCACACATTCTTGGTATGCAGTAAATTCTGGTTTTCTTATTTTGCTGTTTTCATCAGGGACCTTTCATTGGGTTACTCTTTGTCTTTTGGTCTATAAAGGCTCTTAATGAAGCCCCATTAGTGAACTAAACAGAAACATTTACTCCTTAAAGAACTTCATTATGCAATTGTAGCTAAGCAGAACCTGCTGAAATGCCTCTGCATGTTCCTAGTTTAGAAGTCCAATTGGTTTTTGAAACAGCAAATGGACCACATGATCAGCCCCTCTGGCCAGTGGAAACTTGGAGGGCAGAGCTTCACCAGGATACAACAACCACTACATGTTTCCTCACTCTATGCAGCCCAATTTCACCCCATTTTGGCTCCACCTGTGGCTCCTTATGGTAGGTAAGCCTCATATATGAATAGGGCTACAATCCACTGCTTCCTTCATTGTTTGCTTCAGTGCTTAATCAGTCTTATGGTGAAAAGCCTGTGCTTTCCTTCTGAATTGAATTTTGCCTGCCTGAATTGAATTCTAGCTGCTCGTTCTGACTGGTATCATCCTTTGCTAGATTAAAGAAATGGTGCTTATTCCTCATTGTCATGGGTTAACCCCAGACAGTAACTGGGTCCCACACAGCCGCTGGCTCACTTTCCATGTAGGGATGGAGTAGAGAATCAGAAGAGTAAAGGTGATAAAATTCATGGATTGAGATAAAAACAGTTTAATAGGTAAAGGAAAACAAGGAATTCAATCACCACTTCCATGGGCAGGCAGATGTTCAGCTATCCCCAGGAAAGCAGGGGGAAGACAAACGCCATCACTTCAAACATTCCCCCTGTCCTTCTTCCCCCAGATTTATATGCTGAGCATGACACTGTAAGATATAGAATATCCCTGCGGGCAGTTGGGGTCAACTGTCCTATCTTTGTCCCCTTCCAACCCTCCCCAGCCTCCTTCCTGGTGGGGTGAGAAACAGAAAAAGCCTTGACTCTGTGTAAGAACTGCTCAGCAATAACTGAAACATCTCTGTGTTATCAAGAGTGTTTGGAGCACAAATTCGTATCACAACCCCATAGCAGCTACTATGGAAAATATTAACTCTATCGCAGTCAAATCCAGCACACTCGCAAAGGTGTTTACACAATCTATTCGTATCACCTCTCCCTCTCTTTTTTGATGAGTTACTTTAGGTGAATTGCCTTCATGTGACAAATCTCCAGTCTTCCTGTTCCAAAGCCCTTAAAAATGTGAGAACAGAGCCAGGGTCCAACCTCATCTTGGGACCACCCCAAGAACCCCACTTACAGCCCTGGGTTTCGGCCTGCAGTCTGCTGCAGCTCTGCCCTCAACCAAGGGAGAAGTTATCCTTATTTTCCTTTTTATTTCTCAGCTAGAGAACTATGAAAAACTGTCACTAAAACAGCTCACTAAAAAGACTACTGAAATAATAGAAAACTTTCCATAGTTTACACGGCATTAAACATGGCCTTTGCTGTTGGATCATGAAGAATCTGACCCTTTATTTTGTCTTTTTCTTAATTTGAAGAAGGAAAAATCAAGGAAGATGTTTCATGTCTGATTTCTGGTCCATTTGTTTTTTTCTCCAAATGTCTTCCCAAGGATCACCAATAAACATTGAAGCAAACACGTAAGTGAAGCTAAATAATGTCTTTTAAGGAACAGATATTGTCCCTGACATCTAAAATGGCAGATTATTTGCTGCACAGTTAACTCATACTGCTGTATGTGAGAAAGGCTTTTTACCTATTCTCATATAGGTAATGCAACAGTCTGTAGCCCTGGGAATTAGAGAATCCAGCACAACAAACAGCAGTAGAGGAGAGCAAAGACCCACCCCACCAATTTCTGCATCAGGCACACAACATTTGTGTGCACCACAGCACATCTCTAATTTTGAATTAGAGATAAGTAAGGAACACCCTGTAAAGCCCCCACCTGGTTATTCCCTCAGTTTTTGCACTTTTTTCCCAGTGTGACTGCTTTTCTGCTGCCTGCCACTGGATTTGTAGCTGTCTTTTCCCAGTAAATCAAAGTCCCATTTATTTCCCTGGTCCTCTTTTTCAACGCCCAGACCCCTAGGCCATGATCAAATTGTGTCTTAAGTTTCCTTTGAATAAATAACACAAGTGAATTCCTCACTAGAAGACAACCTTCCCCCAAATCAAGTCATTATAGCAGCAACATTTTTATCCACTTCTAATAAGCTGCAGGTCTTTTTGGAAACTCAGAATTGGACACAATATCAAGTAGAAGACAGCAGCAGTCTCCTAGTTCCTGCCTACTGTCTTATTGCTGAAAGATTCAAAGATATCATTCAGTCCCTTCCTTGCAAGAGTATACTGAATATCTATTATACACCTTCAGTCATTTCAAGAATGACTGCCTTCTGAGATACAGTTCCCTGCCTTCACTTTAAATTTGCTGGCCTGGATGCAGAATTCCTCAGAGTTTGCAGTAGAAGAGAACTTATTAAGAGGAGCCACAGTGATGCCCAAGGAAAGAGTATCTTGTTGTGTGAGGTTAATGTTATACCCTGAGTATGGTGTAAGACAGCTCCGAGCTGATGCAAATGGAAATGGCTAAATACTTCTCAATGGACCTGTCCAACTGATGCTCCTTTTAGGTCTCAGAGCTGTCACTCAGGAAGATGACCTGTATACTGTGTATTCATTTTTGCCAAAACAGCATGTTATTAGTGTCACTTGATACTGTGAGATGAGAGGAAAACATCACTGGCTTTGTCTTTCCTACATTTATCTTGAATTGGTAGTTCCCAAACCTCTGGATGGATGGATCCAGCTCATATGTCAACTTTTTATCAAACCTACAATTAAGAATATGAAGGGTAGGATTCTCCTCCTGCTTTAAGTAGGTGTCTGGTCTAAACAAATCCTTTGGGGCTCTCTAATACCAGTGGAGAAAAACATGTGTTTCCAGAGGGTGAGGTGATGCACTGGTTGGAGGTGTTTCTGTGAGGATGGAACAAACAGCTCCTTGGCATGGCCAGGCTCTGTTGATGGGTTGATAGACAGCAACTACAGCTGAGAGACACATCCTAAAGCTGAATAATGCATATCCCTTAATCTGATAACAGCCTGGCTCTGAACCCTTAAAGCCCAGTTTACTGTCATCTTATTTCAGCCTGCAGTGTCCCCAGACTATTATCGTGCCTGGTCTGCAGCATAAAGATCACACTACACACTCAGCTGCTTTGATGGGCTCTGAAAGCGCCCATCAAAGAGGCCCAGGTCTGCACTTTACCAGGCACCTGCCTCTGTGGTGTTTCATGAGTTAAACCAGACTCTGATCAGCAGCAGATGCTGCACCTCACTCTTGCTGTGATCAGCATCTGGCAGAGAGAAAATGGCTTAAACTAGACCCTGGAAAAATTAATTGCTGAAATTTAAGTGACAGAATAATAATTATTATAATTGCAATAATTGCAGTAATTGATAGTAACGGTTCCTCTTAGCATGCCCCTGGGGAACTTGCACCGCAGGCCAGCTCTGTGAGTTGCTCTATAAACACACAACAAGAAGAGTTTCCTGAAAATGAGAGCACAAAAGCATGCACAATTCATGTTGCCCCCCTTTGCATCAGTTCTTTGTGCTGCCAGAGACAGGCAGCAGGAGTAAGGGGACCTTTGGTCTGCCCCTTTTTGGGTTCACATGCTAATCTTGCTTTGCTAATGCAAGGTGTGAAACACCAGGAAGCAGCAGAAATTTAGGGTAAATGCATGAAAACAGTGAGACCAGTTTCAGGCAGTGGTCTTAGGGTACAGGCAGATGTGGTTTGGCAATATTCGGGTAAACATCACAGCAAAATCAAACCTAGTGAAGGGAATTCACAAACACAAGTTCCAGTGGGGAAACACACATGGTGACTGCTTAGGAAATAGCTTGGTTGGGGTTATGCCAGGATGGAGAGACAGTGGCAGGTGGGAATCCACTGCGCAGCTCTGGGAAGTGATCAGCAGGAGGGAATCAGACCCAGGAAACCCTTCCATATGTGCACTATTGAGACAAGAGTGGTGGCTAAAGGTGCTATGGGTTCAGTGCTGCCTCTGCATTGCCAAAGGCCGTCTGCAGAGAGCGAAGGGAAAGACACCTTGGCAATTTTTCCTTTAGATATATTTTCAGCCTAAACAGAGGTTTCTTATGTGCAGCTCTTAGTCATGTTTTAGAAGCATGATAGAGAAAGGGCCATGGACATTCATGGGATTTAAGGCAGACAGTGCAATTATGGTAATTGGTTTTGACCTCTTGCAGGACCTGATCCATGAAATTACAGTGGTCTTGTATGGCACCCCTGACTGGGCACTGACATGGGATATGCACTTCAGAAAGCCATCCAGTCTTGACTTCAGAACCTTGAGTGATGGATCATTTTTCCATTCTTGGAAATTACCCCAGTGGTTAATTGCTCAGACTATAAAAAAAAAAAAGGCAAAAACCGCACCTTATTTCCACCTTTAATTTTTCCATCTTCAGCTTCTAGCCACTGGACCTCATTTTCCTTTGTCCAATTAAAGAGGACTATAATATCAAATAACATCTTCCTGTGTAGATTCCTACAGGTCAAATTACTTCTTACCCTTCATTCTGTTAGGCTAACTAGAATAACTTTCTTCACATTCATTTCCAAGTTTTGTGGAGTTTTGTGGATTTTTTTTCCTAAGCCTTCCATCATTTTCACAGTTCTTTCTTTCAATCGTTCAGGTTTTAAAATCTTTCCAAAAGCTGAACACCAAACTTAGAGATCATGTTCAAACAAAGATCTTGGCAATGTCTTATATACCAAGAAATCATGTTTTGTTTGAATCCCATGCAGGCAAATTTAAAGAACAGCTGGTTTGTAATATGATAATATTTTCCCCTTTTTCTTGAATCTCATTTATACTTGTTTTCAAAACTGATCACAATATCACAGAATGGATAAAGTTGGAAGGGACCAAAGTGGGTTGTCTGGTCCAACCTCTCTGCTCAGGGTCATCCCAGAGCACATTGCACAGAATTCTGTCCAGATGGTTCTTGAATATCTCCAGTGAGGGAGACTCCACAGCTTCTCTGGGCAATCTCTTCCAGTGTTCCATCAAAGCTCCACCTGCACATCAAAGAAGCTCTTCCTCATATTCAGGCAGAACTTTTGTGCATCACTTTCTGCCCATTGCCTCCTGTCCTATTGCTCAGCACCACTGAGCAGAGCTTGGCTCTGTCCTCCAACACCCTTCCTTTAGATACTTACAGACATTGTTAAGGTCTCTTCTCAGTTTTCTCTTCTTGAGATTAGACAAGAACAGTTCCCTCAACCTTTCCTCATAAGAGAGATGTTTCAGTTCCTTAATCATCTTCATAGCCCGCTTTAGAAA
>JAOXXN010000364.1:8075604-8091514 GCA_026770055.1 Myrmophylax atrothorax | reverse complement strand
GCCCGCTTTAGAAACCACTCCAGGAGCTACTTGTCTCTCTTTTCAGTGAGGAGCCCAGAACTGGACACAGGACTCCAGATGCGGGTGAGCAGAGGGGCAGGATCACTCCCTCAACCCACTGGCAACATTCTTCCTAATGCACCCCAGGGTACCACTGGCCTCCTTGGCCCCCAGGGTACCCTGCTGGCTTGAGAAAAGATTCTTGTCCACCAGGACCCCCAGCTCCTTCTCCACAGAGCTGCTGTCTGAGGTTGGCTCCAGCCTGTGCTGGGGCATGGCGTTATTTTTCCCTGCACTCACCTTTGTTGAATTTCAGACAGTGCTCTGCCCGTTCCTCCAACTTGTCAAGGTCCTTCTGAAAGACTGCAAAGCAGCACTCTTGTGGAGATGCCAAGGAATGAACTTTGGATCTCATACTGAAAAAGAATTTTTTCCTATTTGAAAAAATAAGGATTTTTTTCTATTATGGTTGCCTAAAAGAACCCATAATGAAAGCATGAGAATAACATTGTCCTAAATAAATAGAAATGTAAAAAAAAGGAAAAAAGGCAAATAAAAGATAAAATCACTCAAAATCTGAAAATATGCAAGGAAGTAATTTTTCTCTGTTCAATACACTTTCCATCAGGTTCATTAATGTGGGAATGTTCATATGGGCTCCACAGTTTTGCCCTTATTATAAAATCCCTCTCTGTGTTAAGATAGCACTGTATTCTGGGGTTCTGTGGTTCTTCGGTTTGCTAGCATCCTGAGGAATCCAGTGATGGCTGAGTCCCTCAGAGCATCCCAGTCCTGCAAAAATCTGGCCAGATATTTGAACAGACATGGTTAGGAGCATGAATGGTGCAGACGCAGAAATCTGTGATTTCTGAGCCAGCCAATACCTGAGAAAGAGTTAATACAGAAAATGTGATAAAGGGCCATTCTGGACGTAATTTACTTGGATTTTTTTAAGGCTTTTTGGTGGAGTTCCTCACAGGAGACTCTTAAGGAAAATAAATATCTGTGGAGTGAGGGGCAGCATCCTGTTGTGGGTCAAAAACTGCCCAAGCAATGGGATGCAAAGGGTTGGAGTGAATAAATGATCCCTGGAGCAGTGAGGGGTTAAATGGGAAAGACTCAAGGGACTAGCTTTGGGAGGGGCATGACTGAAAATATTTATTAATTGTTTGGAGAAGCAACAGGGCAGAGAAAGAGGTGAGATCTGTCCAGGTGGCATGATCATGTTTAGGGGTTTATTTGTTAATGGAAGAAGGAAAAAAAATAATGAATGGACAGAACTACTAAGGATTGTAAGAAGCCTTAAAAAGATTTCATCAAACTGGGAGATGGAACAGCTGGGGAACTGTAAGTGAGATAAATGCAAAATCGAGCAGCCATGGAATTCTGTCTGTGCTTCACAAGGGCTCTGCAGGGATGGGCTGAAGCTTAGCAGAGTTCTCTTAGGGGGAGAACAAGCCCACTGCCATGGCATCAGGCAGAAGGAAGTAACCAGCAGCTGCCAGAGCTGAGAAAAGACAAATTAAAAGCAATCCCCCAAAACATAATTCCTAAGTTGGGAGGTGAAGCTCTTAACCCAATTCCAGGAATGAATCTTTCCTCATTCTGTCACCAGAGCTGGGAGAGAAAAGAGAGAGTGAAACATCTGGAGGTGTAAAAAAAAATTCCACTTGTAAAAAATATTTCGGCCATTCTGCACCACTCATAAGGCTGTGAGATGTGCAAGTGTGAGATACACGTGGTTGTTGGGTCCCTTGTGCCACCACAGGCATAAGAGCTTGCCAGGGGGTGTCAGGGTGAGGACAGTCTGCCTCCAGCTTGCACAGGTTGTTGGGAAAGTGGTCTGAGACTGGGGTCATGAAACCCTTAGACATCTCAGAGCACCTGCTCTGAGGACAAAGGAGTGCTGTAACACTCCTTTTGCTGGAATCACAGAGATATCGAGTGATTTTAGCAGTTTATTGTACAAGGGGCTTTGATAGAGCTGGTGAGGTGACCCTGTTGCCCTGAACACCATGGTAACGCTCAGAGCCTGAAACAGGAATCCTTTGGCTGGTGAGGAAGAAGGTTGCAGACTGAGGAAATAATTAGAGAGCCCAGAAGATTTATCATCAGATGGTGTCATATGGTGCGCATGGTGCTGTTTCCTGGTCCTGGTGCATCTCCTGGCCTTGGTGGTTCCTGGCTAGGATTCACTATCTGGCCACAGCACATGGCCAGGCTAGAGCAAGGATGGAGTGCTGGCATTGCTGGGCTGGCCTTGTGCATGCCATGCTACTGTGTGTTTTGTCCTCGTCCCAGGGCCCAGCCTGCCCTGTTAGCAAACTTGTAACCCATCTGCTAAGATGAATTGTTCCTTTGTTGACCAGAGGATGTCCACTAAGCCCAGGTGCCTCAGTCTGGGTTGCACAGAGCAATAGCTTCAAAGCTTGCAACAGTGTGAAATCAAGAGCTGCTCTGGTATTTTATCCACAATTAAGGACAATGAAATAAAATTTTCCTGCACTTTCCCTCACTCAGCCTCCCTAACTTAAATTTCTCAGTGTTTCACGTTTTGCCTTCTACCCTGCCTGTGAGAGCAGCTGCATTTTTTTGATGACATCTGACTGGAAGAGAACCAGTATTTGCTTCTGAGTTTCCAGACTCTCTTGAAAATGCAGTGCCTTTTCCTGAACCTTCTGTCAGACATGTTTTCTGCTGCTGTACATCATCCTCTATGTTTTGCCATTAGCTGAAGTAGGTGTTGAGAGAAACCAGAAACATGTTCCTCCTGGCTGTCTAGGTTGAAGACCTGAGGTGCCTGTGCTGTCTCAAGACTGGAAGCTGATTTCCAACAAGGACACCACAAGCAGCAACCACCTCACCTTGGCCTTCCATGCTGCTCTCCATCCACCAGCATGGCTATCAAGACTTGCTCCTAAAAAGTGCTTCAAAGCATGCTGTTAGAGCTCCTCACAGCATGCCATCCTTCACCTCCAGATCCTCTGGGATGTCATTTGCCATCATTGCTGAGTTTACTTTGAAATAAAACCTCTCAATGGAGTGAGTTTGCAACTGGCAAATGGCTGCCTTTGAGCAACACGGAAACCACTTAATTCAAGTGTGCTGTGAGTGCTGTAGCATGTCAGCATTTGTCAGTACTTACCCCACAATGCCCTTGAAAGGTGAACAAGTGCAGCTGATCGCCTTTTAACAATGGGGAATTTAGCCCTTCTCAAGCCCACAGTCCTTTGCTCACATACATCAACAAAACTCCTGGTGAAGGAGACTTGAAAACGGGTCTTATCCTTTCTTACTTTTGAAACTCTTCTTCACTCAAGCTCTTCACAAGTTTTGAAGACTTTTAAATCTGCTGATAAAAATATTCTGGCTGCCGCATTGGAATATATGGAAGTAACTCTTGCATTTTCCCCCTTGCTTATGTTTCTTATGACAAAATCCAGCCAGTGTAGTGGATGAAGAGCACTTGCACTCAACCACAGCAGGAGCATATTGTCAGTCAGTTTTAGGCAGGGAATTAGTATCTACACTGATACACAAAGTTCTCCTTTCAACAGTTTTCCTGCTGCATTGAAGCTTTTTTAACAAGTTGCATGAGTTTTGTTCTTTATCCTCAGAAAGCCTTCATGGAGTCCTCAAAAGAAACGATTTCTTCCGTGACACATCGCTGCTAGGAGTGGTTTTCCAGGTTTAGCTGCTTGATGTGATAACTGAAAACAAGCAGAAACAAGATTTTTTAAGCCACAGCCCCCACTCTTCAGGTGTGCTGTCAGGGACTGAGGGTTTCAAAACTCTTTTTTTTCTCCCCAGTTTCCTGATTTCAGGAGTGAGTTGAAATTATGATGGCTTTTAGAACATGACCTTTAACACCCAAGCTCAGTCCTCACAGCCTTCCACGTTGTGCTGACCTTTTGGCCATGGTAGAGCTGCTTTAGAGCACTGATAGTAATTCTGAAACCTTAAGGCCAGATGGGAACTTTGGATGGGTTCATCAAACCGGCAGTATAACACGTACAACAGAGTTTCATCCAATTATGCCAGCACGGAGCCCAGGAGCATGTGATCATTGCAGCTGGTTGAAAAAATACTAATTACTTTTCAGAGGATATACACATTATATATCAAATATATATGCTAACATATGCAAATTTTCTTGTGTGCAAAAAATAAAAGTCTAGGGGGGTTCAGGATGTTTTTGCTGTCAGTGTACATGTCAGTTTAGAGCATTAAGAAAATGTTCCTGAAATAAAATACATCTTTTCCTTCCTGGTGAAATTCCTGAAAACAGTATCTAAGAAAAGGCTCATTTTGTTTAAAAAAAGAAAATGTGAACCAACCCCAGCTGCTTTCCTACTCTGTGACCTTGAGGGAGCAGTTCATGCATCTGGTAGAGGTTTCCAGCCCCTGAGATGTCCAGAAGATCCCACTGGCCATTCAAGGGTACAAGGGGCTGTCCTCTATTGTATCCATCAACCCTGTGCAGATGTTTTGAGTCCTTAAGGGTGCCCCAAGGGTACCAGAGGCTGTGCCTTATGTTGCAATAAGACATGTATACACATTACAGCAGAAAATGCAGAGCAGTTGGGGAGCTGTACTCTACAGAGGGACTTGCTGAAGAATGCCTTCATCCTTGGCTCACAAATATTCTGGAGACAGTAATTTAAATTTCTGTGACACCTTCCATCCTCAGCCACACTGCTCCCCACAAGTTGTCTGGATGACAGTCTCTGCATGAGCCACATCAGCATTTAGCAGTTCTCAGCTCACCATAGCCTCCAAGGGAGCACATTTGCACAGAACCTGCTTTTCTGCCACAGGCATCCAGGGGACAGGGCACTGCAAGGTGCCAGACTCCCTCCTAAAACTGCTGCATGACAGAGCTGGTCAGACTGCAATTTCAAGTGCAGACAAGGAAGCTGGCATCTCCAGCATTTCCTACCCCTTGTGGTGCAGGCAGCTGGTTCCTCCCTTCCCTGAATGTGAAGCACCCAGCCAAGTCCTTGCTTGCCTTTGTCACCTCTTTTTCCCCAAACCTCTGGATGTTGTGGGAGCCTCCCATCCTATGCGGTCTGATTCCATGACCTTAATGCAAATTGTTTGAGACTAAGGACATAATAGGAAAGAAGCTGGGAACTGAGCCATGCCATAAGGATAAGTGACTTGTCAGGTTACTGCAGTTTTATCTTGTCCTTTATGCAGTGAACAGCCTTAGGATACTGAGACAGGGCTGCCAGCCTGTGCATGGGAGGGACACTGGAGGGATGCTGGGAACAGGGTGACCTGCCAGCACTCTGTCCAGGGGGCAAGAGAAGGTGTAATTTTCTATGGAGGACATGATGGGAAGCCCAGAACAAACATGACGCATCTCCCTCGGAGCTGACATCTCTGGGAGGTGTTGTGCCCCACATGACTAACAGGGCACATTAAACCCCTGCTGTGTGGCTCCAGTTCTTGCCTCAGTCATCAGCATCCAGGAGGGAACATGATGCTCACCATGATAGTCTCCTCTGCAGTATGAACTGGGCACAGGTTTCCTGGCAAATTTTGCAGGTGTTGCTCCATCAACTTGTCTTCATAATGGAAACCTAAAGCATCATCTCAGGAGAGCAGCATGTCAGGCTTTCTGGGCTCCATCTTGTGTGTGCAACAATATCCTACTGGTAAAGTAGGCCACTCAGACAGATACTTTTTCCAGCTCATGTTTTCTGGGTTTTAAACACTTTGAGATTACCTTCAGTGTTTCAGTGCTCATATCTTGGTGAGTCCCACAGCCTACATGCTCCCAAAAATGTGGGCTTCAGTGTATCACATAGACTTCTTCCTGGAAATTCTGGCCAGGAATTCGGATCATCATGGATGCGGTGACACTTTTCATTGCAGATCCCCAGGAACACCTCCACTATAGCAAATTATTTTTTTTTCCTGGCTTGCAATGCTGCTGTATGACATTATTTTGATTAATAACATATTCTACCATGCTGGAGCCCACAGGTCACAGACTCTTCC
Organism: Myrmophylax atrothorax; assembly: GCA_026770055.1. Classification (NCBI taxonomy): domain Eukaryota; kingdom Metazoa; phylum Chordata; class Aves; order Passeriformes; family Thamnophilidae; genus Myrmophylax; species Myrmophylax atrothorax. The sequence continues at coordinate 8,085,508 of JAOXXN010000364.1, read as the reverse complement.
AGCAGAGAGAAGCTTGGAGCTGATGGCAGGTGTCAGCAGATGAGGAACCAGCGTAAATGAAGTCATCAAAGAGGAGAAAGAGAAGAAAAAAAAAAGAGGAAAATCAGGCACAGTCAAGTCTATAAGGGAAGAGAAATTTTTTATAGTAGGCAGGTGGAAAGGGAGGGAAGAGGGAAGCACGAAAAACTCCATCCTGAAGCACTAGAACTCCTTTCTTCCATACCCAGCCGCTGCTTGGCTTCAGCCTCAGCTGCTCACAGCTGAACAATTACCTCACATTCTGCTCCCATTTGGATTTACAGGGGCGTGGTTTCCCCTCATTGCTCCCTTTCACTTCTCTGGTGACCCTTGTCCACTCTCCCTCCACCATCCAACGCTGGGCTCTTCCAGCCAATGAAAGTTCACAAGACACCACTTTCCCTCCCAGTAGGGAACAAGGAGCTGTGGGAATTGAACTGAACCCTCCACTTCAGCAAGCTGCTCTGCATTCCCTGTGCCTCAGCTTCCCCTGGCCTCAGCTGGCCCAGTGCACCCTCACAGGAAGCCAGCAAGGCTGGCTGGACCAATCTTCGCAAATTGCCTTCTAATCCCCGAAGTGAAAGGCAAAGTATGATTAATATGACTATTTATTTTGCAGGCATGCAGGAGGTAAAGGTGGAAGTGCTGAGACATATATTTGATTTGGCAAATTAACACATCGTAAGACATAACCATAAAAAATGCACAGCTTCCTAAAACTGTTTCACTACTTCCCCCACCATCCTTGCTGGATGAGCTGTAATGAGAGGATAAGGTAAGAGAGCTGTCAAGATAATCTTTCCTGTTATACTCCATGTAGTTTCAGGGATGGAAGTTGCAAAAATAACACATTCAGGCTAGACCACCCATTAGTGAGTAAGGCTGCACAGCCCTGCTGTTTCCAGGCGCTTGCTCCACGTAGTGAGTGCCACCCACTGAGGAATGAACTGTTCTCCATCCCTCTGCTTTCCATGGTCAGATCATCCTGTCCAACACTGATGTGCAGTGGGAGGAAGTCAGTGCAATGTCTCACCTATCTTCTAAGCGAGGCCGGTCCTCAAAGATCCTCGCCCACGCAAGCACATTGTGCTGGATCAGCTGCTCATGGAAATAGTGGGGCAGCTGCAGATTTGGGAGAACTCCTCTCTCCAGGGGTCGGATGCTCTCTTGCTTAGCACTCTCATTTGATGGGAAAATGATGAGAGGTCTCAATGCATCATGACAGGGGCATACTCACATCCTGACCAGGTAGCCAGGAGGTGCCAGGGGTCAGCAGTGCTGGGACAGTGCCAACCTCCCCAGAGCTGGATGCAAAGTCCAAGGCAGTTAAGCCAGAGCCAACCACTTCAACCTCCCTATTCTAGGCATGGAAGTCTTCATTAGCTCCCTACTGCAGGGGGAGGTTGATCACAGCAAATAAAAAGTTTATTTCTCTCCATGGATGAGATGGTGAACATGTGAAGACAGATCGAGTTTCAACACTTACAAGCTGGAATTGCAGCATTGGTGCCTAGAGTAGGAGACATCATTGCCAACAACAGGATGTCTCTCCAGCCTGATGATCCTCTGTCTGAGACAGGTTGGTATGAGGTCTTTACAGCCGGGAGAAGAAAGCTGTAAGTGGAAAGTCTGGCACCATGGCCTGGGATCAAGGTTTTAGTCTCAACCCTGACAAAATTACTTACTTTCTGTGCCACTAAAGACTAAAGTGGGTTTCTGGGGAAGTCCTTAGCATTTATCCTGTGTGAAATATCTACTAACCTCCCTGAGGTCAGCCAGCTGGGTCTGTCACAGAGGTCCTGGAACAGTACAAAAGTGGGCAAGAGCCAAGGTCACATTGGGGCAAAGGGATGAGGCTGTCTGTGTCCAAACCTGACCTATGATTTCAGGCTATGGTTATCACTGGTGACACCACTGCGTGGCTTCTCCTGTGTTTCAAGGCAGCATGCAGTTGTGTCCTTACATTCGGGAGCTCAGCTGGCTCTTGCAGGTAACAGTCTGACATTTCACACCCACTTTGCAGCTTGGAGTGGGTGAGAACTGCCTTCCGCCCCCAGCAATTTTCCAGGCACTGGTCAGAGACGCGTGGTCAGCATTTTCCTTGATGATAACACGGTATAGGTTGAAATAAAATGTCAACTTAGTTCTAAATCAAGGGGTTTGTCATTCACAGGCTGCTGCAGCCTTGCTAATAACCCTGATCCATTTCAAGGATGCTTTTTCTGGGGACACCCTGTGCCCAAACCTATGGTCCTGATGCTGGCAAGTGGGAGGCAGCCATGTATTCCTCACAGACAACGTGGGACCAATGTGTTGTCCAAAGGGCTGGGTAGCTTTGTCACCTCCTTTTGCCGTGAGCTGATGGAAGGACACCTCCTTACCTGAGAAGGGCAATGGTGGACTTTATGTAGTGAGTGCTGAATTCCTAACCAGAGACATCCACAACAGCTTCCCCCCCTGACTGACGGCATGGTAGTGCTACAGAAGGTGAGGCCAGCTGGGATCCTGAGAAAGTACAGCTTTATTTCCATCCAGCCACACTGGGCTCAGGCAAACCAAAAACAGGGAGAGCTCCCATCCCTGTGCAAGCTGGGGCTTGACCTGGAGTGTGCAGAAAGGAAGCAACATTAGTAAGAGTGAAACAAACAAACAAGAGTGCTGCTGCCAATAAGGAAGGGAAGTATTTTAAATTCAGTTGAGGCTTTCTCTGGCTCAGGATGACCTTTAGAGAACCCACATCTCAGTTCACAGTTTCCAACAGAGCTGGCATAGTAGTCAGCTCTCCATTCTCATCATGACTTTTTTTTTTTCCCTTTTTGAGCTGAAATATTTATGCAGGTTTTTAGGGGTGAAGCTTTCATCACTTCAACCAAGAGGAAATGGTCATATCACAAAGTGGGTTACAGTATATGGCCCTGGGGATAGCAAGGCCTTTGGTAACACTCCTTCCCATGGCCTTTCTCCTAGGAAACCTAAGAGCAAGAAAGTTTATGAAGCTGATCCCATCAGACCCCACGGAGAGACTTAGCCTAAACATCTGAAGGATGAGAGTCAGAGAGAAGAGGGACCAGAGGGACAGGGTTTGTTGCAACAGCTTGAAATAGGAGAGAATATTAGGACAAGAACATAAAGGAAGTCAGAGAAATAACACCATCTCATTTACTACTCAAGCATGCAGTGTTTGTCATATTGAAATAAAAACAGTGGGGAATGATTCCCCAAAGAGACCTCCTTATCTGACTGCATTAATGCAAGATAAACCCTCGTGTTCATGCAGACAGTAACAGGCACATACAAAGGATTGGCTTGAGAATGGGAAGGAAAGATGGCTAGAAATCTTTATACTTGTAGAGCAATAAACAATTGCATTGTCACCTCTGTGCTGCCCACAAAAACAGACACCATCCACTTTCCCCCTCCTTCACCTATAAGAGAATAGCTTTTTTAGGGAAGGGCTGTCTCACTGCCATGTCCATACAACAGCTTGAATTCAGCAAGAGAAGTACCTTGCAGAGGATTGTAAGAGAAAACTAGTGCAGAACTGGTCCTCAGTTTGCCTGATGTCCTGGGAGAGCCTGCAGGAATACTAGAGGCACCACAAACCCTAAGACACCAGAGCTACTCTGCCCCATGCTGAGCCATCCCTGAAGCAGGACCCACAACCTGCTTTCAGAAAGGAGCATTCAACTGTGCCATGAGTTTGGCTCTGAGCGTCTTTACTGCATCCATCAATGTTTTCCCTTCTTTACCACTTAAATACCCACTGATTTACACTAATCCTGTAGCCTTGTCTGGGCTCCCGCTGGCTCAGCCTAGGGCTTTTCCAAGCTTCTGGTAATCCTGTCCCATCTCACTCCTTGCTGAAAGCTGGGGAGAAGAGCAAGGTGCTCCTCACAGCTTATAATAATGGTATCCTAAAAAACCTGTTTGCCAAGGTCATCGCTGTACAGCAACTAGCATAGAGTGGCTGAGATCAACTCTGAGCCCTGCTGCCAATTTCATCCAATGAAAACAAGTAACTACCAGCAACCTTGATGCTACAGTGTTGAAAAGTGAAGTTTCCAACATAATCCTTTAAGAAGGAACAGAGACCAAGCAAACAGGTGCCCTCAGAGCTCAACAAAAACTCAAATCCTCTTCGGGGGGAAATTAGCAAGCACTGCTGCTGGTTGGATCCAATTTATTAAGGTCTCGAAGCAGGCAATCATGAAGAAAAGAGATAAACAATCTTCAGAGAGAACAATCGCAGATCAGTTGTGACATAATCAGGAGACCAGCTTCTCAAGGATGGAGAAAGTGGATGCCAGGCCTTTCTTTCATTAATCAGAAATAAAAGCCAGAAATAGGTGTCTATCTCTGCTCTACAGCAGTGCTGCAATTGATTGTTAATTGTTCTCTTTGAAGATTATTTATCTCTTTCCCTCAGGATCATTCCCTCCTCTCCTATCTCTTCCTTCCCATAAAAAAGAATGACCCTAGTGTGTCTTGAAAGGAGAGTTTGCAGAGTGAGAGACAGTTTGCAGTGTCATAATGAGCTTCCAAGCAGCTGGATGGGAAAAAAAGTTACCCATTTTGGTCACAGTTTTTACTGTTTAGTGAGCAAGGGCAGATTGTAGCTTTAAGAGAGGCATCAGAGAGTTGATAGATGGGAAATCAAACTGCATTTCCTTCTTCCTTGCTCTCTGTGCTCTTATATTAGGCACCATGTGATGCATGGAGCAATGTCTGGAGCCCTGAGAGACCTAATCTGGTAATGCTGGTAACTGAAGGGTCTTGCAAAGACCTTCCAGAACTTATTGTTGCTTAGCACAGTTGAGTCTAAGATGGAAACTGGAGTTATCTGTCTGTATTTGAGGGTCATCTTCTTTTTAATTCAGAGCTTTATCATAGTACAAAATTCTTATTTTGGCTCAAGCACATTATTAGAGATTACATTCCCGCAACCAGGAATGCCAACCAGAAAGCTTTGAACCCTATTTAAATCCTTTGCCCAGCAAGCACTGGGAATGGGAAGATGCCAGGAAAGAGACCACTAATACTGCTTTTCCAAGGTGCGTTGTTGTTGGAAGGGCAAATACCTGCCCATTAGCCTGGTCTCCACATCCCTGGTGCTTCCTGGAGAGACCATGAGTGACCAAGTGCCACAGTGTGGTCCCCTGTGATCCCTGGAGTGATGTTCACACCTGCATGTCTGTTCACACCTGCATGTCTGTATAAACCATGAGATGACAAGGATTGTTCTGGGGAAGAGTACAGCAAAATCTTCCCTTTCCTGCCTGGCTGGTGGGAGAGGAAGGAGCCTGGAGGGGCAGCTGTTCTGCTCTGTCCTGGGCAAGGAGGCCTTGCTTCTCCTGGCACAGCTCATTTCCAAACACAGGTCTGGTGACTGCCAAACTGTTCCTAACTCTCTGTGCCTGTGATGTGCCCCAACACGCTGCAGTAAACCTCATGCACATGGGTACCATGTCTTGTCTGTTTATTTGTTACTGGTTTTTTCCTGGCAGGGTTTCTGGGACTGGAGTAGAGCATTTCTGCCCTTCCCTTTGCTGGACTGTGCTTACCTTTGCCACCCAGCCCACCGTGAGTACTGGCTGCAAATGAGTCTGTGGGACAGACCACCACACTGCTGACCTGACAAGCAGCAGGAAGGGCACACCAGGTCCTTGCATGCAGCGTAGCACTTGAGGTCCTCAAATGCAACATAGCCAGTCCCAAGGGCAAGGAGTTTATTTCCCATTGGGAACGCTCAGCCTGCTGATGGGATGGCTGAAAATGTGCTATAAAACCCTGACAGCAATGTTGCAAAGGGGAAATCAGCCTGGTGTGTGTCAGCTGTCACCTCACCATGAGCCAGAGGGAGGGAGCAGTTCCTATCCCCAAGGGACCCCAACCTGTCATGGGAAGGACCCATGGGAGACTGCAGTGAAGGGAAGAAACAGACACTGTTTTACACAGGCTTGTTTTCCCATGTCTGTCTAATAGAGATCTTCTGTCTGCCTGGGGAAGGGTTGGCAAGATAAGATCTGTTACTGGATGGAGGCATAGGAGCCTTGGACCAGTAGCAGCTAGGGAAGGGCAAAGGATAGTACTCATTATTACAGAAGAAATTCCCAGCTGTGGTATCACCATATCTCACCAGCCTTTAAAAAACAGCATCCCAGAAAGAAGAGCAGGCTTGGAAGAAGTCAGCTGCAAGGAAGGACTTCCTCATCCCACTTTCTCACAGTTCCACCTTTCCTGCTTCCACAGCATGGGGAAGGTATTTTGGAGAGAAAAAACTGCTCAGCTTTTGACAGACACACCACCTGTTTCCATCCCTTTGAAATATCTGGTCCCTTGTTGGGTCACTAAGCAGAGCCTGGAAAATTTCCGTGCTTGGGTTCTCCCTCTCTGTGTGGTCACATACAGAGATGCTGTTTTGCACGATGTGACACTTTGGGAAAGGACCCTGATCCTTCACTCCAAGCTCAGAGCCCAGCTTGCTCAGAAAATTCTCTGCAGATGGAAAAAGATGCTAACTTGATTTTACCACTTGTTTCTTACCAAGATATAGAAGAATGGAAAACACACTTAAAATGCCTCTTCCACTTCAGTTTCTCAACTTGAAATGGCCATTAATTTTCTTTTTGCTTGCAAAGGACGTTATCCTTCACTTCAGGGAAAAAAAGGGAAAGAACTTTTAAAACAAAATATGTAATGGTAATGAACCAATTTTGATTAAATTCTCGATAGGAAAATTCAACAGGTTCTTGATTAGACCTTTAATAAAAATCAGTGATGCAAAGTACCCAACAGCACAGAAGTCAGAGCACTCAGGATGGGCAAGGGGGAATCAGCTCGGCTGACACCCATTTCAGCTCTCCTGCACGAAGAAGTGGTTGTTGGCTGTTGGCCAATCTTGAGCACTGCTTTTTTCATTTCTTTTCCCACAACCTATAAATACATTTAAAATAAAATTAAGAAACTTGGTTTCATTCCAGTTCAAGAGAAGAAAAAAAAAGCAGAGAAAGAAAAAGGCAAAGAAAAAAAAGGCAAACTTTTAAAAAAAGTATTTTCCTTGTAAAATAAAAACGTTGTTTTCCAACTTTTCTGATAGAGGAGGTGTCAGGGTACTGACTCGGTGAAAAGGCATGTCAACTTTGTTGCATGTCTGATGTGTGCAGAAATCCTCCCTATAACATCATCCAAAGTGTTTTGTACCAGCAAATATTTGCCTTCTGCATAGCAGTTAAAGGAATTGTTCTGTAGTTCTCTGCACTGGGGTCATTTGAGTCCTGGTACAACAAATACTGCTTCTAATGAAAAAGAACAGTGCTTGATCTCCAGCTAAAGGCAATCAAAATCCATTTGGCATGGTAAGTCCGGAGAGGGAGAAGAACGAGGCCTCAGTGAACAAAAGGAGCCCCAACAGCCTGAGGATCCTTGAGAACAAAAGCAGGTGAGAGATATGAGAAAGTACTGTGAGGTACGCACCAAAAACAACATGAAAACCACACTTGCACGTGCCCTGGCTCAGGCTGAGGGATCTCCTGGTGCCCGCAGGGGAAGCAGGAGGGCAAGTTGTGTGCTGATATTTCATTCCTGAGCTGAAAAGTGGCCCCTTTCTCTTAAATACTGCCCCAGAGCTTGTGGAGATTACGCTTCATGAAGATACAAGCACTTGGACGGCGCATAAAGCTCTTGCTGGAGGATCCTACTGGGTCTGGGTGGCTGTGGCCACTCAAGCCCTCCTACTCCAGGGAGTCACTGGAGTGATACCTTAAAATATAAGTGACTTCAACTGGCAACTCCCTTGCAGGTCCGGGCATTGCTATCAACAGCCCCGCAGCAGCTGTGGGTGCCTGAGAAACACCTGGTTGAGGAAGATTAGTTGTGATCTCCCTGTAAACTTCATCATGTTGAACAACTAAGTGGACAGAGGGAAAAGGGTGTTGGCCCTCTGTGTGATCAGGAAGACACAGGGTGGCAGAAGTCCTCGTGGACACAGAGGCTTGGCACACCTCTGCAGCAGTGGGTGACCTGGGGAGGAGGCATGGGGTGAAACTGCACTGAGTCATTAACCACCATTTCTGGTGCATGTGAGCATGGGATGGTGCTGCCTGTTGCAGGGCAAATACACAAAACTCAGTTTTGGGGAGTAAATGCAGCTGCAGGGATAATCCTATCACAGCCAGCACAGTGCTGTTCCATCCTCCTGGCTGACTGCATTGCCAGCTTGCAAACCAGAGCCCCAAACCCAGTCTTCTCCAGTGACTACAGAGACAAGAGATGGGCTTTGTCTCTGTTCTGTAACACAAATGTGACACTCATGCTTTTACAATCTGCAGTATGGGTGTATTACAAAACCTCCCCTATGTCTGGAAGGGAACAGAGCTGGACACAGTGTCTGGCAGGCATCAGACACCAGCTCACTTCAGCCACACATGTCCTCCATCAGACTCTTCCCCTTGGTACTCTGACTGTCTTCTTGGTGATAAATCACTCTGCAGCAGGAGCTCAGGTGGAGAAAGGCGATATAAGCCATTGAAGGGCAGCAGAGGAAAAAAAAAGAGCCATCATCCATACAGATGTCCTTTGTACCACAGTTAAACTGGAAACAACATCCCACATCAAAGAGGGGGAATTAAAAATACAGCAAATATGTCCCTCCACTCTGCAGCTATCACCTGGGAGTTTGCATAAAGTTTATGACACTCTTTCATTGCTAGAAACCAACAGTAAAGGAGCCAGACATTTATTTTGCAACTTGGCTCTGCTCCTTAAGCAATAAATGCTGCTGAGTCTAACGAATGATGTGGAACCAGGTCTGTAAACACACTGTGCCTCTCAGGAGCAGGGCTAAACACTGAGAGGTGGCCCTGGAGTGCTGATGCTCCCAGGTACCTGGAAGTGTCCTGATGGATGACCGCAGGGAGAGAGAAAAAAAATGAATGCATCTATGCATCCTGCAGTTGATGCAGATGGTAAGTTGTCTGTACCACTGTGGCACCTGCTTTTTATGCAGCAGGGAGTACAAAACAGGGCTGTGATGACTTTATAGCTGTGAATCAGTGGGATCATTGAGGTGTACCATGGTTCCCTCTGTTTCTGGAGAAATCTGGAGCAAGCCCAAGAGGCCTTCACATCTACGAAGCATCACTTTCCAGCTCTCCCAGCCATTCTGCCCCCAAGCTGGGACCAGTCCCGGTGGAGCAGAGCCAGGAGCAATGTAGATCCCCAGAACATAGGGAAATAGCAGATTCCATCAGGCTTTTGGACCTGCTGTGCTCTTGGCATGTCATAACCAGTTGCAGCTGGCCCTTGGTGGAGGTCTCCTGACCAGAGACACTCCAGAGTGAGCAGCAAAGCTAGGCTAGGGGGACCTGTTCTTGTAATCTGATGGCACACAAAAGATTTCTGGAGGAGGTGGGGATCCTCAGTATTCTCTCTGTTTGCTCAGGGATGACATGCCTCCAGCAGGGACATGGCTGGGCAGAGCCAGTCACAGTGCAGACCTCAGGCTGGCCTGAGCCATGTAACAGGACTCTGAATGGTATGACCACAGGTGTCTGTGTGTTCTCATTTCTTTTCCCATAGTTACATGAAGAGTCCAGCACAAATATTCCAAGCTCTGAGTACAAAAACCCCACTATCTGTCTCAAAATACTTCACTCTGGGAGAAGCAGTAACGGCTTGGGATGGGAATGCTAGCCAGGTCTGAAACCATCCAGCAGGTCAGGACAAAGGTAGGGAAAAAACAAGACTCCTGGAAGGGAAGCCAGAACACCTCCTTCAGGAATGCCTTATAGGAAGACAAGCTCAATGGACAGCTGTGCTCACCTCTGACACCAGGGCTTAGGTCACAGCTTGCCAGAAAGATACAGTGGTGTCCCCCAGTGCTGGGGAG
>JAOXXN010000364.1:8050651-8069006 GCA_026770055.1 Myrmophylax atrothorax | reverse complement strand
TAGTTTAACATCTTTATTAATGAATGGAGGGAGAAGTAAACAACACATTAATAACCTCCCAGGATGATACTAAACAGCACAATTCCCTAGACGGAGCCAAGAGAAAAAATTTGCAGAGCAAGAGCTGACCCTGCAAAGTTCCTTTCTTTTTGTGGTCAAGGTCAAGGGATATATTGGGCACAGGAGATGGGAGAGGGGCCATTGCAGTGAATGGGATCTAGAAGAGGAGTCCAGGCAGGAAACATGAAATGAATGCTCTGAGATAATGAAGGAAACTACAAATATGTGAAAGGAGGTTGTAGCAAGGAGGGGATCGGTCTCTTCTCCCAGGCAACCAACAGCAGGACAAGAGAGCACAGTCTTAAGCTGTTCCAGGGGAGGTTTAGGTTGGACATTAGGAAGAAATCCTTTACAGAAAGAATGACCACACATTGGAATGGGCTGCCTGTGGAGGTCATACAGTCACTGTCCCTGGAGGTATTTAACAAGAGACTGGATGTGGCACTCAATGCCATGAACTAGGAGGCAAGGTGGTGTTGGGTCAAAGGTTGGACTTGATGATCTCAGAAGTCTTTTTCAACCTACTTGATCCTGTGATTCTGTGAAAGCAAACTTGGGTCAAATCTTGTGTCATAGCCCTCCAAGATCCTCTCTTTTGACCCAGGAAGGGCATTGCACACACAGGCAATAGGCTGTACAAATCAGCAGCTATGCCTCCACAGCTAAATGCTCCTTTCAAGATGCTGTGCTCCTCCAAGAAAGCCTCAGGCAAGCACTTAAAATTAGAGATAATGTCTATCCCAACACCAGAGGTACTGCACCAGTGCAAAGGAACGCTGTATCAGTAAGAGGGATAGATAAGTAAGCATGAAGTGATCAGTGAGATCCATGATTTCGGAAATTGGTGATTGCTTAATACCAGCAATTGTCATTTTATTTCATTTATGTCATCTTTTGGAGGATGGTCCTGGCTGGGAAAACACACACACTCACTCAGTTCTTCAGAAAGACTAATTTTGAGCATTTCATGGGAATTATGAGCAAAACTCCTGGGGAGGAAGATGAGGGCAGGAAAATGAGATGTTGAAAGTTGAGCAAGTGGGAGACAGTGCAGGGAAGAGACAAAAAAAAGACTCTAGAGTTGGAAGAAAATCAACCTTGCGATGAGAGACTGAAAAATCTTGATCTGTTTAGCTCATCAAAAAGATTGAGATTTAACTGATTGCAGTGTGTAAGTACCTTCCCAGGAAGAAAATACAAGGTGTGAAAGGCTCTTCAATCACAAGGGGAAAGGAACAAAAGAGCCAACAGCTGGAAATTAAGGTCAGACAAATTCCAGTAAGACTAAGGCCCAGATTTTCAGCAGAAAATGTGACCAGACTTTCAGTCAAAATCCCAGGGATGTGGTAACTTCTGGGACCTGGTAATTTCTTCACATCTTTAAAGTAAGGCCTGATTTTCTCTAAGATGCTCCAGTCAAATACTGGATACTGTTCCATAGAAACCAGATGCAACTCCCTGTTCCATACAAGAGGGCTGTGCTGTAAAGGGGGTCATGACAGATGACCTGTGGTTTTCTTCCAGAATTACTTGGCTGGAAAAGGATGTTTAAATACTTTATGCTGCATCTCACTCCTTTCATTCCACAACTACTGGCATATACATTGAGAAGTTTCTTATGTCCTCTTTACACCCTTAACTCCAGATCTGCATTCATCATCTTTTGTCCGGTCTAGATATTGTAGAGTGTTTGTCTCTGTCATGTTTGCTATATAGCATCTTAATTCATCCCACACTGCTGTCTGTCATTTCAAAGCACAGCTCGTTGTTCCCCATGTATTTTCCACACCTGTGGTTAAGATCTCAATAGGACAGTTCCTGTTTTATTCCTAAAACTGCAGGTGCCTTTTAAAGAAGGAAACTGATGCTGTGCTCCCTTTTAGGAAAGCTTTATTCTTCTCTGTGCCAGTAAATTTTTTATCCCAGTTGTGAGGCTTGCATCCTCTTCTCTCAAGTTGAGACAACCTGATATCGGGTACACTGAATGCACCTCCTGAGAAGTTCTTGCTGGCTCTACCTGATGCTAAATGCACCTTGACTTAAGACTGCAGGAGGAGCTCAGATGCTGTCAGAAGGAGAAGAAGTGGGCTCTAGGGACTGGAACTTGGTGAAGAAGCCAAGGTGGAGGAGAAAAGCTGAAGGTTGGGTTTGCTGCTATTATTTAAGTTAATGATAGGTAAGGCCAAGAGCATGGGTACGCTTGACTCTGCCATCACACTCTGTAAGGTAGCTGGCTGAATGCACTGCTGCTCGCACACAGGTCTTGTGCAAGGAGACATCTGGAGACAGTACCCATCTGGATCAGAACTCTCTCCCGGGAACAGTGCTTGTGTGACTTCCTGGACACCGTAAAGTTGAGGGAAATATAAAGACTCTTCAGAAATGGGCAGAAGTGATGAAAAGTCTGTGGGGAAAGATGCAGAGCAGGAGTTAAAAAAGGGAGACTTGCCTGCAAGAATTTGGGAAGAGTGGAGGAAGGTTATTAAGGGTCCCCTGGTGGTTTTACTGGGAAGAAGGGAATGAAATCAAGCAAGAAAAATTGTATCTGAACATCAGGAAATGCTTTCCGTCGCACAGATGTATTAGCTTGGGGAATTGCCTCCCTAGGCATGGGGTGAGGACATGGTTGCTCAAGACATCCTCAGCCAGCCTCCAAGCTTGAAGGGAAATGTCCTGTTGAGGAGTCATTGTCCTGGAGGTGTGCCAAACTGGGACAGTCCCAGTAACCACTGTTACTCCCCTATTGTGTTGGTGTCCTTCAGAAGGTGCTGCTGGGCACCCTGTGCAGCCCTGGGACCTCAAGATGTCTGGTTTTATGGGGTGGGAGGAGGGAACTGAATCCTCCTCATGGTGTTCAGCTCCTGTGTCCTTCTCCCATGAATGGACCCCTGAATGGGTCTCATTTCACCTGCTCAGGTGCCAGTGGTGAGGGAGATGGGCAGGAGGAAAAGGGTTCCTAAGGTGTCCTGGGCATCTTAGACTGATGTCCACACCAGTGCCCACATAGTGTGATGGATGTGATGGAGGGGAAGTGGCAGTTGGATGTTGCACCTCCACAGCTGTGAGTGCACCTCCTGCTCTGCTCTCTTAGCTCTGGTATGACCACCAGCCCCACCCTGCATTCCCCCCCAGTTTTCTCCTGTGGGATGTTGGTGTATGGACTGACTTCCTGACTTTCACCTTCCCTTGCTCACTGACCCAGCCTCTTAGGCTTGGTTTGGCCAGAGGTGACCACATCCCCAGGACAATCCGCCCTTACCAAACTGGTGGACCCTTACAGAAGTGTTGAATGCAGCAGCCAGCAGCACCATTCTCACACAGATATGTCTGTTTCCCAAATAAGACCTGTTGGTGGCCTGTGTCTTATCTACCTTTCCCTCCTTTGCAGCCGCTCCTCTCTTCCCCGCTTCTTCCAGAGTTGTGTTGTTGCCATGGCTACCCCTTTATCTTGAAGAGATACATTCCCCCCACCCCAGTGCAAAGTAAAATTCCCGAGCTTCATCCTCCACAGAGAACTGCCTCTCTCTAAAGTGGCACTAATTGAGCATGAAATGCTATGCAACTAAATTACACCGTAATTTATTCGGCGTTAAATGATTTAAGCAGTGGCTCAGGAGTGCTGGGAACAAGAATCACTCCCTTCTTCCCACTCTCTTCACCTCCCCACTCGGGCTGTCTGTGCTGCAGCCGGGAGCAAGCCGGGTCCGAGGATCGCGTCTTCCGAAGAAAGACTAACCCTTAACAGGAGAGCCATCACTTCACAGTCTGATTTTTTCGGAAGAGCTAACAGCTTGTTGGGCACTCATCAAAGAACCTCTAATTGCAGTGTGATGATTTCTAAGAGTCCTAATTTCCAACAGGGAGCCTGCACTGCATGGGATGTCACCAGCATCCCGCAGGATTGGAGTGGTTTTGGCCTCTCGGACTCAGTTCAGGGGTTAAGGGTGTTTTTTGGGGGGTAAGAGAGAACTTCAGTGCAGATAGCTTGGCCAGTTTGAAACCAGCAGCCAAATTATATCACCTTCGCTATTTTTTTTTTTTGCAGACCACTGATCCTTTCCTCCCATCTGACAAATACCCTCCAATGTTGTAGAATATCATACCTCTTACACTGCTATTTCCCTACAGTAAGGAGGTGAGTGTTGTTCCTAAGCAAATAAGAAATCATTTGCTTCCCCTTCCAAATTTAAGCAAAATACCATTTTGAAGAAAAATGCAAAAGTTTCACTTTGAAAATGCAAAACTGAGGTGTTCCAACACTCTTCAGAAATATTTTTCACTGACTTTTCAGACTGACAGTATTTGACAAAATTGATAAAAATATCAGAACTACCTCCATAATCCCAGGGTGTATTTTTAGACTGAAAAGAGGAAAAGTTTCATTCAGTGAGGAGAAAAAGTCCCTACTTTGACTGAGAATGGAGACAATTTCAGCGTTGTGTAAGAGGCTCCAGGAGAAATGCATTCTTCTAAATAATGAAGGATGGAAAAAATACCAGTAGAAATATAGCAGCTTCTAGCTTGCTTTCCCCCCCTCCCCCCACTTTTTTTTAATTAAAGATGTGGGAACGAGGGTTGATTTGGACTTCTTCAAGTCAAAAAGTAATTGAGGACAAGGAGCAGTCACCTGTGGGACAGGGAGTAGGGTTGCATCGACTAACAGATTAGGAGTCCTCAATCTACGTAAGGCCTGGGTGATGAATAAGGATGGATTAGGAGTTCAGCAAGTCTAAAATAACATGGAAAAGATGACTGGGGATGGATGGATGTTCTTCTGCCTTTTCTCAGGTGGCAGTACATCAAACTAGAAGAAAATAGATTCAAAAGAAGCGAAGGGATTTGGCTGTCATATATGGAGGTTAACTTCTTGCCGTAGGACATTGTGGGTGGTAAAAATGTTATTTAAAAAAAAAAGTATAAAAACCACCAGGATTATTTCACAGGGGGATAGTTCATCAAAAATTGCTTAATCATAGAATGGTGTTTTGTTGCAAGCTTGAAGGTGGTACACAGCAAAAAAAAAATCGTAGAGTCATGTTGCATCAGTCTTGGTTTGATACACACACTCAAGGACCTTGTATTGCTGGAACAAACTATAAAGAGAGATCTTTGTGGTTTTATGATGATGTCTCAGGTGATTATCTGGCAGGAAGGGACTGTGCAGGTATCTGAGCCTCCTCTTGGCAGCGTGGGCACTGACAGCATGCCAGACCTCCTCCCAGATGGTGAAACCTCCTTCCACTGGAACAATATTCAGTAAGAAAGGTCAATTTGTCCAAAGCAAGCTGTTTCACTTAGAAGTGTTGCCTTTGGGACAGAACTCATTTTAAGGTGGAAAAAAAAAGAGAAGAAAGAAAGAAGAAAAAAAAAAGAGGATGAGCACTTTGATAAGGTTGAAGTGTTTCATTTGGGTCTTTCTCAAGTGCAGTGTTTCAAGATGACTTTTTCCTCTCTTTCAAAAAGGGAAATGCATTGTAAAACCAAATGAAAAATGAAAAAAAGGGCAACTGAAGCAGAACCCTTTGAGTCATCCCCACATCTTTTTCCCCTGCTGTTTTCCTTCAAGAAGACGGTTAAATCTCCCTGGCTTTTGTTCTGTCCTGGAACGGAAAACCTCTTAAAACCACTGAACTTCCCCCAGGTTCTCACACAACCGCTTCCCTGCTCTTTGGGATGACCTCTGTGGTGGGAAGCCAAGATACCGAGCCCAGGCCACTCTTCAGCTGCCCCAGATAATCCTCCCAGCCCACACTAAGCTCTGTTAAATGAGGCAGGCAGCTGGTAGAAAACTTGCCCATTCTTTTCTAGGTGGAAAGGGAAAATGCTGGGCTCCGGGGCTGTGAGTCAAATGCCTTTCACTGCCATGAATTTCCCTGAAGACAAGCTCTGAGTGTTGCCACTGGAGATGTAGCTGTCAGTAGTAGCATGCTCTGCATGCTCAGGAACAGCCCATGTACCAAGCAGGGGGCACACATCACACGTGTCCACCCCACCAGGACACCCACACCCACTGGAACCATCTCTCCATCACTCCTGGCATGATCTTCAGACTCGTTTCTCCACCATCACCTGTGGACAATGGAAACACACTTTTACAAGCCTCCGGTCAGACAGGTTGCCTCTCTGCTGGTGGCAGGCAGGCAAAGGGCCACGCTTTTTCCTGCCATCCAGCTTTGTGAACTGCAGAAAGATGTTTGTTTGCTCTCCTCATCTTTTCTACATTACTTGGGAGTCCTTCAAGGTGATGTTTTTTACTCTGGTCTGCCTTGTTCCTAGACGTGTTTCCCAGCACACAGAAGCCCTTCTGTACCTCACCCAGCGAGGCCATACTGTGGTTAGTGCTCAAAATCCCTGCCAGCAAATAAATAATTACTTAAGAGAAGCTAGGCTCAGAACTTGGCTTGGACAAACAACATTTCTTTTTTGTTGCTGTTTTTAAGCTTGCTTCGATAAGAGAGTTGAAAAATATTTTTGCCCCAGAAGTGAAACTTTGTGTGAATTAGAAAGGCGTTATTCTGGCTTAAAGAAAGCCTCTTGTTTCCCTTCAGAGCTTCACAACATTTCCTAATGTGATCTCTGCAAAGAAAAACCCCACAGTTTTCATGTGAAAAATGAAAAAAAAAAATGCAATTTGTACAAAGTGGTTGTAGAAGGGCTTATTTCTGACTGAAGCAGTCTTTTCACACCCAAATTAATTGCTAAGTTGACACAACGCTTCAAAGTGAGCTTGTCACACCAAACTGCATAAAGTTTCACCCAAAGAGTGCCATTTCCTTGCATTCCCATGGCCACAGAGGTGACATGCAGGGGGTTTCAGTGTTCCCATGAAGCACTGAGAGCTGTGAGCTGCTGCGCTTTGGGGCTTTTTAAAGTAAAATAACAATCTTTTGAGAATGGAAGTCCAGCCCTGGCAGAACAGATGTTGTAACTTATCACATTTATGGTGGAAACTTGAGGGCCAGGAGGGAATTCAAACAGCAAACAGTTAACAGCATAAACCCAAATAATGAGAAATATATAATGTGTATCAGAAGACTGAAGGGAGTTGATTGGCTTGAAGGAGCAGCGGGAGGTAGAAAGGAGCAATTAAAGAGCAGGAGGAGGAAGAGGAGGCAAAGAAGGGCATTGCTGACTAGCCCAGTGATTCTTTTAAATCTACAGGGGTAGAAGTACATAATCTCTCATTAAAATCAGCTGCTATCCTGGAGGACCCGAGTGTAACACACACTTTATCCATCTTCTAGAAATGACACCATGAGCTGAAGGCAGGATTACAGGACACTGAGGTCTTCTCTAATTAAGTGCCCCAAACTTCGTTAACTCAGCTGCTGTGTCCTTGTGCCCTTCCAGGTTGCTGAAAAATAGCCATGAGTCAGAGCCCCGAAGTGACACAGGCTGCCAATGTGAGCTGAAACTCTGGGAGAGTCCGATGCACAAGAGGATGGAGAGGAGAGGCATAAACCCTTGTGAGTTCCCCATGTTGCCTCACTAACAGCTCTGGAGTTTGGTCTTGCTGACTGTCCCGCTTTCCTCCCCCTTAAAGGCTTTTGTTGTAGTGATTAATTGTTTGCCACAGAAGCTATTATTTATCAGATTGTTTGTTAGCCTCTTTATCAGCGGAGCTGAACAGGGGCTTGTTTGTATGATGCTTAAGCAGCATGTGAGGCTGCAGAGCTGGATGGAGCCACAGGAGACAATGGCTAGAGGAGGGTGTTGGGATACAAAACCGCCTCTGGCAGCCAAAGCTCAGGGTTTTCTAACCATGGGAGGTCCTAGTTAAGCATGGGTACCATTCTGTCAGCCCCAGTCAGTGGTTTGCTCAGATCTAGTATTCATTACATGCTATATTCTTCGATAAGTGGAGAATGTATTGTGGAGCTTTAATAAAGGCTGTTGCTCATAACACTGCTTACTGAAGCCTTTCATCTTCACTCTAATTAATTCATGCTAATTTCCTTGCCAGTTGGATACGTCAATCTGGAGTTTAAAATAGAATCCTAGTTTGTTTGTGGAGCTCAACATGTTGCAAAATATAGATCTCCTGTCAGAAAAAAAAAAATTCCAGAAAGGGAAAGATCCAAAAGGGATCTTACAAACATGAGGTGCTGCGTACAATGGATTGGAGAAATGTGACGTTGCACCAGGGCCCCACATCTGCCTCCGCTCTGTAGGATCAGTCCCAAGCACTCAGAAACTCCACTGGGAATCTTCTCTAATAACGAGATCTTTCCACTATGTGCTATTTCACCTTTGCTTTTATCAACACAAAGACAGGAGACTATATATTCCTTTAGCTGGACTCACTCTTGAGTGTCACAATCAAAACAAGCTTTATCAGAAGATGCCATTTCTTTGGGTTGGAATGTGGGCTGTTTGGAAGATTTGTCTGATGAACAGGTTTTTGTCTAATCCAGCACAGGCCCTGGTGTCCTGGGGAAAGTACAGTGGGGATTGTGTTCAAGCTGCTCTCAGAAGTTTTTCTTCCCACCAGCTCTGCAACAGCTCAGTTCCTGCTGTAGCTTAAGGGATGTAGACTCACAGCGGAGAGGGTTGTAAAGGATGCAGAGAGCCATCAGTCATCTCCCTCCCCGAAACTAGTCTTTCTACAGTCTTTCCTGGCAGACATGTTATTCTCAAAAATTCCCCAAAATAGAAAGTCTCCTTCTCTCCAGACAGTCAGCAAACACTTAATTCTTGTCATTGTGATTTACTTGTATCTTGCTTGAAATCCCCTTCCTGCAGTTTAGACCTGTTTCTTCTTTCCTGTCCAATGGCTATGGATCATTCCCACCCTCTCTGCAGCCTCATGACTATTCCCCAGCCTTTTCTCCTGTGGAACCCCAGGTTTTCTCTTTCTCTATACAGGTCAGGTTGGAGTGACACAGGTAGTCATTCAGACACAAACAGGATGAGAGAAGCAGAGACTCAAGAGAAATATGCACATGGTCTTGCACACCCACGCAGGAGTGCTTCCAAGCGTGCACACATTGCATCCAGCCTTTTTCTCCCTAAGCATCCTTTGCTCACAGCACTGGCAGCAGCACAGGTCTCTGAGCTGTCAGAGAAATAACCAGCTTTCTCAAAGCCCCAGGTTCTATGGGCTCTGCAGCCCTTGTGAAAAATCCCCTTAGCATTCAAGAGGGAAAAAACTTGATGTAAACAGTTGTAGAAGTCTCTCTGTTCCTTGACTTCATATGTGGCTGGCTGACCAGCAGAGAGACAGCAAAGGAATTGTCCGTGCACCCTCAGGCATGATAATACATAGGGTAGATTCCAGGGAATCGGAGGAAATTCTGCTAGAAATGTGGCGTGCAAAGAGGTACCGCAAGTTCCAGCTGGTTTGAATTTTCTCTGTATTTATAAAAAATAAATTGATACTTTATTACCTAATCAAAGTAGCTACTCATGCGTTTTCGCCTCCCCCTCCCTCCTCAAATTTAGCACGGGTGTTTCAGATGCTAATATAGAGCTCCCAAGAGAACAAGAGAGCCTTTTTCTGTAAGAGTTTTTAAAGACATCTTAGAGGATGCTTAATAAAGAGGCAGCATGGGGTGGTGTCTGGGTCAAGGGCTCGACATTCAGGATACTTGGAATCCTTCCCGGCGCTGGCACAACTCCAGAATGAATGCTCCGTTGCTCTGTGACTCAGTTTCCCCCTCTAACAAGCAAGATCCTAAGCCTGCCTTTTCCATGCCTTGTCAAAGGACAAAGTGTTATCAGGGAGCTAAAATCTGTCCCTGGTAGCATCATCACCCCGGCATCCTCAGACTGAGCTCAGGTTCTGTGGGCACCTTGTGCCATAAAAAACCCCCATGCTCCAGGACTCACAGATGTCCTGGCCAGAAGCATATGTGAAAACCAGGACTCCCAGGATGAAGCTTGGGGCAGGGATACAGATTCAGGATTAGCTACTCACACAGGTGAGCTGACACTGCACCACCTAATTTCAAAGACAGTTCTACCCCACACCTCAGCAAAAAGAGGTTTTAGCTTTGTGGACATTGCCAAATGGATGAAGGAAACAGTGAAAGTGCATGATGAGCTCTGCTTCCATCCACAGAGTCCACTAGTGCCACTGATGGAGGGAAAAGGAGCTGTGGTTTCTTTCAAGGTGAGCAAACGTGGTGAAGAGCAAAACATTTTTGCTTTTGGCATAATTTTAAGGATACACATACCCACTCTATTTGGGGTATGCATTTTGAGGAAAAGAAACCCCATATAAAATAGGAAATAAATCTCTTTTTTTCCTAGCAAAAAATAATAATTTTGTCCAAAAAATAAGTTTTACATGGAGGTTAAGATAAACACTGTGTTTTGTCTCACTTCACATGTAAAACCAGCATGAGAGGAGACCAGTATCAGACAATTTTATCTCCAGCTTTGTTCTCAGCACTGCTTTTAGAGGAGCAGACAGTGGCATCAGCCTGGGACCAGCACCCTGGATTGCCTGCCTCATACAACCAGCCCCACACATACCCCCACTACACACATCTGTAGACATGGTCTAGGTCCAGCAAGTGGCATTACATGAAAGACATTTTTTCAAAGTTCAATTTGGATTTTATAAGGAGGAAAAAGGGAATCACCCCTCCACAAGGGAAGACAACAACTCTGAAAGGAGCTTTGAGAAGAGCCACACCTGAGGGAGGGATCATGTACCTTTGCATAATCAAGAAGGGGCAGGAAGTGTCCTCAATGCTTCCACTTTGGAGTAAAGTCTGTTCTGTAAACAGAGTATGGAAGAAAATTGTCCTTCAACCTCCCTCTTCAACCACATATAGATCCTCTTCCACCCTCAAGTGTTCGTCCTTTTCTCATTATTGGCTCATGTCACAGGGTGTCTCTTTGGCTCGTGCAATGCTGGGTCAATGGACATTCATCCAACCCTGTGCCCTGCAGAGTGCTGCCACCATCTTGTACACCACAGCCACCACCACAGCCCAGGGTGGGACTGCTCTAGTCGTAACGCACAATTAGCACAGCAACCCCAGGCATCAGCTGGGCAGGAAAGAGTTGTTCCCTGTCAGCCTACTTGTCTGTATCAATTCTGGGTTTATTTCTCTTGTCTTTGTACAATTTATTTGATACAGGAAGACGTGCTGGAAAATGAAAGAGGACGTAATTTTTGAAGCATGTGCCTTGCATGGCTACACTGATATCAGACTCCTGACCTGGAGGAAAACTCTCAGCATATTATATAGACAGGACCTTGGAAGTCTGGCTGGCCAGGTCCTAGTCATGACAGGAGGCTGCAGGATCTCTTCATCCCTTGCCACAGCACAGTGTTCAGTCTGCAGGACCCTTCCCTGTCTGCAAAGGTATCTGAGTGTCACTCAGGAAATACAACCAAAAAAAGCATTTCTCTCTGATCATGTTTTCAAGATCATACAGGTTGTCCTCATGGATGTAACAAGTTTTGGGGAAAGATGGCTGTAGCATTTATGAAACTATGGAGGTCCTCACATAGCCATGTAGTTTCAGTCCCATTAAACACGTGGGATAGGGAAATACTGTTTGTTATGCCATTATGTAGAAAGAAATCTTAACTAGGACCAAGCAATTTGATGAAGATGTGCAGAAAATCTGTGCCTCAACTGAAGATGTGTTATCATTGCTGAACCTCAAACCCACCCATGCCTTGAGTTCCCTTGTCTCTGCATGGCAGACCAGAAGTCTGTCTAGTTGGTAGGGAGAAGAGGGGACCGTCAGCAAACACGGACAGACTGTCTGAAGAAGACAGGAAAATATCAGTCTGTATATTTAGCCAAACACTCCTTAATAATTCCAGGTTTATTTCCCATCCTGTCGGCTCATGAAGCAAGTTGAACACTTTCAACACCCGGCTGAGCTTTGCATTTCATCTCACGTTGAATCCGCTGTCTGGAGACATTTGTTTTGCTTTCATTTATTCCAAAGTCCCAGTCTAAGCCATGGAAGGGGATTTTTTCCAGTAGGTGCCTGTGTGGCAGGGGAAGAGGGACTCAGTCAGTGACTCAGCTTCATACTAACAAGGCAAAATTAAAACCTAACGTGACTTCATGCAACCAAATGCAGTGAAACAGACCCTTGATCTAATCAGCACTTTCTAAAGGAATTAAATGCCAATCTATTTTAAAATGCATTTCACTGCGACTTAATGAGGGCAACAGGGAAAAATCAATTGGTTGTGTAATTTGGGATTTCAATAATAAAAACAATAAATGCTAATTAGGAACATTCTTATTAATGTCATAAAATTCTTGGACAGATTGTAGTCATGTAATTAAAGTTTGACAATGCTGCTTGAAGAGTCTGAGGCCTGACAGCAATTGCTGGGGCATGGACAGGGAGTGGGATGAAGAGAGACCATGCACAAATCTGCATGGCTGCAGGAAGCTGGTGGGTTCTGGGAAGGATGGAAAGCCCCAAGAAACAGGATTACCCCAAGGTAACTCTGATCCTTCAGAGCTGTGCAGTGACAAGGACATGGAGCCGAGTAACGACAGTGGTACCCAGAACCTAGTCCATATCCTTGAGACTGTACAGTGGCCACTAACACAAGAGAGGAGTCTTCTCTCCTGCCATGCATCTGAAAATTACTGATGTGATTGTCAGCTGTCACCCAGATTTTGGATGCAGCAGGTCCTTCAAATGCAAAGCCAAATCCTGCAAGGGTGGCAGGATGTCCACTCAGTAAGCTCATCTCTCTGCTCTTGCTGTGTAAGACACACAAACTTTAAGAAAGACAATTCACTTCTAATGTCTAACAGGAAGTAAGACTATCTAGCACTGCTAAGGAATAACTTCTTTCCTTCTGAAATGCCTCTGAAGAATAGAAACTCCTGCACCAAAATTGGGCACTCATGAGGCAAAAGCCCCCACTATAGTCGAAGAGGGATTGGGCTGATTTTCTCAACAGATCTCAGCCCCTTGCCTAGAGGCACAGACATTTCTGCATGGAGCATCAGAGGGCATGGATCAAGCCTGTGCAGGAGCAAGATGAACACAACCAAAACAGGATATTCATGTAATTGGCTTAGACAGTATCTGCATGAAGGCGTCTTAAAGGAGGTAAGCAATTCTCCTCCACTTCACAGTTCTGACTCTCTCGTCTCTTCATGGGTTTTCCTAGAAACTGTTTTTCCCTAATGCAACTAGAGGAGTAAAAAATAAATGAAATCTTGGGGAAAAAAAAGTTATCATTATTTATTGTTTCAAATCTTAAGCAAGAGAGACCACTTACTCCCTTATTTTTAAAGTTAGTTTGAAAATTGTGCTTTTCCAAGTTTGAGTCCATTAACACTTCTTGATCTATTCCTCTTGTATTATTAGTCTTTCCCTTTTCTACATTTTTCTTGCACATAAAAGAAAATGAGAAGAGGGAACAAAAAATTTTCAAAACTGACTAAACCAGGATTTATTTATTAATGTGGCACCACCAAAAAAAACCCCCAAAACCAAAACCAAACAAACACAGACACACAAAAAGACCCAAAAAACAAAACAACAACAATAACAAAAAAAACCCCAAACCCCAAACCATAACAGCTTTTGGAAACTTTCAGGAAATAACATGTTATTTAGAGGTTTGGATTTTGCTTTGCCCTGAAGTGTTTCTGTTCTCAGCCTGGTCTCCTAGTGCAATCCCCACTGTAGGATACTTCAAACCCAGAGGGACATGTCTCTACCTATCCTCCAGGACAAGTGGTAAGCGGCTGCTTCTCACACCTGCAGCCTGCATGTGCAGGGCACCTCTGTGTCTGGCTCCTGTGTGCTCAATCTGGCCCCTCTGGGCTGTAAACGCAGCTCTGGTGGCTCAGACAGACCTGCTGCCCTGAAGCCAGACGTCTCCCTGCAAACTTGTTGCTTGTGCACGATGTATATGCCTATCCATGAGGTTGGGGTTGCAGGACTCAGCTGCAAAAATGCTGTGGAGAGGTGGAGCTCATTCTAAGTTTGATTTGTCTTATTGCTGTTGCCCCAGAAAGTGGAAGGGAGCTGCAACCTCTGCATTTCCATCAGGAGCCACTCCTGTCCTGAGGTGTAACTCCCTGAGATTAGTCCTCTAGTATTTCTCCTCTGCTATGGCAGCAGAGCAAAATTCATCACCTGTGAGCAGCAGGCACCACTTTCTGTATGATAAATGGGTGACACTAGGCTTTTACCCCTGCCCCCATCTCAGCTCCCTGCCTTCAGGACTGAGTTAAGGGACCAAAGTGTGTAGGAATTGGTACCATGTGCTCGCGCTGCCTTCCCGGAGATTAGCCCCATATGGAGAGAGAGCTGTGTTCCCCTCCATTTGGGATGGGGGTTGATCTAAATGTATAGCAGGCATTCTTTGAATACATATGACAGCCCAGGAGATAGACTTCAAACATCACCAAAACTGGCCCCTTCTCATTGATCTTTGAAATATATAGCCTGGCTTACTATGTTGTAAATATACTTTTAATACATGATGTCTTAAAATATGTTCCTACCTGACTGTAGAGCTGCATTTCCTGACAACTAGGCTGGTTGGCTGTATCATAAATGTACAGTGTATGGCCTCAGGTCAGTTCACCATTGACCCTGTGAATTACCCCACTGATACAGGGCTGGATGCTGTGTGGGCTGGAGGACAAGGGTATTAAGACATGCAGCTTCCTGCCAAAAGAAGACACTGAAAGCAGCATCTCAGTAAGAGTCAAAGACTGATTAATGGTCCCCTGGTCTTGTTCAGGGTTATTTCTAGAGGTAATAAAACAGTTCTCAGTCCTAAGGACAGCACAATTTAGGGAAATCTTTGCACTTCATGATTTAGGCATGGTTGGAAAACTGTATGGCTTATCTGCCATCTGCGGCCTTATGGCTTCATCCAACATGTCCACTAATGGCCATATAGTTCCCCACTGCCCTCCAGTTTGAGTCAGTGTGATAGAGGGTCTCGATTCTGGAGGTATCCACCCGACAGCCCCTGAGCAATGCATCACTTAATCCTTTTGACAGATTTTCCCAGCCCAATTATGGAAGGCAGACAAAATTGTTGAGAACAGGCAGATGACAGATTTCTCTCCCAAATACTCTGAGATATTAGTGTTGTGATGCTGTATGAATTTTTTTTTTTAAGTAACAAAGGATTTTGTAAAAAAACATGTTGCAGAAAACAGTCTGAGATCAAGCAACCTTGCCAGCTTAGGTTTAAAATCAAATAGCACTAGGCAGTGACAACAGGTCTACAATTAAGATTTCCAAAAACAAATATCATGGCATGAAGGAAATCTTTGTGGGATAGCCAATTGCTATTGCTGAATAGGGCAAGGCCTGGATCTAGTTACACTGAGTTGCAAATGCAGGCTAGAATTTTCTTGCATAGAAAGCAGACATCTCAGAGGGAAATCCTCTGAGGTAGCAGGATGAATCCAGTCTCTAAATGGATGCAAAGGATGTGTAGGATATACATAAAACATCAGTAAAAAAGGTGAGATAACAGAACAAGCACTATTGCACAGGTCAGAAAGAAAGGCAAGAAGGTGAGCCAAAATTCCCATGTGCTTTCTAAAAATTCCAGTTGTAGTGGGAAATTCACCTAAGATTCCTTGAGTTCTGTTGATATTCTGATTGAGTTAACTGCCACAGTTACCAGCACTGGAGGCAGACAGCACAACAAATAGGGGCTACAAATTAATGTGGCTGAGATGGGATTGACCTCTCCACTTCCTGCCATCCTTCACTGAATGGATATATAATCCTATTGTTGCATTAACACGGTAATTTTGCATGACATTTGCTTACCCCCTGTTAGAAAGGGAAGATCAGAGTAGAAGAAAGCACTGTACAGCTGTTTGCATTTCTCTTGTATTCTGCTGTCCCTTGGAAATGGGCAAGCTCATGAAAATGGCAATGCCTGGTGCTAAAACACATTGACCAATTCACATGGACAATATGATACTAGTTAAAAAGAGTTCTTTATTTAAAACATTAAGAGTCTTTGATTCACCTGAGTGTTTGGCAGGTCTTGCAGGTGTTTTGTCCCCCATGTACCTGACTCCTTGTATCGACCATGATGGGTCAGGGACAAGAACAGCATGCTACCCATGGAGTACTGCGTTCAGCTCTGGGACCCCAATCATAAGGATGTGAACATGTTGGAGCAAGTCCAGGGGAGGTCACAAAGATGATCAGAGGGATGCAGCACCTCTCCTATGAATACAGGCTGAGAGAGAAGGGCTTCTTTAGACTGGAGAAGAAAAGGTTCTGAGGAGACGTTGTAGCACCTTCCAGTACCTAAAGGGCCCACAAAAGAGATGAAGAAGGACTTTTGACAAGAACATGGAGTGATAGGACAAGGGGGAATGGCATTAAACTAAAACAGAAGAGGTTTAGATTGGATACTAGGAAGAAATTCTTTACCATGAAGTTGGTGGGGCACAGGAACAGGTCTCCCAGAGGAGCTGTGGCTCTTCCATCCCTGGAAGTGTTCAAGGCCAGGTGGGATGAGGCTTTGAGAAACCTGGTCTAGTGGAAGGTGTCACTGCCTAGAATAGGAGGGTTGAAGTCAGATGACCTTTAGGACTCCTTCCAGCTCAAATCATTCCATGATACTGTGCTTAGGGCATGTAGCTCCAGGTAAGTCGGAGCAGGGGGTCGTAGAAGGGAAGGATCTTTCCTCAAGGGCTACTTGACCAGTGACATAGCAATGACTTGCTACTACCATGAGCAGCAAGGCAAAGAGGAGGGTGGGAACCAGTCTCAGGATGTGACAAACCTTGATATCTTACCAAGTCATGCTTTCACACTTTTCTGCATAAAGGTAAAGGGGAGGAAGTGCTTCCTTTGCAATGATTCATGAGATCCTGTCTTACCATTTGACTTTTAGAGATGGAACCATCATTCTGCATTTGAGGCAGATTTGCTTGTCACTCAACCATACATTCCTATGCTTAACCTGATGACCAACCTAAATCAGCTCCAGGCTCAGCATTCTGTACACAGTGCTTTCTAGTAAGAAATATATCTAAACAGGTCTTTCCTCTCTCCCACAAAATCGCAGTATATCTCAGCTAAACATGCTTAGACGTGATCCTTCAATTGCTGTTTTTCTTGCACATGATTTCCCTGGCCCACTCCCTACAAAAACTCAGCTTCTTGGGAAGGAAAATGCCAAGTAGGTTAGGAAAAGGCCTTTTCTAGCCTTGTTAGTTGCCAAGAAGAAAAATACATTTTAAAAAGCCATAAAAGTGTAATTTCCCCCTACACTCATTCTAATAAATCAAAGATAGCTAAAAGGATTTTCTTCAGTGAAAGAAAAATCGTCATTCCTTGCCCTATACAAAGTGTGAAAGTTTTAGTCAGAACAGAGAAATTTTACAGAGAATTATGGTCATGTGAAACCAAAGGGTTAGAAAGAAAGGCTCAATGTAAACCCAAGCACTGGCTTTTGATATTATGAAAGCTATAATGTATGAAACACTACAGATCTATGGGAAATATATTCCTTTCCATGAGAGGAATTGTCAGAGCACAATGTCTATGAACCAAGATTGATTACATAGAAACTGTTTTTCCAGTTGACATTTATTTTGCAGAGATATTAATGAGGAAACAATTTCTTTTCCCTGCAGTTCAACCTGAGGTCATTCCCCAAGTCTGTTATCAAACTAGACAGCCCATTTGAATGTGTCTAATACATGCATTTGAGAGATGAACTATGGTATGTATATTTGGGATACCAAGACTCCATTTGAAACAAGCATAATTGATTGGAAAAGTGTTTCTCGGGCTCTGACTTCATCAGTCTTTCCCTAATTTCTGCACAGTACCTGAAGGACCACTATAGGTCTGCACATGCACTGTGTGTGCCTACAGCAACTCTTTTAATTGTTCTCAAGAATCTCTGCTGTCATTAATAAAATAAAGAGATCTCTGGCAGATCTGATTGGGAAGAAGGTCATGAGCATGAGCACTGGCACTTCTGCTGAACCTGCCTGGTTTGCAGGCAGCCTGTGCTCGCTGTGTAGAGCTGAGCATCAGGATTTCCAGTGCAAAGGACACAGAACACTGACGGGTGACTCCTCTGGACTGGCACCACATTTAGCTTCAATGGCTAGAGCAGATTACATCACTACCAGCTGAAATAAACCTGGCTGGACCTTAGTGAAATAGTATGTTGCAAACTATAGTGTCTGAGTGGTGGGTACAAGTTGTGCCTATGGATGTGGTTGCAGAATTGCTTTAATGTGGAGTGAAAACAAGCGGCTGCCCACAGCTCTGTGCTCCATCCCTCCCTGGTGCAAGCAGCAAGGCTTGCACAGCCTCCTGATGAGGAGGAGGTGGC
>JAOXXN010000364.1:8027669-8044588 GCA_026770055.1 Myrmophylax atrothorax | reverse complement strand
CTCTCTTTTAGTGCAGTGTTAAATGTGAGGTTTAAATCTCATAAACCTCAGGAAATTCAGAAGTTGATCTTTCCCCAGAAGCTTTAATTCTGCCCCCTCATGCATTTGCCCTCCAACAGGAGTGCTTGCCAAATGAGCACACGAAAATACTTTCCAATGAAACCCCATGTGTATAGTTGGGATGCCTCTCAGGTTGCAGGAAAAAAGTGCAATTTAAACACAAATCAAAATCAGACAATTAAGGTTACTTAAAAAGTAATATTGCAGACACATTATTCAACATCATTTGGGAATATGCAATAAGATATGGAGACAAACTAAGATGGAGATGCTGTGGCAGCAATGTGTTTCAAATACTCAGGTAGATGGAAAGAGAGAAATCAGGCTTCCAGGACACTTACTCAGATGCAACCAGGCTGAGAGCACTTCAAAGTTGCCTCTGAGTCACAGCTGTTTGGAGCCATCCATGAAATTAATCTCGTGGATCTCTGTCCACTGTTGATGAGTAAACCTATACATGGCAAAAAAAAAAAATCAAACAACTGATCTTATCTAAAATCCTTTGTTGAGGACAAGAGACTGTACTAGATACTGACAAGTCTTGTCCTGCTCTGAAAAATATCCCTTTTTCTGGAGTAGAGCAGGGGTTTGCACCGTCCATAGCTCTGGACAGTGAGAGGGGAAGCAGATGAAGCTTGTCAGGCTGCATTACCTGGGGTGGCTGAGCTGAATCCCAGCACAAACAATGGGATTTCACCCTGAAAATCCACATACACATCCAGGACAGCCTCACACAGGCAGAGGAAATCTCCTGTCTCTGTGGCCACACACATAATTCCTGCAGTCTCCTGATCTGCCAGATCCAGCATCCTGCAATCACTGTCTGATGCTCAGCAAGGCTCAACTGGAGGGTATCAGTGAAAATCCACAGTGACATGTTCTGGGCACCAGCAGAGGTCGTGGAAGAGTGAACTGGGGCTTAATGATGGCGTCTCCACCCAGCAGACTTTTTCTGCAATCTCATTGGCACATGAAGTGTGCTTTCCTGTAGCAACAGGGCAAGGGGAGGTGGTTTTAAACATAAAAAATCTATATTCAGTCTAGATACAATAAAGACATTATTTACAATAGGGATGGTGAAACACTGGCTCAGATTGCATAGAGAGCTGGTACATGTCTTAACCCTGGAAACCCTGGACCAGTCTCTGAGAAACCTGATCTAGTTGGAAATGTTCCTGCTCACTGCAGGGGGTTTGGAACAAATGACCTTAAAAGATCCCTTCCAAATCAAAGTATTCTATGTTTCTATTAAATGGGCAGAGTACTCGGCTACAGGAGGGCAGGTTTGGCCTTTCAGTGCTTTGTGGTGTATAGGGGCAGATTACCAGCCTGGGGCAATTTCAGAGTCTGAAGAGACCTTGAGGGGCTTGTTTGGGGTTACATCAGCTCCTTAGAGCTGTGTGAAGTGAGGCTGGGAAGACGAGGAGTGCTAAAGGGGACAGGAACTACTTTGCACATCTCATTTGTGCCTTCAGCAGCAGCACATCCTTTCCACGAGGTAAGGGCTCAGCTGCCCACCTGCTCTGACATCCCAGTGACATGTGGGGCTGTGCAAGTGGCAGATCTGGACATCCTTGTGTCATCTGGACACTGTGCCATCATCATGATGGCATGGTGAGGGACAGCTGGGGAGCTGGCACTTGGAGCCCTTCCCACTCAGTGATCCCCTGGGACCCAAGGATGCTGCTGCAAATGGCTTGTGGAATACATGCATACTTGTTGCAGCAGTTCTCCATTCATGTTGTGCCAAGATGGTGAGGACTGGAGCTGGCAGATGATTTCTGATGTCTTCCTGCTAGACAGCTCTTAGCCCTTGGGAAGGAACTGCCTAACAGAAGGCACACAGAATATGCATCCATGGACATAAGGATGGATAAAAATGTGTGGAGGCACTAAATCCATCCAGGCTGGCAGCATTAGTCAGAAGTGCTCTTTGGATTACCATGAGTGTTAAGGGTAGGGGGAAAGGACTCCAAAGATGAATATTTTGGCAGCTGTTGGGTTCTTCAAGGCATTTGTGTACAGCCTGGGACAGAATTGCCACTGTTCCCATCCCACAAAGCAGAATGACAGTGAGCTGGCTGGTGAAATACCATTATTTCTCCAGTCCTGCTTGACCCACTGGGTTAGAGCTCCTTGCAGGGGATAAGACGAGTCTGTTCCTGCAGCCTGCAGAGGTCAGTCCCACTGACCCTCCTGCCACTGCTGGAGCTGGTGACTCTGGAGCTGTCTGAGCCCAGCCAGCCCAGCAGGTGCATAGCTCAAGCAGCCCAGGTGCACATACCTGGTATCTCTCTCTCTGCTCACCCAACCAGCATGAGAAGCAGGACATCCCTCACAAACTGCACTGGTTCCTTCCAGCCTCCAGCATTATGTATCCAAGCTGGCAGGGCAAAGCTGCATTTCAGAGGCTGGGACAGATACTCATGTCACATGGCTTTGATCAAAGCCCTTGTTTATTTATCCAAGGCAGGGTAAACAACAGGACACACTCCTGCTAGGGAAAGGCTCTTTCCTCCTTTCTCCAAGCTCAGCCAAGTTCAGCACAACTGGGAGAGATCATTTTGCAAACTGAGGCTGTTTGGGGAGGGGGATCCTTTTCTTCAGGATACTGAATGTTCGAACCAATCCCCGAAGTGTCCTCACAGTCCCTATTACTGCTGTGTTGGGCTATCAGTCTGTGATCCTGGAAATCACTGAGATCCTTGCTCTGGGGCAGATCTAGACATGTGGGGTGCATGAGCATTCTTAACCTAAAAGGGTCAGGCCTGGCATAAATAGCCCAGTCTCTGGGCCTCCAGGAGATTGCCAAAGGGTGCCTGACCACAGCATGGAGTTTTTCCCCACCAAAGTTCTTATCTCCTAGGGAAGACTAGAAGGAATCACATGTCCATCTTCAAATGGGCAGGAACATTTGTGGCAGGTTAAGTCAAATCAGGACAGGTTTTATGGAGCCTTCCACTGGGGAGAAAAAGATAAAGGCACAAAAAAAAAGGAACACAAAAGTATCAGCTTTGAAGAGTGAGATATTCGTGTGACTGAGCAGAGGCTGAGAGTCCTTGGCTCAAAAAGCAGAATGAAGCAGCCACGTTCCCTGCTTTTCTGAAACCCAATCTTCCCCAGCTTCATGTGTCCCCATACTGAGGGTTCCTCTCCCTTTCCCCCCCTTTTTTTTTCTTTTCTTCATAAGAAAGGAAAAAAAAAAAGGAAGGACAGAGCTGGTGCTGTTTTCCCAAAGTGTTTCCCCCAGGGTCCTTGTTGCAGCATCAAATTTCTTTTGAAATGGCAATGTGGGAAACAGTTTCTTGGGTCACTTCCCAAATGAAAAAACCCACCACCCCCCTAGAAAACCCAAACCAACAAAACAAAACAAAAAGACAATAAAAAATTAAATAGGAAAATAAAATTCAACATATGAACAGCAGAAGCCAAATCACAACAGCTTTCTGTCCCATTTAATTCTTGGTCCTAGGGAGGAGACTGAAAGTGTTGTTGGGAACAGTGATTTTGCATTACTATGTTCCCAATTCTAAATGTCTTCCTGACTCTCTCCCTGGATTAGCCTTTTTGCCCTTTTTCCATTTAAATTCCTCTAAGATCTGGTGCATCGACTACTTGCAAGCTGAATGTAGGAACAGACAGCTGACTGGAAGCAATTCCTGGAGTCTATTCCAGACCACCAATGCAACCCACGGAAGAGGATGAGTTTCTCTTTAAACACTTCTTTGTGATTTGGAGAAAGACAAAGCTGATTATTACGGGTACAAGGATGCATATTTCTGTCTTGAGATCTACCTCTGCTCCTAACCAGCCTTGGTTGTCATCTCTGCATTGACCCACACCAGGAAAACATGTACATTCATCTCTGCTCAGCCCTGTATCCCTGTGTCCCACCCAGCTGCGTGCACCCTGACTCCTCAGCAGCTGTGCTTGAAGGTGCGGTGACCTTCTGAAAGCTGCAGCCTGAGATCTACGTGAAGACATCAGCTGTCTCTTAACATTTCCCAAACTTTTCCTAGTGCCTGCTGACATGTGAGAAGCTTTCTGCCACCTGGCCCTCTTGGCAAGCAACAGGCACTGTGTGTCCTGCTTTGATCTGCTGTGCACGATGATTGACCAGGAATGGGCTGATGTGCCTCAGTCTGTTTCTGCCAAAGATGATAGAATAAAGCGAAGGATTAAGTCAGCTGGGGTCAGCACTCCAGACCTGTACATACCCCTGTTTGAACTCTGCAGACAGGCCTGCAAAGTCTGCAAAATCAAGGGAAAATAAAGTTTTTTCCTGCCCAGATAATCCTTACTTTCCCCACAGAGAACCTTATTTATACCAGTGCTGGTGGATAGGATGGCAAGGCACCAAAAGAGGCACCAGGTGGATTATCCAGGACAGTTTTCCTAGGGCTTTATTTATAATACACTCAAAAAATCCATTTTTTACTGATTGTTCAGCCAAGGAAATGTGCAAAACACCCAGCATTAGTGAGACTTGAAAGTTGATAGCTCTGCTAAGCCAGCTTTTCCCATGCACATGGAAAGTCAGCTCTGCTTGCTGTGCCTCATGGTTTCTGTTGAGTGACTTTGTCACATCTGGGAACCTCATGACTACCCTGAAGCTTCATTTTCTGGTCCAGCAGAGTCAGGGCCCCTCCTGACCTTGCTGATGGTTGTGTCAGAGTGAGGTCCCTGAGTTCTGATGATGCCTCCAGATCCCGTATCCCTGTGAATAGAGACACACTGGAGACAGGTTAATGGAGAAAGATATAGGGTTTTATTAATTAGAAGCTTCCACGACCAAACCCGGGAGGGGTCTGACCCCAATGTCAGGAAGTTTCGGGGTATTATACCCCTCATTAACATCCAATCAGAACTCTCATTTCTCTCTTAATGCCCACCCAAAGGTCTGTCAATCTGCCCCTTTGTCCCTGCCCCTCTGTCACCAGGGCAGTTGGCTTTCTTCTGTTGTTTTGTCTTCTGCTATCTTGCAGGTGTTCCTCGAAAAACATCGTGGCCTTGGTAATGGTTCTCTTATCCTGTAGGACAGCTTCCAGGCCCATGAGAAAGGCACTTAAGATGCACCCTTAAAATCAGAGAAACTCAGCAGAGACTACATAACTTTAAAATCCTTTAAAATTACACCAAATTCTCAGGCATCACTGATACCAACTAATCTTGTGAACACTCAGTTTGATGCAATCAACGTAACACATTCCCCTGCTATTGCTTGCAGTGCATCTCCTATGCATTTTGAAAACGTCCTATCAGTATTTTGTACAAAGCAGTAATTTCTTTGTACACACTGTTAATGTCCTGCAAGTAACGTGGTCACACTGACCACACCCGTGTCCAGCAAGTCCAAGTGGACCTCTCCCTCAGACCTCTGAAAAATACCTTGGTGAAATCTGTCTGGTACTGTAATTCAGTATCAACCTTTTGATGTCTAAAATTTTGAAGGCAGCACCTCAGCTGAAATAATTTACTGCTTCTCTAGACTAGATTTAAAGCCCCACAGGAGTACCTTAAAAAATGCCTAACAAAGAATTTCATTCATTCATATATCTCCCTCTATGCCTGCATTGTGTTTGTTAAAAAAGGATGAGTCTTTATGCCTTGTTGTTGACTACATCAAACTGTGAAAAATAAATAATGATCAAAACCAAATGTCATCTGTCTTTAATCAATGATCTGTTGAAAAGGACACAGAGTGCCAGGATGTTTATGGAGTTGGGCTTAAATAGAGCTTGCAGCTTGGTGTGTATTTATGAAGGTGTTGACTAGAAGACTTTAGACTATGTAGCACACATTTGAGTGTTTAGCAATGCCTCACAGCCTGTTCCTGTTGATGCGTTACATCCGTAATATCTGTGTGGATGTATCAAGCTCATTCCTGGCTGGTTGCGTGGACCATGCTGGTCCTCTCTAGCTGATTCTTGAGGAAACAGATTGTACATAAAACATTAAAAGTTCACTAAAGTACAATTCCTTGGATACATCATCTTCTCAGAGGGAATAATCATAAAGCTAAAGCATTTCTGCCATTGCTGGGTGGGGTCCAAAGAAAGTTTCGGTGCTTCACAGCACCTTTGGGTTCACCAATTTTAGCAGATACTTTACTGAGAACTTTTGCAAGAGTGGTGTTTCTGTTCATCCTTGTGGGGGAAAGCAGTGAATTCATAGACACAAGAAACCCAGCTGGCTGAACAGCTAAAAATACATTTGGCTTGGCATCTTTCCTTGTGCACCAAGACTTTGCATAAACCTTCATTCTTCAGAGGAATGCATGCAGCTATGAAATCAGAGCTGCTCTTCTGTGTCACTGCGGGCCCCAAAATGAAATCCATCCCTCTATGTAACATTCTTGGAAGCTCACAGGAATAAAATTATGAGATCAGCAACAAGAAAGTTGCTGGCTATCAAAGTACCTTCTATCCATGGAATCATCAAAAGGGGGAACACAAGTTTCAGATCTTTTGTTCAGAGACCATAAGGAACCTACATGCCCATACTCCATGAAGGCCATGAATCAATGCAAAATCCTTTAATTCTTGTTATTCACCAGTTGCAACTTCCTTCTGACATCTTGTCTGGTATCTAAAAATGGCAAGCCTGATCGATAAACCATCCTACAACAGTGAGTACCCTGACCCTGAGAGCAGTATCAAAGAATGTGCCATTACTTTTCCACTCTGTCATTTTGTCAATGTCAGCTTGAATAATGACTGCTATCTTGCATCAAATGCAGTCTACCCTGAAGTTCATTCACCATTAAGATTGTGTCTGTGAGGAGAGTGCAAGCTCAGCTATGAAATCCCCATCCAAGGAGGAGATTTGTTTTGTTGGTGGTGCGGTACTGCACCCAGCTATACATCAGCTCTTATGACACACTCTCATTTGAAGAGCTGCCATGCCAAGCTTTTAGGTACCCTCAGCCCAGTCCCATGCCCATTTTAATCATTCTATTGGATTTGATTAAAAAATATAAGGATGGGTGCACTCAGACAAAAATCTATTTTAACACTGTCCTATATCTGGCAATGGTCAGGAGTAGATGCCTACATTGAAAGTATCAGAACATGGCAAGGATTTAGTGATACTTCCCCTGAGTACTCTGCTGGCCTCCAGCAACTTGCATCACACAGACATCCTGAGGCAGGTGAGGATGTTGTGCTTGAAAGCCAGTGGTAGTTCACTCCTCCATGAATTTGTCCAATCATCTTTTAAACCCTCATAAACTCTCATTGTCCACAGCACCTTGCAGTAAAGAGCTCAGCAGCTTAGTTACAAGTTGTGAGAGCAATTGCTCCCTTCAGTTTGCTTTGAGCAAGTGAAGCTCTTTGAATCTTCAGTGTGATTGACACAAGTCGGATGCTATGGCTGGAACAAAATGGCTGCTGGAACAAAAATGTTCCACCCGTGTGAAAAGCTTGATCACTCAGGAACGAGTGTGTTTGTGTTCCCATCACTTATTTTCAAATGTCACAGGTCAATGTTCTGCATTATAACTAGTGATAGAACTCAATTTGATGCATTATTGTGAGAACTATTTAAAATGTCGAAGTGGGATAGGCATATCATACCTGTCTATCATATCAAGATGGAAAGCCAGTTTGAATAAATTAACCATGACCTGAACCATCCATTTCAGACTCAGTGACTAGGGCTGAACTGGCTGGGTTTTATTCCTTGCATGTACAGAACTTTGTCTGTAATGATTCTAAAACTGTGTCTGTCAGCCACAACCTGCTGTATGACAGTTACTTCACTTATAATTTCATCTCACTTTGCCAAAGATTTCTCATACTCCTTCATCTTGAACCCTGATAAAGCATTTTCTGACGTCCTTCCAGGCTAAACAGACACATGGAGATTGCAAACAAGTCAAACTGATTGTCATTATTGAATAGTCCTCAGACACACAACTAGGGTAAAGTCATATTAGCTGTAAAAAGCTTGAATTTCTAGCAAATCTCACAGGAGCCAGAATTATCAACACCTAAGGTCATTCTGAATCATTCAACAAATTGAGTCAATCCACCCTCAAGCAGGACTTAGAGTAACAAATTCTATCTTGCCTTCCACATGTTACTAATGTGAAAGACCTTTTCCCTCCAGCTACCTAAGCTCTCACCTTCTCCTTGCAGTGATATTTAAATTAGGGGTGTTCCTGGTCATACAAATCTAGATCCCAAACGAATCTTATGAAATGAATGTGTTCAGTCAACAGCAAACGTTACATATCAGCAGAACTGTCCTGAGAACTGTTATAAAATATCTCTGACCTTGATAGAGTGTTTAGACTTGAGCCTTACTGTAATCCTGGAGGTGATTTTAAGAAAGGTGGCATAAGGGGGAAAATAACCCCAAAAAACAACCACCAAAAAAGAGGATTTTTATGCTTGATTACCTTAGATGGACAACTTTTCTGCTCCTGACCAGTCATATCCAGCTACGTCTGTCTCTGCAAAGGGTAAAAGCGCTTGGAGGGTACAGCAAAGGGCCTGCCCGGGTGTATCGGATATCCAAGTGGATAAGTTCCTTGGACTCTGGTTCATGACACCTAATAAAAACAACTTCCCTTGAAAAGATGTGTGCTGTTACTTCAGAAAGCAATTTCCCAAAGCTGAGGGAAAGCACGAACTTACATGAGCAGGGGAAAAATGTGTGTACATACAGATATACATACAAAAAACCATATATATAAAAACACATATATGTATAGTGTGAATACAAGTATATATATGTATAAGGAGAGCTTTAAAGGTGCTTTAAAAAGGCCTAAACCCCATGATTTCATAAGAAAAAGATCAGACCAATTTTGGCCAAACAGACATTTTTAGTTCAGCATTGACATGAAGGTAGCAATTAGACCTAGAATAGCAAAGTAAAGCAAGGACATGAAGCAGAAATGCAAATCAGTATAAATTTTAAGATAGGAAGTACAGAAAATGGAAAGAAGAAGTTAAAGATGGCAAGCAAAGATCCAAATTATTGAACAGGAAGGAGTTTTCTAGGCCAATTAGGAAAAATAGAAATGTTAGCAATGTCTTGGGCCAACCATGTGGAGACAGAAAAAAATGTGAATAATGATTTAGAGGCAGTAGAACTTTTCAATAAATATGTTTGCTCTGAGTTTGGAAAGAAAGAAGAGGATGTGTTTATATCACACAAAGATGTCGAAATACTTTCCACTCTACTAGCAACCAAGAAGGAAGTTAAGCAACTTCTTCTAGGGATAAACACATTTTATACGAACAGGATCTGCAAACTTGCAGCCAAGAGTCTTCCTAGAACTGGCTGAGGAAATTTCTGACCCCTTGACTTCAGTCTTGGACAACTCCTGGAGCACTAGGGAAATTCCAGAGGAGTTGGATAGCTCTCATTATGTGCCAGTATTAGAAAAGAGAAAGTGGTCTGACCCCAGCAGCTCTAGAGTGGCAAGTCTGACATAATCTCATCACAATAATGGAAAAACTAATACAGGAGTCAATCAATACAGAATTAATGCATGGGAACATTATTAGGGCCAGTTAACACAGACTAATAGAAAATAGGACTTGCCAAACAGTCTTTGATGAGATAAAAATTTGGGATGATAAAGGTGACTATGAGTGTATAATATATTTAGGCTTTTATAAAGCTTTGACTTTGCAGCTCATGACAGTTTGATTTAAAAATTGGTGTGATGCAATGTCCATGAAGCATGCCTTGACTGGATTAGAAACTGCTAAGTGATGTGGTAAAAAGTAGTTGTTTATGAGGTGTCAAGGGCAGATGAGGGTGTTTCCAAGGAGGCAAGGTCTGTAGGAGTTGGTAGGAAACCTGGCGTGACTGTGTCCTGTCATCCATAATCTGGGAGGAAAGGCAAAATCGCTGATAAAAAAGTTCTTGGCTGACACAAAAATGATCTGTGCTTACAAGAACAGGACACATATTCAGAGCTGAAGAAAATGTCTTCCCATAGGAAGAAGGGGAGTTGGATATCCTGGTACTGTCTCTAGAGAACTGGGAGAAAATTGCGAGTTTGTAAGGGCAAGCAATTTTCTCTTTCGATGGCAGGTTTATTTTGTGATATTTGGATAGACAGACTAGATGCAAGATATAATGAGTAGAAGCAAGAACAGGAGTAGGGAAGTTGTTTGAACTTTAAGAATGGCCAATGAAATTTCACCTGGAATGCTGCATATAAAAATACCCCGGGGTGAAAGAGAGCAAATGTCCCTTTCTTGTGAACTTGGTACCAGGCACAGGAGGTGAGCATTGAATGACATGGCTAGCTGACTTTACAAAGGTAGGTGAAGCAGGAGCACAAGTTGTCTGCATTTTTGTCTCTAGTATGAGGACATGAATTCTGTTTATTTCCCTTAGTACTTACTGATGCAGGTGGCCTGAGTCTTGCCCTCGACCTCCTTAGATTACTGATAACAAGATCAAGAGGCATGTTGCAGCAGCACGTGCACTTAGAGAGGATAATATGGCAACTGGTAAAGATTTTTAGGAGCCGTTCAATGCAGTAAGAAAGACATGGCAGGGACTGTGTCAAGAACCTGAAGTAAAATTCAGGATTGGGAATACATCCCAATTTTTCATTCTAAACATGACTGAGAAAACACAAAAAATAATGGATAACCTTCTGTCTTCTGATGTCCTCAGTCATATGATACAGCTCCAGGAAAGGCATTTTAACAAAGCATAAGTTATTGACAGTAACTCAGAGTGAATATATAAAATTCAATGGTTCTTGATAGACAACTCCTTAAACACTGTGCATTTCTGAATCTGTTTGTCCAGAAGAGTCTTAGACTCTTATGATGGGAATCCACTCAGCTCTCCAGTCCTTTTTTGGTGTCAATTTTTTAGCTGTCTGTATGTTTCAGGAACAGTGAATGAGGTTCCCATCTATACAGGTGAAAAAGGAAAAAGGAAAGAAGAAAGAGAAAAGGCGGGACCAGTGGGAAGAGATAAAAAAGGGCTCAAAGGATGGATTATAAGTTTTTTTAAAAATAGATCAGATACAAGAAAGAGCAGAACAGTCAGTGTCCTTTAAATTGTCTGTGTTCAGTTGGGTCATACTCATTTGTGGTGTGGTACAAAGACACCATTTACCATGCGGCTCAGTTCCCCAAGTAAGGATTGTGTCTTTCCGTTCCAGAATGGATGTCAAATAAGTAAATTCAAGATGCTCAGGATATGGGAAGTGCTTATAGTCTCACTGCTTCCCTTGAGCTTTTGTTTTGAGGTCTACTTGGTAGTGATGTTTGCAGCTGTTGTTTTGTAGCTGACGTGAAATACATTGGCGGGTCTTGTTTTGGTTCTAAGGAGTTATTTGCCATATACCACCCACAAAGATCTACACTCAGAGTCCACAAAATGCAGTTTTTGTTGATAATAGCAAGCCTGAATATATGAGGTTGAACATCCTTGAACTGCCCTTCCAGCTCTTCATATGGAGATTCATAGTTGGGGATAAAAAATACCTCATGTAGGTGTCAGTAACCTGAATCCAGTTGCCTGCACAGAGCCATACCATAGTAATTTGGTCTCTCTGGGAATTATTGCTCTGTTCAGTTGCCTACCTATAGACAAATAGTGTCCTCTAAGATATTTCAGGATATCCTGGCCATCGACACAGGGCTTCCAAATGCAGAGAGGGCCTACAAGACATTCTTCTTTCTGGGCCAGCAGAAAGCTCAAAGGGATCCTATAGGTCCCTGGTGAGTTAAACGTCTATGCATGTGTAAACCGAGTCATCGCCAAGACTGTCAATGTAACTGGGGGTGCAGTGGGATTTAAATCCCACCATGGATGTGCAAGCACCCAGCTCAGATGCAGACACCCACATAGCAGACAATAATGTTTAAACAACCAAGCAGAGAGTGATTCAGATGATCAAATGTCACCGTCTAACTCAGGGTAGATAAAATAGTTTTCTGGACTCCCACAGAAGCCTGGATACTCAATTCTTGTGTACATCAGACACTTAAGAGTCCCAAGTTGGAATTTTGCTTATCCCTTATGTTACCCATGGTTTATAGCCTTCATGGACAGCACTCTTAATGGACTATCCATCATTCATAGAATCATCTAGGTTGCAAAAGACCCCTAAAATCACCCAGTACAGCCATTAACCCAGCATTACCAACTCTACCACTAAACAAGTCCGCAAGTACCACAACCACACATCTTTTAAAAACCTGCAGGGATGGTGACTCCATCACTGCCCTGGACAGCTTGTTCCAGTGCTTGAAATCCCTTTTGGTGAAGACATTTTTCCTAATATCCAACCTAACCTTCCCCTGGTGCAACTTGAGGTCATTTCCTCTTCTATTGCTAGTTACCTGGGATAAAAGAGTGACTCCCATGTGGCTACAACCTCCTTCCATTTTGTAGAGAGCAATAAGGATCCCCTAGAGCCTCCTTTTCTCAAGGTTGAATACACTCAGCTATTCCTCATAGGACTTGTGCACTTGATCCTTCACCTCCCTTGTTGTTGTCTTCTTCACTCCATGTGCAAGCTGCTGGCCACACCAGTGATCTTAAAGGCCTTCTGAAGGCAAGCACATTAGGATTCCCCAGGAAGCCTCTCTCCTGCCTGCACCCCTGTGAGCCCACCACTACTCTCGTGGATGCAGCAGTCAAGATCCTGGGTGTTCACGGTGTCACCTGCTCACTGGGTCACTGTTCCTCCCTCTCCCGACCCTGGTTAGTGTCCTTTCATTACTGGGAAGACAATGGTCTCTAAGGAAGCTGGAAGGCTGGAGTCAAAGCACCAGTTTGTTGCACACAACAGGAATGACAGAACAAACAGCTGTCAGAGCACATCCGTGACACTTTCCTGTGTAATCCTGTGAGGGGAGGCACTAAATACCATTCATAACTTAAAAAATAAAGGGTGAGAGAGGTGCCTGAAGGAGGAGCAGCAACAAATGTATATTCATCCCTTCTCAACAGAGGTCATAAGTACTTTATTTACCTCTAGTGCAGAGGCACAGGATCCAGAGAGTTACCACACCTCTTCAGGCTGGGACCAAGCATTTTAATGCATATGAACAGCATGCTGACTTCATTAAAGCATTCGATTAACACCAGAAAGGACCCACTCCAGCAGCTGCATTTATCACTAGGGCTATGGCATATTTAGAGAGAGTGATTTGGTAGGCCCTTAGCATAATCAGAATAGATGAACATACCTTGGAGGGAAAAAAAAAGATGTAGCTTTTAGAAGACCCATAAGTGCACTATGAATATTTATTGTGTCCATCCTTTCAGTAGGGAGGGAGCAGAAGTGGGACAAGGCAGTGGGGAGGACCACTCAGTAATGCCTGCCCTTGGCCATGGGGTGGTTGCTGTTGCTGCTGGCACATAGGGGTTGGCACACCAGATTCTCCATCAGCTCTGCAGAACACCCCCAAGATGGGAACATGTTGCCTACTGCTAGGAAACACCCCATACTTGCTGACCTGAGAGAGGTAGTCAGCTCCCACACACGATCCAGATTGCAGGGAACTGTGGATCTGGACGTATTTCCTCAAGATCATGCTGAGATGAATCACTGCTCTGGTGTGGTCACTTCAACATGGAGCCTGTAGGTAGATGACATGACGGCAGGCACATGATTCCCTGCAAGGCTCAGCACTCTGGGTCCAGCTCTCATAACATCTGGGTTAGACCAAAGACCCCATGTACCCCTCCCAGGGCTGGTCAACAGCCGATAACTGGACAAGATTGGAAGAAGAAGGCAATCCTACTTTCCCTGTCATCAGCAATTTGTGAACCAGGAACGTCCTGAGCCAGTGATGATATATTGTCAGCTAATGATTCTCCACAGAACCATTCTTTCACAAATTTGCTCCTTCCTTCTCTTTCATCCCCATTCTTCATCTCTCCCTAGGCTCACCACCACTCTGCAAAGCAATGAGCAGTTTTCTTTCCTTTTTTTTTTTTTTTTTGAACCTTAAATTAACGGTCCTAAAAATAAGTGATTACTGAAAGGAGGCTGAGAAAAGAATAGAAGGAGAGAAAGAAAGAGGCAAGAGGTTGCCCTTTGGGAACCAGGGAACTCATTGCAGATGATCTGAGGACCAGCTTAACAGCCAAGATGTTAGTGTGTACATCTGTGTGTGAAGTTTACTGGAAACTAGGACAGTGGTGGTTTAGCTAGAAAATTCCTAATAAAGGAGGAATAACTGGGACCGTATTTCCAAAAAGAGTATTTTTAACAACCTCCTTAGGGAAGGGAGGGATGGAAGAGTACTTCACTTGGAAAACACCAAAAAAAACCCCCTACATGGAAATTTTCATTAATCTCTGTAGACTGTTAGGTCAAATTAGGATAAGAAATCAGATCACTAAAGTGTGAAACAGAGGGATTGTAGCCCATTCTAAGGGTAAATCTCAGTACAGCTTGAATGTTGAAGCTTTCTGCCAAAGGTTTCTGCATGCACATGTCACGGTAACAAACACAACTTTTTATTGGTCTCTCTGCCTGTATACAGAGGAAAATGTGTAGATGCAAGCAAAGATCTTACTTTTTTAAAATTTATTTGCCTCATTATAGATGTCAGTTTCTGTAATTCTCCCTGTCTCATTCTCTAATACACATGACCTTTAATAAGCAGGACTTACAGTCTGACAGCAAGGACTATTGAAAAATACAAGGAAATCCTGCCTGGATTAAATTTTTAGTCCATTTCATTTTCATCCGCTGCTTACACACAGGTTGTACGTGGATCTTAAACTAAAGATGGCAATTTGAGAGGCAATTTTCTTGAATTGCAGGTACAGCAGGATGCAGGGGAAAGTAATGGCAGGATCAGGCAGTTAGACATGGTATAAACATTTAAGCTACCAGTTAGATTTAATGGATTTTCATTCATTCACTTTCTTCTCCTGTCCCTTTTTTTTTACATGTCCATGAATCAGGAAAACAAAGCAAAACAAAACAAAAGACCACATTAAAAGAAAAGGAAAAAGAAAAGAAAAAGAAAGTAAAGGGAAAAAAAGACAACCAAAACCCAGGGCAACCAGGGCAACACCTTATTGATAAAGGACTTTACAGGCTTTGTAGTTCTTAGTGGAGTTTTTTGGCTCCCACTGAAAGAAACATCACGTGGAAACACCTGCTAGTGGGTGGGAAAGAGCTCCCAGAGTTTGTGTAGTAAGGTCACCCCATCTTCCATGGAGAAGGTGCACCCCCTGACTAAGCAATGAACCAGGAAGGTGCCAGATGGTGCCATTACTGTAGCTCTTCTGGCCTGGCTGGAGTTTGTGATTCAGGATTTCATCTCATGTTTCATACTTCAAAAGAAAACAGTGCAGATAGCAGGTTTTTGTATTTACGAAGGATTGTGTGGCTTCTGGATTCTCCTGCTAAGGATGTACTATGAAAATGGGTCTTGCAATCAACAGCGAGTGTGCATTCCTTGAAAATCACATCCCTAACTTCTCATCGTGGCATCTCAGATCTCTTTTCTGGAGCAGTAAGCCAAATGTTTCAGAAGAACCACAGAATACTGGCGTT
Source organism: Myrmophylax atrothorax (assembly GCA_026770055.1). NCBI lineage: Eukaryota > Metazoa > Chordata > Aves > Passeriformes > Thamnophilidae > Myrmophylax > Myrmophylax atrothorax. The sequence continues at coordinate 8,029,014 of JAOXXN010000364.1, read as the reverse complement.
TCACCCTCACCTGAGTTTGCTGATTGACTGCCAGCTTGGCATACAGTCCCAAAGGCCACTGAGGCCATGGGTGACTCCACCATGCAGGAATCTGGGGTTGGAGAAGACCAGTGTCCTCTGTCTGCTGGAGAGGCTGGGGACATTTCAGTTAGGATGCCAAGCTTGCCCTGAACATGTTGGTGAACAGGGAATGAAATTCAGTAGCACTTAGATCAGTTCCACATGCTGGGGAGCTGGCAGTGCACCTCATGAGTTGAGCTCTTGTCCTGTACTGGGGAGGAGAAAAGCACCCACATGCCATAGACTCTACTCAAAAATTCTTACAGGACATTTCCCTGCTCACCTCTACCAGTCATTTCTGCAAAGCTCAACTGCTGTGAACATGACTTGAATTTGAAACAGTTGCAATGGTCCTGAAACTGGGATTTCCAAATAGGAGGAACACCATGTCCAAGGTGTGTGCAGTATTTCATGAGACAGATGGACCTTTTGTCAGCTGTCCAGAGGACAGCAGTGAAAACAAAGTAAGGAGACATCAAAGACACATGGACTTTTTAGTCTTGAAAAGAGAAGCCCAAGACCTGAGCATAGCTTTTATATGTTTAAAAAGATGCTTCAGATCAGAATTCTCTATCAACACGGGGAATGGAACAAGAAGCCCTGGTCTAGGAAGGAGGTTCAGGTTAGATGTTAAGAAACCTCTAAAACTAGGAATAATGACATGCAAGCACAACCTGTGTGGGAAGAAGCAAAGTCTTCATTTCTTGAGGCACTTACAGGGAGCTTAAACACACATCTGTCTAGGATGGCGACAATCCTGCCTTGCGGCAGGAATGAACACTTGCTTGTTCACTTCTAACTCTATCCTTTCTTGGTGTTTGACTTCTGCAGTAGACAGAGAAAGTGTGCCTTCTTAAAATAAATGCTTTTGGCCAGGGAGTGGTGTTATTACTGGCAGTCTTCTCCCTCAGACAATTTACCACAGCAGCTCCTCTTGTGCACAGAACTGTCTTCTTCCATCAGGAGGTACCTGAGCTGACCCAGCCTAAGGGCCATACTCAGAGCAGAGATCACACCATTGCTTAGTTCATTGGCAGTGACTCCTGGAAGCTTGTAGTCACCTGGTTCCAGTCTTGCATACAGCACCAACAGCCAGTGGTGGGATTTACATGAGCAACTAGAGCAAGGAAAATCAGGTCCATGTTTGGTTAGGAAGGACTCTTAATTAACCCAAAGTTGGGCCATTACAGACACAAGCCTGCCTAAGCTGTCTTCATCCACTTCACACCGTAGGGACAGTAATCTTTGCACACTCAAGTGTGGAGATGGAGCCAAGGGGTGTGCT
>JAOXXN010000364.1:8012674-8023767 GCA_026770055.1 Myrmophylax atrothorax | reverse complement strand
TGATCTTATCATCTGCAGGAACCTTTTGGGTGAGGCGGCGCAGGTCGGTGTAGAATTTGTCTTTTTCCGCTGGGTCAACTTGGAGAGTTGGGCACATACGCTAAAGAGAACAACATGTTGCTTGTTGTGTAGTGGGAGATGTAAGGACATAATGAGATCAGAATGACCTGTCGGCAAATTTTCAAGTTTGGAGGCAATGCAGTTTTTAATCATGAAGCCAACTCCTGAAAGGTGTCTTTTGGTTTTGGCCTGACCAGTAGAGTGTGTAGCCGGCACCATGTTCTTTAAGGCTGCCTTCCTCGTGAAGACGAACTTCACTGAGATCAGCAATGTCGATGTTGAGTCATGACAGTTCATGGGCAATTAGAGCAGAACGACACTCAGGATGTCCACTATCCCCAGTATCAAGAATGGCTCTGATGTTCCAACATGCAAGTGTAAATTTGAACACATCTTTGGAGGCAGGTGTATGCCTTTGAATTCTCTTTATCTTTGCTCTTGTTTGACCGCATGGAAGATGCCGGTTGGCCATGGTTATCCAAGCGAGTGTGTAGATGAGCTTTGTTTAGGCCACCTTTGCTAGGCCCCTCTCCATGTGGAGCAAGCAGTGCTCTCCTCAGAAAAGGCTGTTTGGTCTTTCAGGTTGCTGCCTCAAGAGACTGTCATCTCCGGGGTCGTCTCGAATGACCAATATCCTGAACCGCCTGCATGCAGAGTTGGGTCTGCGGCTTCCAGCTGCTTCCTCACCTGCTGTTTCAACCCTCACCTGTCCCTACAGGGCTTTGCAATGTGGGTTAACCCTTCAAGCCTGCACAATGGATTTTTTAGGTGTGGCACAGTGTGCGTAGAACTGGACCCACCCTTTACTCCTAAGGTTCATCTGCCACGGCCGAGCGAGCTTGGGTGGTGACAGCCAATACCTCAGAACATAGGTTTAATTAGAGTATCCTTCTCTTAGATGGATAGCCTTACAGGGCTAAGTGAGCTCCATCTGCCAGGTTTGGAGTTAGAACCAGCCTTCCAGGATGGTTGCCAGAAGGCTAGCGAGCCCATCCTGCCCGTGGACACACTTTGTCTGACCCTTCAGCTGAGTCCTGTCTGGCATGGGAGACCCTACTGGAGGCACACACTACTGCCAGCATAGCTCTCAACCTCAGGAGGGCATGCAAGCTTCTCCCCTGCAACAAGGAGGTGTCCCCGGAGAAGTCCATGATTCTACGATCCTATTAATTAAAATTTGCCTCTCATTTGCACTCACCTGTCTGTGCAGTCAGCTTCAGCGACCCCGCAGCTGCATGTCCCTGAGAGGAGACATCAGGCACACCACCAGTGTTACACACACATTCCAAAAGCATGCACTGAGGGGTCTCAGTCATGTGTGTGAGTTGATCCCACCTCACTTCTCTGAAACAGAATGTTTCTTGGCGTGGCAGTAAGCCAGGCATAGTATTTGCCCTAAGCCACAGTTCATAGAATCATGAAGGTTGGAAAAGGCCTTCAAGTCCAACCTTTTACCAAATACCTTGATTACCACTAAACCATATCACAAACTGCCACGTCTACTCATTTTTTGTACACTTCAAGGGATGGTGACATCATCACTTCCCTGAGCAGCCTGTTTCAATGCTTAACCGCTCTTTCAATGAAGAAATTTTTGCTAATACCCAAGACTACAGCTGAAAGGACCCATACTCCTGGGACATCCAACTGTCCCCCATCAGGCAGTAGATTTTCTGCAGCATCTCTTTGTGAAGACATATTTCTCTTATCACAGGTGATACAGTGCATCATTCTTTCTGGGAGGCAGCAGAGACCTTGAATGACCTTGTATATGCTGACATTCCAGTTGAGTCCTTAAAAGCGAGCACTAAATATGGGCTGCAAAATTCAGCCCCTGTGGATGTGTTAATGTGGGGGGTGACCTCCAACAAGCACTAGCCTATGGGAAATTCCTGCTACATATATGTAATCTGAGGAGTAATGCTGCGCTCTGCATGTGGAGCTTGCTTTGTAAAAAAATCATTGTTATTCTGGTCTGAGCTGAATACTTGCTTGGGGTCAGCACTGCCTAAGGCTGGCCTGCCTTTGAGCTCCTATTTTGCAGACATTCAGACCCTGCATGGATCAGAGACGCACTAGTAAACAAGGGACTCTCTTCCCTCCTCCTTCTCTCTGCTTTGGTACCTTTGCAGAACGACCATTAAGCTATTGGAGATGAGCCAGCAATTCCGAGCCAAATCAAAGCCAACAGCCCCAGACCGAAGCTTTAACATCTTCCAGTGTAACAGGCTGCCTGCAGGCAAGTTCAAACAAATGTTGCTACAGTGCCAATCTTTCAGTACAGGTACAAAACAGACATCATGGTTCAATACAGATGTATCACGCTCTGACATACAAATAACTGGTTGGTGACATGAAGGAACAAGCCTAAATAAATCTTCTGGAGAGGAAATCAAGCTTTTGATAAAGAAACTGCTTCCAAGTTTCTGAGAAAATTTGCAGGAAGGTGGGCTGGGCTCCCTGGGAAGGAAGAAGCCACCAGGAGATGAATCTGCATGGCTGTGAGCAGCGAAAGAAGTGCGATACACATGTCTGTTTCTATTAAACAGTGCAAGGGCTAAGAAGTGACCAGGCCCTTTAAATACGTCCAGGTTGATCAAAGCTAAGTACATCCATACAAGACAAGGCAGAAACACAGTGATTTAGACCCAAAAGCCAAATATACTTAGTCAGATTTTGCCCTTGAGGATGAGGGGGTGCAGCTCTGATGAGGATGACAAGAACCTTTGCCTCCATCTCCTCAGCTGGAGACAATTAGAGTCACAGCTACAGCTTAGTTTGCTTAGGATTGATCCTGGAGGAGCTTGCCAGAGAAAGCTGGGGGGTTTTCCTCTGTAAGCTGCACACTCCCACACACTAGCCTCTTGCCCAAGCACTACCTTTATTGCTCTGTCAGGACTCCCAGGGCAGACCAAGGAGATGAGTTAGAAAGAATCATAACCTTAGCATTATCTCATGGCTAAGGGGAATGTAGAGGGCTTCACTCTCTTGACAAGTCCCTTCTGCAGGCCTCTTTCTCTTTACTGTTTTCTTCCACTTCTGTTTGTCTGTCTCATCTATAAAAGCGTGGAAATTGTATAAAGTAAGAACTATCAAGCACTGTATGTATGAAAAACAGCTGCAACACAGATTTGTATTGTAACAGGGCTTTTGAGCTTACCAGAGCTTTAAAAATAAATAATGCATAAATAAATAAATATTATTCACCAAAAAAACAATCCCCCATAATAGCCAGCTAAGCTTACAGGTGCAAATCGGAGCGCACCCAGCTGCATGGATCAGTCCATATACCAAGTACAAGTAACTGAGATAGACATAGAGCAGATGCTATGGAGCAGAGATTAGGTAGTGGACAGAGTGCTCAGGAGACTCTTAACCTGCTGGATAATGAGACTTCCCATTGGTTTTTTACAGACATTGGAACCCATGATGGGAAACCTGATACGCTCAGAGGAGAAACCCCAGTATCAGGAACAACACCAAAGCCTGCTGTGCTGAAGGCATTTACACTGCAAATGGCTCAGGAAAGTCATTGAGAACAGCCAGTGTCTGATGGGAAGCTAAACTAACAGTTGCTGGGGATGTCACAGATCCCAAACATGAAGTGGAAGAACAATTCTCTGAAAGGTTTTGATACTGGAGCTGATGGAAGACAATTTCCTAAAGCCTTTTGCATGGTTGCCTGGCCCTGGTATGGGCACAGGAGTCTTTAGGGAGCATTGAAAGCTTCCTGTGGGAGCCCAGAAGAGAGTGCTGCATTTCCTTATTGTGCCCATCTCAAGACATGATTTAGATACTTGTTCTGCTCCTTCCTGTCATGGCCAAAGACTACCAGGCTGTTATTTTCACAGAGAAGCTCTTCAAAGGATGGGTTCTTCTAAGCTCAGCACCCAGTTTTCCCAAAGCGGGAGCTGCCTCATACCTTTGTGGTCATGGAGATCACAGAGCATGAGGTGAGCAAAGGTTTCCAAATTAAGCCAACTTGACTGGTCAAGGATGACAGCAGACGTGGAACGAGACCAATGGTATGTGCACTGTTACCATCCCAGTACCTCTAAGGCACAATTTGCACAGTTCTAATCACATTTTCATGTTCAAGGGCCTGCCTGCTCACCCCATCTTTGCTCCTACAGCCTTGACTCCAGCAGTACCTTAATGAGCTGTAAGAGGAGCTCTGCTGCCAAGGGGCAAGCAGTGATGTGCAGCTACAAGGGCTGTTTCATCTCTGGGGTGGCATTTATGCACTCTGGGGAGAGTTCTGGACCAGTGGCAGTGGTCCATGTATGGCTATGCGGCTGTCAGTGAGGACAGACTGGATTTGGCAATGTTGGGCTAATGGGTGGACCTGACAAAGAGGTTTTTTCCAATGTTAATGATTCTGTGATTGAAGAGATGTTTCAGCATCCCGAGGTGGCTGCTAAGCCCCAGGGATGTTCTCTTTGCCTGAGAGTAACAGACTGAAACAGTCACACAGGTTTCTCCTTGCTGGGCAAGGGACATCCATCATTGTATGTATATCCACAGTGAACATCTTCAAAGGGGTATTGATCCAACAATCACAAAAGCCTGTGGAAAACCAAGGAGTCCAACTGCATGCCAGCCACTGAAGTCAGTCCTATGGCAGTTACTTAGGACACTGGTCCATGGGTTTGCAGTGGCTCCTATGGCCATCCTATGTATGTTCTTGTCCTGCTATACCTGCCCAAGCTAAACACAAGTGTGACCTACCCTTGCACAGAGCAGGAGACAAACAACAAACATAGCTGTTTGTTGAGAAAGGGCAAAGAGTGCGCATGGATTGCATTTGGTTATTCCAGTTTCCCAGTAGGAGTGAAGAAAACTCAGAGGATGATTCTAGTCTGTAAAGTGCATGTCAAACCCCTTGGACAGGGACGTCCCAGTCCACAGTAAAGGTGTTCAGAGGACCACACACACAGTGCAGATCACACAGTACCACACAAAGGAAGCTGCAAAGCAGTGATAGTACTGGGGGATGATAAAGCTTTGCCGTCTTAGATGATAAACACCATCGGTGGCTGCTTAATAGGTAATGTGGGATTGGCACAGTCCCAGGGCAGATGTAACACGCCTGCGAGTATGTATATGTGTGACTTCCCATAAATCCTTGTCTGACACGAGGACCTTTGTGAACTGAGTTATAAACAATTAGCTGGACATGTCTGTATTTCTTTTTGCAGTACCACTGTCACTAGGACAAAAGTTGAGGTCTCCTGTTTCTGTAGTGTCTTGGATAGCGTGTCCAGAAGGGTCAGGCGATGGTTCAGGCTGCATAACCTCTCACTGCAACCTGTCCAGACATCCTGTAATGAGTCTGGCAGTTTGCACCCAGCCAAGAAACCTAGCCCATCGAATCTGAAGAGATAACTAGAAGGTTAATGCAATATAACCCCTGGCAGCTTGTTCCTGGTGTAAAGTCAGTCTTATTTTGAGGAATTTATGATTAAAGTGAATAAAGAACAGTCATTTCTCCAAATATAAACTGAAGGTAGCCTCTGATTTATTTCTCATGATGCATTTGGTCATGTTCTGTTGTCTTTTCAAATCTGTATTTTTACTGCATTGAGATGTTTCTCAGGTTTGGGTTACATTTCTAATAAATATCCGATGCCATGTTGATTTCCTGTATCGTATTTCATTAGTCTTAGAGAAGAATGGAGCAGCACTTTTATAAAAAACAGCAGTCTTAAAAGGAATTTGTAACACAAGGCTTGTCTGCATTTAGCAAGTGATAGCTAGCTCTGTAACAGTGCTGGTATTGTTAAAAGCAGTACAACCTGCCTTTGCATGGACTTGGTTATCTCAGCATAAAGGTGCCTTATTCCTGTTTAACCATTTCCATCTGTGAAGAGGAATAACTCCAAAACCATAAATCAAGGCTTTTAGTGGCATAGTTTTAACTGGTAAAAATCACACTGCTAATAGAGACATGGTTGAAATAGGGAAAGAATCAGTGTAGAGGGAGAAATTCCTGTTGTGGAAGATAACTCTGTAGAAAAAGAGCTTTAAGATACTGTCAACAGTCCTGCATCAGTCTTATATTGGAGTATACCAGTCTGCTTTGGTCATCACAGTGAAAAAGGTATGGAGAAGTATTCAGCCTCAGGACTGGGTCACGGGGAGCAAAGGAATGGACACATTCACTCTGAGCGCTGGGATGCCAGTGTGGGCTCGGAACCAGGTCTCCCAAGTTTGGCCCAGGACACTTCTACCCAAAGATGAATCCCAATGCATTTCCCACCCCATCTCCACATGGAAAATCCTGTGAAGTCTGAAGACTGTCTCTTGCAGCAAAACCCTCAAGCAGAAGAGGAATCCTTCAGGGCTCCTAAAAAACACCACTGACATTGAAGGGACAGGACAATGTGTGATGTGAAAGATGTGAAGGGTAAAGGCAGCCCCCACAGTGTGACAATTCCCTGCAGGGTATGCTCAGCTCAAGGTCTGAGCATGTGCTACTCTCACCACTATGCATCTCTCTCATTGCACTAAATAAGGGACTGAAATCTTTGTTATTCAAATATCCTCTCCAGGATGAACCACATTATCCTCCGTATTTTCAAGGATCCCTCTCACAGACCTATCTCTTATTTCATTAACTCAGTTGCTGGAGATGAAATCCCTTCTTCCTTAATTGCTCTGCTCCAACCATCCTTATTCCTCTTTATGAAAGAAGCATACAATAATCCTAATATCCTCCTTTTTCTGTCACTGTTGCTTAACAAGAAGAGCCTTGAAATCATTGCCCCTTATTCGGACATAGCCAGCTGATCGGAAATAATTAACTCCTATCTGTGCTGACAGAGTGGTGGCTGGTGTGCAGCCAGTTCCAGGTAGTTTGTTACTCCTGCTTTATCACCTGCTGCAGGAGGGAGGCTGTAAGATTATTAAGCAAAGCTCTGCCAGTGTATTTATCACTACAAGTTTGAAGAAATGGTGCTAGTAACGATTTAATTTTATTTTATTATTTTCTGAAATAAAGGGTATTGTTTAGTCTCAGTGATGCAAATGACAAATCTTCCTCAACTCGTTCCATTTTACAAACAAGATTGTCTTTGCTGCAGCCTTTGCTACAGCAGATGATCACACAGAGACACCCAAGGGATGCAGAAATCTGGGAGCCGCTCAGCAGCAGCATCAGAGCTGGAACTGTTTGAGCTGCCCGCACAGCTCAGGTTGGGCATGAGGCAACGGGACACTTGGAGTTTAACCAAGCTTGCAATCAACTGCTGCATGAAAGAAGGTTTGTCTGATTATCCCAAAGGTCCCCTTAGCTCAACAACCAAGAGTAGCCAACAGCAGATGCCAAGAGCAGAGCAGGAGCATGAGCCAGCATATCTAATCAATATTTCTGCCTGCCTTGTGTCTTGCATCTTGGGGCTTCCTGCAATAAATGTGGCTTCCTTTATTGTCTCCAGCAGCCTTTGTGAAACCATTAAAGCCTTTATCATCTGCTGCATCCTACAACAAGGAGTGCCCAACTGCATTAGGTGCTTGCTTTGAATCTGCCACCTGCTAATTTTGCTCATTGCATCCAGTACTTGTGTTGGAAAGGACAATGAACAACTTTTCTCTGTGCTCATTCCCCCTGCCACTCAGGATTTATTATTTTCCTTCCCTCCAGCTGTGTCTGAGAAATAATGTTGCTAAATCTCAGCTGAGGTAAAAATGCATTAATCACTAACTTGATTAATTACTGAAGGATCATTTCCTCTCTATGATACATGTAAACCCCAAACTTCTTGAATCAGAAGTACACTCAAGGTGTTCAGTGTCACATTCATCATCTCCATGAGCGTCACTGTTGACAGAGGCAGATGTGGCTGCTTAGACATCCTCCTTGCAGTGCTGAGAGACCCATGGCGAAACTTCTGCCTTGCTGAGCAGGGTGTATAAGCAGTCTGGCAGCAGTAAAACATCTCAGGTTTGGGAATATGTCCCATGATGACCCTCTGTTTCCCAGTCCCACCCCTACTTCTTTATAGCATTTACACCCTTGACACCTCAGCTGTCATGCAAGACTTTGTGCACAATGAAAACTGTCCTCAGACCTGTGGAAGAACTCAGGGTTAGGTTTTCTCCCACAGGAGACAAGATTGATTTGCAAAAACACCTCAGCTTGTAGTGGACCATACACATCACAGAATCATAGAGCAGTTTGGGTTGAAGGAATCCCACTGGCAGGGACACCTTCCACTAGACCAGATTGCTCAAAGCCCCATCCAACTGGCCTTGAACACATCCAGGGATGGAGCATCCACACTTTCTCTGAGCAACCTGTTACAGTGCCTCACCATGTTTCCAAATCTTCCCACTGTTGAACACAGCCTGGACTCAGATCCACAGTCCTTTCATGTCCATTTTTCCCTTCCTTGACATGGCTGAAGAATCTCCGTATGGGAAGCTGTTGTCCATCTGTGTCTGCTACAGCCAAGGCAGAGGATTTCACTCTCCAGGGTTTTCACACTGGGACCATCCAGTGACGTGATGTTCACTCTGATAGTGGGGAGGAAGGTGATGATGGTAAAGCAGCTGTCAGCACATTTCTTGAAGCCACAGAGAAAGAGTTATGTCATACCATGGGGACAATCCATCTTCTATCTCTGCTCTGACTTCACTCAGCTTGTCCCTCCATCACCTTCCATTTTACAAATTAGCAGCTCCTCTGCCTGGTGATGACCCATGAAGTCTTTAAGGCAGGTAACAAGGACAAAGCAGGTCATACAACAGCTCAATAGCAGATCAGAAAGACACCCTTGGCTGGGAGCAGCTGGCTTGGAGTAACATCCTTTTAGGGCTCAGCTCAGAAGCCAATCTCCTCTGCCCCATGCTGAGGTTACAGAGGACCTTGGCTCTTCCTTTGTTTTTTTCTCTGTCTGCCAGGCAAACATAGACACTGAACCTCAGGGTCTGTGAAGGACCACAGCCAAGCCCTGGTGCAGACTTAGGCTTCTTGTAGAGTCAGAAGGTGCCTTTTGAAATACAAGGTCATGGAATGCTCTGCGCCTTGTAGAAGGGGACTCAGGACCTGTGTGCACCTTGATGGCACAAACGTCTCCTTCACTGTGACCTTGTGAGTGCTGAATGCAGCAGAGCAGACCCTAGGTCTCCTCTGAGCTGTGATGCCTGTGTGGTCTCCATGCACAGCAACAGGAAATGGTACTAGTCATGTTGACAAGAGGAATGGAGTAGCTGAAATGGTCTGGAAGATCTGTTGGGAAAGGAAACACTGGGCAAGGTTTCCATTCACCAAAACCAGAGAGGAGCTCCGGGCTGTCCTCTGGATATCAGTGTACACTATGAGGCATGACCAGAAAAACTGGGCTCAGCAAAGAGACAAAGTGAGTGAAGCCTTCAGAGATGGAGCATGGACATTGCTGGCTTGATTTCCAGAGAACACGAGAAAACCCTCTCAGATCAATCCCAAAGAAACAGGCCACAACACTTTTGGGACAGAACCCTTCTTTACTAGGGTAGCAGCATTTTTCCTACTAGTTTCCAAGCCCAGTGTTCCCAGGGTTGTGCCTGCTGGTGACCCATTAGGAACTGCTCAGGCAGTTTAACCCAGAGGTGGCGCCTGATCTTGCCAGACAAAATTTGGATGCAGCAAGAACTCCTCTCTCCCTGGGGCTATTTGGAGATGCTCTGCCTCTCCAGCAGGGAGGAGGGAGGAACAGAGCATTTCCAACTGCAGCCAAGAAAGCTAATGGACACATTTCTTTTCCCAAGGCAGGCAAATTATTTCTGCTCCCAGCTGACCCCTCGACCACAAAAAACACCATAAAACAGCAAGAGTGTGTAAAAAATAAACACAGGCACGCATCAGCCTTCCGGATTCCTATCCCCCGAGCCAGAGGAGCTCAGGCCGTGGACAGAAAGAATGTGGTGTTGCATCGGGAGCCATCAGAATGGGATCAGGGACAGGAACATTTTATAACTGGCCTCTGGATCTCATTGAGGTGCAGAGGGAAGGAACAATCATGTGAGTGATGACTACCCGTACTGCAAAGGGGGGGGAAATTTTGAATCTCATCTGCATGTTTTGCAAGGATTGGGATTTTGAGCATGAACTGCTTGCTCTGCACCTTTGGCTCTTGCTATCTTGTCTCCTTTGGCCCAGTTTATATCAGCCAGGAGCCCTACAAATGAGTTACAACATATGGGGCAAGATTCATGATGCAGGTTCTCAAGCACCTGTAGGGAGGCATACTATGAACTGAAGCATCCTTTTGCCTCTCTCTGTCACCTTGCAGCCTGCCAAAGCCAGAGAGATGAAGACAGAGAACAAGCAGTTTTCCACACTGAGAGAGAAGACTGAAGGGATGCCAGGGTCTGACTGTAGAAGCCTAATATAAGCTTAGACATTTCTATTCATACGATATGAAACATCCTGCACTGAGGCTGCAGACCAGCAATGTCTTTTTATCAAGACATAGGGACATAGTTGGCTTAGCTCACTGCCACGTGGCTGATTTGCCATCCTCAGCAATGAACTATTACAGCCATTCTTGCTTTACCCAAAGGTTTTGCATCATCACATTGGGAGGAGGAGGTGCCACACAGCTTGGACCTTGATGGATACAAGGAAATACAAATGTCAAAAGAACCATCTTCAGTATGGGAAGGGTCTAAATCTCCTTAGCTTAGCTTCTGGATTCCCAGAGAAATCCGCCCCAGAAATCTCACCAGGATTGAGATGGCACAGGAAGATTTGCCTCGCAGTGTCTGCCTCCAGTTAGTCTCTGCCAGCATCTACAACTTCCTGTTTCCTGAGGATACATTTTAAAATTGAGAACTGGGGATGCTCACAGAATGTAACTCCTCTCAGCACACAGCTCTGCTGGCCTCTGGTAGAATGAGCATTACGAACTGGTTGTGCCAGGATCTCAGCCAGCAGCACTGAAATGTCTCCAGCTCAATAGCCCCCACGCAGCAGTAAGTGGCATTGTGTCCTTCCCGGTCTGGTGCTAGACACCTGGGCTCCTGCCATTGCAAAGAACTGACAGGCAAAGCTG
>JAOXXN010000364.1:8001566-8012574 GCA_026770055.1 Myrmophylax atrothorax | reverse complement strand
AAAGAACTGACAGGCAAAGCTGCTGACTCTCTTCTGACTGTCTCAATGTAACTCTTACAGTTTGAGGAGTAAAATAATCCTTCAATGGCCAGATTTCATACCCTGAAAGTAACCTTTTTTCTTAAAAATAATCCCCAATGTTTTGTGAAAAATAATACTGCTTTTGACTGGTAGTCAGAGGAATGGCAGCAGCAACATGAGGGAAAACAAATAATTCTGAGAAATTCCCTGAAACATGTAACCCACATTTCTTCTCACCACTGCGCCACTAATTGCACCTCTTTGATGCATTGATTTTTTTTTAAAAGATCCAAAAGAGATAAACTAAAGCAACGAGTTCCTCTCAAAACCTAGCTCAGGTAGCAGGAATTAGGAATTAAACCCAGACACAATGCAAATAGCATGGTGGTTTATTTGCCATTCCTTCTGTAAAGCACAGCTGCCTCCAGTAGCAGCAGCCCTGAAGCAATCCATCAGCTGAGTCCCTCCTCTGGTTCCTGCCCCTCTGGGGCAGGATCCTCTGGCCAAGTGCAGCAGTAGTTGCACTATTGGGGTGTCTTTTGGTGCCAGCTTTGTCAGGCTGGCACCATGCCTATCTTGTTCTCTGCTTCCTTTATATTTCCAAGTCCTGGATAAGCCCAGGTAACAGCTCAGACCAGAATCATCACTTTGAAAATGCTGATATAAAAGAAGTTATTTACAATACAAATATGCTACTCCCATGACGGTCAGCTTGTAGCAAGCAGTTCTGCATCCATGTTAATGTTCAATATCACTTTCCCCATCTCAAACATTTAACTCCAAAACTGAGATCGATTTAGATTGGGGTTTTAAAATCAGCTATGGGTTTTTAAATCAGTTAAGGGTTTTCAAATTGGCTAGTCACAGCTCCCACGAAGCTGAATATGCTGGGTCCCTGGACACTTACATTTGTTATGTGCAGTGCCTTTATAACATATTTTGAAATATTTAAAACATTTCTTTGTTCAAAAAATGAAGTGCCAAAGGGCATGGGGCTGGCTGCAGAATACAGACCACTGTGCAGAAAATGCTAGCAGAGCAAGAAGCTAAACACAGGTTTATGAAATGTACTTGGAAGGAGCTCAGCAGCCCAAATCCCAGTGCTAACAGAGAAGTTCTGAGTCAATTGCAAATAACAGGCTCTTACTGTCCAGCCACAGTGCAATTCCACTGAGCTTTGGCAGAGGGTAATTCCGGTGTCAGATATTTTCATGAGACCCTACTTGACATTTTGGCCGGAAATTCTGTGGTATGTTTTGATATTCCGTGACACACTGTGTTAACCGCATGGATTTCCTCCATTGCTTTGATGGACAGCGCTACCCACTCAGGCAGAAAGGAGAGTGTCTGGATGAGCCCTTCCCTTTGGCTCCCCCCCACCAGCACACAAAGCATCAGGCTATTGAAATTACACTGCGAGATCCAAAATCCCCTGGGAGAAATAACCACTGTTCTGGAGCCTGCACGGCTGCATCCTCTCAGACAGATGCATATGCAGTTTTCCAAGGAAAGACATGGACTGAATATGATGCTTCTGATGCTTTTGCAGAGTGGGGGAGACAGTTTTGCACTGTTTTTGGCTCCACTTGGCTTGCCACCACCTGGCTGAAGGTACTGGTGTTGCTGCAGGCCAGCAATGCATGTACAACCCAGGAGGTCTCAGGTCACAGGTGATGCCTCTTGCTTGGTCAGTATCTCGGGCACCAGCAGTACAGCAAGGAAGACTCTCCAGTGCTGGGTCCCCACATATGAGATGTAGCAGGTAACCCAACTGCCTTTGAGCTGGATAGACATTTCTAGAGAAAGAATCCATGTGATGGGGGAGACCTCCCAGGAGAGAAGCCTGCATCCCAGATGCAGCTGCTCTTCCGGGACCTGCCATGCTTTGTCACAGGGACTCAGCACATGAATCAGGAGGATAGGGGTCTTGTTAGGGGAAGGAGGATGCTGTAGAGGAGCTTGCAGAGAAGGATGAGCACTGAGCACAAATCAGGAGGGATTCAGGTGATTGTCTGGGCCCAGGGCTCAGGTCCTGTCTCCTTGTCACCCCCCATCTACCCTGGCCACCATGTGCTACCCACCTGGGGTCCTCTTTGCATGTGTAGCTCCATGCCCACCTAGTTTGCCCTATAGCAAGACTAGAGCCAAGTGAAGCTAAGACCACGGCAAGAGTCTCAGTAAAAAACTCAGTTCCTTCCACAGCAGTTGTTATCCTACTCCCCACACTGGGTAGGGTGAAGGAACAGACCTCCTGAAAGCAGGCAGGTTGCAGCTGGCTGTCACCTTCAGAGTCAGACATGGACAAGGGAGATGGCTGTGAGAGCCTGGGGAGCACCAGAGAGGTCTTGGATTTTGACAGCATCCGGGCTGAAGCAGTTCAGACAGCTAGAGATTCATTTCTCAATGGACATGGCAGCTAATCTCTGGGATTTATCATATGGGCATAATTTCCAGTACACTGAAGGCATTCGGGAAAAGATACCTAAGACACATGCAAGGCTCTGTTATTGCGTGTAACTATGGATGAGACTTTCAATCTAAAAACATGCATATTACCTACACACTCCTGCATCCCTTTCAAAATCCTATGTACTCTCTTATAGCAGGCAGCTTCTTTGCCCTCTGGGCATGAGGCTGTTCCTCAAAAACTTCCCAAACCACTTCAACATCTTGATGGCTGGTTCAGATCCATTTGCAGCTTCCGTGGGAGCCTGAATATCTTCAGGGAGAGAGAGGGGACAGTGAAGGGAGGGAAGAAATTCCACCTTCTCCATGTCAATGTAATAAGCATTGGCAAATCAGTGAGGAGCGTGGACTACGTATCACCAGAGGCAGTGGACGGAGAGGCAAAGGGCAGAATCCCGGAGGCAAGAGAGAGAGAATCTGCTGCCAGCTATTGAGTAGGGTAGCAGAGAGCAGACATCCGCAAGGAGGCATGGAAAGACCAGACTGGGAGGCTGCCAAGGAAGAGAGAGTCACATTAAATCTTATTTGTCTTTAAACAAAGTGTTCTAATTGCTAACAAAGGGATTTCAAGCAAATTGTAGTAAAACTGAGTTATTCTGATCAATTACACAGTCAGGCAAATTACGGAAGGAGTCTGAAATATTGCTAGATACAAAAGAGAGATGGAGAAAGAGGAGGAGGAGTTGCAAAGAGAGTGGGGAAGGCAGTAATTTGAGGGAGGAAAATTACTTGATGGCTTGATAAGGAGAATTATTAAGCATAAATTTTAGATGCAGGTTGCTAAATCTGAATACAAAATCAAGGATAGAAATGGAAGTGGTGTTTTAAGGTTTGTAAAATCAGAGCAGGGCAAAGAGGAAAAAAAATGTGCAGACAAGCATTAGAGACAGATGCTGTTGGGGTGTCTGCAAATATGGTTGCTAACTGCAGCAAGCTGAAAGCAAGGCATGATCCAGTAAAGGAGAGCTTTGTGGTGAGGGCACCAGACCAATGCTGTGTGGGCATCAAGCCACGTTCCTGCCATAGACCTCCTATTTGACACACAGCTTCTTCAAAGCACTTAGCAATGATCTAGTTTTGTCTCTGGAAAAGTCAAAAAGGTCAGGACCCAAGGTAATCTGTGGGGAGACACACCAAGGCTGATTCCTTTACCTTGCCATGCCTTACCTGAAAACTGTGGCTGACACTTCTTTCACTGTCTGGTTTGTGAATTTAAGCTGGTACCATTCAATGTGTATCCTTACAGCATCCAGAGCATTAGGCAGGGATGTTGTAGAGAATACATGCTAAGCCAAACCCCTGTCTTAGAGGAAATTCCCCCATGACTCACAAATCTGTGTCTGGTAGCTCTGACTCAGGGACAATGTACCTTGGGTTGAATGAAATAGTTACCCCATATCCTGCTCAGTCCCTTGAATTTTTCAGGGTGCTCATGAAACAGCCACTGAACTGCTGCAGTTTGGCAGCCTAGCACATTTGGGCAAGTCACCTCCAATTTTATGTTTTTGTGATATATGATGTGATCAATTTGTGCTGGATAAGCCCTACTCACTGAACTGCTGCCTGCTCTGTATGGCACACATGGAGTAAGCAGAACTAAGGGAAAACATCCTCACTGTTTCGTGTCAGGTGCACAATGTCAAGTCACACCACTCAGGGCTGGCAAACAGAGACTCGCTGGCTCTTAGGCTCCAGCCTCCTGGTAGGGCTTGGGTTTAGCTCTGAAGGTGGCAGTCAAGTAGCTGCAATGAGTCTCAGAATCACAAGGATATGGTCCTTGTGTGCAGTCCCTCTATAAAGCTGTTGCAAAGTTTGTCTAGAGAGCTCTATTCCAGAAACGTGGTACTCTTCAAACCAATTACCCTACACAGTTCATAACCTTGCAACAGACGGGATTAATGGATTATTGGCATGAACGGCTGTAGAAAGATGCTTTTAAAAGAGGAAGAAGAGAAAGACCAGAGATTATTTTTAATGGTGTTTATTTGTTGGAGAACTCCAGACCCTGTAGACTTTTGTCAGGCTGGAAGTTCTGAGCCCTAAGAGGAGATAAGAGAAAGGATTAGGGTATTACTGTGGCAGTGCAGTCCATGTGTTTTGTATTATTAATGTTTGTAAAGCACTTTGAAAATGAAAAACACCATAAAAGCTCTAAGTGCTGTATTTAGCAGGAGCTGCAGAAGAGGAACTTAAGTCTGAAAGGACACTTCTCAGTTATCAGTGCGCAAGAGCTTGTGTTTTTGAGAGGATCCCACAGCTGGATGCAGTCTGAAGTGGTAGATGAGTTGTTTGAAAGCCAGCATGAGGAGGGCATAAGAACCCTGCAGGGTGCAAGGAAGGCTCCTGTGTCATGCATCAAAAAAAGAACCTACTTACCACTTCCAGTAAGAGGAAAAGCCATCAGATTTGCTAGTTCATTCCTCTGAAGCCAACACAGAAGTGTTCTTTGCAAGGCACCTGATTTAGCTAAACTTTCATTAAAAGTCCTTTGGCCAACTGACCTTCCTTGCCTTGTTTAGGAAACCACTGTAATGGAGGGAAAATCCTGACCTAGGGAGGGTAAGGAAAGCAGCGTTGGAGATCCTCTGGTAGACCCATCATTTCTGACATGCATCAGACAAGTTATGTGGTCTCAAGCTGTCAGTGAGATGCTTCCAGGGCTCAGAGCCAGGATTTTGGTTCTAGACACTTCATTTTTGATACTGTTGATTTACTAAGGCAGTGACTTCTAAAAAGAGCCAAGATGAACCTTCTCTTTTCATTGCTGCAGTCCCAGTTTCAGAGACCTCCTCCAGCTATGCTGGCTGACAAACTACAGACTAGCATTTTTTTTCCAGTGAATCCATAAATAGATCTGCAGCATCTCCACTGACAGCCCTGAGGAGCTTTCTGAGACACCTTTGTCGAAACAGAAAGACCTAAAGGCCAACTGAGGCTGCGGGAAGGTATTGATAGCATATATTCCATTTTGCCAATGACAAGCATGTTCTTGTTTCCCCACTGCTTGACACTCACTCTGACAAAACAGAGTCTTTGCACTTTTGCACAGACATTTCTCTGCACATCAATCCCTATGTCAGATTTTTTCTTCATTCTCAGACTACATTCTTTAACCCCAATGTTAGGAGCAATATTTGACAGGGGGGGAGGCTCCAGACAGGTCTGTGTAGATGTTTTCTTGGTTCAGCCTGTGTTTGCAGTCATGCATTGACCTTTACAATCTCAGCTCCTTGGGACATCAGACACACTAAGGCTTACCTGCATCAGAGGTCCCAGCATGCCAAACCATTCAGGGCACCTCCCTTTTTCCGGCTCACTTCCTATCTCCCAGCAGCTAAAAGAGACATGAAAACTTTTCCCTCTCCCTTTACTTTGCAAGCAGATAGTTCAGTCTTTATAAGGAGCAGGCTAGAGGACCCCTGCTTCCAGTTCTCGCAGCACCTGGCTATGCTGTTGCCTAAGAGGGATAAGTCATAGTGACAAATGCAGACATTTCACCTTCCACCCTTCCTTTCCCTATCTCAGATCTTGGTGCTGAGGAGCAGCCATACAGGCACTGCTGCTTCCCCAACTTGCAATGTGACAGATGTTATGTGTATTCCAAATGACACCTGCACCCCACAAGAGCTCCTATTCTGTATTTATAGTCCACTGCCACTGCTTAGATTTATGCCATTCAAATATTTGTCAGCTGTTATCCCACCTCCCATGCACATCATTTACCTGAGTTTGACGTATGTAAGCACTTTTAATCTTTCCTCATGAAGCAATTTTACCCTTCCCAGGGCCTCTGATCATATTTGTAACTCTTCCTTGAGACAGCATCAGTTCGTCATTGCTGCTCTGAAAATACAGAGGGGAGCATGGCAGCCTGAGCATGCAGAGTGTGTGGGAGGATCATTCCCCACATTCACACTCAGCTCTCTCTCGTGCTGCCCCTCTTCAGGGTACCTTAACATGTTTTCCTTCTCTAAAATTCCTCTCTTCCTTGATCGTCATTGGTTTTTGCCAAAACTGGATCACTGTTCCTGCTAAAACACCCAATCATGGATTATTTTGCAACTTGCCTGAACCAAGAGGGAGTTCATTTTCTTCATGTCTTTCTAATATCTCTGGTGTCTCTTTCTATTATTACCCAGTCTGTGCTGGCATTCACAATGCCTCCCAACTGAGGCAGGAGAATGTAATTAACAAGCTGTTTGCCTCTCCTTCCAGATCATTAATAAACATGTTAAATGAGACCACTACCTTGCTGAGTGATGCAAAAACCTGATGAGGCACGTAGTTTCCTTTTTAGTTTTCAACCCATGATGACAGTGAGACTGCTCCAGAGCAAACTCCCTTCCAAACCTGCAGCTTAACTGAAATTTGTTTCCTCTTAACTGGTTGTATGGGCACCCCTTCATATGAGCTCTCACGAATCTGGTGATGAGACACCAAAGTTGATACCTGAAGGAGGCGTAGTTTGCTGACTCACCTTAGTGTGACATGCAACCTGCATCTCATTTCCCTTACACAGAGTAACTGGGACACCCCTTTAACATGACCTCAAAGCACCACCAGTCCCTAGTAATGTTCTTGAACAACTTATGTCCCAAACTTTGTTATCATTAATCCCAGTCTGTGTTTCCTTGTCCATGAGCTAAGACACATGTCCAGCATTGAAGAGGTGCTACACCAAATAGGAGCTCAGAGCAGAAAAGTTAAAAGACAGTTCTTTGGTAAACTCAACTTCTTAGCTTCTTTAAAAAATTTTCTCTAACCTTTGCCTACACCATCAAGAGAGATAATGGTGAGACATAAATAAAAAAGCTTTGTGGAGAGCTAAGGCTCTGTTGCCCAAGGTCTATAAATATGGAGAGAGAAGCATGTACTTGGTTATTCTAGAGCTGCTTCTGCCTCCAGGCAGGGAAGAGCCTAAAAAGTCCCTTACGGTGCCCTCTAGTTCCCTGGTGACATGATGGTCTTGAAACAGTCTTTCGAGGATCAGCCAAGAAAGCTGCAATCAGTGTTACCTGCTTTTATCACAGCTGCGTGCCTTTTTCTTTGCCTCTCCTCGTGGAGGGAGGCTGCAGGGTCTGCTCTCTGGACCCAAAGGAAAAAGGCCTCCTGGTTTCTAATCGGGTTTCTTGGGGACTGTCATCATAATTTTGAGAGACAGAAATAAAATTAGCTGCAACACTGGTTTCCACTTAACATAATGCTCACTTATTGGAAGACAGTATATCTCTATGACTCACTTTGATCTTTCAGAAGGAAAAGAACTATCTGAGGATGCTCTAGAAGAGAAGACGCACCCTGGGACCACCAATTTGGAGACCTTTCCTGGTGGCCCATGAGTTTCAGGCAGCCTCAAGGGCCTAAGGTGAGGTTATCTGCCTAGGCAGTATGTCCTTGGAAGTGCCTTTACAGTGAGGGGTAAGGGACAGTTGGGAGTCACAGAAGGCAAAAGCATGGAGGTCCCAGCAGACATAGCCTGTCTCCTGCTGCTCTCTGCAAAACGCTGCGACATCCACAAGGTGGCAAATTCAGCTGAAGGATGTTTCATTAGCATTTCATTTTCCTGTCAGTCTCCAGTGAGGATGAGGATGAAGAAAAGGGTAAAAGCAAAGAGAAACAGAAGGATCCAAAAAGGCTGAAAAGCCTCAGATGATATCATCTTAAGCTGTCTAACAGAAGAGCTATAAAGTTTGTTCCTCGGATGACTTTTTCTTGTTTATTTGATTTTATTGTGCAATTGCTGTCAGCAGTGTTGTGGACATGAGGCAGGTGCCTGTCTTCTTCCCTCTGCCAACAAAGCAGGTGAGAAGTGCTCTTCCAGCATTTTATAACCTCTGTAGTCACCTTGGGAAGGGAGATGGGTTTGCTTGCTTGTTTTTCCTGAGGGATAATTAACATTGCAGGCAGCAAGTGACCTGGGAGAGGAGAGAAAATGCGCACACAGCTCAGCCTTCAGATTGTCCCCGGAGGACATTGGCTGACCTTGCCATCCAGAGGGTCTTTCCAAAGACTCTGGCTTTCCTGATGTTCGGTTTGCTGCTGGATGGTGCCCGCTGGTTGCCAGAGACGCGCCTCAGCCTTTCCCCGCCATCCTCGTTTACAGGCCAATTAGTGGGTGCCAGTTTTGTTTTGCAGCCAGCACGTTAGCCACCCCAGTGATTTAACAACTGCAATTTTCATTTACAGTTGACTTTGAACAGCCAGTTTTATACATACGCGGTGAAATAATGGTATAATTAACCTAGGAAAATCCATTAAAAGGGTGCGGATGTTCAAAACATGGAGCACACAATTAGGAAACCCCATGACTGAGATTACTGCTGAGATCTAATTCCTCCTTACACAGCTCATCACTACATGGATTTGAGATGGGAGCAATTTTCTCTGCAAGGCCTTGTCACCAAAAGTCTCACCAGTTTTCTAAATTTTGCTCTTTTAAGAAAAAAAATTAATTAAAGTCCTTTGAATTAATGGAGTTATTAGGAAATACCTCGTGTTAATAATTTTGGATAGGTTGTATTTTAATAATTTCAAAAAAGGTTTGGGCCAGTTTGGGCTTTTCCCTTCTGATTTCTTTTTAACCTTCAATCAGGTAATTTTTAAAAATGAGGAGACATTTAAAAACTTGTATATTTCTTTCTATCTTAACAAAGACCAAAAGCTTTCTTCCAGCTTCCCAACTTTATTGCTGCCATTTCCCAAGTTAGTTTTTCAAGCTAGTTGTGTCCAGAAAAACAATACAAAAGAGACTTCTTACACAAATCTGTATTCCCTCACAAAATAAAGTAATTAAAAAGACATTCTCCACTAGTTATCGTAAACACTGTTTAATCAGGCATCCACAGGCTGTTTGCTCCACCAGGCTGTTTGCACAGGATGGATAATATTCAGCGAGTCAATAGCCAGTATTTCTCTTCATGCTTATCAGGTAGTTTTGCCAGACCTCTCTTTTGGACCTTGCACATCACCTAGATTAATATTTAAGCTTGTGAACTTGGCTTTTGCATGGCACGTGAATCCAGTGGGCTGCAGTCCTGCCTCGCTGGGGAGAAGGAGATGTCATCCTTTTTTCTGAGAAGAAAAGTGGCAAAGTCTGTTTGGGTGAATATTGCTGGATCTTAGAAATGTGGACTTTGGGGCACTTGTTCAGCAGATTTAAATCTGTCCCATTGATGTAAAGGGATGCCTCTTTTTTCTCTTTGGGTTTGCTGCCAACTGAACCTTATCAGTCTGCCCCTGTGTTGGATGTGAGCTGGCTCACTTTGCCCTGGTTCCTCTGGTAGAGCCCAAGGCAGTGTCTTCTACAACCACTCTGTGCACCCCACAAGCAGCTACAACCCACTGGGGTGCCTCAGCTCCCGTGCCAGCCCCAGTCACAGCCCTGGGTGCAGCATCACCCACTGTCTGTCCCATCACATCCTGACACAGGGCTCCTGCTGCATCTCGCTCCCATTCACCTTTACAGCAGTGGCCCCCAGTAAGCTCTACAGCCACGCTGTTCCCTTCCCCTCTGTACTTATGTTAACAAATATATTCAATCAATCAGGACCAGGGGTGAGCCCAGGCTCTCCACTGTTAACCTTTCAGCCTGTGGAAAATTGGTCGTTTGTTCCTTTCCTTCCCTCCCTGTCTTATCTTGGTTTTAATCCATGCCTTGGCTTTTCCTCTCATCCTGTGGTTACCAGGTTTCCTTAATAGCCTCCTAGGAGCGACTTTATCAAAAGCCTTTTTGAAAGCTTAAATAAATTATAGGCACAACTCCACTATTCCCTGTTATCTTGTTAACACTATTGGAGGATTCCCAGCTCGTGTGGGAGAGCAGAGCCCCTGACTGCCTAAACGGGACCATGGCCAGCTCTGCAGGGAGCCTCTGGGGCTCTCCCTTGTCTCCTGCCTTGCTCAAGAGGAAATGGATTGATGATGCTGAAAGTTTCCAGTGACACTTCAGGAGAAAAAGCTACCCTTGAGAAATGAAAAGTCACCCATCAATCCCCTTCTCTTAAAAATATGTCATGCTGTTTGGTGGATTTGGGAGGATTTGTTGTGATTTCTGTTTTAATTTTGATTTGCAATCATGACTGCACATGGACGAGTATGAGTCAGTGAAGGTTTTTTCAAACAAAGAAAAGGTACTGTGCCATGCAGGTACTAAAGGAGGTTGTTTAGACCATTTTTAAAAGGTCTTTTTTAGAAATGATTTTGAAGTGAAAGAAATCCACATGAGAAGAATCCAAGTTTCTGGTGGAAAAGCCATTTCAGGAACCTGAAACACAGTGGTCTTCCCCCAGCTCCATGACATGTTCCTGCCCTTAGAGTTTTAGCTTAGCATGAGACACAGATGAATGAGACACCAATGAAGGAGACGCCCTTGCTCCTGGATGAGGACAGATGGTGAGTGATGTTCCAAGAGAGCAGGCACAGCCTGGTCCCTGGTGGGGGTGCATTTGAGTGAACTGTATGCCTTTGTATGGGCAGTGGGATGGCTGCAGGTCACTGTGACATGTAATTGGGAGGAGAACAT
>JAOXXN010000364.1:7948103-8001466 GCA_026770055.1 Myrmophylax atrothorax | reverse complement strand
GGAGGAGAACATGCCCAGCCTTAACACCTTCTCCAGGTAACCTCTTGGATGATCCATGGGAGGGAAAGCACCCTATCAACAAGATGTATCCCTGTCTTCTGCGTTTCCTGGAATTCAGTAGCTTGATTCAAAGTGCCTTTTGCAGCTCAACAAGAAGGGCAGGCACCTCCCACTAGTCCCAGTCTCCCCTTGGACATCTATCCCTGTTGTTGCAAGCAGCTGCCATCACGTCACCTTTTCAAACCTTTTGTGGAGGTCATTGATGAGGTTTTTGATAACCCCTGGGGAACCAGCTGTTCAGCCTCAGCCATCTTCTCATCTCTTTTTACCTCTTGCTAGCTTTAAGAGTCATTCCCCATCTTCTTGGGTTTTTTTCCCTTCTGCTTGTACATCAAGCTGCGCCTAATTCAGAGCAGCTCAATTACATTTTTGCTGAAATCTCCTGGCTGGTTCAAGTGAGATTGGCTCAGCAGGAAGCCATGTGACAGCTCTGGCTGTGCCAGGCAGTTCATTCTGTGCCATCTCCATGGCCATGGCAGAGCCCTGAAACTGCCCCCCGAGAGGCCAGGACAGCAGGAAAAAACAACGTGATCACCTGCAAGAGTGTCTGGGGCTATGAAGCCCAGAAAGCTTTCATGTAATGCAGCAGGACATGACCTGATCTCCATCCTCCTTCAATCCATGTTCTACACCCACTGTGCAAGCACTGTCTTGCAAAGTGAGGACAGGACGGCAAGCAGTTGCACTGCACTAAATGTAGATGGCACAGATGGGCAAGAGAAGAGCTGTGCCTAGAGAGGAGTTCTCCCATCCCCTTGATGTAGGATGGGCTCTCCATCAACCAGGTATTTTCCATGAGCAAGGCAGCACTGACAACTACACCTGATTTAGCAGTGCATGGCTGAGCACAAGGTTAATGTCTCTCTCCATCTGCATACGACTCTGCATGCCTTGACAGTTTGCTGTTAATAACAAAAAGTAAAAAGAGCTCTGCCATGTGTATGGACTTTCATATCCCAGGTAGCCTGAGTGTGAATGCCTAATGCCTGCCTGATTATTATTCACTTGGTATTCAATAGTTTGAAAAAATAAAAAGTCCTATAGTTTGAGAGCGAGATAGGACTGTTTAATTTCAGGCCATTATCTCCTGGTAATTGCTGGAGGAATTTCATTCTATGCCAGTGCAATGGAAAAAAATTAGGTTTTTTCCCCATTTATGAAAAAAAAAAAGGCCCTTCTTTTCTCCAAGGGGTTCAGGGCTTTCAGGCCATGGCTGGAAGCAAGAGCTGTGGATGCTTTATCGAATTCGCATTTCATTTCCAGCGTGCACCCAAGCTGCATGTAAATTATAATGAGAAAAGGGGAAAAAACAAAGAGATAGAGCTCAAGAGATGGGAAATGATAATGAAATCAAATGAACTCAGGGCCTTTGAAGACTAACAGAGCCACAGACAGACAGATATGTACACAGTGACAGAGACAAACAAGAGACACGCATGAGGGGACAGCCTCAGTAGAAACCTCACAGAGGGAGACAAAATTTTAGATTTGAACCCACAACATGCACAAGGACACAACATGTGAGTGATCCTGGAAGGATCTCTGCTTCAAACAGACCTCTCAAGTTGTGATTCTGGTTTATGCAACTCAGGGGAGGCTCCTGCTGCCAGTTTTCCCTGAATGTCCCAGTCCTGTCATGCTGCTTCATAAGTCCCAGGGGAGTGTGATGAAACCTAGCAGCATTTTCTCCTATGGGCAATGACCCTTTCCAATCTACAAACTCACAACTCCATCCTTCTCAGTGCAGCCAAACCATAGAGCTCAGCACCATGGAAGGAAGAGTCCATTGCATAACCTGATCTGGGGTCAGTCCTTCTGGGTGACAGGAAAGAGGAAAAGTCACCTGCTTGAAGGAAAAATGATTCAGCCCTCCAGTGTGGTCAAGACTGAGCCTGGGAGATGGAAGACAGCCAACCACTCCTGCCCAGCTAGGGAGGTGGACCTGGAGTTGGAGAACGGGAGCTGTTGGCTGTGAGATAAACCTGGAGAGAACAATTCACTTTTGCTGGATCCTGAGATTTGGGTCACAACTTGTTAGTGAGAGCCATGGCAGGAATTTCAGAGGGCTCCAGTTGTGCTGGGATAGGAAAATATTTGCCATCCTGGCTGTTACTTTTCAGCTTTGCCTACAAACCTTGTAGTGTCTGGGGTGAGCCAGCTGCAAGCAGAGGGCTGAGACAAGGTAAATGTCATTCTTCCAAGCCCAGCTGGCCAGGGGTACATTAAAGAGCAGCAAGGATCCCACCACCATGTCCCAGTAACTCCCATTCAGAGAAAGACTGGCCTTAGTTTTCTGTGAATCACATCTGCACCACAAAGGGACAGACTCTGCACCCAGGAGGGTAGAAGCTGACTGTCCTGGGTGCCACAATCCGCCAGGACCAGAAAGACACCATGAGGTCAGTTTTCTTGAGATTTAGGGAGGTTGAATTCATGGGCTACCTCCTAGGTCAGTTACTCCAGCAGTTTACTCCCCTCACTGCTGGAAACCTGTGCTTTGTTTCTAGGCACAAAGGAAAACAGGAGGAAGAAAAGAGAAAGCTGAGCCTTCAAAAATCCCACTACCTAAACCAAAATACCTTGAGATTAGCCAGGCAAATATCAACAGTAACATCTAAATCCCAGTTCTGCAAGAAAGATAATTTCCCAACTACCTGTGAAAAGCACCTGTGCTTTCTTGAGTAACTTCAAAACCACTCATGATGAATAACATACAAGTCATGAATCATAAAGGATTAATTTAGTCATGTATAATTCCTGTCATTGTGATTATGGCAATAGCTAACCATCAGTGTCATTGGACAAAGAGTGGGCAGGACTCAAAATTCCTCCAAAAAATGCTGCCCAGGGTGCAAGGTGGGTGGCAGAGCCCTTCTGGATATCTGAGCCAGACAGAAGACCTCTCCCATCTTCTCTCAGTGAAGAGAGCTGAAGTATCATACCAGCATCAGAGTGAGCTGAGATGCACATCACTGCTCAGGCTGGAGCAAGAGGTAGGCAGGGAGCAAGCAGAGGTGAATTCTCCCTCTGCCTCCTGGTGCAGGAGATCAGAATGCCAGTGGCCACTTCTCCCTGTCCGGGGTTGCTGCCTGGACGAGGACCCCAGAGGTTCCTTAACTCCTCTGCAGAAGTGGAGGACACTTCCTGGGGAAGTGACCTACTTCCTCCTGGGGACGTTGGACGTGGTGTGGGAGTCCATGGAGGTCAGGATGCCAGCTGCCAAGGACTGGAGATCAGCGCTGTTTCCTGGAGAGTGTCACCGAAATCCCAGGACAGGGTAGATTGTGCCTTTCATCAGGCCTCTTGGTGCACTGTAAATCTTGTGAGCAGCAGACTGGCACCAATGGGATCTAAATTTGCACAAGAATAATCTGAAAATCCTTCAGAACTTGCTAAATTCTCTTGGCTCTAGCAAAACCCATGCAGGAAAAGCAGGAAAGCAGGATTTAAAAAAAAAAAAAAAAAAAAAGGAAGAAGAAGCCAGAGATTGATTCTTACCTCATATCATTAAAAAATAAATTGCTGTAGCGCTATAACATAAAGTAAGAATCAATCTTATTTTTTAACACCAGAAATAACCTAATGAAATACAAGATTGATTCTGAATATGGGCTTCTTGGTGGAGCCCCTGTGGGAATTGATTACAAAATTGAATGTCTCAGAGCTGATAAGATGAATTTGGAATAAATCTTACTTTTAACTACTCCCTTTTTATGCTCATAAAAAAAAGAAAGATTGATTCCAATCAAAACTTCTTCTAAAAAGTGAGACAGTTTCGATTTGTTGAGGCAGTTTTTCAACAGAACAGCACTGAACTTCAGAGCCAATCTCACCCCTAGTTATGCGTTCCCCAGGGAGGAAAAATACGAGGCACAATATTTCTGATTTACAGCTTGAAATGAGACAGTAATGATCATAATAATCAGGACAAGAAGAAGGAGAGAGCCTCAAGTGGATGGCAGCTCCCTCGACTGATGATGCCAAGGAAGGCAGTGGTTTGGAAAGTGAAGGCGGAGGAGCAGCTCCCCCTCCACTGTGCTGCAGGGGACTGCTGAGGACACCTCTCACTCTGCAGGCTCCAGGGTCTAGTCTGGGTCTGTTTATTCTGCAAAAACACAGTCATGCTGGGAGTTCTGCCAGCTTCTCAGGACTGCACCTCCAGCCCTACCGGTATCGCCTCCTAGGGCTCTTTGGAGCCTCCTGCACTCGTTGGTAGTAAATATCTATGAGTTTCCAGCCTCAGCTCAGTTACAGCCTATTTAATCTGACCACACCACACCATGCCCTGGTAGATGCTTAAATTCTTGCTAGTCAACCTGGCTGTTCCCTGGGATGGAGGCTACCCAGTCACAACAAGCTCAGAGAGTTGAGCTCATCAAGCTTTGCTTCCAGACTGGCTGTGATAATTTCCATACCTTCATTTCTAATTACACTTCATGACTTTGCTCCTGCAGACAGCAGCCCTGGTCTTATCAAAAAAGTGAGACAAAGTGCTCTTTCAGTCTCAGGGCCCATTCTGAGCTTTCTTTAATTTCCTTCTTCCCATTGCTGCTTTGCAGGAGGCAGTTCCAGGACTCTTGTTGGTTGAGTAGTTTCTTCTCATCTCCAGTTTATATCTATTCATGGCCTATTCAGATATGTTTGTTCTAGCATCAATCTATTATTTCAGCTTCACTCACCCCCTTTTCCACCTGGACATCTCTGCAAGATGGTGGCTTGCTTCCATCCCTTCTACTGAATGCTTCTACAGCAGAGGGGTCTCATAAGGGATTTTTTTTTCCACTCTCCAGAAGAAAAGCTATTCTGATACCCAGATTGTGTCTGGTTTTCAGCTGCTGAAGAAAATTTGAGGACTATCTACCTCTTTTGCTCTTTCTTTATCTATCTCTTTCCTTATAGAATCACAGAATCATAGAACGGTCTGTATTGGAAGGGACCTTAAAGATCAGCTTGTTCAAATCTCCCTGACATGGACAGGGACACCATGCACTAGACCAGGCTGTTTGAAGCCCCATCTGGCCTGGCCTTGAACACTCTCAGGAATAGAGCATCCACAGCTTCTCTGGGCAACTTGCTTCAGTGCCGCACCACAGTAAAGAATTTCTTCCTAATATCTAATCTAAATCTCTCCTCTCTCAGTTTGAAGCCATGCCCCCTCGTCCTATCTCTACATACCCTTGTCAAAAGCCCCTCTGCAGCTCTCTAGTAGTTAGTTCCTTTAGATGCTGGAAGGTGCTAAAAGGTCTGCCCAGAGCCTTCTCTTCACCAGGTTGAACAACCCCAGCTCTCTCAGCTTGTCTCCATATGAGAGGTGCTCCATCCTCTGATCACTTTCATGGGCTTCTCTGGACTCTCTTCAACAGGTCAACGTCCTCCTCTTCTGAGGATCACAACAATGAATGCAGCATTCCAGGCGGGGTCTCACAAGAGCAAAGTAGAGGGGCAGAATCCCCTTCCTTGACCTGCTTCCCTCACTGCTTTGCATGCAGCCCAGGATGTGGTTGGATACAGTTGGTATGGTTCAATAAAGCTCCTTCCTTTCAATCCTGACATTTAAAAGAAGCATCATCCAGAGGAACTCTGATCAGAATTTTTTTCCCCCACTAAATACATTTTCAGTGCCCTGGGACTGTTCACAGAAGCAGTCTGTGTCTGTCTTTCCCACAACTGCGCAGCCAGGACTGCTTGGACACAGCCCCGTCCCTGCAGTGTATGAATCTCAGACAACTCCCTTCTGCATTTGCCTGGATCTCCCACATTCCCAGCAAAAGACTTTGGCTTCTCCCTTCTCCAGGACCCACATACCAGACCCAGCTGGGTGATAGATCTGAGATGAGATGTGTTTTCCTTCTGACATATGGGGTCCTGGAGAGACTGGTCCCAGGGTGGCATTCCAGCTGGGGAGGTACCATGTAGCAGGCCAGACATTCGAAGGAGCCTGTGAGCAGACACAGTCCCAGATGTGCAGAGCATAGGGACTCCTTCCCCATCATGCATTGGGCACGCCAGATATGCTCCTGACGTCCCTGAGTGCTGTGACGCATGGGGAAGGCAAGGGAGCTGCATGCGCCTGCTGGATGCTCATCCCACGCTCAGGAGAGCCTTTGGTATGCCACCATGGTTCATGCTGACCTTTGGCAGAGGTAGGAAGAGATATTCATCCTCCTTTTCTCCTCCTTTTCTCCTCCTTGGACACCTGGCTGTGATTTCAAAAGCACTGCAGGTTGAATTTGCCAATAAGGACCTTCCTGGTTCCTACAGACAGGAAAGCAGCTTGTTGGTCTACATGGAGAACAGTTCCATCTCCTTATCCCACCAAAATCTGGTCTGCATTAAAAATAACAAAAACTCTTTCAAATCCACTGTGTTTAAATAACGTTAAAGATCTGACTGAAAGCATCGAAAGCAAATTCCGAGCCCTAATGAAGAAGGATTGTCTGGGATGGTAATAATAATAAACTCAGTGCACATATGCATGTATATACAGAAAAAGAATTTCATCTGAGGAGCTGAGAGCCTTGTAATTAGTCTGATCTCATGGCTGCACCGGGAAGCATACCAGGTAAGTGCTCTTGACCCTATGTTTTCAGCTTGGTGAAGACAGGCATAGAGAAAAGGGGTGGCCCAGAGCAGAAGGCGAAAAGCAGGTTGCCTCCCACTCTGTCTTTGTCCCATCTGCAGCCTTGGGGTGACTTCTGGGCAAGGGGTACACTTTTAAGCCCCTGCATTGCAGTAGGGTCAAGAAGACCTGTGGCAGTAAGTCTCTTCCATGTGCTGGTCCAGCAGAGATGTGATGGCCAGGCTTGAGAGGCTGTTTTGCAGTCATGAGACAGAGGTGAGGTACCTAATAGGGGTTAAAGGCCTTGGGGGTCAATCAGAAATGAGACAAGTATGGGAAATACCAGGTCCATTAACCTAACAAGAAGGCAGATGAGACAGTGGATACAGAAGAATGTATAGAGGGGTAACTCCACACATGTCACCAGGGCTGAGCACCCCAACTTCCAGCCCTTGCAGCAAGGAGCAGTCCTTGTCCCACAGGGCATCTGTGACATTATCCTTCCATGCTGTGGGTTTGTTCAGCAGCTTTTTCACTGACTCAGGTGATAATGCTCCCAACCCTCCCCAGGGGACTCCCTTCAGCAGTTTCTGTCACACTCCTCCACTTCATTATGCTTAACAGATCCTCCTCTTCCTTCCTGTTCATGTCCTTCAGATACCTATGCGCTGATGAGAGGGGAAGGAAGGAACAAAAAAACATCTTCTACTTCTTACCTGTACATGTAGTTGCACAGTGAGAGCTGGAAGAGTGATGCTGATGAACCACAGGTCAGAGGAGCTTGGAAAGCTTAGCAGATGCCCAGTCACTGTGATGAAGAGTAAGGGATGGGTTCTGAATTGGCCAGGAATACTGGATGGTAGGGGGATGTCTTCCTCTGGGGAGCTTCTGTGCAGAAAAGTTCTAAAGGTCAATGATGATAAGCCAGAGCCCAGTTTGTACAATACTGCATCTGGAAGTCTTCACAGCAGAGCCCTTTCTGGACCTTCTGGCAGATACCTGGCCAGCTCAGAGCCATATCTGTCAGTAGTTCCTCACTTCTCTGAGCTGAATTCACTTCATAATCATGTGAGGACACTGTCTCCCACAGCATTCTCCTGGAGAAAATGGCATCCCACAACTTAAACAGGAGCATTCTTTGCTGGGTAAAAAACTGGTCAGGCCAAGAGGGTGGTGAACTGAGTTACATTCCTCTGGAGCCAGTCCCAGTGGTGTTTGATTTTTGTCATGGGTGGAAGTGGAAGGCTGAGATACAATTTATTAAAGAAGCCTTGCTGTTGAGTCATGAAATGCAGAAAGGACTCCCTTTGCTGCCTAAAGTCCTTCTCAGAGAGAAGTCCAGGCACAGCTGAATCCAGTCTTAGCCTTGGATTAGGTCATTATCAATTATCTGGATAAGGGGATTGAAGACACCTTCAGTAATTTCACTCCAACCTGGGCAGGAGTGTTCCTGTGCTAAAGAGCAAAAAGGCTCTACAGAGGGATCTGGAAAAGTTGGATTGGTGGGCTGAGTCCAATTGTGTGAGGTTCAACAACTGTCAGGTCCCGGCCTTGGGTCACAACAAACCTTGCAGTGCTCCAGGCTGGGGACAGTGTCTGCAAAGCTGCATGGGGCAGAAAAGGACCTGAGGGTGCTGGCTGACAGTGGCTGAACATGAGCCAGTCAAAGGGCATCCTGGCCTATATCTGCAATAGTGTGGTCAGCAGGAGTAGGGAAGTGAGTCTTCCCCTGTACTGGGCACCTTGAATCCTGGGATTTCTTCTGGGCCCTTCATGAAAGAAAGACTGTAGTGTGTCCAGAGAAGGGCAATGGAGCTGCAGAAGGGGCTGCAGCACAAGTCTAAAGTGGAGCAGCTGAGGGAGCTGGGGATGTTTAGTCTGGAAGAACTGAGGCTCAGAGGGGACCTTATTGTTCACTACAACCACCGGAAAGGAGAGTTTAGGCAGATAGGGGTGGGTCTCTGAGGTAATAAGAGAAAAAACAAGGGGAGAGTTGCACCAGAGGAGGTTTAGATTGGCTATTATAAAAAATTTCTTCACTGAAAGGGTTGTCAAGCATTGTAATAGGCTGCCTAGGACAGTGGTGGAGCCACCATCCCTGAAGGTATTTAAAAGACATGCAGATGTGGCACCTGGGGATGTGGATTACTGGTGGACTTGTCACTGCTAGGTATATGGTTAAACTTGAGGTATTAGAGTTGTTTTCCAGCCTAAACCATTCTATGATTCTATGATCTCCCAAGTGCAAATCTGGACAAACAACTAAGAAATCAGAGAGATATGTACTTACAGTCACCTCAGTCTGCTCCCAAGGCCCCCATGGCCCCCTTAATCACCTGGGCTTGCTTGTGCTGTGCAATTTGCATGGTAATTATATTTAACAAGAACAGCAATAAGGGAAATAGAAAGTGTAATGTTGTTATCAAGGCATAATTATTCCTGAATAATTCTGTGATTACAGTTTGCTGTGTTTGGAACTAATTGTCACCAGTGTTGTATATTCTCTCTCACTCCTGCAGCGTCAACCCCAAGGTACCTCAAGCCTTTGGCTCCTGGACCTCTCCAGCCACCAAGATTGTTTAGAATCCCAGGCATGATGTTTTGTGCTGCCTAGACTTGCACCTAGCTAAGCAAGTCTGTGGAAATGAGAATGCTGAGCACATCCTTCCAGCACCTTTGCTTCTTCGTGGAGTCTCTGCCTAATATACTGACAGCTCAGGGCAGGACAGTGTGTCTGACATTCTTGTGCAGAGCAACAGGGCACCCCTGCAGGAGGGATGCAGACAGGCTCTGAGGCATCCCAGCCTGACTGTGGGAGGATGGGAACATAGCATCTGCCTGAGAACCCCAGTAGCCGAAATTTCAGTTCAACACCCTAGAGAAGTGCACTAAGCTTTCTATTGTGCAAGGTCTAGGTGGCTAAAATGTGAGGAGCCTGCATAGTTCTCCTTCTCAAAGCTTGGATTGTACGCTGAGATTTCACTCACTGGACCAAGGTCTGCACCACCCAGCCTGGTTATTATCCCTGCTGGTGTATTTCCCCCCCAGTGAGCTCCAGTGAGGTGCTGGGAGGAAGGGCAGAGCTGTGGCACAGAGCAAGACCTCTGCCCTTCCCTTCTACTATAAGGAAAAGACAGGGACCCAGCTGGATAAAAGCCAGTTTACTCCTCCTCCATAACCCAACACATAGACTTCATGCACGGTGGGGAGCTGTGCTCTCAATTTTCCCAACCAGACCCTGGGAAATCAGAAAAAATGCTGTCCTTGTCCCCCTCTGAGCTCAGGGAGATAAGGCATAAGGGTAGCCAAAGGCTGATGCTGAAGTACTTTCCAGGCTACAGCCTCTTGGCTGCCAGTTCTCCCCTGGCGATATGAGTGTGCCAGGTCTCAGCCAAGGAGCTCTTGCAGGGTGGGTATCTGCACATGCATGCCCAGTACCTTCTTGCTCTAGGTCACACATGTCACAAAGAGGGAGACAAGGTGCTTGTGCTGGTTTAAAGGTAATCCAGCAGGAGAAACGAACCCAGCACGAGATTTTAAGTCAGAGTTACAATTTGAAAAAAATATTACAATAAATGCAATGGCACAAAGAGAAATTAGTTTTAACCCACAAAACCCAGAAGTATAACCCAGCACCCTGGGACACAAACAGAATGGTGTTTGTTGCCCCTGTACTGAGACCCACGTGGTCCCACCGAGTCCAAAATAAAGAGAGGTGGAAAACCTGTTGGTGCAGATGATGGTCGTAGTCTGGTCGAGAGTGGTGGTTGCAGTCTGGTCGAGAGTGGTGGTCTCCTCCTGTCAAGGTTCTGGTGCTCCTCTGGATCCACTGAGTGGTACCCCCAGTCCCAAAAACCCCAAGATTATATATGCTCAGGTTCAGGTGGGAGCACTTCGTACCTCCCCCAGGGCAGGGAGTTCTACAATGGGTGATCTAACTCTGTGAGTCGTGGGGTATTTTTGGAATCATTGATGGCCCATTAGCAGACACGCCCCCTCAGGCTGGGTGTGAAGGTGCTAATGACTTCCTGGAGGGGAGTTATCACAGCTCTTATCTCACAGGCTTCTCTAACACTCAGCTTTCAGCCTGAGGGGTTGGGTGTGCCCTCGGCAGCTGCTGCAAATGGTCCATTATTAACAATTCACGAAAAATTACATAGAGGGGTTTAGAATGCACAGCTTTGGTCATACCTATGCGTTGATAAACTGGTCCCAGCTTGCTGAACTAGGACAGTGCTACACAACTGCAGCTGGATCCTCATAAGCTGAGGAAGAGCTCTGCTGTCCTTCTTGAAGACTCACAGAATAATGTCTGCTTGTTCCCTGGTGGGTTTCTGGACACACAGAGAGAAGAGGACAGCCAGTTTTAGTCCCACTTAGGACATCAAATCCTGTTGTCTTTCTGTACTAGCTCCCTGATGACAGTCCCCAGAAGGATGAGAAAGGCCCCAGGAGCCAGGATTTAAATTCTGTGAATATGCAGAGACCTCATGTTCAGGTATCTGAATCCAGCTCATCCTCTCAGCTCTGAACACCTGTACCTGCATCAAGGAACCCTCAGAAATCCCTCAATCCCCTGAAAGGCAAAAAAGGAAAAGAAAAACACAGTTGCTCTGTGATGTATAGCTGCTTTGCTGTCCAAAATGTCTCTGAAAACGTCAGGCAAGGAATTCACTGAAGGCAAAATGCTTTGTAAATCATAGAGCACACCAGTGTTTAAGGGTCTGGTGGGAGCTGAATCGGATCATTCAAGAGGATGGTAACAAAGGAACATGTGGGATAGGGAGTGCTTCCTGGAAAGTACAGGAGCCAGAGAAAAGTTTTTAGGGAGAAGACGGGGGAGGACATGATCTCAGGAGAGGTTGTGATTGACTGAAAAGACTGACGCTGGTGAAACCTCAGGCTGGGAATGGCATGCAGGAAACATACAGTTCAGATTGCTTTGACTTCTCTCTCACCTACACAAAATGCAGCTCACAAATGCAGCTGAGTGCTTGTCTGCAGCCCACTGATGGGCATTCCAGAGCAGATCCGAAAAAGATAGGCTCTGGTGGGAATAGATCCCATCACAGACCTGAGTCCACACCTGTGCAGGAACACACAGCAGGCTACACTCTGCCTGCACTGGGACCCTTCGGACCCCACACAGGAGACCCTCCACAAGAGAAGCTCCTACAAGGTCTGGTGTATTAGTAAAGGTCTGGTTGCAGCCTGAACAGATAAGATATAGGAGGCATCACAGTGCTGGAGCCCAGGAGCAACAGGTACTCCCACCTGGTCACCCTAAGTATGGCTCTCATATGCAGCAGTGCATGCAGAAAGACTCTGTGTGCGGTGGATGTCAGCTGAGCCTCAACTCTGCAATGTTTCAACACTATAGGGGCACCATTGGGCTGCTTCAGTAGAGGGGATGCAGCCTTAAAAGGAGTGGAGGGCCAGGCTGGGTAGGACCAAGCACCCATTTCCCCAGTGTCCCAGAAGGATCAAAGTAAGAGTGTCATAATAAATTCTCCCAGCACTCTCCTGGCCCCACTTAGCAAGGAGTCACACTGAACCACAAGTTGTTTCTGCATATTTCGTTACAGACTCTGAAGAGCAGTTTCAATGGGAATTTCTTTAGTCTCTCCTTAAACCCATGCAAACTTTTAGGTTGCAAAACATCACGCAACAACCAATTCCATACCTGTCACACCCGCAGGGGAACCACCTCCTTTGCCTTGCTTTTAATACCTGCTAGCAACCTGTTCTGTCCTCTCCTTCTCCCATGACCTCTTGCCACCTTACTGTGCTTTCTACTACGCATCTTTGGTTACCTCTTTCCTAGACTGTAAGCGAGCCAAGCTGATCATGCATTTGTCAGAAGAGGGACTGTTGCAGACTTTTCATCAACCTTCATGAGTCTTTTGCTGTCCTGTGGCATCCTGCAGCATTCCTCTGAGATGAAGGATCAGTGCTGTGTGAAATATTGAAAAGATGAACAAACAACAGGTTTTCATATTGACTGGTCCTGAGTTTGGAGCAGAGCTCAGCTAAAGATCAGGATACAGCCAGAGTGGTCAGCAGGGAAAGGAGCTGAGATAGCTTCCAGACAGCCTTTCCACTGAAAACAAGGCTTATTGACATGATGGGTATCCCTGGGGATAGAAAGCATTGTTGAGGAGGGTAGTAGAAAGCCAGAAAAGTATCCTGGCATTGCAATACCTCTGTAACCTCTTCCCTCCCCTCCACCTCAGTGCAGAAGACTGTGTGTCACCACTATCTGTTTGGGATGCTGGGTCAACCCATCTGCTCCAACTCTGTCTTCTCTTAGTCATTTGAGTTGGACTGGGGAGATTTGAGAATGGTTCAGACATGGAGGCAAGACTTCTCCATCAATGCCCTGCTAACTCCCTTAGTAAAGTAGAGCTGCTTTGTTAATAATATCCGTGGATTAGCATGGGTTTATGAGCTCCACACGGAAGCATTTGGAATCATAAATTGCATTTTCACCACTTAGCCCAGGAGAATCTCTGGGGCTTGGTAGACAGATATAAAAGGAAACCTTTAGAGAGAACAAGGAGGATAACAAAGAGATTATCAGAACCAAGCCTGAAAATTAATAGACCAAATCAAAATTAATTAATGGACTAAATCCAATTAATAGACTAAATCAAATCCTCTTTGAAAATGTGGTCACCTCAATCACTGATTATCTTTTCACACTCCCAAGAAGACAGACAGTTCAGCTTCTTCAGCAAACTGGGTTAAGAAAGGCCAGGCTGGAGTGGCAAGGGGGAAAGTTTTGGTTTTAAGCATCAGAGTTATTCCTGCAAGGGAAAAGGCAGGCAGGGAACCCAGGGTGGGCCTGGCACAGGTATGGGGAATAATTCTGAAGCAATTAAAAAGTTGGTATCTTCTCTCTTTAGCGAAAACTGTGATCCTAAAAACACGCTGAGTATTAAGAGCAGTTGTTGTCCTGCTGTTTGGCTTGTATCTGGATTAGATTTGTGTTCAGGATGGAATATGAGTCTGGCTAAGTATTACTTTCCACAAATATTTGGCTTTTTAAAAAGCCTAAATGTGGAGTTTATCACATTCAGACCCAAATAAACTGCAGTGGATGTGAAGAGCAACAAAAAGTAACATGAGAACCAAACAAAGAGACACCAAGAGTGGCACTGCTGACCGGAGAGGGGGCAACACAAGGTGTGATTGGGGCATGGGAGACTGGGAGGAAGGGAAGGGACAGAGATGGTAGCAGCCCTCTCATCATCCTGGTGGTGTTACCAGCTCACCTCAGGTCTCCACTTTCTCCACATCAGTCCTGCCATGCTACACAGCAAGACCTGGGGAGACTCTGGCTCCTCCTGGACATGCATTTTTGGAGATGGAGCAGGAGGGAAATCCCACCCTGGTAAAAACCAGTGTTATCTTACCAGCAATGCAGAAAGTCCATAATCACCAGCTCAGATAGAGACAGCTAGGCTGGAAACTTCTGAATTTGGACATGCCAATCCCATACTCTAACTGTCAGAAGAAAAGTGATCCAAACTGGTTTTGTAAGTGAAAATGCTGATGAAGGAAGACTTTGAGATGGCATTTAGTCACAGGAGGGTTTGCAGAGGGAGTACTAGCCTGTCCTAGTTTGACTAGGGTAGAGTTAATTTTTTCCTTAGTAGCTATGCAGTGATGTGATTTGGATTTATTATGAGAACAATGTTGACAACAAACTGATGGTTTAGCTGTTCCTCAGTAGGGCTTACCCTAAATTAAGGACTTTTCAGTGCCAACAAGCAGATGCACAAGAAACTGGGAGGAAGCATGGCCAAGACAGCTGACCCAAATTGGCCGAAGCGATATTCCATACCATGGATTACCATGGCCAGTACATAAACTGGGAAGAGTTGGCTGGGAGCTGGCCGTTGCTGCTGGGGAACAGGCTGTGCATTGGTCAGCGAATGGTGGGAAATTGTGTTGTGCATCACCTGTTTTTCTCATGTTTTATTCCTCTCTCCCCCTCTCCTTTTCATCATCATCATTATTATTCTTATTATTATTGGGTTTTGCTGTATTTCCTTTAGCAACCTGTTGTTATCTCAGCCTGTGTGTTTCACCTTTTTCTGATTCTACTTGCCACACACTGTGGGTGAGTGCATGGAATGAGTGAGCAGCAGTGTAGCACTTAGTGGACAACTGGGACTAAATCATGAAACAGCAAAAACACCTCTTCTCTGAAAGAAGGAATTGTCCCCTCTGAAAGGATTGTTTAGCAACTGCAAATCTGATTGTGATTTTTGAGAGTTTGCAGACTTTTCCAGCTGCCTGATGGAAAGAGGGTTACCCTCTTTTCCGTGGCCAAAGGGTCCTTATAGAATGCAAGGATCTCAAAATGTCCCTTAAAACATGCAGGAGAACTCTTCTTCCCAAGTAACAGCTCTCCCTGTGTCCCCCACCCCATGTCATCCCACACATGGTAACAAAATTACCACAGTCAGTGTGGTGTGAAGCTATGGCTGCAGCCCATCCATGAAGCTGTCCTTGAGTATCCAGGTTGGTGTGTCTGCATCCCTCTTCTTGATCTATCTGTTGCAGCAGACCCTCAAGTCAACCAGACCAAGGGCAAATGATGGTATCTACAGGACTGCCTAAAGTGAAGTTTTTAGATGGAGAGTTTACTGGCCTAAGAATGCAGTTTTGAGACAACTGAAACTATTAATGAATTTGTGCCACAGACGGCAGACAGTTTAATTGGGTGGGAGGGAAAAGCAAAAAAGAAATCAACAAAAAACCCCACAACAAAAATGAAAGTCACATTTGAAGGCTTAAGTTTCTGTTCACATGACACTTTGAAGCACATTTGCCTAATTGTATTTATTGCCTTTCTCAAACAACAAACAGAAAAAAAAAAGCCCACAATAAGGAAACAGAAAGTAGTATTTCTTTTAATATAAAATGAATTAATGAGCAATTAATCATAAAAAGCTGGCCTATCTCCCTTTGGCTGTGCTCAGAGGAAGATAGTCACCCACTATCTCCGATTCACTCGTGACTTGCCAGGAGTGCATATGAAAGGAGGCTGGAAATAAACACGATTTTAATTCCCCATCCTCACTTGTGTCATCAGCACCCCAGGTTGTCTTTGCTTTCACAAAACAGCCCCTGGAAAACAAGGGCATGGTGGACGGGCTGGTGCTGAGATGTGATCTCTGGACAGGCTGTGCACAGTGGAGGGCAGAGAACCCTCTCATGGAGATGATGCTCAGATTGGCTTTGCTCTGCTTTCCCCAAACTGCACGTGTGCTCCTAACCAACTGAATTCCCACCAGGAACCAGTGTTCATGGAGATGTCATTGGCCCAGTTGGCTCACAGTAGTCCAACACAGTTGCATATTTGATGCACACCACTAAAGTCATTCCCAGCATCCAGTTCTCCTTGGCTCCTCTCTCTTCCCCCAGGATGGATTCCTGCTGTGCTGCAGGTCAGTCCCAAGCCTGGATTTCCTACAGGAATTCACTCCATCTCCTGTCCGACTCCCTGCTAGGGACCCCTGTTCCCCTCCTCCAT
This sequence comes from Myrmophylax atrothorax, assembly GCA_026770055.1. Classification (NCBI taxonomy): domain Eukaryota; kingdom Metazoa; phylum Chordata; class Aves; order Passeriformes; family Thamnophilidae; genus Myrmophylax; species Myrmophylax atrothorax. The sequence goes on along the minus strand of JAOXXN010000364.1, from coordinate 7,985,303 downwards.
TGGACCAGCCCATCTGCCCCAGTGGCTATTGGCGGGAGGAAATTCAGAGATTGCTCCTCAGGAGAGTCCAGTGTTTCAAAACAGTCCTCATTCCAAAATGGAACAAAACAAAGACAGAGTTTTCCCTGTGAACTGGAATTTAATGATTTTGAGTCACTCAACTCAGCACAGTTGGATAAAATCAAAATGTTTTGTCCTGATTTTAATTACCCATTACTATTAAATTATTTTATATACATTACAGTGTGTTATGCACAAGCATTTTGATGTTTTGACCACTTCCTCCCTTCTTGTTTCTGTGAGAATGAAGTTTCCTCACAATCCACGCATTTTCATAAGCTGTTTTGCTTTCAACAGTTTGGCATTTTCAACAGAGAGAACAAAATAAATCTGTCTGAAAACCAGCTGCATTTGCAAATGCTGCAGGAGGAGCTTTATTCATTCAAAACCCAATTTCCATCAGATTCCTTTTCTTGGTTTTAGCTGTTACGAGGTCAAAAATCCAGCCATTCTTTGAAGCAGTACCATGGGGCTCCATATTAATTGCTTCCCTGTGCCTTCAGATCAATTATAAAACTCTGTAAAGGAATTGCACTGCTCTTCCAAGCCTCCTGTTCTGGAGACTTGCCCACAGCTCGAGACCAGAGGTGTTTTTCCTTCCCAGGTAAAGCTGAAACTGCCAGTAGTCAGAGCATTCTTCCTGGTTTCCATGAGTTTGTGAGCCCAAGATGCTCTCCTGAGTGTACATTTTGATTAGCAGGGCAGGTTTTGCTCTGAGCCCTCACCCAGCTGACAAAATACATGACAACACACAGTGCCCAGCTAAGCATCTGCTCCGCATGCTGATTTAAAGGAGGTGACATCGCAGGCCTTAGATTAAAAAAAACAAAAAAAAACAACCAAAACCAAACCCCCCATTCCTTAGGATTTATCCCTGCAGTTATATTCCTTACAGCAGCATTATCTTCCTTAGGGGAAGATGCTCTTTTTTCTTTCCTCCATTCACGTGGTACTGACCGCAGAGTTTGAGAACTCTTGCAACTTCACAAGATGTTTTTCATCTCAGTATTATTTTTAGGAGCAGAGGGGATAAAATATGCCTTTTTGACAAGCAAGGAAAAAAGAGACTATTTCCCTGGGAAAATTTTGTTTTGTTTAAAAATTTCCATCAGAGGAGAGCTAAATGTAAAAATGCATAATTTTTTTTAATGGAACAAATGGATATTTTTACTAAAGAATGTTCTTTGTTAAGTCTGTCTCCAATCTCCTTTATTTTTTTTTTATTTTGGAGAGAAAAAAAGAGTAAAATAAATGCATCCATTATTTGGGAAAAGAGGGAAATGCCTACAAGAGAACCCAGGCATGTTTTGGCCAGCTGAGTTGTAAAAATCTCCTTTTAGGCAATAAAGTCAGCAGGACTGTTGTGGGGGCAGACAGCAGAGGCAGTGGAAGAAGGTGGCTGGGTGTCCAGGGGGCTTTCCAGTCTGCGTGGGAGGTGGGCTGTAGCCAAGCTGGTCCCTGTGCCAGCAATGCTTAATGTATTGTTATGGCCCTGTTTGTTGTATTACTAATTTAGCACTTCATTCCCTTTGAGCACGGTACAAATTACTGTGGTTATTTATGCATCTCTTCACATGTTGTAAGAGCTTTATGGGTGGTAATTAATCCACATAAACACTCACTGAAGCTCATACATATCAGCATAGTTCTGCCTAGGGAAACCGAGGCACAGGATGGGTGAGGTGGCATTCCAAGACCACGGCACCAGCACTCACTTCCACCACAAACATCCCCAAATGGTATCCCAGGCTGCTTTGTTGCCAGGTTTTGAAGGTTATATGATGCACTCATGAATGGTTGATGGACTTTTGGATGCTGGGATGGGGTTGGGGCTGGCAGGGACCATGCCAAGGTGGAACTCCAATTTCCACAGCCACCACAGGGAAAGGATTAAGCTTCCAGATGGGAGGAATAGGCAGCGGGAGCTGGCAAAACCTTCAGAAGCAAAGATCCTCTTTCTATGCAAATGTCCCTTAGAAATAAAACTCAGCGGGAAAGAGCAAAAGGCGGGAGGTGACGTCAGTGGCTTCGACTCAGTTTTTTTATTCCCCAAATTTCCCGGGAGGCGAGAGCGGTTGGCTTAGGCAGATGTTTGCTGATCAGATATGCTGATGATCGTGCCCAGGGGGAGCGAAACTTGAAGCGATACAGTTTAACCCAAATGAAATAATAACACTTTTCAATTTCTTCCCCAGCTTTGGTTTCTAAAACAGCTAAAGGAATGCAGGAGATAATGATTAGAAACATCAAGAGGGGGAGCAAAGGCTTTGGAGGCTTGTTCTGAAGAAAGCAGGGTTAGGCAGAGAATTTTTCAAGCCATTAAAAATTAATTGCCAGGAAACTCTCTGGTGGGGTTAATGACTAACAAGCCTTTGAGATCCTCCAAACAAGGCAAGCGTTTCTTAGACACTGAGGACCTGGTGGGTGCAGGGAGGAAGCCACTCTTCTGCTTTCTGCCAGAAAGCTTCCAAAAAGGGGGCAAGATAAAAAGGACGCTGCTCGCGCCACTGCTTGCACCACATTCCTCAGAACAAAAGTCTCCCTGAAGCTGATTTCCCTGCAGTGGTGGCTAGGAGAGGATATTCAGCAGTGGATCAAGGGACCTGTGAATCTGGGTGACACAGGGAAGGATGCTGCAGAACCGTCTGAAAGGGGATACTGTGATTTGAGGCACAGCCCAAGAAGTGAGCTGCAATGATTTTTCTGGCTGTTTGGAGAGGAGACCGAGGATGATACAAGCCCTGCTACATGTTACTCAGGTACAGACCCTGGACATGGAGCAGTCCTCAAATCTCCACGGTGGCAGTGGGAGAGATGAGACACCCCAGCACAGAGGTCTCAGAGGATTCCATCCTGATGCACAACCATGTGAAGCCAAGATCCCTGCTCACAGGGCAGGTCTGAGTCTCATGCTGATTGTGCTTGTGAACAGGTTTGCAGGTTCCGTAAAGGACCAGAAAGACAGGTGATTTTCACCTCTGGCACCAAAGCAAGTGAAAGCTTAGGATGCTTTGTGGAGATCCTTCAGATGCCCAGACTGCATGCACACATCTGTGCACACACACCTCTGCATTCAAATATGACTGTGCATGTGTATGCAGAGGGCTCTGTGGGCACACAGGAGTACCCACAAATCCATTGCCAGGCATGTCTGTGCCATCTGTTGGTCCTGATTCTGCCCAGAAAGCCAGCAGGATGGGCAGCAGGCAGCAAGAGGGGCAGGTGGAGTGGGGGGAGGCTACAGGGCCAGCAGGGAGGGGTGACACTTAAGCTAGTGGCAGGGGAAACGTGAGCCAGGGTTGGTCTGGAAATTATGCAGCTCCTGCCAAATTTACAGCCCTCCTGGGGAGGGCTGTGAGAGCAGGGAAGGAAAGCCAGCGGCAGACCCAGGGGATATCACCAGGGCCTGGCTTTTTGAAGACATGTGCTCCTGTGTTACAAGTGTCAAGAGGGCACCACATGAGCCTCTTTAATGAGCCAGGGAGCGGGGGCCAGGGGGCCGTCCCACCTCTCGGGGAAGCACTGGAGGGAAATGCAGAGCCAGGGCTGCCGAGGTGAAGGTGCATAACAAGGGGCTCAAGACACAGCAGGAGAGGTGGCAGGAGGGCAGCTGAGTCCTGCATACCTCCCAGCTGCCCAGTACCAATGAAAACAGCCATCACACAGCCCTGCTTTTCTTGAAAAAGTTCTAGTGGAAGGCATGTAGGCATAGTGGAACTAGATGGTCTTTAAGGACCCTTCCAATCTAAACCATACTGTGATTCTATGGAAAACTGAAGCTAAATAGCCCATGGCCAGAGCTGAGGCTGTGGGAGGCAGGTGTAAAGCTCATGGGCTTGCTGCAGGAGGTATGACAAGCCATGGGGCATGCTGGCATCCTAGCCAGTGTCCTGAAGGGCAGTCCTCCCTGCCTTGGGCTGCTGCCCTGCCAGGAGGCTGAGGGGCTGTATCTTGGGACCTCATATCTACAGCAACTAGTTTCATGACTTGGCTGCAAGATAGAGCAGGAGGAAGAGCAAGACCAAGAAAGAAGCCGTGAACTCGTCATTCAAACCCAATTACCTGCCGTAATAGTGGAGGGGAGGTGGGAAAATGATCTACCAGGGAAATTGCTTTGGGTAAAAATGATCTGTTTCTTGCTCCTAGCTTGCAGCCACGAAAGTCTTCCTTTTAACCCCTCCCAGGCTCCATTTTCCCTGAGATACTTCAGCACCCATGGCTCGGTTGTTGCAGTAACTACCAGGAGGTAACAATGTAAAAAGCATGCCTCCATGAGAAGGTTCTTAACCCTCTCCTGGCTGACTCTTCATGCCTGAGTGATTTCTACTTCTTGCTAGCAGACTGCCCTGAGATTGGAGGCTGAGTTCGTTCTTTAAGTTCACTGAATGCACAGCTGGCAGGACCGGTGCCCCAGGAGTGGGAGAACATCCCACAATCACTTTCTTCCTGCCCCTGGCCACAAGCCCCACAAAGAGACAGCAAGTTGGGAAACTGCATCACTCTCCATCCTCTCGGAGTGGCAGGCAGGCAAACTCCATCTGCTCTGAACCGTGTCGTGCAACGCTCCCTTCTGCTGCAAGGAAACTCATTAAGCGTCAGCAGCGTGGGGCTAACGATGTGTAGATGAACACTTCCATCTCTGTCCGCCAGAAGGCTGCGAGCCTGGGAAGTCAGGACGGTGGCACACTGCCTTCCCTGACGAGAGTGTTGTGAGGATTAATTAGGAAATACTTGCAATGTGCTTCGGAACTGGAAAGAGCTAAGTGTTATTAATCAGTGTCACAATTTACACTGAAGAATTGCAGAAAATATGAGGGGGTGGCGAGTGGAAGAAATAAATCACCCTGTGGCTTTGATGGGGACAGGGAGCATAGTAGGTGGGTATAGGTCATCCAGACCCCTCAACACTACTGCTGATGTTGATTGGGATAAGGGAGGAACCAAGCTTTTTGCACCTCCTGGGGAAGTGAGCACGGATCAACCCAGTCTGCAGTGGCACCTTGGGGACCCACTGGACATGCTGTGTTGGTTGTCCCATACCCAGAGGGGATGGTCCCGGTCCCCTGCGGGCTCCCTTTGCTCTGAGGAGGCATCTCAAATCTGCTCAGTATCCCCTCTCTATTACAGCCTGGGGCTGCTCCAAGGCAGCACCACCCAGCATGGTCCCAATCACACACAGCATTCTCTACCACAGCAGGGCTGGCCATTCAGACCAGGTATTTTGGTTTCTTCACAGACCTCAAAAACAGTAAGTGAAAAAGGGACTAAAAAGTGTCATGTACCCTCATCTGGGCAGAAATCCCATGCCTGGAAAGGATCTGCTCTGATCCACCAAAGTGGAACTGGAGGAAAAGGAGACCTTTGCTCCCATCTATGGGGAACTGGGAGAAGTACGGCTGGGAGGGAGGCTCCCTCCTCTCCTCCAACAGACATTTAGTATCACCAGGAGGATGTCCCATGTCCCGTGCAGGACAGTGCCAGCCATGCAGGGCTGAACAACAGCTCCTGTTTTGCTCATCACCAAACTTCTGAGCTCTAAAAAGACAGGAGACTGACTGGGCCAACTGGGCAGGAGTTTCAGAGAGTTCAGATGTGGGAGGTGTGCAAACAGAATCAGCAAGAGTATTCAGGAGCAGAGCAGGAGGGCTGGGAAGAAGCAGACACCACCTGGACTCTACATCTGGCCACAACTGGGAAGAGGTTTCCCTTTAGAGCAGCCTGGAGGGCTGCAAAGGATCCTGCTGACCTTATAAAACCACACACCAGGCCATAGCCACATGTATGAGTTCTGCAAACACACAGAGCTCTATGAGTCCCACACCAAACATGACTGTACACAAGCATAGACCCCTACAAGTGGGTTGTAGACTTTTCAGATGTGGATAGAAAGCCACAGTCATTTAACATCCTGTTAAAATCTGTGATTTTTCCAAAAACAGTTGCCAAGAGGCTGGTCCCTTCCAGCCTCTGCTGAGAGAGTGGCTGGTCGGGGTGGTTTGACAGGTCCTGCTCCTCGCCTCGCATTTGGAAATAGCCAATTCATCTTTGCACTAATTTGTGTGCACAAGATTGTGACTGGCTTTCCCCAAATGTCTGCTCAGGTAAAACTCAACGGCTGGGTATTTGCAGAAAGCAAACATGGGAGAGGGCACAGCCCAGACCCAGCAAATTCATTCCCCTAGGCAAGCAAATATTAAGGGACATTTTTTTCCACCTATGTTTGCTCATTTCTATTTCAATGATTTAGAGCATGTGGGAGGTCAAATTAGCTCCTCATACGAGTTCCTTCTAGCCTAGGAAGCCGAGGTTATCCCTCTTTTTCCTTCCCAGTTTCCCCATCCCACTCTCCCTTCCTATTCTCTCCCCTCCTTCCTCTTCCCTCTCCTCCTCCCTGATTTTTTTGCTTTCTTTCCCTTTCTTTGCTCTTTCTTTTCCTGAAAACCCCAAAGTTTACAGGACAAGTTCTCCAGGGCCAGCTGGCACGTCCCCTCTACCCCTTGCCTCGTTCCCTGACTGCCCACATCTGTAGCTGCTGCTCAGCCCACCTGCCCCCAGGGCCTCACACGAAGCCACTGAATTGAGAGTTAATTTGAATTTGAGTTGACAAACTCCAGGCATATCCCATCTGTGCAAGCAGGAAATGGCCAATGTGTTAACCTTCCAGCAGGGAGGGCAGGGCAGAGGGGAAATGCTTTTACCTTTCCCTCCATTTACTTTAGGTCTTAAAAAAAATTAGGGTCAAATAAAATAACGCCTTGGGCTGACCTAAAGCTGAGGTGGAAATTCCCTGAGAACATCCAGAGCTGTCTGGGAATGGGAGGAAAACCCTGTCTTGCTGCTTGGGATAAGGGGCCAAAGGCAAAGCCTCCAAGAGGGGAGCCCAGGCTCAGCATCTCTCCATATCTTATCCCAGATAACCCCATGGACATCTGCTCTCTTACACTTCAATGCAGCAGGAGAAGCTGCCACTGTATCCCCTCAGCTGCTTGGGGACTCTCCCTGCTTTGTTCCCTGCAAAGTCAGTGTGCTCTGAGGCTGTTCCCACCACTGCAGCAAATAAGCAGAAGTGTCCCTCTACAGGCAACAACAGATCCTTGGAACTTATTTTGGAGGTGGAGGTAGTGTTGTATTTCATCAGCTGTCAAGCCAGAGAGGAGTCAGGGCTGTTCCTCTGCGGTTTGCAAGAAGCTGGAAGTTCAAAGGGAACCCATAGAAGTACTTCATGTCTCTGAACCAAGAGGCAGATCTTATAGTACATCACCTGTCCACACCATGTGGCCATACTAGGTACCTGTAGCTGGATTTTGTGGGCTGTCAAAGCACAACCTTCAACTGCAGGAAAATTTACCAGGGCTAGGAAGAAGCAGATTTTCTCCTTTAGTGGGAGATGCTGAGAGCTGGGTGCTGCGGAAAGTTTGACGCTTGACACCCTCTGTCCTCACCCAACCTCACACAGATACCTTCATCCTCTCCTTCTCAGCCTCTAACCCCCGACAGATTTTCAATCCTGCCTCCCACTGCTTCTCTGACATTTCTCTCTCAAAGATGGCACTTCCAGCTTATGTTGATTTTTGTGTCTCTGCAATAGTGTTTTTAAGCACAAGAAAGGCATCTGGAATAAAATTAGCATTATTTAGCATTACCCAGCACCAAAGGCACTTGACAGATGCAGAAGAACAAAGATTTGGGCTGGATGTTGGAAGAAAGCTTTCTAACGTGTCCTACACTGAAACAGAGGAAGAGGCAAGCAGGGGAGGCTGGGCTGTCCTTCCCTGGGGAGTGGCACAGCCGCAGTGAGGTTGTCCACACCTGCAGTCCCATAGCTGTGCTGGCAATTCCCATTGGGAGATTCACCAACCTTATCAGAAAAGCAAATGGCCATTTCATGGGGTGAGAGGAGCTGTGGGTGAACTGTGGCTTGTGCCAGCAGTGGTTTGCCAGCGTCTCTTGCCTCATCCTTTGCTGCATCATCCTGCAGCTCGAGCATCAGCATGAGCATGTAGATACCTCCATTTTCATGCCTAAACAGATCCCCTTCATCCAGCACCCCTGGAGTTATTTGCTTCTTTTGGTCATGAAGAGGAGGGTGAGGATGGAAAGAGATGGGAAGAGAATTAGGGAAATCAGGAAGAAGAAGGTAGGGGACTTAGGGCCAGATCTGAGGCCCAGCCTGGAGTCTACACTACCACTAATAGCTATGCCTGGCTATTTCCCTTTCTGGCTGCATCTCCCACCTGCTGGCTACAGAAACAAACCAAGCCCTTGATTCTCCCTCCCACTGCCACTAATGCCTGTAACGGGGCTTCAGTCAAGCACAATATTGCAGAACTGCAGCTTGTCACCTTCCCTGTGGCCACAGGCTATGTCAGGTTTCTCAGATGCTCTGATGGAGAACTGTCAAACATACCTGTCCCCTCCAGAGATGCTCCACTCTGTCTCGTGCTTGCACATTCCCTTCCTAGTGAACTCATGGCACCACTGCGGATTTAGGAGTAGGATAAACAGCCTCTCTCCAATCGTCCCTCATTTGTGTGCTTGGTCTCCTGAGAACTTTAGTAATTGCTTCTTTGCCTTCAAATACCATGCTGCTCCTTTGGCATTTCACTGTTTAAATGTCTCCCGCTTCGAAGATGACATTGTCTGCAGGGGGATGGGTTGGGGTGGTGTTTGCAAGGTGCAGTGCAGGAAAGCAATGGGCTGCTCTGCCTGTCTGACTTCTCCAGTGGTGAACACCGGGTCAGAGTGGATGACTTTTGCAGCACAGCCATTGAAAGCTGGGTTCAAGCTGGGAGTCAAGATACCCCCTTCCCCTGCCTTTAGAGGAGTTCCTCCTCCCCATTCCTTGTGGCTGCAGTTGCCTTGACTGCATTTCACTTTCCTGGAGGGGGCATAGGGAAGGGAAAGTGGAAGTCATGCTCTGATGATTGGAGCCATCCTGCCCCAGCACAGGCTGGGAGGAGAGCTCAGCCTCAGCATTGCCAGGTCACAGAGGTGCTGTGCTCAGGTGAACAGCCAACCTTTCCAAGCCTCTGTGCTCACACACTGGTGGATCCACTCCAGAGCTCCCTGCCATGCATCCCAAATATGCAGCCTCCCAGTTACCCACACATCCTATTGGGAATGGATCCAGAATGTCCCATACCACTGTGCCTCCAAGTGCACAGGTAAGTATGTCAGGTCTCACCTCACAGAGTCCTGGCTTTGAGTGTCCCCATCCCTATGAACCTTAGAGCCCCAAGAATATTATCAGGATTTTACACTTACACTTCCTGTTTCCCATTTTGCAAGCAATGGGTGAGCTGAAGAATTTTTGCAATTAGTATAGTGTTAAGGACTGTGATTAGGAAATGTTCTTTCAGGGAGAGGATGGGCAGGGCAGCAGAAGGAACATCATTCCTTATTATTTTAGGGGAAAATGTAATTATTACCCCTTTGGCCTGTCTGCAAAAGGGATTAATAATGTCCAGCTTCACAGCTGTCAAAGCCCTGATTAATTGAGCTTGCTGTACTGAAATCTCATCTAGTTTGTCTTGTGATGATGTGCAAATTGAAAACACAACACAATAAATCTTATGGGCATCCTGTACCTCGCAGCTTATCAACCACCCTCCTCCCACCTCTCTGCTTCCAAACAGCCTGGAAGGACTGAGCTGCAGCTCTGCAGCCATGTCCAGTCTGGAGCTGGACAGTATCACCTCTGCTGGGGGTGTGGTGGGGTTAAAAGACCCAGGACACCACCTGCTCTGCAGCCTGCTGGATGTTCATGCAGAATGTTTCCTCCTGTTCCAAAGAAGAGTCAAATGGGGGAGCAAGCTTCAGGAAGCAGTTCACAACAAAAGTTTGCTTTTTGGCAGGATTTGCCCCCATATTAGAACTTGCCATCCTTAGCTCATATAGGTGCCTACTACTCCTCCCAGGCATGGCTGCTTGCTTCTGTACATGGCAAGGGAAGGAGTGTTGGAGGATGTGAATTCCTAAATGATACCTGGCACAAGCCTGTGGTGGGATTAACCTCCAGTAATTTTTAGGCCATGATTCATCCACTAAAAAGTCAACATGTGCCTGAGCATCCCTGGCAGAGAAGCTGAGTCTCACAGCTCCTGATCCCAGTGCTCTGCAGGGTTCAGGACATATCCAGGATATCCCTGATGGGTCTTGCCATAACTCACAGAATTACAAATTTGTTGTTAGGGCTGGAAGAAACCACTGGAGGTCAGATCATCCTGTGCAGGATCACCTACAGCAGGTGACACAGGAACATGTCCAGTTGGGTTTGGAATGTCTCCAGAGAGGGAGACTCCACGACCTCCCTGGGCAGCTGTTCCAGTGCTCTGACAACCTCAGTGCAAAGTTCTTCCTTATGTAAAGGGAGACTTCTTGTGATTTAGTTTAGGGGCATTGCTCCATGTCCTGGTGCTGGGCACCACTGAAAGGAGTGTGGCAGCACCCTCTTGATGCCCATCTTTAAGATATTTCTGTGCATTAATGAGATCACCTGTCAGTCTTCTCTTCTTCAGACTAAACAAGCCCAGTTCTTACAGTTTCTCCTTATTAGAAAGATGCTTCAGACCCCTCATTATCTTTGTGGCCTTTGCTGGACTCTTTCCAGTAGTTCCTTGTCTTTGTTGTTCTGAGGAGCCCAGAGCTGGGCACAGCACTCCAGCTGTGGCCTCACTAGGGTCGAATAGAGGAGGAGAATCCCCTCCCTCAACCTGCTGGCCTCATCCTCATGATGCATTCCAGGGTACCATTGACCTTTCTGGCAGCAAGGACACACTGCCAGCTCATGGCCAACTTGTAACCTACCAAGACTCCCAGGTCCTTTTCTGCAGAGCTACTCTTTAGAAGATCAGCCTCCAGCCAGTGCTGATACTTAGGGTTATTTCTCCCCAGCTACAGGACCCTCTACTAGCCCTTGTTGAACTTCATTAGGTTTCTCTCTGCCCAGTTCTCCAGCCTATCAAGGTTTCACTGAATGGCAGCACTCAGGTCTATTAACCACTTTCCCCAGTTTTGTATCATCAGCAAACTTTCTGAGAGTACATTCCATCCCTTCATCCAGGTCATTGAAACACTGGCAATTGACGCAAGGTGATGCAAAGCAGAGACAGAGAAGCAAGTTCAGGAAGTGTTCAGGTGTTATTTTGCTCTGTCCTGCACAGCCCAGCTACAGGGTGAGACCTCAGCACTAGTTGGTCTCCTTGCTCGAACTCTGTGACATGAGTGTGATTTCAGCTTCAGCTGTACCAGCTTCCACTGTATTTCCTCTGGTTCCACTGAAAGGATGAGGGTATATTTGTCTGCAAGGCAACATGCCTGCACGTTGGTGCTGAATAAATAAATTACTGTGATAGTAAGGGAGATCATTGTTAATTAGAGTGCATAAAGAGTCTGGGAACCCTCCAAGGGAATATACTGCAATGCATTGAGTGCAAATCATAAGCACTTTTTTACAGGGACATGACATTAAAGAGGAGTAGAGTTCTGTGGCAGTATTGTCTCAGAGAAAGAATGCACTGAGATCTGATGGAACCCATCAGGATCTCTCCTAGTATCTAATTTCTACCCAGAAACATCTCTGGAATGGATTTGGAGGATTTCTCTGGCCTCTGCCTGGCAACCCACCCCCTGATGAGTGAGAACTCCAAGGCACAAGCTGTGCTAGGCAAAGTCAAGACACCATAGGGATGTGCCCCCATCCCTTCCCTAGTAAAGTCATTCCTGAAACACACTGGAATGGGATCCCCCTGAAAAGACCCTGCAGAGACAAAAGGCAGGTGAAAGACAATACTCTAATTAAATACCCTATCCCTGTGGCTTTAGCTGATGCTCACAGAATAAAAACAAGTGGAAAACTAGCAAGAACACTGTGTTTACCATTTCTCATTGCATAATATGCAATGTTTTCTCAGCATGTCTTCAGGAGACAAGCAGCTGGGAGCCAAGACTGGATAAAACGAGAGACAGAGCAAGGTGTTAGACAAGAAATGCTGGAGAAGTGGAGAGAGTAAGATGTCCCCTCACAGCCACTGCATAGCAGCCTATGGTGTTTACCCTAACAGGAGGAGAAGCTGACCCCATATCTGCCCTTACAATGGTTGTTGATGTAGGCACTGGGTGTGTTGGTGCTGGTGATGCCTGCTGGTAAACAAAAATCTTCTTCCCCACATTCCTCTTTTAGCAGAGATGTCAGGAGGGATGGAGTGGGTTAGCCAGGCCATTTACTCTCCTACCCTCTGGGACTGTCTCTTGTCCCTTTAGTATTCCCAGGACATGGCTGAGGCTTTCCTTGCCATGCAGCTGGCTGTGCCCTCCATTGGATCTTCCTGGGTCCTCTCCAGAGTGGGGTTCCTCATCAAGAGTCTGAACCAGCTCCTACAGATCAGGTGTCCATCTTTTCATTCTGCCTCTGCACGAGCTTTTATCCTTCCAGCAACCTGCACAGCCTGTTCAGCCCTGGCAAAGATGGGAGTACTGCATCAGTGCTCACACTCCCTGCCCTCCTGGTGTCCACAGCTCTAGTCCCCAACACCTCTCCCTTTTTGTAGGGCTGCTCATTGATCTTTTCCATCAGTCTGTTGATAAGCCTGGTGAGTGGGGTGAGCACATGCTGTCCTGGTTCAGGCAATGCTTTAGGTGATGGCTCAGGAGACTGAAAGCAGAGGTACATCTTCCATCCACGGGCATCAGCAGGCCAGAATGGATTGCAAGCACCAGGGAGGACAAAATTTTAGAGTGTAAAATGATCTCAGCAAACTGGAGGAACCATCAGAAAAAAATCCAGGTTGCACTGAGGGTGCAGTGACTAACCCCACAAGTCACAGGGGAGGCATTTCCCCCTGCAGGCAAAGGACCCACGTGGCCTCCTGGACTTGCACAACCTTGCCATCCACTGGCGGTGACATAAGGACAAAAGTGTCTGATCGACCTTGGGGAGAGCAGTTTGGCATCCAGGGATCTGAGGTCTGCAGTAAGAAACCAGAGCATGGGCAAGAGCCTGGAAGGAGCCTGGAAAGGGCCTGCTCCTGCAAGCAGAAAGGAAAGTGGTTTCTGGAGACCCCAAAAAACTTGGGTCTCCTCTCAGTTCCCTGCCCCTTTAAGGCAACTCCCCCTCATATGTTGTTTGTGCAGATCTGCTGGGAACTGCATTACATTGAAGCCATTAGATCTATTTTCTGTAGCTGAACAATTTTAATTTTCTAGTCAGTTACCTTTCAGGTCTCACTTTCCTCTTTCTTTGTGTCTTAATTGCCTTTTGCATATATTGGTGCTCCCCTGGCATTCTCTTCCCTCTCCAGAGTGCCTGCTCTGCTTCCCATCCCCTCCTTCCCTCTTTCCTTTCCCCCCTTGCCTAACTCCCCCCCCCAGTCTATTGCACCTGCCCTTCTCCAGCTTCTCTGCATCACCCCAGAAGTGCTGCAACCACATGACATGCTGTGTTGAGGAGCTTTGTCCTTCCTGTCAGGAGAAGGACCCTGGGAGCAAGATCAGTCCAGCTCAACTTCAACCATGTGTATCCAAGCTGAAGACCACTCATGTCAGGTCTCAGCAGCTTCCCTGCTGGTGCTGATGGATGTTGGAGACAACTTCTTCCTGCTCCCCAGACCCAGCCACCTCTCCTAGCCATGCTGCCATATCCCAGCTGGGAGTGCAGGCATCTTGACTCCAATTGCTCTGCTGGTGGTGGAAGAAGCAATGCTGAAACTTCATCAGCTATGTTGCACACCTAGAAACAGAGATAAGCTTTTGTAAATAGATCTCTCCCAGCAGCTGGAGAACACCTGTCTTGTAGACATATGAAACCATGAAAAATGGTATTTTGTGCATGCAAGCAAGCAGCACGCAGCACACCATGCTGCCAGGATGTGCTGAGGGAGCTGTCTGCAGTTTGTGCCTGTGCTTGACACCAGGCACTGGACACCGGAGATCTGAGCTGGAAAAGAGCTGAAGGGCTGAATGGCGGAAGTACAGTGCCAAATTCCCCCCAGGAGAGAGAAGATGGAGGGGCATTACCTGTCTCTGCCAAGCTGAGGGGCTCAATACTACATTGCTTCTTCCTCCTGCCTTGGCTTGATAGGTTTCTCCACTCCAATCCCAGTTGGGGTCTGCTGACTTCATGTCCTGAAATCCAGGGTTTGTGCATGGCATCCACAGCAGCCCCTGCATCCTCTCAACCCCCAAGGAAATGATAGTGTCCTCACATCATGCCCAGGACTCTGCCATTAATTCACATTCTGCTCAGTCACCCCAGGGGCAAGAGGAACACCCTTAGGTTGGTGTAGGAGCTCCAGTTCCAATGCCTTGTCCTACATTCTATGTCCAGTCTCATGCTAATTTCCATCTCTTTAGATCTCACTATCTAAAAGACAAGAGCTCCCCTGTCTTTACTTGAGGCCACTGGGCACCATGTAGTGGCACTGGCTGAGTGCTGCACAGGAGGCAGCCGGTTCCTGAGCTGCATGACTGTGCCCTGCCAGATAATGCTTCCCCTCCTTTCTTTTGAGGTATTTCTCACAGCACGGCTCAGGATTTTTTTCTGCAGAGGCACAAAGCAAACGAGATCAAACCTCACCACACATGGTCCCAGAAAGCTGTCTGCCAGCAAACCTGGGTGTGGAGCCAACCGCATCCCTGCTACAGGAAATCAAAGGTGGTGGCTGATACATAACACAGTGCTGAGGTCAGAGGTCCTTTTTCTGCCAGAAAAATGGGACAAAAAGAAACATCAGTAATCAGATCACTCAAAAGCCTCGTTTATGTTTCGCCTGGTTGCAGGGCTCCCTTCCCTGCAGCACACAGTGTCTCACAGTCCACCATCCCCACTTCCATGCCCCATGGTTGGGAGAACAAGGGATTGGGAGCTGCAGGGAGACAGGGATGCTGAAACATTTCCCCAGAGTTGAGAGTGAGGGGACAAGGCAGGTCTGCTGTGAGGCAGGGACAAGGTGCATTTTGAAAGCCAGTGCAGAAGACAAACACATTAGCAACCCTCAGGGGCGGCTGGAGCTGGGAACTGAGAGCAGCAACCTCTCGCATCTCCAGGCAGCCTGTCAGAACAGAGAGGATGGGGATATGTGCTTCAGATATCTTTTAGAGGAGAAATCCTATACTGGGGATGCCAAGCTAGGCATGGATTCTCAAGGTCAGAGCCTGCCCTCCCTGAGCAGCCTGAGCTGTATGCAATCACCAGGTCTGTTTTTCAGAGCAGAAAAGCAAGACCTGACATCTCTCCATTGGTAATGAACAGGGAGCTTATCTCTGCCTTGCACTTTCCTCCCAACTAGGCCTTTGACACCCTTGTGCATGCAGCCTGTGAGACAAAATGTCACCTGGGTCTGTGGCAATTCTTATTTCAACTGTGAAAGTGACACCCCTAGGAACATGCAACCTGACTACATGTAGCACCCAGGGCTTGCTCAGGTCTCTTGTTTGCCCACTAGAGACCTGTGGCCACTGTTGCTGCTGATTAGTTTTGCTTTCCGTGCTGATAAGAGATTTAGCACTGATTTCTTACAGCAGCCATGTGGTGGCAGGGGTACAGCCTGCGAGTCAGGGGATGTGTGGTGGGGAGATAGGGTGGGGTATGACACTGTCTGCACAGGCTGTGCTCAGATGAGAAGCTGTGATGGGTGCAGCACAGCAGCACTGGGGAGGATCACTGTGCCCTGGTAACAGCGTACAGAAGAGTGTGTCTCTGTGCTCCTCTGTTCATTTGAAGAAGTGCATGATAGAGGTGGTATGTGGCTCTGGTAAGCACAGCAAAACATTCAAGCAGCAGGATATGTAGGGAGGACATGCGTGTATGGGTGCAAAGAGTTTCTCTGGCAATGCATTCAGTCAGTATGGCTGCAGGACAGGGAATGTGGGTGACAGCTTTTGCATACATGGTTGGTGTGGGAGATGATGTGAAAGGCTTTTTTCAGGTGTCTGTGCGTGCCTTGGGGTGTGGTGTGGGGCGGGGGGGGGAGTGTAGCAGTTGTGCCGGTGCACCCCTACAGCAACACATAGACCAGACTTTAGCCCTCATAGCCCTCCCTGGCAGACAGGATAGGGTAAACCAGAGGCACCACTGCTCAAATGCTAAATGGGGCATCTTGTCTCCTATTCCTTAAAAATAGGTGTCATTTTATACTCCAGCACTGGCCTCATTTCTAAACCCTATAAAAAAAAAAGAAAAAAGAAAAAAGAAAAGATAGAAAAAAGGCCAGGAAGAATCAAAAGGCAAAGCCAACAGGGAAGTGCAGCCCTCTGAAGAGGACACGTCTCATCTGAACACAGCACTTCAGACACAGCAGTGGACATCTGAGTGCTTTGGTTGTGCAAGAGCGGATTTGTATCAGCTCCCATCGTACACCAGAGAACGAGCACTTCACCCTGAGAGTCCATTTGTCTGGGTCTGGTGGGACAGGACAGGTGCTATTGACTAGTCAGACTTTTATAAGCTCTGCAAGCCCATCTCAGGTTCCTCTCCCCAGCCCAGCCAGGTAGTTATTCTGGTAGAAGCCAGCTAAGCCCGAAACAATTTGGGAGAGGCAGATAAATAACACAATCACAGCCTGGAGTCCTGCACAGCTGGAGACCAACATGCTGTCACTGAGCTGGTGGAGAGCATGGTGAATTACACAACATGCAACACCAAGCTGACTGGTGTCACATATGCTGACCTCATGTAGCTAACAGTATCCAGGGTTCCAGCCAGTGTTAGGAGAGGACTCCCACGGCATGGACTTACCTGCAAGTTAGCGCTGCCAGCCCCCTGAATTGCCTGAAAGGAACCTTGCAGCTGTCAGAGGTGACAGGCATCTGGGTGAGGGCAGCCAGAGGTATGCCCAGGAAGGCTGTGGTAGCAGCTCAAGGACAAGGGCAAGGGGGAGGAGGGATAAGGAGGATTCATCCTTGCCAAGGATGACCCATGGGGCATGGATCTGTACTTGGGGTGCTGGAACCTGGAGCGGAGCAGTGTGCATGGGTGTCACCTGTGCAGGAGTGGGGAGAGAGGCATGATTAAGGGAAGGAGAAGTCCTCTGGGGAGGTGGTTCATCTGACTTATTTCAGCCACTGTTGGCTGAGATAAATGACCCTCTAGGCTGTTCTTTTTTCAGGTAGGCACTCAATCTCACACTGTCCTGCTGCTCTGTTCCCTTTCCCACCCCACACAGTGGCACAGTGGGGTCTGGGAGAGGGAAGGCACAGGGTATCCTGCCTGTCCTCCCTCCTTCTGCAGTGACAGATCCACAGGCACTGTTGCAAACCCTGTGAAAAACACTGCCCACACCAGCCCTAGTCACTTCCCTGATGCTCATGTAGTGAGTGGTGTCATTTAAATATCCTGGGCAGGACAAATTATGATTGCTTTTATTATCAAGATAATCTGCCCCTCTGATTTCAAGAGGCCTCCTGCAGGTTTGCCCTGATATTGCTGAGAGAAGAGCTTAATCTATGGGCTGTGTTGCCACTCTGGAATATGCTCGGCACTCCTGTATTCCTCCGGTGTACACACACCCACCTAAACGCTAATGTCACCCAGAGGCCGGTATGCACATCGCATTACAAAGAGGAAGCAGGCAGTGTGGAAAAGTCTGCCTCT
This sequence comes from Myrmophylax atrothorax, assembly GCA_026770055.1. Lineage (NCBI taxonomy): Eukaryota > Metazoa > Chordata > Aves > Passeriformes > Thamnophilidae > Myrmophylax > Myrmophylax atrothorax. The sequence goes on along the minus strand of JAOXXN010000364.1, from coordinate 7,967,656 downwards.
TGCTTTCATCGAGCAGTGGATAACAAAATGTTTTTGGAGCCTCCCAGCAACATCACAGGGTTTTTTTTTGCAGCCATGGAGCCAGTCATTTTCCAGTGGGAAGGGGTCAGCCCCAAACCAATTCCACTCCCCTACATAAATACCTGCTTTTTTGGTTTATTGCTATTCATCCTTATGATCCTGAACACAGGTATCAAGAGCAGTAGGTTAGAGGGGCTGTCTGCTCTCCAGGTTACCATTTTCCCAAACATTGCTCAGACTTATAGTACATGTCACAATGATGAGACATGAGACTTTTGCAACTCTCTTAGCTTTCACAGGGAATAATGTAAAGGGAAAACATGGAGCATGAACACTGAAACCAGACTCCCTATCCAGAAGTCTGTCAAGAAGCCCATGTCTCTCATCAGGTATCCCAGTGAACTGTAGGATGTGAGTGAGAAAGGAGATAACCTGCAAAATAACAGATGAGAATGGTTTGCTTTGCATCATAACACATACCAAAAGAAACCTGGTATGTTGAAGGATAAGATCCCCTTTGGCCAGACTCAAATGACCCAGAAGAAGGGTCTGAGGGACAGAAATAGCAAGAAGCAAGCACCACTGCCCTGTAGAGTCAAAATCATGAGCTTAATTTTCAGAAATGAGCTGAGCCAGTGCCCTTCCTTTTCTCCCCCTTAAAAGACCAGTATTTTCACAGACAGGAAGTGTTGCTTTTTGGCCCACTTTAGCATTTCTCCATTCAAACATACTGCCATTCTTCTCTGGTTCATCTGCAAGTGCCCTCAGCTGCAGTGTCCAGACCTGGACACGGCTCAGACAAAGCACAATTGCAGCTTTCGATGGCTTACATCCAACATTCAACATTTATGCATCCCAGGAGGTGAGCTGCCCTTTTTGCTAAACCATCACACTATTGACTCATGCTAAGTTAGTCATTCATCTGAACCCCCTGATCCCTTCCTGCCATCCTGCTGCCTCTCCAGGCTCTCCTGTCTATGCATTCATGCATTCATTTATCCCTCCCAAATGTGGCACCCTGTGCTCTCTGTACTAAATTTCATCTGGCTGATTCCAGACACTCACTCTCATCCATCCCTATCATTTTGAATTCTGAGCCTGTGCTCCAAAGTTCTTACAGCTCCCTCATTAATACACAGCCCTGGACTTATTTAGCAGATGCTGATATCAAAATGCATATGATTATTTCCAGTTAGCAAAGAAGTGTATCTCTTTAGCCAGCAGGAATGATTTTTTCCTATAAAAGCCTTGAAAAAAACCTTCAATTGCTATCACTCACACTGATAAAAATCCAGTGTAATAACTATTGACTCTAGCACAGATACTTCAAATTTATTTTGGTAAGTATTTGAGAACAGAGTCAGGCCCATTCTTGTCATGCACCCTGCAGCTGGTCATAACATCAGCCTGTGAAATGCCCGCAATAGGTGGAGCTATTTATCCTCACTCCCCAGTGAGGGATAACTACACTTTCTTTTCTTCTTTTGGTTGCTCTTGTCTAAGCTGTTTGCAGGAGAGCTCTTTCAAATGAAAATAAAAAAACCAAAACCAAAACCAAACCAAACCCACAAAACCCCCCAAACCAACAAAAACAGCAACAAAAAAACCCAAATCAAACAATAGAATTTAAAAAACAAACAACCAAGCAACCAAACAAAAACCACAACAACCAAAGGGAAAGAACCCAAGGCTTTGGAGATGTTAGTTGGTAAATTGCAATCAGCTGCTGCTTAGAAAAATGAGGCTGGTGAAAAGGCTGAGCTCAGTCTGGGTGAACTTGATGCGATAACACACACTAAGGGATATCTCTTGCTATGTTGCAGGAGCTTTAAAATGTATTTCTTTTAGTATAGAACTGTTTGTGGCAAACATGCCAGCAGTGCCTGAGCAATGGTTGTCAGTGTTTGGTGCCCTGCCCTGAGCCTGCAGAAGAGAGGATTTGGATGAAATGGTGATAGCTGCAGGCAGAGATACCAGCTGAGAAGCAGTATGGAGAGTTTTTGCACTGGAAGAGCCCAGCTCAGCACTGAGGTTTGCTGGCACAGGCCCTCTTTTGCCAGCGTCTGTGTGTTCATTAAAGACACAGAAGCCACTTAGCTCAGGGACTTCCTGAGCAAGATATAATTCCAGTGTAACTATGAACCTCTCTATTCTATACAATTGCTCAGCCTCCCTTGCCATCCCAGTAAGTGTTTAGTATCCGTGGCCAGAATGCTGAACACCTGCTACCTATTGCTGGAAATGCCACTTATTTACTCTGGAACTTGGCTCTGCTTAGCTTTGTCCAATGGATCCTACTCCTCATACCAGAAGAGACAGCTTGCCGCCCTGATTCAAGCTTTGAATTTATGAGGAATTCCCTTACCCTCTCTCACATCCTTTGAATTTGTCCATCCTTACTACAAGCCACAGGTAGGGACCAGTCCATCACACATCTCACAGGCTGGTGTTCCTGTAATTAGCAGCAGCAGAAAGGCTGTCACTGGGAATGGGATTAATTAGCCTGGTGAAGAGAATCCAAAAAGCGTCAGGCAGAAGTCAGAGAAATCAAGGGGAATGCATGGCCTGCAACACAAGGTTCTGTGTGAGGAAGGCCAGAGCCTGGCTTGGCTGCCCAGGATGCAACTCCATTCAGGGAGCAGGAGTAGGGATCTTCCTGCACTACACAGTGCCCACACAGCATCAGATAATCCATCCAGGGAGAGGAGAGCTGGCTCAGCTGAGCATCCTGTGGGGCACTGAGAGAAGAAGACAGGAGAAATGGGAAATTAAAATCCAGGTGGTGGTTGTGGTGAAGTGTGGACGCTATGACTAGCTCATGGCACACAAAGACCAGAGAAACTTAGTGAGGTGGCAAGTAGTGACCCAGAATATATCAATGCTCCTGTCTTCACAGAACCAACCCCATGGAACCCATCTGGGAGCTGGTTTGTGTGCCAGGCCACCCAAGGAACATTAATAGTCATCCATGCACACCTGAGATGGGGGGGCATAAAGACCAGAGCTGTGTCTTTGAGAAGTGCTGATGGCAAGCATCCTCCTCCCACTATGACACATCCCTTCCAGCATGGACAAACCCCCTCCAGATCCCACTGATCAGTTCCATACACCACCCAACTCTCCTCACCCATGCTGGGGCAGGAGACTCACATTGTTCATCAGACACAGGGATACAGATGCTTCAGGGTTGGAAAGGAAATCCTAATTCTGCAGGCTGGGATGGGGGGACACCAGTGGAACTATGACTGCTTGCAGGGACAGGAATTGCACCCCCAAATTCCTATCCCAGTGGTTTCACAACCTTCCTTATCTTGCCCACCTTTTTCTTTCTTTCTAACAGCACCCAAGCACAAAAGGGAGGGTGTATCCCTCCAGCATGCACTCCAGAGAGCTCTTCTCATTCTGCATTTAAAAGGGAAAGAAGAAAAGGCAGAGCAAACCTGTCTCACACGTAATCTGCTGCACAAATGCCAGCTCTCAGCAATCGATAGCAAACGCTCCCGGAGGGCTGTTTTCATTTCATAATATTTATTGGGTTGCTTTATTGTCAGAATCATTACAGTTCAATGTACTGCATGGATTTTATGCCAGCTGCACTTAGTTTGTCTTGGTTTTAGCACTCCACATGCCTTATGTGGGGCCATGGTTGCACCTGGTTGGGGACTGCTCCTCATGTAGGGGCATCTGTGTGACATGGGGCAAGTTACTACCTCTCTTCGTGTCTCTATTCTCACCTTGTGCCTGGATAAACTGTGGCTCGTTGAGCTATCTGTAAGCTCCCAGGGCAGGGATGACCTCTGCATGTACAGCATCTCTCATAAATGAGTCCTGATCTTGGTTGACCCACTCTAGATTTGAAGCAACCAAAGCTACAGAGCCCAAAACATGAAATGACTACAAAGGAACTGTGAGGGAGGGTGTGATGGGTCAAGGAGGGAATGGGGTTAGAGAAGGGATTACCAGTAGCAGCTCGGGTTAAACATAACATGTTCCGTGGGCAAGAGTCCTGGTGAGAGGGGCTGGGATGGGAATCAGGCCAGGTTAGCCATTAATGGAGGATCTGCTGCACTTCTTGTGATGCAGATGATCTGCAGATACTCACTGATGCAAACTCAGGGCTTGATTGCATCCTGATTGTCAACATATAGACCTGACCCAAACAAAGCAGTAAGATGGAAAACATTCCCAGGCCCCATTCCATTGCCACCACTTCCTTGTTTTTCAAGGCTGCCTGGAGATCAGGAGATGAAGAGGAGACCAAAAGGCTCCCTAGTATCTCCAGCCCTCCCTCAGGAACAGCTGGGCATAGGAGCGAGCATAGGCTCAATGTTACAGCAAGAGCCCTGCCCTTGCTGCAGTGGACAGTGTGGTCTGTTCCCCTTGCAGAGAGGGACCCCTGGGGCATAAGAAATGGCCACATCACACTTCATGAGCTCACACAGTAAGGAAATACCTGACCCTAGAGGAGGACTGCCTCTCAGACACAGTAGTCCAGGAAAGGGGCTGCCTGCCTGCACATATCCAGTTCAGCTGCTAGCTGACAGCCTTAGGGAACTCCTTGGTCAGGGATGCCTCCAGCTCCCAGGCGTGTAGGAGAAATCAATGATTTTCCTGGGGATAAAGTCTCCCCTGGGCATTGCCTGAGGCTGAACACAGCAGGAATGTCAGGAGGAGCAGGGAGGGATAGGATGCCAAGGCTTTCCTCAAGGTGGGAGCTGGGAAGAGAAGCAGACAGTTGAGAAGGGACAGCAGGATCCCTCCTGTAGTAGATATGCAGTGCTTGCATTCTGCAACAGCCCATAATTTGGGTTGTAAAGGGAGCCCTGGCACTAACTCACATGGACACAAATGCCAGGGGCTGTCTGAGATTACTCATATCTGAGAGAGGAGCACAGTGAGGAATCACGGCTGAGATACCTGCCCTGCTCCCAGGCAGACCCCAGCCCAGTGCTGGGGCAGGTCAGGGATCCCCAGGACACAGCATAAGGCAGCTCCCATCCCCACTCCAGCTACTGCTGCCTGTTTCTAGCTTTGTGACTGTGCATGTGTTGGGACTTATTATGCCAGCACATAAACGGTTCGCTTGCGTCTTCCTTTTTTCAATTACCACTTGCATGCTGCCTTCCCAATTGCCTGGCAGGCCTTGACTCACCTGCCTGCTGAACATAATTTGTTTTTAATGTATGGCTTTGGCAAATTTTCTCTTCCTTCCCCCTTTTCTTTTTTTTTCTGTTTTTTTATTAAACAAAATGATAATTTTTTTTCCAACTCACATTCATAATTAATTGCTAAATTGACAGTGTCTCAGCAGAACAAGGAGGTCTGAGCTAGGTGTCCTCAGGGAGGCAGATACTTAGCACCTACAATTAACCTTGTAAGAAAACCTGTCCCCAGAGAATGGTGGGACATCTAAGGATAAACCTCTCTGAGGTTCTGCCCTACCACAGCAGAAATACCTACTTATGGTTGTGTAAGCTGTTCAGCTTGCCTCTAATCCAGGGCTGTCGAATCTCTCCAGGTAGAGCAAGATGTCATACCATCTCTGATGGATTCCTCCAGCTACAGCTTCACTTCTCCTTGCCTGGCTTTCCCCCCATGTTTACAGCTCAATAGAGTCTGGAGGCTGGTTCACACTATCCTTTATGAGGTTCAGCAGCTGCAGCAGGTCCCAGGCTCTATCTGTAGGGTGGGAATATTCTCTAGAGAGGTCACTGATCATTGGAGACTCACAAACTTCTGCCCTCACAGCAGCAGGTCCTTACATGAGGCAAAGGTTTCGGCCACGGGTCCTGTGGTGAGACTGTGCAAAGCCAAGGACAGTCACACTGGTGGTGATGCCAGGGCTGTATCACTCCCCAGGTCCATGTGGGCCTTCCAAGCCACATCTCAGGGGTCCCAAGGAGGACAGGGAAAGAAAGTGTGATGTGGGCTGGAAACACATTGTGGAGTTTGTAACAGACTCCCTAATTGCTGGCAGCAGCTCAGTTTCTCCAGGGCAAGGGGATATTTACGACCACCATGTTTATAGTTTTTCACATTGGTGGGTGGTAATTACAATGACTTCTCCATCCTGGAGGGGCTGAAGTCTCATATGGAAAATCACAGCTCTTCTCTGAGGAAGAGGCATCCCACTAAGGCTGTACCAAGCAGGGTTGAGGCTGCCTCACTGGCTCACAGGCACCTCCTCACTCCCAAATCTCCAGGAGCTGATCACAGCTGGTCACTACGGAGGATCCCTTCATGCCTCCAGCCCACCCAGCTAAGCAGGCAGGGCTCAGGAACTTGAATACTGCATTGGAAACTGCTTCTAATCCCTCTTCACCATGACTATACCTCTGCCCTCACTAAGGGGTCTGTGATGATAAGATGCTGCACTTGCAGCCAGGAGCACCAGTAGGACTGTCAGCTGATTTATGCAGAAATGACTATTCAAATCCACTGCTGTGCATTCTAGCTGGAACACAGCAAGACTATGCTGACCTCTCTCCACACAGTCACCAAAACCATTCCATTTTAAAGAAGGTGCAGTAGCCAGAGGCCCCCAAAACACCTTCACACAGCTTCCCAGAGGAGCGAGGGAAAAACACAGCAACAGAACTTCCTTTCAAAAAGCAAGCCAAGAAGGGAAACAGCTGCTCCTAATGACCTGATCCATCAAGCTAGCACTGGCCCCGTCATTTGACTCCTAAAAGCTCCTGATCATCAGTGATTATCAAAGCTGGCCACATGCATTTTGATCAGGCACAATCAAATCTGAGTGCAGCTGAAAGAGCCATAAAAGCCTGTGCAGAACAATTGGTATGGAGCCCTGGCTGGGGGTCAGGCTGGGAGCTGGCTGCCCACAGGCTGAGTCCCTGCCCTTGCCAACCTGCCAACAAACATCTTGCTTTGGAGTTGAATGTAAAAGAGGAGAAATGCTGTGGATATCCATGGGGTTTCATTGGCAAGAAACACAGAAAGATCTTGGAAAATGTTCTTGGGCAGTGGGCTTCCCTAGAGTTATAGGATATGTGACCTGTAGGAGGGAATAAAATGTATCACAGGTGGTGGAAGTGATGCAACATCAATGCATACAAGCAGATGAGACTCAGAAAATCGTTCTTATAACTCATCACCACACTGTAGGCAGTCCCCCTTTTGCCTGGCCAGAACTGCACTGTTTTGTTTCCAGTTGTTCCCTTTCTGGTGAAAACACTTTGCTTTTCAATCAGAAAGATTTTACTGGAGAAATGTGGGTCCAGATTTCAATCTAAACTCACTGGCACTTATCGTGAGGGCTAAAGCATGTGTGGAGATATCTCCAGGGCAGTCACTGAGAAAAAATCCCACCCCCTTGATTGCAGTTGCTGCCAGGACAGTATGGGCTGGAAAAGAGTCCATGACACATGGCCTGTTTCGGTCACTGGATTATTTGAGGCTAATGAGTTGATTTGTTCCACGGTTAAAGCCTTGTCTGTAAAACCAAGTTAATGCAAGGAACAAAATTCACTTAGAAGAGAAAATCTGCAGCCACAGCTCAGTAAAAGACCTGGCAAGTAGTGTGACAGAATGAGCATGATGCTGCCAGGGCACCTAGTCAGTGCAAACACAAATAAGATCATAGTAATTAGTGATTCATAAAGAGATGAGTATCAGGCAATTAAATAAGTAGTTTGAGGCATGCTGGTTGAAATGATGTCTGTGTTGGGACTGTGGATCACAGGCTGCCCAGGAGCTGGGTGTCTGGGTGAAGTAATGAGACACCCAGGCACGGTTGCTGCTTTGAAGCACGATTTCCTATTCCTGGTGTTGTGCCCTCAGGTTTTCTGTGCCAGGTTAGCCCCACTTCTGCTGAGAGAAAACTCCAGTTTGAAGTGGAAACCTGCTCTGGTGCTTGTGTGGGACTGAGTCCACAAGATTTACTGCTCCTTAGGGCAGGCTCCCTGCATTTCAGAAGGTTTTTGGTGCAGCTCAGAGGTCTGATTTCCAAAGTTTCATCTCATCTCATTAGAGCTTCCAGATGTGCTAAAGGCTGTCCTGTCATTTCAAGATTGCGCCACATCTGCTGCACTGCTGAGTGCTGGGAGGAGATGAGCAGAGCTGAAATGGGCAGGCAGGGGAGAAATGCCAGCAGGATTCATGGTTTTCATGTATTTTCACTACATGGACATGCAATGCTGTGTTGGATCAGAGCACTGCAGCTCTGGCTCTCAGCCTCCCCCCTGCCCCATGTCAGGGTCTGGCCAAGCACTATCCTCCCTGTAAGGGGGAAAAAACATTACCGAAGGTCATGGAAGGAGACAACACGGAGACTACTTCCGGAATAATAACACATCCTTTAATTAGTCTTTGTGCATGCGCCCAGGAGGCTGCAAGTACCCTCGAGTGAGGAAGAAGAGTGGTGTTAGCAATGGGTTGGTGAGGCCAGCACTTCATGCTCAGGGCTGTCACATCCCTTTCACAGTGCCAGGCTCCCTGTGTTGGGCTGAGCCTGGTGATGGGGACACAGAGTGCCTGCAGGGTTAGCAACATCTGTAATTAGCAGTTAATGCATTTGACTCCCCAGACTTGATTATTTCAGTGTGATTAACAGGACCTATAGGATGTCTCTGCAGACACAACATCAACTGTTCCCTGCCTGTTCTGAGCCATGGGTGGCAAGGCAGGGCTGACAGCGTTGTCTCCTCTCCGTTTTGCGGAGGTTTTCATGCTGAGAGTGACCACGGGCAGCCAGGGTTCCTACCCTGAGCTAAGCCCAGCACTGCCCAGCCAGGCATGGGGCTGACTGCTTCCTTAGAACAGCTGATGAGAGCTCCTGCCTCCTCCTGGCAGCTGATTCCTGTGCTATGCTGCCCATATCATTCTGATATGTTCCCTAATGTCCTGCCTAAACCTTCCCTGCTGAGTGCCTGTGATTGGTTTTGTCTGTGCCCATCAGAGGTGATCTCTGCTTATTCCAGTCCACTTTGCAGCTCTTTTTTATGTAGCTGGACACCTTTCTCCTCTGCCTCTTCCTACTCTGGATTAAGCTGTCTTTATTTTTGCAAGTCTTACTCAAGGCATGGACCCCCAAAAAGACTACTGCAGGGTCCTGCTTGATGTGCAAAGTCGTAAGGGAAAATGTGGCAGGAGAGATCTGAGAGGAAAATTTCCAGCTGGTACCACATCTCCATCTCTGCAGGAGATGTTCCCAACTGCAGGTGCAGAGCAGAGAGGATGCCAGGACACGTGAGACTGGAGTCTAACTTCTGGCATCCTCTCCTTTGCAGTAAAACGCTCACTTAAGCTGCTATTTCAGAGCCATCCTGAAATGTTAAGACTGTCATTAGTGTGACTAAAGCTCCAACAAAATGAGATGGAATGAGTAGACCTGGTCAGCATGCTGCATGAAGCACCTGGTGATATGTAAAGAGCTTTAAGTCCCTTCTGAAAGAAGCAAACCTTTTTCTTTCTCTCTGCATAGATGTGGCCCCAGGAGGAAGTTGGAGCAGACTGAAATTTCAATCCTGTATGCATTTGCCTCCACTCAGAGCTTTCCAGAGATGAGAAAACTCTGTCTAGTTGGATAATGACTGCATTTTTCATGTTGGATTCCTGTTTTTATCTGTGGAGATAGCTTTTCACCCATCTAAGGATATCAAAATCACAGCAGCACAATAACACCCCTGTGGGGGTCTCCAGTGTATGCTGTCTGGGTTCCACCATTGCTCCTAGACCCAATGTGTTGGTGATGACCTGAATTGTGGGTGAATGTGGGCAGACAGTCACATGATTTGTCTGAAAGCTCTGGTCTCACTCCTGCGTGGCACTTCAAACTTCTCATGAGGAAAAGCTGGTCAGTATTTTCCCCTCTTGTTGGGGGCAAGTGGGCAGCTTGTGCAGTCCACAGAAGGAACCAAAGCAATGGTCAGTGGGCTTTAAGGAACCTGAAGTCTGCACCTCTGCTGGAAAATCCATTAGTAAACATGTAAAAATCCTCAAAATAAATTGTTTGAAATTTGTTATTTTCAGGCTCTGTGGGAAATAAATTATTTGATCCAGCCAGGCTGGCAAACAGAAGCAGCAGGAGAAAACCCCTTGGAAAGGACTTCCAGCAGACATGGCATTTCCAGGGGTACCCAGGCACTGGCTGCCCTGTTCTCCCATCTCCTCTGCCCAGCACCTCTCATTCATGATGGGATGCTGGAAGTGGTGGAGCCATGAAAGCTGCCACAGCTGCAGAACAGCTGGATTTGGGCAGTGCCTGTGGCAGTGCAGGTGAATGTTTCCTCCCGTGGAACATAGGCTGTGGTGGGAAACATGCCCTGTCCTGTTTGGTACTCACCAATGTGCTGTACCACCACAGCACTGGCTCACATGCCCAACACCCTGTCCTGGTGCATGTGAACACCCACTGACTCCACTCAGGATGATCCAAAATCAAACTTGGCTTCAACCAAATTCCTCTGTTGGCATGGATTGAGGTAGTTCCAGCAGTGATGCAGATGGGAGGTGGGCTCTGATATGGGCTTATAAGGCTTCCAGAGGGGCAGACCTCTGCTTCCACATGCTGGGATATCCACCTGGTGTTCCCAAGCCAGCCCAGAGAACATGTGGCTGGAGAGCCATGAACACGCTTGACCTGTGAGAAGAGACAACAGTCCACAGCACCACATCCCCTCCTATCCCCATGGAGAGCAGTTTGGTGCAGACCATTTCCAATACATTACCATCCATTTTTGACTGCTTGAAATTGAACTTGATGTTTCCAAAATCCATGGCTTAATGGCACATCCTTGTCACAAAAACTTTAATGACGCCCTGTTTAAGGGTTGACACTCTGAAAGTACATGGCCAGAGTCTACACCTTTCAGTGCCAGGCTTTGCAATTTGACAAGCTGCCATACCTAATTGCTAATTAATTAAGATTTTTGCATATGCAGTTTAAATCTGCTGACTGCAGCCACCAATGGGACCCAGACAGCTGACAAACATTCCTGATACACCACAAAAACACCTTGGATCCGCTGCTCGATCAGGTGAAGCTGTTTTGGTTCAGTCATTGGCAAGAATTTCAGAAGCACCACAGAATACTACAAAAAATAATAAATCTTAAAAACAATTCCAATCCATGGAAGTATTTGAGATTTTAGGACTATTTCCTGTTTTGTGCTGAGATAAAAAATTGAGATCTTTCACCTTCTTACTGGTAGTAAGAAGCTGGTAGTTCCAAGGAGGAAGGAAGGAAAGAGATGTAAATTGGTTTGATGATTTCCAGTAGTTTCATGCTAGTCTCAATTTACTTGTTTGTTTGTCTAAATTTATTCCAATGTTGAGATGTGACCATTTGGATTCATCTGCAGCTCTCTGGTTTGGTAATACCTTGGCAGACAGTTTCACTTTAATAGCCGTTTTTGCTTTTGCCCCCAGAAATTTCTGAGCTGGGAAAGTTGTTTTTCTGTGACTGACTTTGTTCTGCAAATAGTTTTGGTTTTGCTGAAGCAGCATTCTGGGCAAATGCAACGTTTGAAACTCCAGATATGTGGTGTGTAAATGTATTTCTGTCTGTGAATACAGGCATATTTTTGTGTGTTTGCTCAATTGTGATTATTTTAGGCAAGAAATTGAGGATTTAATATCAACTATTTGCACAGAACAAGCTGGGAAGTTTCCATTTCGAATGCTATGGTCTGATGGTGCTGCTAACATCCCACATTTTCTTCACTGTGGCTTAGCCTTTCCCCTGGCTCTTAGTCCTGGCCTGGGGAGATGCTGGAGGCCCCAGGCACCTTCAAAGGATTCAGAAGGAGCCTGTTTTCCCAGATGTCCTGGTCACTTCACCCAGGCCATGTGCTGTCACAGCCAGCATGGGACTTCTGGAGAACAAGCTACTTGCTTGGTCAAAAAACCCCAGCAAAACAGGTGGAGAAAAGGAGCTGTACATGATGCAAAGCAACCCCTGAGCAAACCCAAAGGGTGTCTGGGCACCAAACAGGCTCCTGAGGGCAGCGGTTGTGGCACCAAGTCTGACAGAGTTCAAGGAGCATTTGGACAATGCTCTCAGGCACGTTGTGTGATTCTTCAGATTGTCCTGTGCAGGGCCAGCAGCTGGAATTCAATAACCCTTGGGGGTGCCTAGCAGCTCAGGGTATTCTATGATTCTAAAGCCATTGAGAGACATTCTCAGCCTGCTTGGGTGCATGGCTGGGAGATGGCCTGCGGCTACAGAAAGCATGGTCCCATCTGGGTTATTTGTGCTACTGAGTCTGCTGGTCCCTTGCCTGACCATTTTGTGAAGCTCAAGCCTAAATCCAGTTTGATATCTGGACCAGCCATGCTTTTTGGGAGCTCTGAATTTTACCTTCTTCAGCAGGAAAACCCCACAGCTGGCATGCTTTTAAAAATGTGGTTTAGTCTGGGTGCTTCTGCCCATGGAGCAGGTTGCTGAAGTCTGGGAGAGGGTGCTCAGTGTCCAGTCCCATTCCTGGGCTGGGTGAGCGCAGAGGGAATAGCTTGAGGGATTGGCTGCTCCATCTGAGGATTTCAAAATCATGACAGATTTGGAAAATGCAGATGAGAGATGAGACTGCAGTCATTTCTACAGCCTCCTCAGGGCATTTGATGAGATTGGGGATTGTTGTCCACTTGGTTTTGTTCTTGTGCTACAGTACTGAATTACCTAAAACTACCCAAAACCAGAGCTGACTGCTGATGGGGAGAGACACAGGCTCAACACACAACTGCTGGCAAAAAAAAAAAAATCCTTAGAGTTCTGTATAGAGCACCTCAAGGCTTTTACAGGGCTGAGGCAGAAGTTTATCTGGATACTGACCTTCCCACAAATGCCACTGTGGAGCTAGAAGTGAGCTGGAGAAGGGAGGACAGGACCACTGTGCACAGACAAAAGACAGTGTGATGGATGGGGCTGGGATTTGATCTCATTGGGCCATCCCGGGCTGCAGTCAGTCCCTGGGACAAACCCCATGCAGGAAAGATTTTCCTCCTTTGAGACTCCCCACGCGCATTTCTGTGATGCCCAATTTGATGCCTCCAGCCTGCATAGCTAAGAGACAAATACACTTCTGAATAAAATAAAAGCCTTTTCCTACCTATCATGTTCCATTTCTATCTTACAAAGTGAAAAAATATGCCTTTTTTTCTGGGAATTTTCTGACTGACTCCAGCTGCCTCCTCCGTTTGGCTGCAGCCAGAGACGGGCTTAGAAATACCAGATTTAATTAAAACAATCTTTTATGTTCCGATGCAAGCCTTATTTCCTCTACCTGGTGAGAAATGGCTCTTGCCTCAATCAGCAATTGAAGTCTGAGGTTGCTGCGCTGAGCAGAACAGTGGCCACTTTCTGTTAATTAAAGCTCAGCTCGGGGCACTGCTGCCTGGTCGCTCAGAAAACAGCTCCCAAAGTTTGTCTCCAGCCTCACAGGAGCAGCAAAGGGACATGGGCATTAATGGGATGCAGGAGGAAACCTGCTGGTTTCCATCCTATTCTAGTGATTTCTAAAACAAAATATATATAATTTATTTGCTTGGGGTTTTTTCCTCTGATAATAGAAGTTTTGCAGTTCTTTGGAGAGCCTGTGTGAAAGGGATGGTATCTCTAACTGTGCACCCTGACTTAGCATTATCAAGTTGCATTGCCATTCCCATCAGGACTTCTCCCTGCCCAATTTCTGCTTTCCCACTGGATGCCACAGCCTTCTTTCTCCACATTGTAGTGTCTGGGAAGTGGTTCTGCTCCAGATGGGTTTCTGTGCTGGACAGAGTGCTGCACCCACAAGGGTCTGGGAGCTGTATTTGTGGGAGCAGGGCATTTCCCAGTGTTTGATGTGAGGAGAGGAAGGTAGGAGTTTTGCCTGGCTGGCAGATGGCTCCACCACGCCAGCTCTTAACTAGAATTAAACCTGAAATGATGGGATCACTAAAAACAGATTTACAATAGTGGAATAAAGTTACTGAAAGGTGAGTACAACACTATGCATTATTAAGAGTGCTTAACAATAAAGATCCTTACTGCATCAGCACCTCATTTAGCTTCTTTCTTCTTCTCACATTAAGCTGTAATCTCTCTCTATTAATGTAAGACCTAGTTTCTTTCTATAAAATAACTATTTCTCTTCACCAGTCTCAAGCATGGGAAGGTGAAGGTGGAAAGAGTCATTTTGCCTGTGCTGTCCCAGGTGAAAATGTCCTTGTCCTGCTCTGTTGCCCAAGCATTCAGCAGCCCATACAATGATGGGTGGGTTAACCTTGCTCTTCCCAAAGGTCTCCTGCATCCATCTCTACCAAATACCCTCTACAAGAGGTTCCTGGCTCCAGCTCGTACCCTGCTGAAAACTCCTGAAGACACCCTTCATTAGCATTTGTGATCAAGTTGTGGGGACAGCTGAGGGCTTTCAAACCTAGTGGCCACAGAATCACAGAATATGCTGAGTTGGAAGGGACCCCTCAGGATCATCGAGTCTGACTCCTGGCCCTGCACAGGACCATCCCCAAGAGTCACACCATGTGCCTGAGAGCATTATACAAATTCTTCTTGAACTCTGTCAGGCTTGGTGCTGTGAACACTTTCTTGGAGAGCCTGTTCCAGTGCCCAACCACCCTCTGGGTGAAGAACCTCTTTCCAATACCCAACCTAAACATCTCCTGACAAAACTTGAGGCCATTCCCTCAGGTTCTGTCACTGGTCACCACAGAGATGAGATCAGTGTCTACCCCTCCTCTTGGAGTCATCTACTAACAGCCCCAGGGACCTTTGGCTGAGGAGAGATGGGGTGCTCATGCAGGCAGACCATAAGGTATTTCCCTCCAGGCACTGAGTACCTGGATGGGCATCCCCTGATGCCTTTGGCATGTGAAGACAATAGCATAGGACTGGGGGGGAATTCTTCTAATTTCAGCACAAAGTTTAGTGGGTGGTGGATTTGCCACCTTAGTGCTCAATTAAGTCCCAGAGATGCTCCTACCAGGCACCTGTGAGTGCTGGCATGGGGGTCAAGTCTTGCCTTTTGGCAAAAGCAGAGGTTTCTGACTTCTGGCCTCAGGACGTTAGGGTTCCACTTGCAGTTTCCAGCCCCAGACCAGGTGCTGTGCAAAGGAGAGATCAGAAAGACAAGCCAGTGTCCTGTCCTAGGGGACACCAAATCACCCATGCCGAGGAGGAGGACAGGCACAGCTGCAGCCAGTGCGAGCCATAGGGCAGCCTTGTGGAATCCTCCCGTGTCTCTCTCCTGACAGGCCGGTCTACTCTTACCACAGGCATTCAGGCCATGCAAACTGCAGGAGAAGGGGTGAGGAGCTGGTTTCTGGAAATGTTTACGACATGTGGGATGTCACTCCTTTCTACTGTGAGTGAAGAGCAGCTTTCCCAGCAGAAAACAGCATCCTCACCAGCAGGTTTAAATCATCTGGAGTTTCCCACAACTGAGGAGACAACAGGATCCCACATTACACTCCCACCCACTCTTTGCTTACCACTTTCCCCTCAGACATGGGTTTGGCAGCTTCACCTCCATCTTCTCATACTGCAACTCTTGGAGATTGTCCTGTGCAGGGATAAGGGTTGAACTTGATAATCCTTGTGGGTCCCTTCAAACTCAGCATATTCTGCGATTCTCTGATTCACCATCCCCTATAGCCCATGCCCAGCTGTTGCTCTGCAATGCCACTGTCCCACAGTGTGAAATCTCTGCTTCGCCTTGCAAGGCCCTGGGATGCAGCAAGGCCCCAGCTATTGCCATCCTGCATTTCTGCTCTCAGGGGAGGGTAGATGACCATGAAGGGCTGAGGGTTTAGGATGGCCTTGCATGAGGAGTATGGTGAGATGGCTACACCCTCAATGCAGACTCAGGAGAGGTTGTCTAAGAATATTTCTTAGGAAGCAAATGGGACAGTCTATCACTGTAGCAGCCACTTGCATCGCAGAATATTTCTTCTAGAACATAAAGATCCTATCCCACCACTGCAGCACAGCACAGAGCAAAGCAGGGGCACTAACAGCAGGCATTAGCAACCAGTCCCCTGCAACATGCCTTTATCCATGGGATCTTGCAAAGTAGAGATGCTGGGAAGCTGTGTGTCTTGCTCCAGAGATGTAACAATTCCCAGACATCACATGGGAGAGGAGGTTTGCAGATCATTGAGGCCAGTAGTGCCACCTCCAGAGTTCTGGCTATGATCTTCTTGCAAGGTTGTCCCATTTCATGAAGCCCCAGCTCTAGTGGGACCCTGGTTGGGGCAGGACACCCTACATTTGTCTACCCCAATTCTCAAGGCTTCTGGACTAGAATTTAGACTCATTCAGGCTGGGTTTGGTGAAAGGAGACAGGAGCAATGTTTTGCAGATACAGAAAGGGAAAGGATTTCTGCAATGTACTTTGCCATGTGAGTGGGCAGGCAAGGATCACATGGCAATCCTGTTAACACCACCCAGTGACCTGTCACTCCTTCAAGCTCCATAACTTACCTTTTGGCTGAATTCATTTTCTTATCAGCTTGGCCACACCGTTAACTACTCCTCATCTCTTCACGCTATGGTAGCCCTGAGCTTTCTGCATGCATGAGTCCATATACACCTCCAAGAAATATGGGGTGACTCAGGGTACCTCTCTGCTCCTTCACCTCTTCAAGCATTAACAGAAGCTTCCTCCTATTCAAAACAGGTTTTTCTAAGCAGAACTTTTCCTACTAGATTTTTCCAAGCACGACCCTGGCGGCAGCACACGCATCCCATTCCCTGCAGCACCAAGGCAGCTCTGCAGGCAGACCCTGCAGGGAGCCTGGAGCTGGCACTTCCCTAGGCAGCTCCATCTGTGCTAGGGAGAACTGGCAGCAGCACTCAGATGCTGTGCTCCCCCACCTCTGCCTCTGCAGGACCCTGTACAGAGACAGGTCAGACTGCAAGAGAGGCAATTGCAGAGGCACCCTCCAACCCCAAATACACCTGGGAGGTTTGTGTTTGCCTCCACATTCACTGGAAAGTCATTGAAGGGCTTCTCTGTTCCTAAATATTCCTCAGAGGTTCCCTTGCCAAGCACAGGCCAGGTCTACTCCACTTGGTGAGCCGGAGCTGCTGTCAGAATTGACACCGCTTAAGATTTACTCCATCCGGCATGGAAGGAAAGACCAAACCCTCACATCTGAGTTAATGAAACAGTCTGAGGAGACAATAGTTCCTGGCGCTGCAAGAGCTCGCATTAGTGAGCTGGGGTTACGGAGAGCTCTGATCAATAAATATGTTGCCACGGCTTTTTGGAGCATACATCACTTGTCAGGAAATGCATTTAGGCTAATACCTGCAGAGGGCATAAACCAGCCATAGGAATTAAAACCTGCCACATGCCAAATGGTAATGCAAAATTTAATGATCACAGGATCTGATAAATAAGCAAAACTGTGAAATGAATAAATACACTCTGGCATCAACATCTGCAACCCAGCCTGACCACATTTAGAATCTCGAGATTAACCTGCAAGGTGCTCATCTGTTTGCAGTCCGTGTGCAGCAAAGGCAGCAGCCTGCAGCCCTTTCCCAGGAGAGCCCAAAGGACTTTCAGAACCAGCGTTTCTTGCCACTGGTGTAAGTAGAAATCTAGCAGGCTTTCTGTGCAGGGAAGGCTGCAACAAAGGCCACAGCAATGAGCTGTTTGCCATGGCTGTGCTGAGCAAAATAAAATGGGGAGTGACTGAAACTGCACCAAAGACAGTTTAGGCTGGACATGAGAAAAGAGGGAGCAGCTGTGAGAAGAGAGGGGTATTTTAGGAAGAGATGAGATGCGGGAAGGCTAAGAAGAGCTGATCATGGGACCAGAGGTTCCAAAGAGCCTCTCCAGCTCATCTGCCACCCCATCAGATTCATCCTATGCTTCACCCAGCACCACCATCACAGTCCAAGGCTCTCAATGCATTACCTGGGAGCAGGTAGAACTAAGTAGGAGAAAAGTAACTAGGCCTGAGCAAGAAATAACCTTTTTAGAGGGCAGAATGAGAGAAAGACACTGCTGAGAGCTCTGCTCCTGTCACACTCCAGCACCTATCCAAGAGAGGGCTCAGAACAGGGAAGGGAGGATAAACACCATGAAATTAAGAAAGGGGAATTTTCAGGTCTGTAGCAAGAAAAAACTTCTTGACAGGAAGATTTATGAGACTGTGGAGAAGTTTCTCCCAAGAAAAGCCTGGGACATTTGAAACTAGATTAAACAGTGAATCCAAAGATGCAGACAGGAAAAATATTTGTGCTGCAGGAGAGTTGGACTAGAGGGAGCTGAGCAAAGCACTGCCCATTGCTAACTTATTCCTGCTCTGTTGTGTTATCTAGTCATGCTCTCCTACCACATCCATCACCTGACTCTCCCTGGTCCTTGAGAATGTGGAAGGTGGCCTCTGTGGCCAGCATGGATCAGGGATCTTTAAGTATCCCTTTCTGCCATCTTGACAAACAGCTAAATCTCCTTGGCAGCTTCAGGCAGCTCAAGCACAGCCCTGAAAGTCCCATGACAAAGCATGGAATGTGCTGCTGACCCCCAGGAGATGGCCATAGTATTTCAGCAGCACTTCAGCCAGAGCTGTTACAGTGCAATGAGGTACTGGGTCCCCAAGACAGGAAGGACATTGACCTATTGGAGCAAGTCCAGAGGAGGCCGCTAAGATGATCAGAGGGAGGGAGCACTTCTCCTTTGAGGAAAGGCAAAGAGAATTGGGATTGTTCAGCCTGGAAAAGAGAAGGCTTTGGGGTGACCAAATTACGACCTTCCAGTACCTGAAGGGAACTTACAGGAAAGAGGGGTAAGAGTGTTTACAAAGACATGTAGTGACAGGACAAGGAGGAATGGATTTAAATTGAAAGAGACTAGGTTTATGTTAGATAATTGGAAGAAATTATTTACTGAGGGAGTGGTGAGGCAGAGGAAGAATTTGTCCAGGGAAGTTGTGGATGCCCCATTGTAGTGGGTTTAGCTAAGCCTCAAATTAGCAGGCTCAGAGAATCTATGTGGATTAGGAGACAGCTCTCACCTGACTGGGTAACCAAGGAAATATTTCATACCAGATGATGCAAACCTGAGATATGTGTGCAGCAGTGGGAGGTGTCTTGGTCAGTTCCACCATGGCCAAGGTACAGGCTGGACATGGTGCAGCTCCTGTCTTGTTGGAGTAGGCCCTGCCACTCTTGCTGCTGCTGCTCGCCTTTTTTTTTGAGTTCAGGGAAGTAGAAACATTTTGTTGTTACTCTTTCCCTTTCTTGCAGGGTGTCTTTTAGAGTGCTTATAGATCAAGAGTAATAGAATCTGTTTTCACTGGGGAGTGGGGTAGTTTTTCTTGTTATTCCTAGCTTGTGTAAGTGTATGTTATATCATAGTTTTCTTTTTTTCTGTATAAATACATATAGTTAATTTCAGCATCAAGCTAGTTTGGAGGGGCTTTTTCCCCCTCTCCCTCTTCTTTTTCTCTTGGCTGGTCGAGGGGGGAGGAACACTTTTTCTCTGTACTTGGGCAGTTGGCATTTTGCCAGCTCAACCCAAGACACCCATCCTTGGAAATGTTCAGGGTCAGGCTGGATAGAG